>CM059789.1:79112232-79781999 GCA_030435695.1 Brachymystax lenok tsinlingensis
CCCCGTCCACAGCACCCTAGCAAAACCGAAACCTACTTGAAGGTAACAGCGCTCACTGTTGCCCTTAGTGGCCGGTTTCCACGTCATCTCCCAACGTCCTGAGACATGGATGGACGTCAAATACTGACTTGTATCATAGGTGACCTAGCTGTGGAGAGACCCCAGAATGTGCCAACAACAGACAGCGCTGCGTTGAGAGACATCGTCACATAACCCATACCTGCGCCACTACAGGGGGCAGCCACCAAACCAATATAGATCCTGGCTAATGTTTCTCTAGATAGACACGAATACATACACAAGTCCCAGTGAGAGAGGGAGAGCGTTCATTTACTGTAGGATGTTGTGAAAGACTGCCACACACACAACTACTACAGGCATATGGAGGTTGAGGTTCTATGTTGGGTGAGGTGGAAGAGATGGAGAGTGGTTGTGGAGGTAGAGAAAAGGAGGAGAAGGGTGGATGAGGAGGAAGAGATGGAGAGGATAGGAGAGGAAAGGAGAGGAGAGGAAAGCCAAGGTTTACAAGGGGTGGATGGTACACTCAGAAAAAATTGTTCCAAAAGAGTTATTCAGCTGTTCCCATAGGAGAACCCTTTTTGATTGCAGGGAGAACCCTTTTTGGTTCAACGTAAAACCCTCTGTGGAAAGGGTCCAAAAGGGTTCTACCTGGAACCGAAAGGGTTCTAGCTGGAACCAAAAAGGGTTCTTCAAAGGGTTCTCCTATGAGGACAGCCAAAGAAAAAAAATTCTAAGAGTGTAGTCAGATAAAACAGCTCGCCTCTCTCTGAGGAAAGGTTCATGTCACTCACTATCCCTTTCTCTAGCCCCCCCTCCCGCTCTCTCTTTCTGCTGTGGTTAAATCCTAAATTGCCCACTCTATCTGCATCTCCCTGGCTCTTCCTCGATCCCTTTTATTCTCCCCACTTTCCATCCCCCAGCCTTTCCTTTTGCCCCCACTCCCTCTATCTCACTTTTATAATCATTCTCTCTCTGTCCCCTCCTCTCTCCTATCCTCTGCATTCTCTACTGATAGAATACTAGTATTCTGGCAAGCCATATTCAAAGTCTCGAGGGAACCAGGGATGTTACGGCAGATGAGTGTGGGTGGTGTTGGAGAGCCAGTACAGTACGTAGAGAAGAGTGGTCACAGTGACCTTCTGACCTCAATGCCCTCTGAACCCTACTGTGGGAGACTACAGCATGTGTGGAACGGGATTTGGGCAAGGTGGGTGTGTGGGTGTGAGAGGTGTGTGAGAAGTGTAGAGGGTTGAGCAGTAGGTGTGGAGGAGGCCGCTCGTAGGAAAATCCCCAGATCGCAGGGGGCACCACAGAACCAGCAACACTCGCCAGGACTAGAGGAGCCAGGGAGGGTCCCAGTAAACCATACACACCACCGCCACCCCCCATGTCCCAGCTATAGAGAACAAAAAACAGAAAGTGACCCTGCCACTGCCCGCTTTTTCTTTCTTTCTCCCCTCTCCACTCTCTCTCTCTCGCCCCATCTCTCTCTCTGCCTCACCGTGTGAAATCAAATTTCCATGTGGCTCCCGTATCCGTTGCACAGCGAGGCGATTTATCAGGGATGCAAAGAGCATGCAAAAACAATCTTTATTACATCCATTTCCTGCTTGTCAGCCGGGATCATGTTGGCTGTTCATTAAAGGCACGGTGCAGGTGAGGAGAATGCCTCCCGATGCCTTGATAGATTGTCTGCTCCCCCGCCGTGACAGCGGCTGGATGGATTAAACAGCGAGGGGGAGGATGAAGGGGGGAGGAAAAGCGCTGACTCCAGTCACTCCCCCTGTCAGAAAGATTTTTACAGTGTCATTTTATACCAAACAACTAGGCTACCCACATACACACATCTCAACCCTACAACACGAGCAATCATGCACTCACACACATGGAAGCAAGTGTGGATGTACTATCTGTGCGCACGCATACACACACAGACGCACGCGTATACACACACACCTTTACAGGATGGGTTAAACTGAGGTCAAAAGCCAACTTACTGCACATACAAACACACCCACTTATAAACGACCACAAACACACACACTTAGAAATGACCACAAACACACACACTTAGAAATGACCACAAACACACACACTTAGAAATGACCACAAACACACAGTGTTAAGATTTGTACCCTGTAACCATTTCCACTTGTGTCATGCTCAAATATTGTTATGGAACCTCAGGTACTCAAGAACTATGAAACAAAATGCTTGCATGTGGATATACTGTATGTAAAAGGCTCATATAGATAAAACACATTAAACAAATATCCCCTTGACATTAAATAATACAAACTAGGATGTGATAATTTAAATGTGGAAAAATGGCAGTCTTTATTACTGCATTGCTGTCATTGCATGAGTCAATTAACCAGCAGCACTACAGATGCATCATACTACTAATACTTTAAGTCCCTATTAACCCCAAGGTGACCACATAAATGCTTGTCATGTAAGTAATGTATACCTACTGTATATTACCTCAATTAGCTAAGGCGGTATGGCAATACAATATACAGTGCTTCTACGTAAGCCTCTGTAAATGGTTTCATACTGTATCATGCCATGACGTTAGGTGTTAATTGCTCCTTGACACTTCGTAAGAGTCTGTGAATGTTAATAATGGTGTTATGTCTACTAGATCACTGAGGAATATTGGTCTCAAATACAGTACCTCTGAAATACAAAACAAACACCCACCTATACACAGGACCCTGGGACTAAACACCTCCCTCTGCAACTGGATACTTGACTTCTTGATGGGCGGCCCCCAGGTGGTAAGAGTAGGTAACAACAAGGGGGCACCTCAGGGTTGCGTTTTCAGTCCCCTCCTGTACTCCCTGTTCACTCATGACTGCACAGCCAGGCACGACTCCAACACCATCATTAAGTTTGCCAATGACACAACAGTGGTAGGCCTGATCACCGACAACGACGAGACAGCCTATAGGGAGGAGGTCAGAGACCTGGCCGTGTGGTGCCCGGACTACAACCTCTCCCTCAATGTGATCAAGACAAAGGAGATGATTGTGGACTACAGGAAAAGGAGAACCGAGCACGCCCCCATTCTCATCGACGGGGCTGTAGTGGAGCAGGTTGAGAGCTTCAAGTTCCTTGGTGTCCACATCACCAACATACTAACGTGGTCCAAGCACACCAAGACAGTCGTGAAGAGGGCACGACAAAACCTATTCCCCCTCAGGAGACTGGAAAGATTTGGCATGGGTCCTCAGATCCTCAAAAGGTTCTACAGCTGCACCATCGAGAGCATCCTGACTGGTTGCATCACTGCCTGGTATGGCAACTGCTCGGCCTCTGGCCGCAAGGCACTACAGAGGGTAGTGCGAACGGCCCAGTACATCACTGGGGCCCAGCTTCCTGCCATCCAGGACCTCTATACCAGGCGGTGTCAGAGGAAGGCCCTAGAAATTGTCAGAGACTCCAGCCACCCGTCATAGACTGTTCTCTCTGCTACCGCACGGCAAGTGGTAGCGCCAAGTCTAGGTCCAAGAGGCACCTAAACAGCTTCTACCCCCGAGCCATAAGACTCCTGAACATCTAATCAAATGGCTACCCAGACTATTTCTGTTATTATCTATGCATAAGTCACGTTAATAACTCTACCCACATGTATACATTACCTCAATTACCTTGACTAACCGGTGCACCCGCACATTGACTCTGTACCGGTACCCCCTGTATATAGTCTATTGTTATTTTTGCTGCTGCTCTTTAATTATTTGTTACTTTTATTTCTTATTTTTGTAGGTATTTTTCTTAACTGCATTGTTGGTTAAGGGCTTGTAAGTAAGCATTTCCCTTTATGGTCTACAGTCGTGGCCAAAAGTTTTGAGAATGACACAAATATTAATTTCCACAAAGTTTGCTGCTTCAGTGTCTTTAGATATTTTTGTCAGATGTTACTATGGAATACTAAAGTATAATTACAAGCATTTCATAAGTGTCAAAGGCTTTTATTGACAATTACATGAAGCTGATATTTGCAGTGTTGACCCTTCTTTTTCAAGACTTCTGGAATCTACCCTGGCATGCTGTCAATTCACTTCTGGGCCACATCCTGACTGATGGCAGCCCATTCTTGCATTATGAATGCTTGGAGTTTGTCAGAATTTGTGGGTTTTTGTTTGTCCACCCGCCTCTTGAGGATTGACCACAAGTTCTCAATGGGATTAAGGTCTGGGGAGTTTCCTGGCCATGGACCCAAAATATCGATGTTTTGTTCCCCGAGCCACTTAGTTATCACTTTTGCCTTATGGCAAGGTGCTCCATCATGCTGGAAAAGGCATTGTTCATCACCAAATGGATGGTTGGGAGAAGTTGCTCTCGGAGGATGTGTTGGTACCATTCTTTATTCATGGCTGTGTTCTTAGGCAAAATTGTGAGTGAGCCCACTCTCTTGGCTGAGAAAGACTGATGGTAGCGCACTTCTCCGGACAAGATTTTTTCCGGATGCCCCAAACAATCGGAAAGGGGATTCATCAGAGAAAATGACTTTACCCCAGTCCTCAGCAGTCCAATCCCTGTACATTTTGCAGATTATCTGTTTGTTCCTGATGTTTTTCCTGGATTCAAGTGGCTTCTTTGCTGCCCTTTTGACACCAGGCCATCCTAAAAAAAGTTTTTGCCTCACTGTGCGTGCAGATGCACTCACACCTGCCTGCTGACATTCCTGAGCGAGCTCTGTACTAGTGGTGCACCCGATCCCGCAGCTGAATCAACTTTAGGAGACGGTCCTGGCGCTTGCTGAACTTTCTTGGGCGCCCTGAAGCCTTCTTTACAACAATTGAACCGCTCTCCTTGAAGTTCTTGATGATCCGTTAAATGGTTGATTAAGGTGCAATCTTACTGGCAGCAATATCCTTGCCTGTGAAGCCCTTTTTGTTCAAAGCAATGATGACGGCACATGTTTCCTTGCAGGTAACCATGGTTGACAGAGGAAGAACAATTATTCCAAGCACCACCCTCTTTTTTAAGCTTCCAGTCTGTTGTTAGAACTCAATCAGCATGACAGAGTGATCTCCAGCCTTGTCCTCGTCAACACTCACACTTTTAATGACTTTATTTTACCTTTATTTTACTAGGCAAGTCAGTTAAAAATTTATTCTTATTTTCAATGACAGACTAGGAACAGCAGGTTAACTGCCTGTTCAGGGGCAGAACAACAGATTTGTACCTTGTCAGCTCGTCGAATTGAACTTGCAACCTTTCGGTTACTAGTCCAACGCTCTAACCACTAGGCTACCCTGCCGACCCTTAACAAGAGAATCACTGACTTGATGGTCCTTTTGGTCAGCTGGTCCATTTGTGGCAGGGCTGAAATGCAGTGGAAATGTTTTTTGGTATTCAGTTAATTTGCATGGCAAAGAGGGACGTTGCAATTAATTGCAATTCATCTGATCACTCTTCATGACATTCTGGAGTATATGCAAATTGCCATTATACAAACTGAGGCAGCAGACTTTGTGAAAATGTATATTTGTGTCATTCTCAAAACCTTTGGCCACGACTGTACACCTATTGTATTCAGCACTCCGGATCACTTCTCATGATCATCATAATAGTACTTAATTACTTCAGTTGAAGTGCAATGCACATTGGACATGAAGAATTGTGTTTTTTTGCATTTCATGAAGTTCCCTCTCCTTTCATGTGATTGACTAAGGACTTTTAGTTTCGTAGATCGTCTATTACCGTGTATTATAATAACAATATACAGGTATTGGTTGAAGCTCAGTGTTAAATTAAAATCTCCCTACCATCATATCTAAGCCAATATGATACCGATATCGATGAAAATGTGCAAATCAACTTGGAGGTACACTCGCCATGAGCCGTCCGTCCATTACCGAGAACCACATAACAGATTTTTTAAACAGGGTCGTTAGCAATTGAGTTTTAAGAGTATTTCTTGCGCCTACCTAGCTCAAATTCTAGACATCTGATTTAAAACGAGACTATAGCATCCATAAAGTGACTTAAAAAATGCCGGATTGACTAATTTGTAGGTGCAACAGTTTTTATTGCATTTATAATGTAGCATTTCTGACAATAGAAACATCTTCTTTAGCCGAAGCTCAGAGTTCTACAACACCGGGTCGGTTGCACGGCAACAACACAACTGCTTGCACCATGCTGCCAGTCATAGGAAGTGTACATGAACAAACTAAGTATACTGTATATACAGTTGAAGTCAGTTGGAGTCATGAACTTCTTAGGGAGCGGCAGCTGAGGTGTCCGTTTTGGAGAGTCTGGCGTATCCAAAGTAAAAAGGCCTTCCACTCAGGCCCAGAAACTAGGATATGCACATAATTAGTACTATTGGATAGGAATGTTTCTAAGAGAAGTCTCTAAGAGTGTTAAAATATTGTCTGTGAGTATAACAGAACTAATATAGCAGGCAAAAACCCGGGGAATTTCTGTCCTGGAAAAAGTGTTTTTGACACATTGCCTCATTTTGAACCCCTCCCTGTTGAAAACAGCTATATATGGGAGTAAGATTGCGGTACCTATTGCTTCCACTGGATGTCAACAATCTCTAGACAGTGTTTGGTGATGTTAGGTTGCTCTGCATGGTAATAGAAGAAGAATTTCGAACCAGTCACCAGATGTAAACAGAAGAGGATGCGCGTTCACGGGCTCACGCGCGCTGTGGTTTTTTCCTTTCCTATCGTCCAGTTTATAATCCGGCTGAAATATTATAGTAAATATACATAAGTGTTCCTAAGGATACATTATCAATTATGTTTGATTGTTCTTGGACAAGTGTATAGGTATAGGTTGAACGAGTTCTCTTCACGGTTCAATGGGCGGGTGGACGCTGTATTTTATGAACATAACGCGCCAACCAAACTGAGATTTATGGATATAATAAATGACTTTTTCTAACAAAAGAACCATTGGATGTCTTCGTTGGACACTTGGGAAGCCCTCAGCATCAGTTCTTCAAAAGGGAAGGGATTTGTTTTCGCTGTGAAATGGGTTTTGTGTGAACCGCAATGGTTTACGAATTTATGCTAATGGTTAAATATTGTAGGTGCTATCCTCAAACAATCCAATGTTGTGCTTTCGCCGTAAAGCCTTTTTGAAATCTGACAACGGTGTGATATTGCCAAGAATCAGAGATTTTGATGACTATGCAACACTTGTATATTGATGAATATTTAATAATTCAACTTTGGGATTTTGAATTTGGCGCCTTACATTTCACCGGGTAATGTCGGGAGTGCTAGCACCCCACCACTCCCTAAGTAGTTCAAACTTGTTTTTCAACCACTCCACTAATTTCTTGTTAACGAACTATAGTTTTGGCAAGTCGGTTAGGACATCTACTTTGTGCATAACACAAGTAATTTTTGCAACAATTGTTTACAGACAGATTATTTTACTTTTAACTCACTGTATCACAATTCCAGTGGGTCAGACGTTTATGTACACTAAGTTGACTGTGCTTTAAACAGCTTAGAAAATTCTAGAAAATGATGTCATGGCTTTAGAAGCTTCTGATAGACTAATTGACATCATTTGAGTCATTTGGAGGTGTACCTGTGGATGTATTTCAAGACCTACCTTCAAACTCAGTGCCTTTTTGCTTGACATCATGGGAAAATGAAAAGAAATCAGCCAAGACCGCAGAAAAACAATTGTAGACCTCCACAAGTCTGGTTCCTCAGATGCTGGAGGAAACAGGTACAAAAGTATCTATGTCCACAGTAAAACAAGTCCTATATCGACATAACCTGAAAGGCCGCTCAGCAAGGAAGAAGCCACTGCTCCAAAACCGCCATAAAAAAGCCAGACTACCATTTGCAACTACACATGGGGACAAAGATCGTACTTTTTGGAGAAATGTCCTCTGGTCTGATGAAACAAAAATAGATCTGTTTGGCCATAATGACCATCGTTATGTTTGGAGGAAAAAAGGGGAGGCTTGCAAGCCGAAGAACACCATCCCAACCGTGAAGCCCGGGGGTAGCAGCATCATGTTGTGGGGGTGCTTGCTGCAGGAGGGACTGGTGCACTTCACAAAATAGATTGAATCATGGGGAATGAAAATTATGTGGATATATTAAAGCATTGCTGCAGGAGGGACTGGTGCACTTCACAAAATAGATTGAATCATGGGGAATGAAAATTATGTGGATATATTAAAGCAACATCTCAAGACATCAGTCAGGAAGTTAAAGCGTGGTCGCAAATGGGTCTTCCAAATGAACAATGACCCCAAGCATACTTCCAAAGTTGTGGCAAAATGTCTTAAGGACAACAAAGTCAAGGTATTGGAGTGGCCATCACAAAGCCCTGACCTCAATCCTATAGAAAATGTGTGGGCAGAACTGAAAAAGCGTGTGTGAGCAACAGTTTATAGTTAAAACTGTAAACAACAACAAAAAATTACTCATGGAACTCTGAGGTCATCCCATTGTTTCCTATAGGGGAAATATAGGCATGTTTGTCTATTTCGTCAAATATCTCACAATGTGTATATTTGGATTTTTTCAAGTCAGATGCCATTTTAATAATGAGAATCTCCTCTTTCTAATTATGTAAGTCTGGGAAGCGAGCTTGGTTGTCATCAAATGCTTGCCCCAAAATACTTTTTGCCCTTGGAACGCTGAGCTCCCCCCATTGTTTTCCTATGGAGAGGCATGCCGGTCTATTTTGCCAAATATCTCACAATGTTTATATTTAGATTTTTTCAAGTCTGGCATTGTTTTAATCAGGAGAATCTCCTCTTTGTAATTATGTAAGTCTAGGCTGCAAGCTCAGTTGTCAGCGATCACTAGACCAGAAATAGTCCGAAGTTTTCATTTTTCCCCTACTTTCTCATTACGCAGACATAAGCACAGTTGACACCATCGAGTTGAGGATGTTTACTTTCTACACAAGTAGATTTTTTTCCAGTTTCGTCCGACGAACTGATTGTCGTGGTAAAATAAAAAGGGAATCTTCTTTTGTGCCATTTAGGCGAAATGGAATTCTAAGCATCACTCCAGTCAAAACAGGCTCTGTGAACGTTCGATTCCATTCATTTGCTATTGGCTCACGATAGTGTTCCAGCTTAGCCAACAGTCTTATGTCGTTTTTCAGCCTTGGGTGAATTTTGACTCGTTCTATTGTCCAGCCTAGCTACGCTACATTTCCTTGACTAAGAACAACCAAGACCACGCAAACCATAGCCGAGAAAACAAATTGTTTAGTTAAGACAGTAAGCTAATTTTGAACCGCATATAGTAAATGTTTGAACCCCAAACACATATGTAAACAGAACCTCAGTTGTGCATGCCAGCATCAACTTACCAGACCTGACTGACAGTACTGCTGTTTCAAACGTGTAGAATAAATTCCAGATCCGGCATACACTCTCTCTCCTGCCGTCTTGTCTTTCTTATACTTATACCCGAGTGGCGCAGTAGTCTAAGACACTGCAACTCAGTGCAAGAGGTGTCCCTGCAGTACCAGGTTTGAATCCAGGCTGCATCACATCCGGCTGTGATTGGGAGTCCCATAGGGCGGCGTATAATTGGCCCAGCGTCGTCTGGGTTTGACCGGGGTAGGCCGTCATTGTAAATAAGAATTTGTTCTTTACTGACTTGCCTAGTTAACTTCTTTGGGAGTAGCGCACAAGGTGACCGTTTTGGAGACCCTGGCGTGCCCAAAGTAAAATGCCTCCCATTCAGGCCCAGAAAATAGGATATACACATATTTAGTACCATTAGATAGGAAACACTCTGAATTTTCTAAAAGTGTTAACATTTTGTCTGTGATATGGATATGGCAGGCGAAACCCTGAGGAATTTCTGTCCTGGAAAAAGTGGTTTTGACACATTGCCTCATTTAGAGCCCCTCCCTTATGAAAATGCCCTTATAAGGGCATATGAATGCAGTACCTATCGCTTCCTCTGGATGTCAACAGTCTCGAGAAAGTGTTCTGATTCTTTTTAGATGCTTTTAGAGCAGAGAAGAAGAGGAATAAGGAGGTGTCCACGCAGTTGTCAATACAAGTAAATGCGCGCTCCCGGCTGGCACGTTCTTTGGTTTTTTCCTTTCTTATCGCCCAGTTTATATTCCGGTTGAAATATTATACTATTTATATATAAACGTGTTCCTAAGGATACATTTACAATTATGTTTGATTGTTCTTGGACAAGTTTATAGGTATAAGTTGAACGAGTTCTCTTCACATTTCAATGGAGGAGTCGACGCTCTATTTTCTCATTATAACGCGCCAACCAAACAGAGATTTATGGATATAATACATTACTTTTTCTAACAAAAGAACCATGGATTGTCTTCGTTGGACACTTGGGAAGCCCTCAGCAGAAGTTCTTCAAAGGTAATTGATTTGTTTTCGCTGTGAAATGTGTTATGTGTGAACCGTGATAGCTTATGAATTCATGGTAATGGAAAAATATGTTAGGTGCTACCCTCAAACAATCAAATGTGGTGCTTTCGCCGTAAAGCCTTTTTGAAATCTGACAACGCTGTGATATTGCCAAGAAGCAGAGCTTTGATGACTATGAAACACTTGTATATTGGTGCATGTTTAATAATTCAACTTTTGGATTTTGAATTTGGCGCCTTGCATTTCACCTGGTAGCGCCCCCACCGCTCCCTAAGAAGTTAAATAAAGGTTAAATAAATAAGAAATACTCCACATTTGTGCTGACTGATCAACACAGTTTCAAATTACTTTTCAGTGTGTTCACAGAAGTTTGTACCTGAAGTTGACAAGTGAAAAGTAGTCAGGGGGGTTGCACACGTTGCACCAGGGTAAAACAACATCAGAATCATTGCTTGCATGACATGCTGCGTGCCAACCTGGTCTCATAGACTAGACGTAACATAGTTAAAGTAAATCCGGGACACTGAAATTAGTATGATATGTTACATTTGCTGTATATATTTTTGATATAGGCTTATTGTAAATGTGCATTATTTGTTGCGTTACCATCGTTACTGCAAAAGGAAATACAAATACAGACTTTATTAAGCGACACATTATTTTGACAGAGGTAATGAACTGTCCATTGATCAGCACAGCAATTGATAAAACAGGACCATGTTTGAAACACAAGTGGTTCTGAGCTTAATTCAATATTACACAGGTAAGCTAACAGTTACAGAAATCAGGAATACAGACAGACTCTCTCTAGCTGAGCTACTGTGTCCAACACTCCACCACCTGCTGTTATGTTGGCCACCTACTGATTATTTTTTCTATGACATGTATTGCTAAAATAGAGGTTTAAGGAAATACAGGCATGCACCACATTACTACAATACAAAACAGCTCAATCAAGTCTGATGGTCTTGTAAGTATAAAAGAAAAGCTTGCTTTCATTTCATTTCAAAAAGCATGAAAAGGTAGCGTAATGGAATAATGTCTTACTGCGGTGTGTGAAGATCCAATATTTTACCTTGTGTATGAGGTACAAATCCCATTATTGTGGAAGCACCTCCTCTAAGTGGATGAATTGGGCTGCTTGAGAAGGTTTGAATCCTAAGCAACCTGCCTACACACAGTTTGACTACTGTTTGACTACTAGAGCATGGGTGGAATAGGCATTGTTGTGCCCATGTGAATTTCTTTATTATTTGGCTTCAGACCAATGCCTATTCTCAATGTTTTTAATTAATTTCTGTCTAGGTTTAAGCCACTAAATATAAACATCTAGAATTAATCAAATGATGAATAGTTATGTTTTTTTTCATATTAGTATTTAATCCATGACATACAACATTGATATAAAGTATCATACTATTTTTATAGTATAATGTTAAAGTATAAAACAATTATGAGTGGTTGAAACACACACGCTCACGCACATATACACACTCTCACTCAAGTAGCATATACACAGATTGGAGGTGGTGGGGTATATTTGATAGAGCTCTGTGCAAGAATAGTCTCAGGCTCTGATTACATTACCTCTAAAAGAGAAGGATGGAGATAGAGGAGGGAGGAAGGAGAAGAGAGGGGCACCCTCGCTATTAAAATCAATAAGCATTGATTCAAAGGTGGCTAAAGGTGATGTGTGTGTACATGATCCTTCAGGTCTCTGACTCTGAGTCTCAGACATACTAGAGAGATAGGGAGGGAGAGAGAGGGGATAGAGAGAGACAGCAAGAGAGATAGAGAGGAGTGAATTTAGAGAAAGGTAAGATGATAGCTTGGCAGAAACAAAATGAAAGAAGGAAGGAAGGAATACAGAGAGACAAAGAACAGAGAGAGAAAATAGAGAAAGATGGAGGGAGAATTCATGCTTGGTGGAATCAATATAGAGAGGTAGAACAGAGAACAATGGTCTCAGACGAGAGGAGAGTCAGTGGTGCTGGTCTAATTCTCTCTCTCTCTCTCTCTCTCTCTCTCTCTCTCTCTCTCTCTCTCTCTCTCTCTCTCTCTCTCTCTCGCTCTCCCCCTCCCTCCCTCTCTTCCTCCCTCTACTGTTTTCTTTCATCCTCTCTCACTCTCTCTCCTTGTTCTTTTTCGTACTCTCTATGCTTAATCCTCTCTCTCTTCCTCTGTATCTGTATCCTTTTCTCTTGCCCTCTCTCACACTCCCTCTCAGCATCATTGTCTCTCTCTCTCTCTCCCCCTCTCTAGCTGCCTCTCTCTCTCTGCAACTCTCTTTCTCTCTTTCTCCGTCTCTCAGTATGCAGAGCAGATAGGAGTCGTCCGCCTACAGCAACCCTGCCATGACACAGAGCCACTTCCTCATGGAAAACAAATCTCGCACAGCACAATTCAGCTACACACATGCAAACACACACACTGACAAACACGCATACACGCATTCACACACACACACAGACAAGCACGCATACACGCATTCACACACACACACACACACACACACACACACACACACACACACACACACACACACACACACACACACACACACACACACTTCTCCATTTCTATCAGCACTTGAGTGTACCCAGGCCTTAATTAGTTCTTGATGAATGAGCCCATAAGATGCTGTTCTTTCATTTCCCTTGTTGCCAGATATTCCACTAATCGTAGTGAAAAGTATCCATATTGCGCTGCTGTGACTGAGAGGTGACCAGTACCAGCCACTCTGATTGGCTTCAACAGAAGACGAGGAGGACGGGATAAGATATATACAACTTTTACACTGACTCCCTGACTCACTCCTTCAGACTTTCTACCCATCCTCTGAAATAGACTACTTACGCTATCCTCTCCTCCTAGTATAGAGACAGATTTGGATGTCTAAATATACACATCTGAAACCCCTTGTACTAGTCCTCAGCTAATACAGTAATGGTCATTTTTTTCAACACCTTATTATGTTAATGAAGGCAGAGAATCCACAGGAGAGGAGATTAAAATACAAACAAATAAATAATGACTTTCATTAACACAAAACAAATGCCCTTGTCTCTGCCCTGCATGGCTGAGCCACGTTCAGTATTCAATGGCTGTGGAACTTGCAGATAGAAATGTCATGAATTGGGTTGATGTCATTCCTTATTCTATGTGTCAGAGAGGCATGTTTGTTCTATATTATGAATTTCTATCTGTAACATTGTGCGCTGCTTAACGTGGCCATGTCTTGTATTGGATTGGTCTTGACTTACCGTCATCGATGATGCTGACCACCACTCCATTCCCTGTGATGTTCCTGCTCCACACTGGCATCACGTTCAGGTCAAAGTGACTGGAGCTGTATTGGCTATGGTCGAACTGTAGTAAAATCAAACACAGTCACAAAATCAAACACAGTCACAAACACACGCACATAATCATATGTCACATAGATAATAGCTATACGACAAAACTTGTACACTCTTAGAGAAAAGATGACACCTAAAAGGGTTCTTCGGCTGTCCTCATAGGATAACCTGTTGAAGAACACTTTTTGGTGCCAGGTAGAAACCTTTTGGTTTCAAGTAGAACCATTTTGGGTTCCATGAACAACCCTTTCCACAGAGGGCTCCTCATGGAACCCAAAAGGGTTCTACCTGGAACCAAAACGTTTCTACTACTGTACTATCACATAACGAATCATATGTTCATATCCCTCACTTATGGCCATTTAAATCCACTTCTTACTCCCTCACCGCTCACTCCCCCTCTTCTCTCACTCCTTAAGTCACTCACTCCTGTAGTGCTATTTAAATCCATTCAGGTAGGGAAGCGTTTTCACCCTCTTCTGTTCAACACTCTGCCAACAAAAGGCATCACAAAACCTACCTTAGTGGCCACTGAATCTCATGCTAAGTAGAAGTTGAGAACAAAAGCGGGTTGGTAAGATGAGGAGAAATGCAGTCAGTCAAATGTGGGAATTTGTGTGTATTTTTGTGTGTTTGTGTGCATGTGCATGTGCATGTGTGTGTGTGCGTGTGTGTCCATCCATGTATGCGTGTGCGTTTGTGTGTTTTCCTCAGTGTGTGTGTGAGTGTGTACCTGAACGTCACAGACCCTTGACTAAACACAGTTCTGAAAAGGTTCAGGGTAGCGCTCGAGGGAGGCCCTACTCTCCGCACATCAAAACTGCCTCCATAACACAACCCATGTGGCGAGGAGAGAGAGTAGAAAGAGCTAGGAGCAGAACTACCCATAAGCCTCTCCGCTCCCCACAACCAGCACACAGCGCCCATTCAGTCACACACACACACACAAACACCGTAAACCCACATGGGCACAAAACAAACAAGAGCCTACCCCAAAATGTCAAACCCCCTCACATGCACAAAGACAATTTGGTATTTAAAGTGAGTGTTTTGAGAGGTTTCTATTCTGTCGTTGTTTTCTCAGAATGAAGAGAGAGAAAGAGAGAGAAGTAGAGTGGAGAGAGGGAAAATAAAGCGAGGAGAAGAGAAAAAAGGGAGAGACAGCAAAAGAGAGAGAGAGAAATAGAGGTAAAGAGCGAAAGTTAATGAGCGAGGGAGGGGTGGAATGAGAAAAAAATGGTGAAGAGAGCAAAAAAGAGATGTAGAGAGTGAGGGAGAGCAGCTCAGATGAGTCTAACTAAGCACAATAGATAAATAGTGCTCTGTGGGTGGGGGGTGGTGGGGGGGTGCGCCAGGGGAGCAGCGTTGCTTTGTAGTGGGAGAAGAAAAGGCCTGGCAGATGAATGGAGCCAGCGTCCACCAGAACAGGCCTGGCCCTAGGGAATCCACCAGCACACTGGGGGGACGGCGTTCAGCATACGGGCGGATGGATACACACACACACACAGAAATAAGTGCGCATACAGAAAAACCCTCATACACACACACAAGTAGCCTACATACACACCCACACACACATACACAGTGGCGACCCGTCATTCAGGGCAGGTGGGGGAGAACCCTACCTGTTTTGAGCCCCACGTTTTTTGCAGAAAATAAAATACTTTTTTGGGAGGGAGGGGCTTGCCTGTTTTGCATGTTATTTTGGCATTAATACATGTCAAATATCAGTTTGCAAACAATGTAAAAAAATATATATAATTGAGTTAATAAAGCCGCATACAAACATGGTCTATTTTTTGTTTTCTTGAGTAAGGCAGCTCCAAAATGCAGGTGTTTCAGCCTAGCTCAGTGCTTTCTGTGGCGGTGGGGAGGGCCAGCAGAAAATACGGAGCGTTGCGCCGTGATTGGCTCAGTGTTCGGTCACTCATGGGGACACTACGTCACTGCCAAGTCTAAGGGTAGAGTGAGAAAATTATAGCCCTGTGGGTGCTGCCATAGTGACATTAGAAGTGCCCATCCAAGAAGGCTCAAGGTCAGATAGAATGACGTCAAATCACGTTATATGTACAGTAGCTTTGAATGGACTGATCATGTCAACATCATACTTTAAAAGTCTTAGCAAGCAGTCATCATCATGAATCAAGTCGACAATCTACTGGCAAATCCTTTTTAATCCTTGTCATATGAAGAGAAATAATGAAGAGAAATTATAGATAAAACGTATCGGTGCTCATCGGACATTGGACATAAACATTACACAACAAGTTGGAAATCGCAAATTCAACAATGAGTGGTTTGGAAGGAATCAGTGACAGTGGCTAACTGCAAGTACTGCAAAGCGATCACTAGCCTACTATTCAGTGGAGTGGCTGTGTGGTCCAAAATCTGGGATTAAGGGGCTCTTTTCCAAGTTTAAAATGATAAACATTCAACATTGGCCATGCTGTCAATGAAGCATGATTTATGCTGCACTCAAAACAACTGTTAACTCAGAACTGTGAAAACTTGACTTCAGTGAGTTTAAGACAACTGGGAAGTCGGGAATAAATTAGCTCCAACTGGGAAAATATGTTTTGAACGGTCATCCAACTCGGAATTGTAAATCCAGCCTCTTTCTAGACTAGAGCTACGACGTGAAGATCAATGACATCATCATGATTCGATTTTGATGACAAAATTCTCCCACGAAGGACCGCCGCACCACCGTCCTGTTCAAGCGAGCACAGCACAACAAGGTGAGTCCAAAAATGTATTGTATGCCAGGGAGATATGTATACTGTAGCTAAGAAAGTAATACTAAGTGTATGTTGTGTAGTAAGATGTTAGTAGCCCATGTGCCTCACACTAATAATTTGGTCTATTTACCCCTCTTAATTTCGCCTACTGTTCTGACTTGGTGGTGCACATGTAGCCTATAACCTGTTTTAGAGAAATGTAATCATCGAATATTGTAAGAGCTTTCATTGTCTGCTTATATGCCCCCTTTATTTATCCTACGGTTCTGACTTGGTGTACACAGTAAGAATGGCCCATGTTCTGAATTCTGTCGCTGTACATTTCAAAAGTGCTAAACAAATAGTTATATTGACTACGTCCATCCTAGCTCTCTCATTAATGTCTTAATCGAAATGATTTTATCCGCTTGTCGTCCTCTTATGCCATAGTTTGCACATTGTTATTAGAAACCACATTTGTTTAAGCAAGTCAGCCATGTCAACTATTAAAGGAAGTAAATGAGGCTGAATTAACTGTTTCGCTGCCAGACAAGGCTCCGCAGATAGCCAGGTGTAGCAGTGGTAAGATGATGGGACAGCTTTATGTAGGCCCTAACAGTTTGTGGCCACGCATTTTGTGTGTGTGTGTGTGTGTGTGTGTGTGTGTGTGTGCACACGCATGTGCACACACACACACACAAAATGCACATGTGCAGATAAACTTCCACTCACACCCAAACACACATTTCACACACAAATACACAACTTCCATAGAGAACAACAATGACAGAACAACACTGGATACACAGGAGCGTAGAATATACTGTACATGCGTGTTACAAGTGCACGTGACACTGTCAGGATACCAAACATAGACGTAGACCAACTGTGAGTGAGTAGACTAACACAAACTATGAGATCAGATACAGTAGACATACACATTCACACCACATCTGGTCCTGGCAGGCTACCAACCCTGGGCAGATTACTGACCCTCAATCAATATCCATGTCCACTAGAGGCTGATTAAACAGAACAGATAAAAGAGAGGGAGAGAGAGAGGAAATAGAGAGGGAGAGAGAGGAAAGAGAGAAATATGGAGAGAAAGAGAAGGGGAGAGAGAGGAATACAGTTGTAGTAGGAAGTTTACATACACCTTAGCCAAATACATTTAAACTCAGTTTTTCACAATTCCTGACATTTAATCCTAGTAAAAATTCCCTGTCTTAGGTCAGTTAGGATCACCACTTTATTTTAAGAATGTGAAATGTCAGAATAATAGTAGAGAGAATTATTTATTTCAGATTTTATTTCTTTCATCACATTTCCAGTGGGTCAGAAGTTTACATACACTCAATTAGTATTTGGTAGCATTGCCTTGAAATTGTTTAACTTTGGTCAAACGTTTCGGGTAGCCTTCCACAAGCTTCCCACAATAAGTTGGGTGAATTTTGGCCCATTCCTCCTGACAGAGCTGGTGTAACTGAGTCAGGTTTGTAGGGCTCCTTGCTCGCACACGCTTTTTCAGTTCTGCCCACAAACTTTCTATAGGATTGAGGTCAGGGCTTTGTGATGGCCACTCCAATACCTTGACTTTGTTGTCCTTAAGCCATTTTGCCACAACTTTAGAAGTATGCTTGGGGTCATTGTTCATTTGGGAGACCCATTTGCGACCACGCTTTAACTTCCTGACTGATGGCTTGAGATGTTGCTTCAATATATCCACATAATTTTCATTCCTCATGATGCCATCTATTTTGTCCCTCCTGCAGCAAGCACCCCCACAACATGATGCTGCCACCCCCGTGATTCACGGTTGGGATGGTGTTCTTCGGCTTGCAAGCCTCCCCCTTTTTCCTCCAAACATAACAATGGTCCTTATGGCCAAACAGTTCCATTTTTGTTTCATCAGACCAGAGGATATTTCTCCAAAAAGTACGATCTTCGTCCCCATGTGCAGTTGCAAACCGTAGTCTGGCTGTTTTATAGCGGTTTTGGAGCAGTGGCTTCTTCCTTGCTGAGCGGCCTTTCAGGTTATGTCCATATAGGACTCGTTTTACTGTGGATATAGATACTTTTGTACCTGTTTCCTCCAGTATCTTCACAAGGTCCTTTGCTGTTGTTCTGGGATTGATTTGCTCTTTTCCCACCAAAGTATGTTAATCTCTAGGAGACAGAATGCGTCTTCTTCCTGAACGGCATGATGCGGGGTCCCATGATGTTTATACTTGCGTACTATTGTTTGTACAGATGAACGTGGTACCTTCAGGCGTTTGGAAATTGCTCCCAATTTGCTCTACAATTTTTCTTCTGAGGTCTTGGCTGATTTCTTTGGATTTGCCCAAAGAGGCACTGAGTTTGAAGGTAGGCCTTGAAATACATCCACAGGTACACCTCCAATTGACTCAAATTATGTCAATTAGCCTATCAGAAGCATCAAAAGCCATGACATAATTTTCTGGATTTTTCCAAGCTGTTTAAAGACACAGTCAACTTAGTGTATGTAAACTTCTGACCCACTGGAATTGTGATACAGTGAGTTATAAGTAAAATAATATGTCTGTAAACAATTGTTGGAAAAATTACTTGTGTTATGCACAAAGTAGATGTCCTAACTGACTTGCCAAAACTATAGTTTGTTAACAAGAAATTAGTGGAGTGGTTGTAAAACGAGTTTAGTGACTCCAACATAAGTTGATGTAAACTTCAGACTTCCACTGTACATACAGAGCTATAATCACCAAAAAAAGAAACATCCTCTCACTGTCAACTGCATTTATTTTCAGAAAACTTAACATGTGTAAGTATTTGTATGAACATAACAAGATTCAACAACTGAGACATAAAATTAACAAGTTCCACAGACATGTGAGTAACAGAAATGGAATAATATGTCCCTGAACAAAGGATGTGTCAAAATCAAAAGTAACATTTAGCATCTGGTGTGGCCACCAGCTGCATTAAGTACTGCAGTGCATCTCCTCCTCATTGGCTGCACCAGATGTGCCAGTTCTTTGTGTGAGATGTTACCCCACCCTTCCACCACGGCACCTGTTTGTTCCCGGACATTTCTGGGAGAATGGCCCTAGCCCTCACCCTCCGATCCAACATGTCCCAGACGTGCTCAATGGGATTGAGATCCGGGCTCATCTTGCAGGAAATCACGCACAGAATGAGCAGTATGGCTGGTGGCATTGTCATGCTGGAGGGTCATGTCAGGATGAGCCTGCAGGAAGGGTACCACATGAGGGAGGAGGATGTCTTCCCTGTAATGCACAGCGTTGAGATTGCCTGCAATGACAACAAGCTCAGTCCGATGATGCTGTGACACCCCGCCCCAGACCATGACGGACCCTCCACCTCTAAAAATCGATACCGCTCCAGAGTACAGGCCTTGGTGTAACACTCAATCCTTTGACGATAAACGCGAATACGACCATCACCCCTGGTGAAACAAAACCGTGACTCGTCAGTGAAGAGCACTTTTTGCCAGTCCTGTCTGGTCCAGTGACGCCCATAGGTGACGTTGTTGCCAGTGATGCCTGGCTTACAACAGTCCTACAAGACCTCAGTCCAGCCTCTCTCAGCCTATTGCGGACAGTCTGAGCACTGATTGAGGGATTGTGCGTTCCTGGTGTAACTCGGGCAGTTGTTGCCATCCTGTACCTGTCCCGCAGGTGTGATGTTCAGATGTACCGATCCTGTGCAGGTGTTACATGTGGTCTGCCACTGCGAGGACGATCAGCTGTCTGTCCGGTCTCCCTGTAGCGCTGTCTTAGGCGTCTCACAGTACGGACATTGCAATTTATAGCCCTGGCCACATCTGCAGTCCTCATGCCTCCTTGCAGCATGCCTAAGGCACGTTCACACAGATGAGCAGGGACCCTGGGCATCTTTCCTTTGGTGTTTTTCAGAGTCAGTAGAAAGGCCTCTTTAGTGTCCTAAGTTTTTATAACTGTGACCTTAATTGCCTACCGTCTGTTTTTTTATTTTTTATTTTTTATTTATTATATATTTTTTTTACCTTTATTTTACTAGGCAAGTCAGTTAAGAACAAATTCTTATTTTCAATGACGGCATAGGAACAGTGTGTTAACTGCCTGTTCAGGGGCAGAACGACAGATTTGTACCTTGTCAGCCTTTCGGTTACTAGTCCAACACTCTAACCACTAGGCTACCCTGCCAGCCCAGGCGTCTGTAAGCTGTTAGTGTCTTAACGACCGTTCCACAGGTGCATGTTCATTAATTGTTTATGGTTCATTGAACAAGCATGGGAAACAGTGTTTAAACCTTTTACAATGAAGATCTGTGAAGTTATTTGGATTTTTACTAATTATCTTTGAAAGACAGGGTCCTGAAAAGGGGACGTTTCTTTTTTTGCTGAGTTTATATACTGTATAATACATTTTAGGTCAGGATAAACATTTCTAGCCTGACCATGTGAAACCTGGAATTCCCTCACATTCAACAGAGAAACGAGCTGGCACAGCCACAAAGTCCTAAAATAGGATTTTAAACCTAACCGTAACCTTAACCCTAACCTTAAACAGACTGCTAACCCAAATGCCTAACCCTAACCTTAGATTAAAGCTGCAATATGTACATTTTGTGTCTTTTACTTTCGGTTTTGTACACTAGCTTCAAACAGCTGAAAATACAATATTTTTGGTTATTGAAAATATATTTCACAGCGGTTTAGATGGTACAATGATTCTCTACACTCTGAGTGCTTGTTTTGTAATATAAACTGAAATTAGGCAAATTATTACAATTTTAGCAACCAGGAAATGGCGGAGCGATTTCTGAATATTGCATCTTTTTAAGACCAAAAGCACTTTTTTTTCATTAATTTGTACAATACAGACAATTTTTACTGTGCAGCTGGCCCATATAGCGGAAATCACTAAATTCAGATTCATGACAATAAACGTCAACCTGCATCAGATTACACACTCACATGTCAATCAAAACTCAGGTGTAGGGTTGGAGTAAATGATTACATGTAATCTGATTACAGAAAACTTTAACTGTAAACTAAATTTTGAAAAACTAGATGATTACCTGTTGGATTACTTTTAAATTGAGAAAAAATACATTATGACACCTTTCTCTTTTCTCAGTGGCATTCAATTCAGTATTGAAAAAAGGCGCAGGTGTAAGTTTGTTCCACCTGAGCGATTCAAACCACAAGTCAGAGACCACTATGATGGTTTGATGGATCCTTTTTGTCTTCTTCCAGAAGTAATCAGATTACGTTACTGAGTTTGGGTAATCCAAAAATTACGTTACTGATTACAATTTTGGACAGGTAACTTGTAACTGTAATGGACTACATTTAGAAATTAACCTACCCAACCCTGCTTAGGTGTGTGTGTACTTGTTTGTCTGGACATGTGAATATCTGTAAGGTACACTACATGGCCAAAATATGTATGTGGACACCCCCTTCAAATTAGTGGATTCAGCCATTTCAGCCAAAACCGTTGCTAACAGGTGTATAAAATCAATTACACGGCCATGCAATCTCCATAGACAAACATTGGTAGTAGAATGACCCGTACTGAAGAGCTCAGTGACTTTCAACATGGCACCGTCATAGGAAGCCACCTTTCAAACAAGTCAAACAAATTTCTGCCTTTCTAGAGCTGCCCCGGTCAACTGTAAGTGTTGTTATTGTGAAGTGGAAACATCTAGGATCAACAACGGCTCAGCCGCGAAGTGGTAGGCCACACAAGCCCACAGAAAGGGGACTTCCGAGTGCTGAAGGGCGTAGCGCGTAAAAATTGTCTGTCCTCTGTTTCAACACTCACTACTGAGTTCCAATCTGCCTCTTGAAGCAATGTCAGCACAAGAACTGTTCATCTGGAGCTTCATGAAATAGGTTTCCATGGCCAAGCAGCTGACAGAAGCCTAAGATCACCATGTGCAAAGCCAAGCGTTGGCAGGAGTGGTGTAAAGCTCACCGCTATTGGACTCTGGAGCAGTAGAAACGCGTTCTCTGGAGTGAACATCTGGCAGTCCGACGGACGAATCTGGGTTTGGCGGATGCCAAGAGAATGCTACCTGCCCGACTGCATAATGGTTCCCGACTGTAATAATGGTCTTGGGCTGTTTTCATGGTTCGGGCTAGGCCCCGTAGTTTCAGTTAAGGGAAATCTTAACACTACAGAATACAATGACATTATAGACGATTCTGTGCTTCCAACTTTGTGGCAACAGTTTGGGGAAGGCCCTTTCGTATTTTAGCATGACAATGTCCCAGTGCACAAAACGAGGTCCATACAGAAACGGTTTGTTGAGATCGGTGTTGAAGAACTTGACTGGCCTGCACAGAGCCCTGACCTCAACCCCATCGAACACCTTTGGGATGAATTGAACGCTGACTGTCTAATCGCCCAACATCAGTGCCCGACCTCACTAATGCTCTTGTGGCTGAATGGAAGCAAGTCCCCGCATAAATGTTCCAACATCTAGTGGAAAGCCTTCCCAGAAGAGTGGAGGCTGTTATAGCAGCAAAGGGGGACCAACTCTATATTAATGCCCATGATTTTGGAATGAGACGTTCGATGAGCAGATGTCAACATACTTTTGGCTATGTAATGTATGTGTGTGTGTGTGTTTGTATGTGTGTGTGTGTTTTACTACTATACTATACTTCCCAGGCATCTTGCTGTTCACAGACACACACACACACACACACACACACACACACATTAACACACACACTGGGAGAGACCCACCAGTTCCCACTGCATGGGCCAGAGAGGGTCGTTGAAGGTCAGGGAAGGACCCAGTTGGTCTTCAGTCTTCAAAGCGTCCTGTCGACGGCTGGGTAACTCACTCTGCTGCTCCTGCAACTCTGACAGACAGACAGACAGGAACATATGTGAGACGTGGGTATGAATACGCTCTACAATTTAGTGTTAGCCTGTGAGTGAGCTAGCACGCAAGCATTTCACTGCACCTTTCATGCATGCTCTAAACTGTTTACGTGAGTTTTTAAATCCATTGTAATGGGGATATGTCCTTATTTTAGCCATTGTGTGTGTGTGTATGTGTGAATAAGTGCGTGTATTTGTTTTGGTGTATTTGTTTTGGTGTGTGCGTGTGTATGCGCGCGAGTGCGCGCATGCGTGTTTGTGTGTGTTGTTGTTGCTGTGTACTCTGAGACCAGGAAGTCCCTCCACTCCACCCAGTGGTGAAAAGCCTCCCTGAATTCCCCTCTCTCTAGTGATGTGGAATACTGCCGCCATATTACCATAGAATTACCATGTCATTAAAATAACATTACCACAGCACAGCTTGTGTTGGTGTCTGTGGACATGGTATCAGCTCATCAAGAGATTCACCTCACCCCACATATATCACCCACACTACCACTCTCTCTCCCTCTCTCTCTCACTCTCTTTCTCTCTCGCTCAATCACTCTCTCTCTCACTCACTGTCTGTCTCTCTCATCACTCTCACCGGCTGCTCATCTCTCTCTCACGTCAATGTGCGATCAGGGTAAGTAGTGAAAACAAATACAAAAATAACTGTAATGAAAAATCTATGAATATAGATTTGATAAATAATAATTTCTTCATGTTTTTCCTGCATGATAACATTTATTTCTGAACACTGGTACAAAATGATCTGGTACAAAATGCACAAAGCCAGGAAAAGGCAGCCTTGCCGTGTGCCTGCCTTTTCAGTCCTTCAAACACAACGCAAGGCATTGACATGATTTGCGCCTGTGTGTTTCTACTTTATACTGCCAGCTAACGGACCCCGAAAGGCAGGCACAGAGCTTCGCTGCCTTTCATGTGTCACTATGTCCCTAGCCGGCCTTAGAGCTCACTTCTCTATCACTTTGTCAGTCTTTCTTTCTATGTTTCACTCTCACTCCCCTTGCTGTCTCACACACATACACCCTCTCCCTCTTTCCCTTCTCTTCTCCAGGAGCAGAGGGAGAGCGAGGCATGTCCACGGCTGGAAGCACGTCCCAGTCTGGAGGGAGAGAGAGAGAGAGAGAGAGAGAGAGAGAGAGAGAGAGAGAGAGAGAGAGAGAGAGAGAGAGAGAGAGAGAGAGAGAGAGGAGGCTCACCGCAGCACTACGTGAGTCATCACACACTCCTGCAAACCCACCCACAACCCCCACTCACACAAAGCAGAGAGAACACATACATGCACGCATATGCTTAACGTTACATACGTGTGGACACATGCACAGACACACAATTACAAAACCAAGCTGTGCAAATACACACATGTCTAGTATACGACACACACACACACATATATTCTCTGTCTCTTAGTGATAACTCACTGTGCTGTAGGTCCAGTCCTCTGATAACAGCTCTCTTGTCTCTGTAGTGAGTCTGTTGTCTCTGGACCCACCTCACCTAGAGAACCAACACACAACACAGGTTAACATAAATACAACATTAATACAACCACAACCATTAAAGATGCATTATGAAGAAGTCACTCCGCCATTTCCTGGTTGCTAAAATTGTAGTAGTTTGCCTAATTTTAGTTTATGTGACAAAACAAGCAGGTATAGTGTAGAGAATCATTGCACCATCTAAAATATTGTACCGCTATCTAAAATATTCTACCACTGTGAAATATATTTTCCATAACCAAAATGATTGTATTTTCAGCTGTTTGAAGCTGGTGTACAAAACCGAAAATAAAATACACAAAAACTCAACTTAAAAATGGGAAGCATAGAAATAGCGCACATAGAACAGCTCTACCACTTCTTAGACTTGGTTTCAATGAGAATAAAATATCTATAACTGACATTTCTATGTTCATTTTGTCAGGTAACCCAAAAAGTTACATATTGCAGCTTTAATACATGAATACAGAATGATTATCCTTATAGAAATCAAGTGTTACTTGCATGTGAAACATTTTCTACATTGTATTTGTTGGTTGCCTATACACTGATGGTATGCCCATCTTACAGACTGTGGCAAAGTGTTATCAGAAAACACAGCAACGACCTGGTGCTAATGCTAATGCTAACCTTCTAATGCTAATGTTAGCCCTAATAGAGTGTAGGAGCAGAGGGTGGATGGGGACGGATGGGACACTGGTCCCCCTGGTCCGGGGTCTCCATTGGGGACGGGCCAGGGAACAAAGGAAGCCTTTGATGCCACAGCTATCCCTCCTCATCAGTTCAAAGGGATGTTCTCTCGCTCTCTTTCTCAATCTCTTTCCAGCTCTCTCACCCAGGTTAAACACAACTGCCCTAAATAAAAATATACTCTCCAACCCACCTGCACCACTCACGGCTCTCTCTCTCTCTCTCTCTCTCTCTCTCTCTCTCTCTCTCTCTCTCTCTCTCTCTCTCTCTCTCTCAGACACAGCACCCTCTCCTGTCTCCTCTCACACACACACACACTCAGCCTGGATCTCTTTCATGGGCCGCAGCCCTCTGCTTTGATCTGATAAGTAGCTGGTCCTCATGAAGGTGGGCCCAGTAAATTATAGAACACCCATTCACACACACACACACACACACACACACACACACAGACACACACACAGACACACTCCACTTTTAGATCTGTGCATGACTCGATTGTAGTCTCTCACACCGTATCTGACATACACTTAAAGCACAGAGGAGGAGGCTTAACAAATAATGTTTAATAGGACACTGCCATCTTTCATGTGCTAAAAGCTTCTTGGCTTTATTTCCCTTTCACTTGTTCAATTAGGCTCAATTAAAATGAGCTCGTCAGGACCAACAAGGGTGTGTGTGTGTGTGTGTGTGTGTGTGTACAATACTGTGTCTGTTCTATATTATCTAGAGTAAACTAATACACTCAGGAGAGTGTGTTTAACAGAGTGTGTACTTCACAAGTGCTTCTGAATTCTAATGGTCACTCAGAACATTGGTATAAAACAACAAATGAATTTAAAGACGCCTCTACACATATCATGAAACGTTAAAAGGACAAGTCAAGGCAAACAATGCTTGGGAATGTTTCAAATTGTATATGGCTTTTCAAGTCTTGAACAACAGTTATAGACAAACCAAGCAAGGCTTCATCCTCATTTTGATTAGAGCGGCTACATTTTCCAGAGTGTTTTTCAGAGTTTTCTTCAACAACAAAAACAACAACAATAACCTCACCTTTTTTTTTAAAAACAGATAAGACCAACAGATACAACTGGGCTATGCGAGACGCCTACAGACAGTGTAGGCGTCTCTAATTCACATGTCCATTTTAAAACGTGTCCCCTTTTTGGCTGGAGTGTGTGAATTATTGCCTGCTGCTGAATGGACCTGAGTGGGAGGGAAAGGAGAAACTTGGCACAGGCCCCACATCCAGGTACAGTAGACACACACAGACAGGTTGAGGATGTGGGGCAGTCAGCCCATTCCCAGGTCTGTATTAAAAACTAGCAACATGCCACAGCTGAGTAGGTAACACTTTTATTTGGATATATACGGATACCTACATAAGTAAGGACAACCAACAACATCTAGTTGCCAGTGCCATCCTAGAAGACTGAGGTTTTTGGGGTTGCAGTGAATTTGACATTAACTTTATTTTTATTTATTTTATTTCACCTTTATTTAACCCGGTAGGCATGTTGAGAACAAGTTCTCATTTACAACTGCGACCTTACAACTTACAGGGAGCGAAGTGGCAAGTAAGTTACTGTATTTCATATTGCAGTACACCTACTGTAATCTAAATACAGTATCAAAACAAGTACTGTGTAATGACAAACAGTACAATACCGTAGAATTGGCTGTATTATACTGTAAAAAGTAAATACTCCTGTAATCGTAATTAATTCATGAATGGATGGATGAATGGAATTAATTGAGGGGAGGTGAGATTTGTATTTCACAGTATTTTACTGTAATTACATAGGATTGGTGCAAGTAGGTTGGCTGCAAGGTTAATTTGTTTACACATTTCAGCTTCCACGAATATTTGGTGTTTTATATCACATGCACTTTTAGAGACCTTAACAAAGGCTTTCAAACTGGCAGCGACTACAGGGCAAATCAGACCGAAAAGATACGGCAAAATGCTCAACGATTAAATGTTGAAGACTTGATGCCACTCCAATCTGTCTCTTATACGTTTGAAACTAATGGGGCACTACTACCACATACCAGTTAAATTGGTACAGCACTCTCACTAACGGGCGCAAATGTAGCCTCTGACAAGACACGACTCAAAATATGTGAATGAGCCAGAATCAACAATACCATGTACCCACTAGTGGTCAAAAGGTTTTTTTGCCCTCCAAAAATACGGTACGGTAATGTATTCTGTAGGATGGAATTACGGTACCATTCAAAGTACAGCAATTATTTCTCCACCCACAACATTTTCCCACAATCCCCATAATTTACAGTGTGCTGCAGTAAAACGTTTCACAGTATTTTACTATTGATAATACCCCAAATTACCATATAAATTACAGTTTTCCGACACAATGTAGGTTGGTAGGTACCCTTATTTCTGCCATCAGTGACACCTGCCACGTGTGTGTGTTTGTAAGTCTTTCCATAGCAGCAACAACGTCTGTATCCCCACAGGAAAAACAATAAGGAAACTGGGAGAAATGCGCTAGGTTAAGACAGGGGGTTGGGAACGAAACAATGTTTCCAAACTTTCCCCCCCAACTGGCAGGCCAAAACGCATGCATGCACACACACACGCACACACACACACACACACACACACACACACACACACACACACACACACACACACACACACACACACACACACACACACACACACACACACACACACACACACCTCTGGTGCTCTGTTGGCAAACACCACTCCCAATCCCTTATGTCCTTCACCAAGCCAGCCACCACAGCTTAGCCAAGTGAGCAGTGCTGCCCACTTCCTCATACACACTCATTCTCCTCAGTCTACTAGTACACACACACACACACACACACACACACACACACAGATAATGGCCATTTGATTGGACGTGTGCCCTTGTACCTCGCACCTCCCATCCCAGAGAGGACCAGCCAGGACACAGTGATCAATACACATGATAGGGAGCTAATCGCTCTCTGTCAGGACCAGGGCCTGCCAGCTCCTAATGGCACACTCACAGGGGAGCCGTGTGTGTGTCCATGCATGTGTGCCCGTGCGTGTGAGTGTGTCTTAATGGCAGATTCAGAGTCTTTGGGAGGCTCACTCACGGTTCCGCCCAGGGACGTGGGCCATTGACCATGCAGTCTGTGACACTGACCCCTCCACAGTCAATGCATTCATCATCCAGCAATGACATGTATGCTGGCACACACACACACATTGTGCAGGCACACACATTCGCAAAACCCGCGCAAACAGACATGAGCAAACATAAAACACACACACACACAACAAAGCCTATTGCCTCTATACCCTGAAAAAACTCTCTCTCTCTCTCTCTCTCTCTCTCTCTCTCTCTCTCTCTCTCTCTCTCTCTCTCTCTCTCTCTCACATAGAGAACCACAAAGTGAGCCATTGTAATGCAAACCCAAGTTCAAAACAAAAGATGACCACCTGAAGCTGACATTTTCCAAATCACAATGAAGTGTGGCCAGATGGAGAGAGAACAGGAGAGGCTGAAAGAGAGAGTGAGAGATGAATGGAGAAAGAGATGAGGAGACAGCTATAATAAACAAACTGGTTGAAGAGTATGTGTGTTTCTGAGAGAGAGAGAGAGAGAGAGAGAGAGAGAGAGAGAGAGAGAGAGAGAGAGAGAGAGAGAGAGAGAGAGAGAGAGAGAGAGAGAGAGAGAGAGAGAGAGAGAGAGAGAGAGAGAGAGAGAGAGATAAAGTGTGAGGAAAAAGGAGATAGAGGGAGAGAGGGATGATAAACAGGAGAGAGAGGAAGACAGAGAGAGAGACAGAAGGTAAGCAGGAATGAGCATGAGTGAGAGAGAGAGAGACAGAGCAAGAGAGAGTGAAGGAGAGAGAGAGAGAAAGGGAGAGTGAGAGACAGAGGGCGAGCAGGAACGAGTGTGAGTGAGGGTGGGCGATGGCAGCCAGCTGCAGCCGTGCGATATGGGCAGAGCAGACACTGGGAACTGCTCAGATATCACGGCTGACATTTCGGGCTCGGCTACCCCCCACGGCCCCCTGGGATGCGGGCGCCAGCGCCAGTGTGCCCCTGTCAATCACCCCACTCCCTGTCACTCTGCCGGCTGTCTGTCTGTCTGCCCCAGCCCATTATGGCGAAGAGGAGTGGGGTCGCACACCAACGCCACCACTAGCATCGCCACCCCACGCCTGGACGCATGCCACTGATCCCTATCTCCTCCTCTGTCCTCTCCCCCTTCCATCCTCTCCCTCACTGACAGCCTGACCACAGAGACATGGGAGAAGGGAGGAGGAGAAAGAGAGAAAAGGGGGAGGTTGACGGACAAAGAGACAGGGAGGGAGAGAAGGGGGAAACACAGAGAGGGGGATGAGGCTGTGATAGGGAGAAAGAAAGGTGGAGAATGAAGAGAGGGAGGATGGACCGGAGTGAGAGACAAAATGGAGATTGAATGAGGCTGAATGTGAGAGGCAAATGGACAGGACGAAGGTTAAAGGATATGACAGAGGAGAGAGAAAGGGGGAAGGAGGGAGAGCAGAAAGAAGAGGCCAAGGTGGAAGACAGGGGAGGGATGAGGAAGATACACTCTAACCCCTCGCCTTCTTCCTTGCACCTCTAGTCCCCTAGACTCCCTCTCCCACTCCCTCCCTCCCCTCTCCTCCTAGACTCCCTCTTCTCCCTCCATCTCTCCCTCCACCGAGGCCCTGTGTGCTGCTCACTCTATTGTGTCAGCCTTCAGAAGCTCTCAGTTTGAGTGGCAGGCCGTCACAGATCAGCTCCCTGCTAAAGCGGCCTGGCAGGCCGGGGTGACGGGCCAGGAAGGGATCTAAGTGGGTTTATCAGCGCTTCTTAACGCCTCTCCAGCTCCCTGACACAAAAGAGAGGGGTATTAAACATCTAAAGGAAACCAAAAAGCGTGAAAGCTCCTTATAGGGCCGTGGGATTGCGGATGTGACTGGAGTCTTAAAAAAACACACACAACACCGACAGAGAGAGAGAGAGGTTGGAGAGAAAGAGAGGAAAAATAAGTCAAATGTTTTTCCATCCTTGGGAGGAGGATAGGAGCATGGAGAGGGGGAAGGGCGGGAGAGGAGGAGAGAAGGTATTGTGGGGTATCGTTAGAATCAGATGCAAAATCAAACCTCTACTCAACAATGAGGTTGAAACGGCAGGGAAATCATTAAGAGAAACACTGTAGACACAGAACACCATCCTTATTCTGAGTGTGTGCTATTTTTGTTATTTACAGTGTGTGTACATGAGTCAGCTGTATTTGAGTACATACAGTGTTGTATTCTGTGCATGTGTGTATAAATAAAGGAATATTGAAGCCACAGTGTGTAATGTTTCTGTAATTTAATAATGATATATTCCATTTTTTATTATAGGATTTAACTAAAAAAACACAAGAAAATGACCTTATCTTTACTTTCGTTGTGACTGGGGTATTTGTAAACAAATGATTTATAGCTCTTTCAGGTTTTGCACCAATTAAGTAGTGTATTAGTAGTGTGTATTAGTGTGTTCTGCACTGGTGGTGATTTGGATGTACACTTTGTGCGTGTGCATGTGTGTGCCTATTAGTGTGTGTGTGTGTGTGTGTGTGTGTGTGTGTGTGTGTATGTTTTTATTCCGCACTAGCAGTGACATGTGTGTAGGTCAAAAGATAGTGGGGGGTCTGTGTCTGAGACGCTCCATAAAAGGTCACTGTGGAGTTCAGCCTCTGAGAATCAGTGTGTGTGTGTGTTCCCCCAGGGAGTGTGATTCAGGTGAGATGGCTGAGACAGGTGAATCAAGAGTGTGTGTCATAGAGCTGGTAGAGGAGAGAGAGAGAGAGAGAGAGAGAGAGAGAGAGAGAGAGAGAGAGAGAGAGAGAGAGAGAGAGAGAGAGAGAGAGAGAGAGAGAGAGAGAGTCTGATCTCATTCTGTTTTACGTTACACAGACATGCCCTCTGAAGACTGGGAAATGATATTACTGTCAGAGCGTGGAACTCTGCAGTCTGAAGCCTCACACTCACACTGCAGTTAACCTAGCAGCTACCCTCAGCACAGCAGACTCAGTCAGTCTCTCTGTGTGCATGCGTGTGTGTGTGTGTGTGCAGGTGCGAGTGTGTGCTGTTCATGCACGTGTGTGCGTACGTTGAGGCCTTATCTGCGTGTTGTCTCAGACCTCTAAGATCTCTGTGTTGAGCGGCTTTCCAGAGGCTTGGTAATCGTATAATTAGCAGTGTAATTAGCACAATGGCTAATTGTTGCTTTGCTCGGGCTGCATGGGTCGGGATTACATGGTGACAAACCCACACTCCCTCGTGGGGACCACAACGGACCATTCCTCCAGCATGCCCCTCTCTCTCTCTCTCTGAGAGAGATAATGTCTGTTTACAGACTCACCGATCTCTATGCCGTCTGGATGTTATAGTATAACTTACTATACATTTCTTGTGTCTCAGTTCATTGCGTTAAATGTGTTTGCTTGTACAGTATGTGCTACTGCAATTCAGCTTTTCGCTGCCATAGTACACATAAAATAAAACTCAAGATGGTCTACCGTTGGAATTATAGGTCGGGACTGCTTCTGCATTTCATAACGGTCTGTTGTTGGCACCCCAAGGCTGACAACCAGACTAGACTAACCACCAATCCTATCAAATAAAGATGCAAGCCCCAACGAGTTATCTCACAGACATTATACTGGTAGACAGATCCACTGGATGCTATCAGCTGAGCTGTAAACAAGTCAGAGAAAAGCTGAGGCTCAGGGGTTGTAGAGCAGAGCAGCAGGCCTTGGCTACAGCCCAGGTAGCACACTAATTGTATTTGTCACACACACACACAAATAAAAGTCTCTCATAACCCTATTACAATATTGACTGTTTTAAACCCTCCAAGAATCTATTGAGCAGATTAAACTTGTCTGAAAGAGGAGTTCTAGGCCTCACACCTAAACATAGGAATGTTCTAATCATGTTATAGAGAGTGATGTCAGAGCTGTATTTCCACTCTCCAGTGCATCCTCAACAGGAGGGTTAAACGGCAACCACCAACCAATGGGAATGGAGAGGAGAGCGTAAATGTAATGCAAGTACAATATACCTGTATAATGAGGGTTATAGCAAGGAAACTACCATGGTGGCACAATGTAAATACGCAATACTTCTGTGTGCAATATTTCATGATTACAAAACATTATTTGTGCCATCCATTACGTTTGAGATTCATTACCAAATATGCAATATTTTCAGAGTGGGAATTCATTTTCACCTAAAGTTAAGATGCTAGAAAAGTAATTAAACTTAGAATTTAATGAAATCATGAAGCATACATGGAGTCACTAGAGATTGTGCATAAATTACTTCAATTAATCACACGGAGTCTGATTCAGATGGTAAAAGTTAGAGGATCTTCTCTCTGCTGTAGGGGGTATTGTGTGTGTGTGTGTGTGTGTGTTGTGCGTCTAGGTGTATGTCTGTTTGTGGATGCGTGCGAGCGCGCGTGTGTGAGGGGTCAGGACAGTGAATGACGAGTGTGATAGGGGTGCGGGGTTTGATAAAGGGCCAGGTCTACAGGGGAGAAAGAGAGAGGGGACTTTAGAGAGAGGACGCAGGATGTGCCACAGCCCGCTCTCCCTCCAAACGCCCCATGCTGTCATGGGATGTCGCCGCGGGTGACAGTTTCCCTAGCAACGCCTCGGTGCGAGGAGGCTGCATGCTCGGAGGGTTATGCAGAGCGGGGATGGGGTGATGGAGGTGATACAAAAGGGTTGGGATGGGGGCGGAGGAGGAGGTGCTAGGGTGGTCTGTACCAAAGAGGTAAACATCAACACACACTTTCTCTTTTTTCTCATCAACACTAGGCTTGATTAAAGCGCTCACGGAAAAACTAAATGAGCCCTCATTTGCATATGCACGCTGCGTTAATTTGAACTCCTACTTTGGTGTGAATTTGCTTCGAACAGGGCTGTGGTAAATATATCCAGTAACCACATCGAAAAAAGCGCAATAGTTTCTCTTTACTCTTGTTTCACTCCAGTTTCCTACCATGTTCTGCAGACAGCGCACACTGAACCAACATATCACCACATAACATATAACCCCACCATAACGTATGCATATACAGTATGGATACAACACAGGCACTGTTGGTGTTACGTGTCTCTCTGTGCTCATAGCAGATGGAGTAGGTAATAGCTTCTCCTAACCACTGGTATGGGGTCAGCTATTTTATCATCCCCCTGATGGTTAGGATTAGGGATATGGTTATCTGACCCTAGATCAGCGGTTAAATATTCTACCTGAAGTGCAGTAGATACTCACCCCTGCTCTTTCTGCCAGGGTGTTCACCAGGGCAGCTCTGTCAGGGTGCCCCCTGCTGTCTCTCAGGGTGAAGTGGCCCTCCAGGTTGCCTATCTGTTTGGATAGATCACAGACATGTTACTGACACACACACACACACACATACACAAACAAAAACAAACACACACCACACCATCAAACGCTATGATTGCACACGACTATAGTATCGCTCCATTCGTGTTCAGTGCAGACATACACAGTATGCCGTTTAGGACCTCTTTTCCGAAGTTGAGGTTACGTAGAGGGTCAGAGAGGTTTATGATTTGATTCCACCTGAGCTAAGTGTAGAAACGAGAGCAGATCATGAAGATACCCTTTTACTACCATTGTGACCCGTTCCACAACATGATTTCAACGTTTACCCTGACCATCTGTCTCTGCCGTGGAATTGCTCAAAGAGGTGGTGGTGCTAAAATCAAATAGCCCACATTTCATCTGGCCAGATCCCAGGCTTTTCATTTCCAAGCCTTATAAACTCAAACCCTTTGACTCGCCTAGGAGACCTAACTAAGTGAAATCTACTTTGTGGCAATTGTGTGCCTTGTACGAGAGGGGTTGTGTATGTGGACTGTGTGTGTATGTGTGTCTCTTGCTGATTCTATCTTCCTTCAGTTTCATTCTCTCCTATTCTCTGTCCCCAAGGTACATCAGGCCCGAGACTGCCGAGTAAATTGTCCCAAATTGAGTTCCTTTTCCTTGGCAGATACAGGCTACATCCCCACCGTTTAGAGAGAGAGAGAGAGAGAGAGAGAGAGGGAGAGGAAGATGGAGAGAGAAACAATATCACAGCACACGGTTGCACGCTTAACAATTTCCTCTAATTTCTCCTTCTCTCCCCATCCCTTTTTCTTCAACATTTTTCTCCCTCCCTGATTTCCCTATTGCCTCTCTTTTTCTTCCCTCACTATTCTTATCCTCCTCTCTCCTATATATCACCCCCTACGTGCTCTCTTTATCTCCCACATCATGTATCATCTCAGCCTTCCCTCCCTCTGCTTTTTCCCCCCTCTTCAGTCAGTGTTCTCTACTCCCTGTTCTCTCTCTCTCTCTCTCCTCCTCCCTCCTGCCCTCCCAGGCTGGCTGTACTCAGTGACACACTACCCATCAGTGCAGACCCCCCGGGCAGCAGAGTCCCGCTCTGACAATAATCACACAGTAAGTTTATAATGCTGGCAGTCCTGAGCCCAGCTGAGCTGTGCTGAGTCCATGTGACTCCCCTGGCTCCTGCACACTCCATTAGACTCAGTGGGAGGCAGGCTGGAAACAGGAACTGCGGATGGAGCTGACTGGGGCTGGCGAGTGAACTGAGACTATAGGATGGGGATGACTAGGGCTGGGGATACAATTGGGGATAAGAAATAGGGATAGGGATCAATGGGGATGGGGATAGAGTTGGGGGTGCGGATGGGGATAGGGACGGATATGAACGGGGCTGGGTATGACTGGGGCTGGTGATAGGGTATAGAGCTGGGGTTCTGACTCAGGCTGGTGCTGTACTCGAACACACAACATGGAAGCCAACCTACATTACACAAAATGACTGCATCCATCTACTGATGATGACACCCACCAAAACATCCCTACCCAATCCCGCCAAAGTAAACACAGCCACCCTGCCAGGGCAGGTTAAGCGGAGAACAATATGAGGACAATCAGAGTTAGAGTTGGTTTGGATCATCCCCTGCTAATGAAGGCACTTTGAAAAGGTAATCTAATTCTCCACCAGCAATTAAAGCGGGGAGAGACGTGTCACCATCAATTATCCACTCCTTCACTCATGTCTTCCAGTGTGGAAGTATATGGCCTGTCTTACTCACCCGCAGTATAAGGCCTGCCTTACATGCACACGCACACACACACACACACACACACACACACACACACACACACACACACACACACACACACACACACACACACACACACACACACACACACACACACACACACACACACACACACACACACACACACACACACACACACACACACCAATGAGAGAGAACACTAATCATAGCAGACAAAGCCTCTGTCCCTACAACCCTCTCTGTGTGTTAACACGTCAACTTACCTCATAACCCATCAGCCAACGTATCAGTCCAGCTTCAGGTTGTGTTTAGCATGGAGTCATCAAAACAATGTGTTGTCTCGATAGCTTGATATTGATAGCTCTAGATCTTGAGTGGTATAAAGCAGTACAGTATAGTTGTGGCCTTGGCCTTGAGTGCATGGGTTCTTGGTGTTTGTGTACTGCATATTAATAAAACACGAGCGAAATCCTTTATTCTCATAGGGCGACAGCCAAGGACTGACCTCTGCCATCCAACCAACCTCTCAGCCTTCACCCTCTGATCCTAGTTTACAAAGGAACCAGTTAATGCTGTGTGTAGAGCACCACCTTTCTCCCTAGACCTGAGCCGTGAAAGATGCACCTATATCTGCCAGTCCCTCTTCAAGAGAGAAAGGAAAGAAATCTGAAGGAAAACATGTTGCTTTTTAAAAACCTGAAAAAAATCTAATTTTAATTTATGGATGTGACCTTTTGCAATAAGGACCACCAAGGGAGGAAGAAATATTCCCATTGCATAATGGGCAGAAAAAGGTATCCTTAATTGAGTGTGTGTGCATGCGTCGTCCGTGCGTGTGCGCCTGTGCGCAACGGCGTGTCTGCTTGTGTTTATCTATGTAGAGTTTAGGTGTTGAAACCGTCCTTAAGATATGCTTCTTGATGTGTGTGCATTAATCAAAGCTTGAAGTCACTGCTCATCATATGCATCACAACATACAGGTGTAGGACCTTGATTTGATCACCCTGTTGTCGCGTAGATTTTTTTTGCGCTACAGGAAATGCACACTTGTAGTGTATTCAAGGTTTAAAAAGAATTCTAAAGTTTGTAATTCCGACTTTAAAATGACGGTCTTGATTTGCCCTAACAAAAATGTATTAACCCCTACATACATGTCCATTAATTATAATACACACAATATATTCACATTTCCTGTTGCTGCAGGATTATTTTACTGCTGCGACAACACTGGTCAAATTAAGATGCTATATCTGTACCATGCCACTGGCATGTTGTGACTATTATTGTTACCTGTCAATCAAAATCTACAATAACCCAGTGACTACACTACACCATCTAACCTTTTACTGCAGTGGCCTGAATCAAGTGTTTCTTGGTAGTCTTAAACAAATCTACTTTGAAACACAAGTATACAGCCCACACACATGGTTATGAGCTTAAGTAAAAGAAGACACCTCTACCATGTCAGATAAAGAGTTGAAATGTATTCAATTTTAGTTTGCCTTCAATATTACACTTTATATACATCACAGAAGACATATAACAAAACCGTTTGACATAGAAACACTGGATTTTCGGCAGGTTTTTATTAATTATGAAATTATTAAATATATTAATAACATTCCACCCATGAGGCCACTAGAGGGCGATTTGATTATTTGAGTGCAGGAAAGGGCTACAAGTCAATGTCTTTGAGTTAACAGGTCACAGTACACTGATGCGAAGCAGCCTATCTGTGACTTTATAGCTATGCCTGCCTCCATTCTAAGCCTGCGTCCCAAATGGCACCCTATTCCCTGTATATTGCATTCATTTTGACCAGAGCCATATGGACCCTGATCAAAAGTAGTGCAGTATAAAGGGAACAGGGATGCATCCTATATCTGCCATAGTATGGGTTTAAACAGCTCTCTGACAAATCTATCAAACAAACCGCATGAGCCGCTCCCACTGACAGCCTCCGATAGACAGAGGAAGGGAGGGGACGGCGTGGAAGAAAAACAAAAACAAACAGAGACATCAAGAGTCACTGAGGCGGTGTGCAAGAGCCACGTGTGGCGGGCCCACCCTATGCAGAGAGAGACAGCTGGTGTGTATGCTTACTGCTCTACAGGGGTTTAGGCCTGTGGAAGCCAATGGAAGTCATAAGTAAGAGATACGACCAGGCGTGTGCGTGCATCTGTGTGTGTGTGTGTCTGTGTGTGTGTGATAGAGAGAGAGGGAGAAAGAGTGTTGGATGGGGTAAGTGGGGTGAGCAGTGATGTCTTCTTGGATTCAGGGTTGGTACATAAATCTGGGCTATGTAGTTGGACAAAGGTGTTTTAGATGAAAGTCTGCTCTGCTGCTAACACAGAGGGAAGGGTAGTAGTGGTTCTGGAACCTCTTTATATCGCCCGCTAATCTAGAGTCCTCCTCACACTGCTTATCCACAGTTGTGAAATATTCATTCATTTCTGTCTGTGGTTGGATGAACAATAAGTGATGAGCAGAGGAAGACAGCATGCTACCTTACACTGACCAATCTGAATAGAGTACAGCACTAATACACTGACCAATCAAAACTCAGAATGACCTACAGTTGAAGACGGAAGTTCACATACACCTCAGCCAAATACATTTAAACTCAGTTTTTCACAATTCCTGACATTTAATCCTAGTAAAAATTCCCTGTCTTAGGTCAGTTAGGATCAACACTTTATTTTAAGAATGTGAAATGTCAGAATAATAGTAGAGAGAATGATTTATTTCAGCTTTTATTTCTTTCATCACATTCCCAGTGGGTCAGAAGTTTACATACACTCAATTAGTATTTGGTAGCATTGCCTTGAAATTGTTTAACTTGGGTCGAACGTTTCGGGTAGCCTTCCACAAGCTTCCCACAATAAATTGGGTGAATTTTGGCCCATTCCTCCTTAAAGAGCTGGTGTAACTGAAACAGGTTTGTAGGCCTCTTTGCTCGCACACACTTTTTCAGTTCTGCCCACAAATTTTCTATGGGATTGAGGTCAGGGCTTTGTGATGGCCACTCCAATACCTTGACTTTGTTGTCCTTAAGCCATTTTGCCACAACTTTGGAAGTATGCTTGGAGTCATTGTTCATTTGGAAGACCCATTTGCGACCAAACTTTAACTTCCTGACTGATGTCTTGAGATGTTGCTTCAATATATCTTAATAATTTTCATTCCTCATGATGCCATCTATTTTGTGAAGTACACCAGTCTCTCCTGCAGCAAAGCACCCCCACAACATGATCCTGCCACCCCCGTGCTTCACAGTTGGGATGGTGTTCTTCGGATTGCAAGCCTCCCCCTTTTTCCTCCAAACATAACAATGGTAATTATGGCCAAACAGTTCTATTTTGTTTCATCAGACCAGAGGACATTTCTCCAAAAAGTACGATCTTTGTCCCCATGTGCAGTTGCAAACTGTAGTCTGGCTTTTTTATGGCGGTTTTAGAGCAGTGGCTTCTTCCTTGCTGAGCAACCTTTCAGGTTATGTTGATATAGGACTTGTTTTACTGTGGATATAGATACTTTTGTACCTGTTTCCTCCAGCATCTTCACAAGGTCCTTTGCTGTTGTTCTGGGATTGATTTGCACTTTTCGCACCAAAGTACGTTCATCTCTAGGAGACTGAACTCGTCTCCTTTCTGAGCGGCATGACAGCTGCGTGGTCCCATGGTGTTTATACTTGCGTACTATTGTCTGTACAGATGAGCGTGATACCTTCAGGCGTTTGGAAATTGCTCACAAGGATGAACCAGACTTGTAGAGGTCTACAATTTGTAGAGTGGTCGTGGAGTGGTTGAAAAACTAGTTTTAATGACTCCAACCTAAGTGTATGTAAACTTCCGACTGTACATGATTAACCCACCAATGAATCAAAATGAGGGTTACATGATTTTTACACCGCACAGTAAAAAAACGACTATAGTCTAACAAAATTAAAGTATTTAATAAAGTGAGTGTGTCTTAGTTCAGTGAACTTATTTTAAGTCTAATTTCTTCCAAATATCCCCATTGTCTTCAGAAGTTCTAACACTGCTAAACCCCCTGTGCTAAAAGGTCTATACAGCAATATCTCTCATTGCACATCTATTTCCACATAGCCTAAGTGCATTGTGTGAGTAAATATGTTTGTCTCTCTCTCCCACCCCCTCCTTCTCTCTCTCCCATCCCTTCCCTCTCTCTCTCTCTCTTTCCCTCTCTCCTCTCTTTCCTTTCCCTTTCCTCCTCTCTCCTCTCCTTTCTCCATTTCAATATTGAAGAGAGTTTTATTAAAGGCTGGACTCGGGGGTGCTGAGGCGCTCTCAGTAATTTTCCTACAAAGTGCTTTAATCCATCACACGGCCAACATGTGGCCTTTGCAGCCATACATCATCTCAGCTTGGAGAGGGAGAGAGAGAGAGAGAGAGAGAGAGAGAGAGAGAGAGAGAGAGAGAGAGAGAACCCAACATCATTTCGCTCTCCTCCTCCTCGTCCTTCATTTCTTCCTGGCATTCCCACCTGGAAGGGAGAAGCTGGCATCTACATTGTCCATAGCCAGAGACTACTCTTTGCCTCTTTTTGTGTTTGTCTGTCAGTTTTTCCTCCCTGCCTTTATGTCTGAGAGTGAGGCATGAGTAGGACAGGTGGGAGAGGAGTTAAGAGTGAGTAGAATCAAAATAAACGCGATGCCTTTTATAGTGTGCAGCTGGTGCAGCGGTGCCCGCCCTCCTGCCATGGCCATCACCTGCCTCCATTATGCACGCACGCACGCGCGCGCACACACACACACACAGAGAGAGAGAGAGAGAGAGAGAGAGAGAGAGAGAGAGAGAGAGAGAGAGAGAGAGAGAGAGAGAGAGAGAGAGAGAGAGAGAGAGAGAGAGAGAGAGAGAGAGAGAGAGAGAGAGAGAGAGAGAGAGAGAGAGTGAACCCTCAGCCCTCTAACTAATGGAATGGGGCCTCACTCCTAGCCATTAGAGTATTGGTGTCCTCCCCGTGCCCCCAAGTGCCCTGCACAAAGAGCAAAGAGAGGGAGAGGACACAGGAGAGAGGGAGGGATGTATGCCTTGGAGTCTCTTCCATGCCATAGAGAAACCTGGTCATTGCATTTCAGCCAACAACCATCCACCATGCATATGAACACATCGGGAATGGAGATCGTTCAGAAGACTTAAATGTTCATTACTTTGAAACCTTTATAGAATATATTTATTTGTGTATTTACCTGCATTTTCTAATGATTTAGCCAGATACTGTCAATATTGTATCTGTTTCAGCACATGTAAGCAGCATTTACGTTTGCACGCTCGCTCAGTTGACTGGTCAGTCTGTAACTGCAGGTTTGTATCTTTTGTTGAAAGGATATTGCGATTCTAAATGAGGTACAGTATACAGACTAAGCCCTGTTCAAAGGTAGTTTTAAGCGTGTATGACAGCCGAGTTGACTGATCTCTGAGCCCTCTGATTTCATTTAGCCCAGTAAATCCAGTTCTCTACATCAATTACATGTGCTTTACTCAGATAGAAAACACACCTCAAGAGTACATGTATGATTGGTAGAGAGAGACAGGTGGAAGGTAGGGTATGTGTAAAATAGGCATAGGTGGGGGGGTTGAATCTCTTGATGAGCTGATGCAATGTCCACAGACACTATCACAAGCTGTGCTTTGGTAATGTTATGGTAATGTTATGGTAATGATATGGTAATCTAGCGGCAGTATTCCACATCACTAGAGAGAGGGGAATTCTGGGAGGCCTTTCACCACTGGGTGGAGAGGAGGGACTTCCTGGTCTCAGAGTACACAACAACAACAACACACACCCACACACACACACACACACGGTCATATATACTATTATCACATATACACACTATCTAGAGTCAGTAAAACAAATACGGCATAACATGATACGACACATTTGCAAATGCACATTTGCGCATGTGAGTGCGAGGGCTCTTAAGCCTGTACAGTATTTTGAGTCAGTCTGATGTTCTGTGCAATAAAAGGAGTATGAAGAGATTAAGGGGCGTGTGTGTGTGCATGACAAGCCTTCACACCTGCCGGGGGCCATGAGAAGTGTGTGTGTGTGTGTGTGTGTGAAGTGGTTGAGAACGATCCTGTTGTTTTCCATGTCTGAAACCTCACACCAGTAATGTCTGCTATTACCTATCATGTCTGAGCGTGCTCTTGTCACACACACACAAAGGGCTACACACCACAACTATAAACAATGGACAACTGCAATCGTATACTACATTGGTTTCGAAGAGTACCTGTACCACATATTAGGACAATAATCCATCCTGAGTACACACAAACACATGTATGAGGGAGTTTATGATACTACAACTCACATCCTTATCCTCTCTCGAGAGAACTAAAACTAACTTAAAATGTGTGTTTTTTTCTGTTCTATATTTTCACTGCGCCTCATCTGAAGATTTTCTGACGTTCAGACATCTAAAGTACAGGCTTGCTGAAGGTTTTAATACCACCCTTCAAGTAAGAGGAATCTTGAAGGCCCTTTTGAAATGACTGCTCAGGTAAAAATCTGGGAGCCGTACGGTATGGTAAGAGAAAAACTACATAATGATGTTTAGTCATGGCCATCATCATCCGAACCAAAGAGGAAGAGCACTGAGAAATCTGGACAGCGAACTGCAAGTGTCCTCTTGAATCTCCCCAGTGACCGTCGAATAAATCAAATCAAATCCAAAATAGGAAGGTGAATATTCTGCTATCAGTTTGGGGTCAATATTGCTTTTCAGTCAATTCAGGAAGTAAACAGAAATTCGAATTCTTATTTTAAAAAACTCAGCCACTGAAAAGCAATGAGGAAAAGTAGAATTTGGAAATGTCAGTTTACTTCCTGAATGACTACAATCTACAATCCTGTCTGTTTTGCTGTATTATACAGCATTGAAGAGTGCGCCCACAAAATAAAGAGGCCTATAGTGCATTGTTGTAAAATATATCATGTCAAAAATACCGTCTCTGTTTTTACCTTTTTGCTTCTTTTTTTAAAATCCCAGTTGAAATGAATATGTCAAGCCAGTACAATACAATACACAGAAACCTGATGACATTCTCCTAAGAGCACTACTAAATCAAAGAGACCACCAATATGTTGAGTGCTAGCGTCAGGAGACATTTGATTCCCATTCCGTTCATACAATATTACCACTGGAATGCCAGAAGCAGATATCAGCCTCCTCCAAAGCCCGCCGTGCTGTCAAACTTTTCATTTCACTTCAATGTTTTCAAAATATCACAGTCAATTGTGAAGTGCCGGTCTTGATATACAATATTGTATGCACGCAATGAGCAAATCACCAGTGACACAATTCAATTGGATTTGACTTAACAAAGGGATTTAATGTCATTGACATTTAGCATCAGCCTGTGGCGACAGGTAAAACAGGCCAGTCAGCAGATTGGAGGAGCTACAGGAACATGACGTGGTTGGCTTGGCGTTCCTCTGCTGCTGAGTCCAAAGTTGCTGAGACTATAATATACACAAATAGAGAGAGAGAGAGAGAGAGATGATACAAGACCAATCCCACTCTCATTAATACTTGAGAAGGGAGGCTACATTTACACGTGTGTGTATATGTGTGTGTGCGTGAGTGCGTGCGTGTATGTATGCTTGTGTGTGTGTGTGTGTATGCGCCCGTGTGTGTGTATGAGTTCAAGATGGAGGGGCACTGTCCAATAAACTCCTGATAAAGGTCAACTCAATGTATTATTCATGGTCCAGGCAGCAGCGGGCAGAGCCAAGGCTGAGATGTGCTTATGTCCTCAGGGTGAGCATTAGGGAGTCGACCACCAGGGCAAAGGACACATCCCTGATCACTTATGAATAACCGCACGCTCTCTCACCCTCTCCTTCAACAGTTTGACCAGGCAAAACCAGAACTTGGAAACACCATATACTGTATAACACTCACATTGTACCTCAAACTACAAAAAAACGGAATATCTTGGCGCATTGACATACAGAATCTACTAAGCCACACAATTACAAAACTTGACTCAAACTCACGTCCCCTAAACATTGATTACATCAGCTACACAGACACCCTAAATAGGCCTAGACACTTTACAAAAGACGGCACTGATATGGTACGAATCAGTCATACAGACAGATGGACAGACGACAAGACAATGGATAAAATAGAAGCCAACAGGGCCTAATAATTTCCAAAGACATTCAACTGGATTTCTTATATCAAAGGGGGTCTGTGATCAGATATGAGATATTCAGAAAGGCCGCTGTAATTTGATGAAAGTCAGATATCTTCCAATGGAAGTCAGCACTTTCATACACCTCCCGACAAAAAGCTCCTCAGTAAACTGATTTGAAGAAGGAAAATTGCGGGTCCATAGGACGAAGTAATAAAGGCAGGCTTTAAATATGCACTGACCCGTGATATGAACTGTAGTCCGTGCTGCTCGGCCAGGGCTTGTGCAGCTCTGGTGCCTCCGTCCATCTCCACAGCATAGAAGAAGTGGTGCTTGGTGGCGGGCTGCCTCCCTGTGGTCGCTAGAGGCCACTGCAGCACAAGCACAATCAGCAGCACAACCACCGCCTTGTCCATCAAGGCCCTGATGCACAGAAATATGGTTTAACTCATGCCAAGTTAAAGCCTGCGGCTAGTTATTGTGAGAGAGCAACTACAGCATTTTCGCATACATTTCTAAATCCTCAATTACAAATCAATAGTGTTTACAAGTTACACATCATTGTGGTTTGTTAACCAGCACCGTGCATTAACATTTTAACTAGCTATGAAACTGCATAGCCAAAAAATAACATAATGTTGTAACAAAATCAAAAGGTCAAAGGGTACAACAGTAGGTCAAGTTTGACAGGAAAATGTCTAGTTCAATAAATAATTACATGATCAGTTATGTATTGAAATTCAACAATCACTTTCTGGCATCATGAAATAGATAAATAGGGGAACCACTGCATGATAATGCCCACTTTCAGAGAGTGTGTGACTGGGGAAATGCATGCCTGGGGGCCATCCAGCAACAGACACAGAAATACAGTTGAAGTCGGAAGTTTACATACACCTCAGCCAAATACATTTAAACTCAGTTTTCTACAATTCCAGAAATGTAATCCTAGTAAACATTCCCTGTCTTAGGTCAGTTAGGATCACCACTTTATTTTAAGAATGTGAAATGTCAGAATAATAGTTGAGAGAATGATTTATTTCAGCTTTTATTTATTTCATCACATTCCCAGTGGGTCAGAAGTTCACATACACTCAATTAGTATTTGGTAGCATTGCCGTTAAATTGTTTAACTTTGGTCAAACGTTTCGGGTAGCCATCCATAAGCTACCAACAATAAGTTGGGTGAATTTTGGCCCATTCCTCCTGACAGAGCTGGTGTAACTGAGTCAGGTTTGTAGGCCTCCTTGCTTGCACACGTTTTTTTCAGTTCTGCCCACAAATCTTCTATAGGATGAGGTCAGGACTTTGTGATGGCCACTCCAATACCTTGACTTTGTTGTCCTTAAGCCATTTTGCCACAACTTTGGAAGTATGCTTGGGTCATTGTTCATTTGGAAGACCCATTTGCGACCAAGCTTTAACTTCCTGACTGATGTCTTGAGATGTTGCTTCAATATATCCACATAATTTTCCTTCCTCATGATGTGTCTATTTTGTGAAGTGCTCCAGTCCCTCCTGCAGCAAAGCACCCCCACAACATGATGCTGCCACCCCCGTGCTTCACGGTTGGGATGGTGTTCTTCGGCTTGCAAGCCTCCCCCTTTTTCCTCCAAACATAACAATGGTCATTATGGCCAAACAGTTCTATTTTTGTTTCATCAAACCAGAGGAAAAAGTACAATCTTTGGCCCCATATGCAGTTGCAAACCTTTTTTATGGCATTTTTTGGGCGGTTTTGGAGCATTGTCTTCTTCCTTGCTGAGTGGCCTTTCAGGTTATGTTGATATAGGACTTTTACTGTGGATATAGATACTTTTGTACCTGTTTCTTCCAGCATCTTCACAAGGTCCTTTGCTCCTTTGCTGTTGTTCTGAGATTGATTTGCACTTTTCGCACCAAAGTACTTTCATCTCTAGGAGACAGAACGCATCTCCTTCCTGAGCGGTATGACGGCTGCGTGGTCCCATGGTGTTTATACTTGCGTACTGTTGTTTGTACAGATGAACGTGGTACCTTCAGGCATTTGGAAATTGCTCCCAAGGATGAAATAGACTTGTGGCGGTGTAAATTAGGTCTTGGCTGATTTCTTTTGATTTAACCCATGATGTCAAGCAAAGAGGCACTGAGTTTGAAGGTAGGCCTTGAAATACTTCCACAGGTACACCTCCAATTGACTCAAATGATGTCAATTAGCCTATCAGACGCATCAAAAGCCATGACATCCTTTTCTGGATTTTTCCAAGCTGTTTAAAGGCACAGTCAACTTAGTGAATGTAAACTTCTGACCCACTGGAATTGTGATACAGTGAATTATAAGTTAAATAATCTGTGAACAAATTACTTGTGTCATGCACAAAATAGATGTCCTAACCGACTTGCCAAAACTATAGTTTGTTAACAAGACATTTGTGGAGTGGTTGAAAAACGAGTTTTAATGACTCCAACCTAAGTGTATGTAAACTTCCGACTTCAACTGTAGACAGATCGTACCCGATAGAACTGAAAGTGAAGTCCTTCATTTGTTCCTTTACGAGCAAAAGAAGGTGCCTGCCTGAGCCTGACCGGCTCAACTTAATGAGTTATTAAGTGAGAATAACATTATAATGCATTGTAAGACCTGTCATGAGCAAGACCATTATATAATGTCTTATAATCATCTTGGACTAAAGAACAGCCCATTTGAGACAGTTGAAAATGTTATGCATAACGAGACCTAACACATAAGTGTTGTTATAAGACATAATAAAGGCTCGTACATACTTATAACAAGGTAGAAATCCTCTCTCAGAGGCGTGGTGTAGATTTAAATAATCCACTAGCCAAATTATTGCTGTAAATGCACTGAAACAACCCAACCTAATTCAAGCACAAGCATATAGTGTAGATGTTAGTTCCCCTTCAGCAGAGTACCATAGTCCGCAAGTTGTCATATTATATGACAATGTCTATGGCTTTGTGACAATGCAGAAGCACGGTTAGTAACATGATCCAGCAACCTTTCCCTAAGTCTATACCATTATACTGGAACATTTCATAATAGCAAACCTTCAACATAGACCCTAGTACTTCCCAAATTCACATGCAAAGAGTGGATGTAGCCTAGTGTACAATATAAATACCCCCACCTGCAGCAGAAAGTGTCAGAGTCGGATCCTTCACTGGTCTCTCCCCGTATGCTGCACTGGGTTAGAACTCTGGCATAAGAGCCCAGAGCATGAAAACACACACTTCCACACATACTCTTCCCACACATTTAATCTCTTGGCCTTAATGCAAATGTATCGAATGCAGAAACACAGCACTCTCCTTCTGTGGACTTTCATCTTCATGCAAATCCAGCTCTTTATCTGCCTTTTTATGCCATCCCTCTATCTACTCACTTTATTTGCGCCGCCATTGTGTGGGGCTCACGTTATTACATTGAGTTACTGCTATAACCTACCCATACCTGTTCTCTGAGCCTAAAAGGTCCAATGAGGCCATTTTTATTTCAATAACAAATCATTTCTGTGACTGTTTTAAACTAGCTTTTTAGCAAAAAACTATTTCTCAAGCAAGAATTTCGCTAGGACTGTCTGGGAGTGGTCTGATTGGGGAAGGGAAAACTGAAAACTTAGCTTTTATTTGCAGAGAGGTGAAGAACTCTCTTTCTTGTCGGTCTATTAACTCATTTGTCACCAGGCAGGCCAAAACTCCATCCCACCAAAACAGGCTGAAATTTCAAGTAGCCTTTTCAAACAGCTCTTACTAGAAGGGCGTTATAATAATTTTCACAATTTCACAGTATTATTCCAACCTCATAGAGTGGAAATATACAGTGAGGGAAAAAAGTATTTGATCCCCTGCTGATTTTGTACGTTTGCCCACTGACAAAGAAATGATCAGTCTATAATTTTAATGGTAGGTTTATTTGAACAGTGAGAGACAGAATAACAAAAAAATCCAGAAAAACGCATGTGAAAAATGTTATAAATGGAATTGCATTTTAATGAGGGAAATAAGTATTTGACCCCTCTGCAAAACATGACTTTTTTTCCCTCATTTTGTCTGTCATAGTTGAAGTGTACCTATGATGAAAATTACAGGCCTCTCTCATCTTTTTAAGTGAGAGAACTTGCACAATTGGTGGCTGACTAAATACTTTTTCCCCACTGTATAGGAGACTTTAGATGTATCGACAGCAGGGAAGCCATATGGATTTCCCAGGGAAGAATGATACACTATATACACAAAAGTATGTGGACACCCCTTCAAATGAGTGGATTCGGCTATAAAATCAAGCACACAGCAATGCAATCTCCTTAGACAAACATTGACAGTAGAATGGCCTTACTGAAGAGCTTAGTGACTTTCAACGTGGCTCCGTCATAGGATGCCACCTTTCCAACAAGTCAGTTCGTCAAATTTCTGCCCTGCTAGAGCTGCCCCGTTCAAGTATAAGTGCCGTTATTGTGAAGTGGAAACGTCTAGGAGCAACAACGGCTCAGCCGCGAAGTGGTAGGCCACACGAGCTCAAAGAACGGGACCACCAATTGCTGAAGCGTGTAAAAATTGTCTGTCCTCGGTTGCAACACACACTACTGAGTTCCAAACTGCCTCTGGAAGCAACTGTTCGTCGGGAGCTTCATGAAATGGGCTTCAATGGCAGAGCAGCCGCACACAAGCCTAAGATCACCATGCGCAATGCCAAGCATCGGCTGGAGTGGCGTAAAGGCTGCTCCACTTGAGCAGTGGAAATGCGTCCTCTGGAGTGAAGAATCACGCTTCACCATCTGGCAGTTCGACAGACAAATCTGGGTTTGGAGGGCTATCCCGGTTCATTGAGAATTTAACTGTAAAGGCGTGAATGGTTTATGCCAGGTTAGGCAGGTCCTTTTAGGATCCTCGTTCTCCTCCTTTTGGGAAAGCTGCTTGTCAGGTAACATGCTGTTATAGCTCTGCCATATACAATTCAGATGTGTGTTTATGGGCATTTTGCCCTGTGTTTGAGGTAGTTTTGCTATTGGCCAAGAAAAGTGATTATTTTTCATATACTGATCATACTGTATATTTTGTAATTAACCCATCTGGATCCAGCCTTCTTCATCACCTGCACAGTCAAATATATACGAATGGTTTACACCTGACTGAATCTGATCCTCTGACTGAGTCTGAACTGTTGCTGCCTCACATCAACAAAAATCGTAGAAAATAAAATGTGTTACCTAAATGAATAATTTAGCTTTACGTTTCCTAAAAGAGTAGCTTACTTAGACTATTACATTTTTATGTTTGTTCTTTATGGCTGCCGTTTCAATTCATCCCTCTATATTCACTGAGCAATGATGAACACATCAGTCGGGTAATGCTCTTTCTCCTCCACATCCTCTTTCACATCAGCTCCCTTCAAAACACTCAACAGTCAGCCACATGAAAACGGCTACCCATACTGCTCCCCAAACTACCCCAGCAATAGGATCATCGTGGTTCAAATCTACACCATCACTCAGGCCCAATCTACAGTAAGAATACCCTAGCTGAAATCAATAACATCGCCAGGGGACTTAGCCCTAGTCAATCCCTGTGTGGAGCTGGAGGAGCCGGGTCTGCAGGGCAGAGCTGCACAGTACGCCCCCTCTGTAAGCAGGCCCCAGGCACAGGCAGGCTGAACAAGGGGCCAGATGGGTCGTGGAGCAAATGACGTACGGGCAGCTGCAAACTGAATGCAGAGACGGCCTGGGGGCCTACTGCGACGCTGATAAAGCACCTGCACATTTTTATAGACAAACTACTTATTTCGGCTTGGAAAGACTGATAACTTTCTATTCCTCCCAGGCGGAAGGATGAAAGGGCCAGGGGAGAAAGGCCTTTCAGGAGTTTAATTGATCAAGCAGAGGCCACAGGGCTTTACCAGAGATAAAAGTGACTACCACTACGCTCAGCACAATGAGGAGATCTATTTTGGAGAAGACCCAATGAAGAAGGAGAATATAGCTCATTATGCAAAGTCATTATGAGGCACTAACTATAAGGGACTCATTTTTAAATACATTTTTTAAAGAGAGTTTGTGGTAGAATTGAACAAGATTTCCAGAGGTCAGGCTATAGGTCAAGCAACACTGCCAGGGTGTTAACTTCTAGACCGGACGTGTTACTGTACTCAGTACAATTATAAGACTTGTATGCTGCTCATTCCTTGAGCACGACATATCATGCTTAGGAGGTTTTCTTTCCGAAATCCTCTCTTAAATGGATTGTGTTGTTCGGTGACAGTATACAATTATTTTGAGATGGTAGGGCCTGACATTTAAAACATGGTAAACGGTGGAAAATTCTTACATTGTTTATGGCTCTGAAAATACTGGCATGGGACCTGTGCATGGAGCCTCTGCATTAGCAAAACATTAGCATTTTTGTACCGTTTTAGAACTAGTGGGTAGATTTAAAAACACTGAATCTTACATACTTAATGGAAATAGGGTTGGAGAACCTTAACCCATGGAACTGTGGTTGTATTATTTCTGAAAGTGCCACATTCCATTCTTCAATCCTTAAAATAATTCTGTAATTCATAGTAAAATGTTGAGTTCCGTAAACCTCTAAGGAGCTCCATTTGTTCATTATTTTCCTTGTAACATGACGAGCGAGCTTCTGCAATTACAAATAGCGAACTTTCTGAAATATTGCTAGGTTTTTACCCCATATGACATATCTGAGTTTCACTTTACTGAGAACCAGTGGAACGGTCAGTTTGTCTTACTGCTAGAAATGGAACAACTTAACTCCTCCACCTTCAACTCCACCTTCAACTCCACCTCTAATGCCTCCTTCTGGGGTCTGGCTCCTGGCATGGCCTTGTCTTTGTACTGCCTGCTCGGTATTCCCGGTAACTTTGCAGTTACAGTCGTCCTCCGTCGGAACCATGATCTATCCAGTTTGAGCCGGAGACTGATGTTGAACTTGGCTGAATCTGACCTACTCTGCATCCTTACCCTACCTTTGCAAATCTTCAACCTAGTCTTCACCTGGAGACTGGGTCTAGTGCTCTTTCAGCTCAACATGTACTTTTTCTACTGCAGTATCTGTACCGGTCTGCTGACTGTCACACTTCTGAGCATCCAGCGCTACCTCCAGGTAGTGCATTTCTACAGCTGGGTCAGACTGGGAGTGGCAAAGGAGAGGGGGCTACTGGTTGTCCTGTGTTGGGGAAGCTGGGGTCCTATCCATCCCTTATGGGGTGACGGTGCGGGATGTGAAGGAGGATGATAATGGATGGGTGCCAGTATGATTTTGCATCAGACGCTGAGCTGGTGGCTGTGTTGCTCCTGCAGACTCTCCTGGCATTTGTAGTACCTTTCTTCATCATGGCCACAGCCATGGATGACCAGATTAGTGAGCCTCATCGTTGGGACCTTCATCGTTCTATGGACTCCTCACCATGTCATGAATGTGCTGGGAGTGATGACCATCTTGGCAAATAATAAAGCTCTGGTGTTCTGGGGGGACAATTGGAGGATTGCTGGATTTCTGGTCTTCATCAACAGCAGCTTGGATCCATTCCTCTATGCCTTTGCCTCCAGAAACACCCAGAGAGCACAGTGCAGTGACAGTCAGGTAGTGACCACGAGTAGTCACAATCTGTAAGATTTCAAGTCACTCATTGGTCATTTCAACTATTGAAATATTCCCCTTGATACAGGTAAATATGACATATAAATACCTTATAGAGATTAGCAAAACAGTCTTACATTATAATAACCACCCCAGAAAACAAAGGACATGTATGCATTGTTTATGTTTTTGTAAAGCAGGCCTCCTTATTGTCCCTAGAATTTCTAAGCAACAGCTAGAGGCAGGGCTTTCTCCTATAGAGCTCAATTTTTATGGAATGGTCTACCTATCAATGTCAGAGACGCAGACTCGGTCTCGACCTTTAAGTCTTTATTGAAGACTCATCTCTTCAGTAGGTCCTATGATTGAGTGTAGCCTGGCCCAGGGGTGTGAAGGTTGAACGAAAATGCACTGGAGCAACGAACCACCCTTGCTGTCTCTGCCTGGCCGGTTCCCCTCTCTCCACTGGGATTCTGGCTTACTGGTGCTCTTCCATTCCATCCCTAGGAGGGATACGTCACTTGAGTCTCTGACGTGATCTTCCTTATCCGGGTTGGCGCCCCCCTCGGGTTTGTGCCGTGGGGGAGATCTTCGTGGGCTATACTCGGCCTTGTCTCAGGGTAGTAAGTTGGTGGTTGAAGATATCTCTCTAGTGGTGTGGGGGCTGTGCTTTGTCAAAGTGGGTGGGGTTATATCCTGTTTTGCCCTGTCCGGGGGTGTAGTCGGACGGGGCCACAGTGTCTCCCAACCCATCCTGTCTTTTGTGTCCGCTTGTCCTTTAAAGAGATCAGGCGGGCGATATGGTGGGCCATATTGAAAACTTTCCTGCTTCCCTTGCTCGCACCCCTGTTCATGCCATTCTGCTGTGAGGAAGCCAGTCTAAATCTCTCCAGGTTCTCATTGACTCTGGGGCCGATGAGAGTCTTTTGGAAGCTAACCTGGCTTCCGAGCTGAACATCTCCACTCAGCCCCTCTCCACTCCCATGGATGTTAGAGCACTGGATGGGCGCTCAATATGCTGGGTCATTCATATTACCAACCTACGGTGTCAGGGAATCACAGTGAGACTATTCAATTCCTGCTCATCAAGTCCCCTCATCAACTGGTCTACTGGTGCCATTATGAGCTGGAGGCCGTTTCTGCCACGCCCAGTGTCTGAAGTCACCGCAACCTGCCCCGGGGCGTCTTCCTGGGGGCTCGGAAGGTGCCCCGGACCTCTCCGCCATTCCCGCGGGGTACCAGGACCTTCAGGAGGTGTTCAACAAGGCCCGGGCCCTTTTGCTTCCACCGCACCGACCATATGACTGCGGGATTGACCTTCTCCCTAGCACCACTCCGCCCTGGGGATGACTGTACTCGCTGTCGGGACCGGAGACCAAGGCTATGGACACCTACATTGTGGACTCCCTAGCTGCAGGATTTATGCGTCATTCATCCTCTCCCGCCCGTGCATCGACTACCAGGGACTGAATGACATAACGGTGAAGAACCGCTACTCGCTCTCACTCATCTCCTCGGCCTTCGAGCCGCTCCAGGGGGCCACTGTGTTTTCCAAGCTGGATCTACGGAACGCCTACCCCCTGGTGCGGATACAGAAGGGAGATGAGTGGAAGACCGCCTACAACACGGCCAGCTACCACTACGAGTGTTTGGTCATTTGCCATTTGGCCTCACCAAAACCCCTGCTGTGTTCCAGGCTCTGGTAAATGATGTTCTCCGCGACATGTTGAACCGGTTCATCTTGGTCTACGTTGATGACATCGTCGTCTTCTCCCGCTCCCCCCAGGAACATGTGCTCCACGTCCATTAGGTTTGCATGGCGCCGCAACAGGGGTCAGCGTGCTGCTAACAGCTTAGCTTCCTCCACTCTACTACTCCCTTGGATTCCCCCCCGGGCCTGCTTACCCAATCTCAACCCCCCTCGCTCCAGCCTCAGCCTCAGCACCAGATCTTCAGCAACCCGCCCGAGCTTCACCTGACCTGCACTCCATCTTCCCCTGTGTTCCAATAAATACCTTGGTTACTTCATCCCCGTCTCCTCGTCTGAGTCTGAGTCTGCTCGTGGATTCCTCTGTTCCACTCTGTGTAGCATATATAGTACATCAAAATACTCCAATTCATGTTGTTAAGTTCAAAAGAATACTCAATAAAAATTGCTGACACCATTCAAACCCTCGAAATTTAGAGCCAATTATTTCTTAATTATCTTTTTGCAGATAGAACCTTATAGTCCCAAGCTCTCGGGAAGTCTCACATGCTGATTACACATGCTGATTATATTCCCAAGTAAAGACTAATACTGTATTTCCGGACAATACAGTAGCCCTATATAATAAATTTCACTAAATAATGAAATAATACTAAATAATAATAATAAAATCAGTGCCGTTTCTAGGCCAATATTATGGTGGGTTAATAAGAGGCAGCTAGGGTGCAGTTATGTCAGTCACTGTCACTCAATTAGTCCATGTCAGCTATCATTTGATAGATTGCTAGGTAAGTTAGTCTAGCCAGCTATCTAAACCTTGTAGTAATCAAGGCCAAATTACTGGCCCTGACCTCAAGGAGGCCCCCATAAAATTGTGTTAGTTATTGTCATGCAGTGGGTGTAGCTGGTGTAAGTAAGTCAGGCGCAGGAGAGCAGAGATGAGTGGACTAAGCACTTTACTCAGGCAAAGTCAAAATACAGAACGCAACCGCGTCACAAAACAAACGCCCAAAAACTTGTAAGGCAGCACAAAGTCCAAATAAACCACAAAATACTGTCTGTCACAAAGAACGGGTGAAAACCAACAACCCGGCGTAAACCGGCATGCCAACCAACAATTCCCCACACAGACATGGGGGAAACAGTGGTTTAAATACAAGACAGTAATGAGGGAAATGTAATTCAGGTGTGTGGAAAAACAAGACAAAACAAATGGAAAAATGAAAGGTGGATCGGCGATGGCTAGAAGACCGGTGACGTCACCCGCCAAACGCCGCCCGAACAAGGAGAGGAACCGACTTCGGCGGAAGTTGTGACAGTACCCCCTTGATGCGCGGCTCCAGCAGCGCGCCGACACCGGCCTCGGGGACGACCTGGAAGGCGAGGTGCAGGGCAATCCGGACGGAGACGGTGGAACTCCCGCAGCATTGAAGGGTCCAACACGTCCTCCACCGGAACCCAGCATCTCTCCTCCGGACCGTACCCCTCCCACTCCACGAGGAACTGAAGGCCCCTCGCCCGACGCCTCGAATCCAGTAAGGAGTGAACTGAACACGCCGGGGACCCCTCGATGTCCAGAGGGGGCGGAGGAACCTCCCGCACCTCAGACTCCTGGAGCGGACCAGCCACCACCGGCCTGGGGAGAGACACATGGAACGAGGGGTTAATACGGTAATTGGGGGGAAGCTGTTCGTTCAGTTTCCTCCTCTTTTAATGGCCCCACAAACCGCGGCTCCAGCTTCCGGCAGGGCAGGCTTCGGGTCGAGAGCCAGATCCGGTCCCCCGGTGAGAACACCGGGGCCTCACTGCGGTGATGGTCTGCGCTGGCTTTCTGGCGCAGCACGGCCCACTGAAGTGAACATGAGCGGCGTCCCATGTCTCCTCCGCGCGCCTGAACCAGTCGTCCACTGCAGGAGCCTCGATCTGACTCTGATGCCAAGGCGCCAGAACCGGCTGGTACCCCAATACGCACTGGAAGGGGGAGAGGTTAGTGGAGGAGTGGCGGAGCGAGTTCTGGGCCATCTCTGCCCAGGGCACGAACGTCGCCCACTCCCCCGGCCAGTCCTGGCAATAAGAAACCCACTCCCCCGGCCAGTCCTGGAAACCTCAGAAACATACCCACATCCTGGTTCACTCTCTCCACCTGCCCGTTACTCTCGGGGTGAAAACCCGAGGTAAGGCTGATCGAGACCCCCAGACGTTCCTTCAACCCCCTTCAGACCCTCGAAGTGAACTGGGGACCCCGATCAGACACGATATCCTCAGGCACCCCGTAGTGCCGGAAGACATGAGTAAACAAGGCCTCCGCAATCTGTAGGGCCGTAGGGAGACCGGGCAGAGGGAGGAGACCGCAGGACGTCGAAAAACGGTCCACAACGACCAGGATCGTGGTGTTACCCTGTGAGGGAGGAAGATCGGTAAGTAAATGCACCAACAGGTGCGACCACGGCCGTTGTGGAATGGGTAAGGGGTGTAGCTTCGGTGGCATACCCGAGTGCTGAGAGAGCACGGCTCCTATCCCAGCCTCGGACGCGTCCACCTCCACTATGAATGCCAAAGAGGGATTCGGATGGGCCAGCACGGGAGCCGAGGTAAACAGAGCCCTCAGGTGACCAAAAGCCCTGTCCGCCTCAGCCGACCACCGCAAACGTATTGGTCCCCCCTTCAGCAGTGAGGTAATGGGAGTCGCTACTTGACCAAAACCACGGATAAACCTCCAGTAGTAATTGGCAAACCCTAGATACCGCTGCACCTCCTTTACCGTGGTGGGAGTCGGCCAACTACGCACGGCTGAAATGCGGTCACTCTCCATCTCCACCCCTGAGGTGGAAATGCGGTACCCTAGGAAGGAGACGGACTGTTGGAAGAACAGACATTTCTCAGCCTTGACGTACAGGTCATGCTCCAACAGTCGACCAAGCACCCTGCGCACCAGGGACACATGCTCGGCGCATGCAGCGGAGTATATCAGAATGTCATCAATATAAACCACTACACCCTGCCCGAGCAGGTCCCTGAAAATCTTGTCTACAAAGGCTTGGAAGACTGATGGAGCATTCATCAACCCGTACGGCATGACGAGGTACTCATAATGCCTTGAGGTAGTGCTGAAAGCCGTCTTCCACTCAACTCCCTCCCGGATACGCACCAGGTTGTAAGCGCTCCTGAGATCTAATTTAGTGAAGAAGCGCGCCCTGTGCATTGACTCAATCGCACTGGCTATGAGAGGTAGCGGGTAACTGTACCTCACAGTGATCTGGTTAATACCTCGATAGTCAATTCACGGGCGCAGTCCTCCCTCCTTCTTCTTCACAAAAAATAAACTTGAGGAGGCGGGTGAAGTGGAGGACCGAATGTACCCCTGATGCAGGGATTTGGAGACATGTGTTTCCATAGCCGCCATCTCCGCCTGCGACAGGGGATACACGTGACTCCTGGGAAGTGCGGCGTCTACCAGTAGATCTTTCGCACAATCCCCCTGTCGATGGGGTGCTAATTGAGTCACCTTCTTTTTAGAGAAGGCGAGAGCCAAATCAGCATATTCGGGGGGAATGTGCACGGAGACCTGGTCTGGACTTTCCACCGTGGTAGCACCAACGGAAACCCCTAAACACCTCCCCGAGCACTCTCGCGACCACCCCGTGAGAGCCCTCCTTTGCCATGAAACAGTGGGGTCATGACAAGCTAACCAGGGTAGGCCTAGCACCACGGCAAACGCAGGAGAGTCAATGAGAAAGAGACTTATTCTCTCCTTGTGACCCCCCTGCGTCACCATGCCCAGTGGAGCGGCGGCCTCCCTAATTAACCCTGACCCTAAAGGTCTACTATCTAGGGCATGAACTGGGAAGGGCATAGCCACTGGAACAATGGGGATCCCTAAACTATGGGCGAAGGATCTGTCTATAAAATTCAGACGCGCCTGAATCGACGAGCGCCTTATGCTGGGAATGCGGGGAAAACTCAGGAAAAGTAACATACAACCACATGTGTGCAACAGAGGGCTCTGGGTGAGCTCCATGGGCATCGGAGCGGTGGTGCTGGGGGATGGAACCGACAGAGCCCGCTCTGGACGCTCTCGGGTAGCCAGCAGGTTATCCAACCAAATGGACAGGTCCACCAGCTGGTCGAAGGTGAGGGTGGTGTCCCTGCAGGTGTAGCAAAAAGAGTAAAAAGTGGTTGGATGAAGGGTTCCCTGGGACTAAGAGAACAACCACTACTAGTTAAACCAGAGGCCCCTCTGAGAGAAGGGGAAGCCGAAGGACTAGTACTAGCTCCACTAGGGTGGGAGGTGCCAGAGTGGTACTGGGAAGTACCGCTGTGCAACGATCCAGAAGACGGTCCTTCCCCCCCTGTGACAACACAGCAAGAAGAGAAGGAGGAGGACCTTATTTGGCAAGACCTGAAGGCAAAACTTCAGCTGAACTAAGAAACGGAAGGAACTCCATTTAAGGACTGAATTGTAAAAGAGGAACTGTTTTATGTACAACTGGTTCTTTGAGAAAGGGAAGGAAAAAGAGAGATCGGGGTGAATCACTCCGTAGAGGTTTGGACAACCCAGTGAGAGATCACCCCCAAATTGGTAACTATACTTGCTTTATACTCCACGAGACTATTGGTAGTTCTGGGATAACGATAGACTAAGGCATCAATCCAATAGGCACAGCGCTGAAAAGGCTTTGTTCTGGTTGATGGGCCGTATTGTATCGTTAAACCAAGCTCAGATATTACTCGTGGCAGGCAAAGTAAGCCTTGCCAAAAAAGGGCTTGATTGGTAATTGTACATGCTTTATACTCCACGAGACTATTGGTAGTTCTGGGATAACAATAGACTAAGGCATCAGTCCAATAGGCACAGCGCTGAAAAGGCTTTGTCTGGTTGATGGGCCGTATTGTATCGTTAAACCAAGCTCAGATATTACTCGTGGCAGGCGAAGTAAGCCCTACCAACAAGAAATGTATCATTTGACCGCGTCATAGGATCAGGATTGCATTTACTGCTTGTGTGAAGTGTTTAAAGATTTGATGATTTATGTTTAAGGAATTGTAAAACTGTAAAGGATAAAGTAACCTTGTATGCTATTACTGCTTTTATATAAAAAGACAGTGTATTTGGCAACTAACTGATTAGAAGAGATAACAACTCTGACACTCCTTGCAGGATCAGAAGGAAGTCAGGCACACTGAACTAAAACTAAAGTTATAGTATTGGACCATAACTTATTTTAATTAATACAGTAGATAGTATTAGGGTTCAAGCAGCCCTAAGTAAGTAAGGTAAGTAAGGCAGCACAAAGTACAAATAAACCACAAAATACCGGCTGCCACAAAGCACAGGTGAAAACCAACAACCCGGCGTAAACCGGCATGCCAACAAACAATTCCCCACACAGACATGGGGGAAACAGTGGGTAAAATACAAGACAGTAATGAGGGAAATGTAATTCAGGTGTGTGGAAAAACAAGACAAAACAAATGGAAAAATGAAAGGTGGATCGGCGATGGCTAGAAGACCGGTGACGTCGACCGCCGAACGCCGCCCGAACAAGGAGAGGAACCGACTTCGGCGGAAGTCGTGACAGTTATTCTCACGCAGATATCATATGAACATGGCATAAATCGTGGCAAAATATGTAGAACTGCAGGAAATTAGCTTTAAAATGGCAACAAGTTTTCTCCATTCCATTGCAAAACGTATAGAACTGCAAGAAATTTGATTAAAAACTGAAAAGAATTTTCTCAACCCCATAGAAAAACGTGTAGAATTGCAGGAAATTAGTTTTTTCTTTTCTCTCTGTCCCATTGAAAAAGATGTGGAATTGCATACATTTGCTTTAAAACTGTAAAATGTTCCTTATGCTGCCAAATGTTTTTCCCGGAAAGTGGGCCCCCCCAAACAAATCTCACTTAGGTACCCCAAAAAGCTAGAAACGTCCCTGAATAAAATGACAGAATTGATCTCATAATAAAACGACAGAATTCATCTCACAATTGAGCATCTCACAACATAATGGACCATTTGGAAAGATGTAAGTTACACACTCCCTTGTAGGAAGGGGATTTATTCATATACACAGGTTGAAATTTCCCTCCCCTCTCTCCAAAGAAAGGTTAGCAGAAATTATGGAACCTACCTTCACCTCCAAGACAACTCTGTGTGCTTGCTTTTTTTTGGGGTCTGGATCTCTTGATGTTATGAAAAACATATCCGTTGCCTCACAAAGAAACCAAATCCAATTCAATGTCTCTCTGTCCTCTTTTTGTCTCTCCCCTAAAAATGTGCCCTGTGGTATAAACACGCGGTTGTATGTAGACTTATCTAGCCTATAGATTCCCTAGTTCTCGAGCATGTATCCAAACGAAAGCGAATTAAATCCTGTCACAAACTACTCCAGCAAACGACAACCTTCTGCTCCTGTCAAAAATTATTTTAGAAAATATGTGAATATGCATTTGAGTGCAAGCGTGGTTAAATGGCGAGATACCGTTTTGCACAGACAGATCTGCATATGGAAATTAGGGTTAATCTGGGTCCAATTTTATTTCATTGTTGTACTGTTTTTAATGAGACGGGGACACCAAGAGACGGACTGTCTGGGAAGGAAGGGCATAGGACGTGACTTTCATACAAGGCTACAAATGACATACCAATATAATGCATTACATCAACTATACCAGGGATAGTCAACTTTGACGGAGGTGGGGGCCAGAAAAACCTGAACTCATCATGAGGGTCCGCAGTTGCTCTAGGGTGTGTGTATCCACATGTGCATAGCCCCCCGACCCCACCCCACCACATTGCTTGCAAAAAAAATAGCAGCCCCCCCTGTTGTTGTTTTTTTAAGTTTTTGTTAATTTTGTGCAATTCTACACATTTTGCCATGGAACAGATATGTTTTTGCAATTTTACAGCAAAGTCTCTGCAATTCTACAAATTTTGCAATGGGTGGAGAGAAATGTTTGTTGTTTTTAATATGACATCTGAGTGAGTTTGTCTAACAAAATCAATGGGGGCTCCCGGATGGTAATTCGACCATGATTACTACATTTAGATAGCTGGCCGCTAGACTAATTTACCAATATAAAAATGTTAGCTGACATTGGCTAATTCAGTGACTATCAGTAACTGACATAACAAGAGAAAAACTGCTGATGCACAACCACATTTCGAAATTGCGCCTTGTGTAATTCTACTATTCTAAGTTGAGACCCCGACTGAGTTTAATATACATATTGATCAGATGGCCTTCAAAACCAAAACAAAACAAAGTACAATGGATAAAAATACAATTAGGCACATATAAAGAAACGTCCCCGTTGTTATAAGTTGGCAATCTTTGGCGCAGGCATTACATTATTGTTACCTGATAACATTTTACATCATTTATTCTTTTCGTCAAGACCGTTAAACATGTTCATTTCAAAAGATTGTATAACCCACAGTAAAGCAAGGTATGAGCTTCAGTTTCAATGGAACCATCGTTACAAAAAGTACATACGTCCACGTGTATCTAGAGAAGAGTTTGTCTACTGACCAGTCTCAGTAGCGAGAGGGGCCGCTGACAATGACAGGGTTGAGTAGGCCACATACACCATTCATTATTTTAGATTTTATGATTTGGTTCCCAACATTGACCCATTCTGGAGAAGTTGAGCTTTTTCCCCCACATGTAAGTAGGCATATCATCCTTTTATAATGAATTGTAACTGTAGTTTATTTGCTACATCTGAACAGATCAGCCACATCACTCCTCCCCACAGAACTTCCGACCAATCACCCGAGAGATAGCGGCCGAATCTGCGCATGCGTAGCTCGTGTGCTCCTTTGCGCGGGAGAGACAGAGGGAAGCGAACCCCCAGACGGAGCGTTCAGGAGGTCGTCTGAATGTGAGTTATGCTCCATAACCAAACCAAACCAAACTCTTTCTCACTTTACATTTCATTCCCTTGGTGTAACTGCAGTTTTATTCAACAGTGCTGCTAATGTAGGTTGTTTTGACGATGTTATTCTCGGCAGGGCGTCAAGTCAAGACTCGGAGTAACCGCTAACGTTGCTAGTGTTGAACCACGGCACAGATAGAACAGTGAGTTAGTTCTACAAATATAACGTTAGGATTTGACTGAACTGGAACGGTAGCTAGCTAAGTAACGTTAGAGGTTTGCCAACATCACCCCTGTAAGATTACTAGGTTAACTTGGCGTGTACGTGTACGTTGTAATTACGTGTACGTTTATAGATGTGTTGTTTATGTTGTCATTTGTATCGTTTCAAAAACGAGTATATCGATACAACATTGATTGTCATCATTCCCTGCACTTAACTTACTAACAGTAAGCTCTAACTATGAATCTGACACTTGCCCAGCCCCATTTCTCATCTTCCCAACCAAAGTGCCATGGCCAGACTGTTGAAATGACAGGTTGTGTCTTTAATGTCTCTTCTCTAAAGTGAACACAATGGAAGAGGACATCAGCCAGTCGCTGACTCCGCCGGTGTCACCCTTTGCAGGGGAAAGCCAGTGTGAGCTGACCCCAGCCCTGCCACCCTGTTTCTCCTGTGCATCTGACCCGGGTTGGGAAGACACCGGGCCACTGTCATCTGACAGTTATATTGGCAGGGGCTCCCTGAAACGGTAACGTCTCTATGAGCACACTGCCAAAGCATATTTTAGCAGGCTAATATTATACTGAACAAAAATATAAACCCAACATGCAACAATTTCAAAGATTTTACTGAGTACCAGTTCATATAAGGAAATCAGTCAATTTAAATGAATTATTACATTCCCGCCTACTTCCTGGATCATGTCCCAAGGATATATAATCAAATTAATAAAAAAGTGGTTGTTTAAGATATATGTACAATTATATTAGTATTTGTGGATTAATTGACTTCTACCTGATGCCTTTCATGAAGATTTCTGATTGATTGAGTAAATTAATCCACTAATACTAATATAATGTTACATATATCTTAAATTACTGCGTTTTCAGGAATTTGACAATATAATCTTGAAGGCCATTCAATAACAGCATGGGACATGATCCAGGAAGTAGGCGGGACTTTCATACCGTATGTGACGCATAGTAACTCGAAAGATCGTTAGATTGAATAGCTGACAACAGTGGACCGAAATAATACATATTATGGCGACCTTGTTATAATACAACAGAATCATTACCGACAATATTGTTTGAGGAAAACTGAGTGTCTTTTAGGCTACAGCAGATCTAAGTTACTATTGTCTTCCATAGGCTGCTGTTGCGTCTGGCCCCAGCCCCTGCAGACTATGAAGAGGACACAGTGGATATCTTTGGTTTCCCATGGGTGACAGAGACCGCTTTGGTGGAATCTACCAAGCTTTTGTTTGGTCTGTTCAGGTGGGAATACAGCCAGATAATGTGGAGTGTCATTCATTTTATCAGACTATGTATAAATGTCTCTAATTCTCAGGGTTTCGAGGTCAGTATGTCACAATTTGTTGTCACCTTTCAGGCAAAAGCTTCTTAAACTAGAGACCCTGGTGCAGTCCAGCTCTCATGACTTTGGTAAGATAACTTAATCTATACCTTGCTGCTCATGGTTTTGTGAGAAGGAGTTCATAAGTTGAAATTTGATATAGATTTGTGGTAATAACCAAGTGTGATGTGATTTGATTTGGTATGGTGTTGATTAGATTTTTTTCTGGGTTGTGATGGGGAAGTCTTGTACTGTTTTTTTTGTACTGTATGTACTTGACAATGCTATGTTTCAGGCCAAGCCAGCAGGCTCCATTATGAGGCAGAAGACCTTAGGCAACAATGTGTGCAGTTTCTCCAATATGTTAAAGTCTTCCTATACAGGTAATGCTGTTGGTCAGTAATTACTGATTCTCACTGACTGTGTTCCTGGCCTAGGGCATAGGCTATATTTACTAGGCATATACGTAGCTAGTTCCAGTAAAGCACTGTGAGGATTTGTTTTTTTGTTTAAAAGTTCAAAGGATCAGCATTCAGGTCTGACACCTGACTTTTCTGTGATTCCCTGTGTGACCTCTGCACCCTGCAGGTACCTGGAGCCCACCTGTCCCCTGGAGGAGGGCCCCTGTCACCCATATGAGAAGCTGGAGGCTCAGCTACCCTCTGCTCTGCTGGAGGAGCTCTTTGGGGTCACCCTCCTCATAGGGCGCCTCAAAGACCTGCCAGCCAACATTCAGAGTGCCCTCACCATACAGCACCAGGGCAAGGTAGCCCCCACACACACACACAAAAAAGCATGAATATTGTGAGTGAATACCAGACTTGGGTTCAAATATATGTGTATTTATCTGGTATTTAATATACTTTTTCTGTGTATTTGAATATTCAAATACACAGAATATTCAAATACACAGCCTAAAACAATTACTTTTATTGGAGTATTTTAATAAAAAAATAAAAAATAGTCTGCCAAATTGTATTTGACAGTATGTTCAAATACTTATTTCAAATACTAATTTCCAATACCTGGGTTAAATGCATGGGAGTGTATTTGAGTCAGTGGATTTATGTTTTTCAAATACTTTCCACGTGTATTTCCAAATACATTGAAATATTCAACTACTTGTCTTTTTTAAGAAAATATATCTCGATGCTTACTTCTGTCGTGGAAATTAGGCAGGGACACTCGAAGTCAATCTTAAATGAATCATTCTTTATTATCAGCGCCCTGGAGAGGTTCTAACCAACTCAATTCACCAAGTACACATGTCGATCAGGAGCTCTACTGGGGCAGTCCCGTTAGTTCTCTTATATACTGCAGACAAGTCATATTTGCATGATTTAGCTTATTCATCATTCATAATGAATGAATCATTAATGTTTGCTTCATTCATGTGACCGACCCCACGAGGCAACACAACACCCAACACCCCACGAGGCTTCTTGTCTAAGCTGAGACCTTGAAACAGAGATATTTTTTTTTCTCAAAACAGGGGTCTGGGCGTACTGCCAACTTGCAGATACTGATAGTGAGGATTCGTTCAATCAGTTACATTATTAGAAAAGCACAAACATAACATGTTCTATCACAAGTATGTGAAAGTAATTTAGATATTTGAAAGTATTTGAACCCAGGTCTGGTGAATACACCCTGATATGCTTTTACTGTATATCTCCCCTCAGCTGTTTCCTCCCTCCTGGCATTTGTTACACCTCCACCTGGACATCCACTGGTCAGTGTTGGAGATTCTCCACCTGCTGGGGCAGAGGATGCAAGGTATGTGTGGATTTTAGTGGATGTAATAAATGTATCACTAGCCACTTTAAACAATGCCACTTTATATAATGTTTACATACCCTACATTACTCATCTCATATGTATATACTGTACCCTATACCATCTACTGCATCTTGCCTATGCCGTTCAGCCATCGCTCATCCAGATATTTATATGTACATATTCTTATTCATTCCTTTACACTTGTGTGTATCAGGTAGTTGTTGTGAAATTGTTAGATTACTTGTTAGATATCACTGCATGGTCGGAACTAGAAGCACAAGCATTTCGCTACACTCGCATTAACCATGTGTATGTGACCAATAAAATGTGATTTGATTTATTGTTATTTAGGATCTCGTCTAACCTATCATAGGGTAATCTTCCAAGGCAAAACAAATTACATATGCAGTACTGTAAAAATAAAAAACAAACCTGAAATACACAATATGAAGAGAGAAAAAATGTAATAAGTTGAGGCTGGTGTTGTCAGTGTATTGTAGGTCTACTACATCCTTATTTGTCTGTATGACCTTTGCAGGTCAGGTGGTGTATGCCCACCAGTTTGTGAACCTAACAGGGGAGAACCTGACCAACAACAGCCTGTTTGAGGAGCATCTCTGCAACCTGCTCTCTGACCTCACTGGCATGGCCATGGGCAAATACAGCAAGGTACTGTGTATGGGGTTATACATGTGTGTTGTGTTCCTTAATAACGCTAACCATTGAATAAGCCATGAGACAAACCCCTTAAAAATGTTCCAGGGGCGCCACACACTGGCTGACGCTGTGCTCCCATCTCTCTGTGGGTGGGTGGTATATTGTTGTATTTTATTAGGAACCCCATTAGCTGTTGCAAAAGCTATAGCTACTCTTCCTGGGGTACACACAAAACAAGAAACATGACATAATACAGAACATTAATAGACAAGAGGCATACGTAGCCTACATATCAATGCATACACACAAACTATCTAGGTCAAATAGGGGAGAGGCGTTGTGCCGTGAGGTGTTGCTTTATCTGTTTCTTGAAAGCAGGTTTGCTGTTTTTGTGCAATATGAGATTGAACGGAGTTCCACGCAATAATGGCTTTATATAATACAGTATGCTTTCTTGAATTTGTTCTGGATTTGGGGACTGTGGAAATACCCCAGGTGGCATGTCTGGTGGGGTAAGTTTGTGTGTCAGAGTTGTGTGTAAGTTGACTATGCAATTTGGGATTTTCAACACATTGTTTCTTATAAATGGAATAAGTGAGGCAGTCAGTCTCTCCTAAACTCTTAGCCAAGAGAAAGTATGTATATTAGCCCTCTGATTACAATGAAGAGCAAGGCGTGCAGCTCTGTTCTGGGCCAGCTGCAGCTTAGCTATGTCTTTCCGTGCAGCACTGGACTGCACGACTGGACAATAATCGAGATTAGACAAAACTAGAGCCTGCAGAACTTGCTTTTTGCAGTGTGATGTCAAAAAAAGCAGAGCATCTCTTTATTTCGGACAGACCTCACCCCCATCTTTACAACCATTGAATCTATATGTTTTGACCATGACAGTTTACGCCAAGTAATTTAGTCTCCTCAACTTGTTCAACAGCCACACCATTCATTACCAGATTCAGCTGAGGTCTAGAACTTAGGGAATTATTTTTTACCAAATATAATGCTCTTAGTTTTAGAGATGTTCAGGACCAGTTCATTACTGGCCACCCATTCCAAAACAGACTGCAACTCTTTAAGGATTTCAGTGACTTCATTAGCTGGCCCTGCAGTACACCAGACGTTACATGTTTGACATTAGAGAAGCTTCTATTTGAGTTCTGTTAGATAGATAGCTCTGAATCCACGATATGACAGTTTTTTTCAACAACAGGTTAAGGTCAATAATATCAAAGGCTGGATGAAATCTAACAGTACAGCTCCCACAATCTTCTTATTATCAATTTCTTTCAACCAATCATCAGTCATTTGTGTCAGTGCAGAACATTTTGAGTGCCCTTCTCTATAAGCATCCTGAAAGTCTGTTGTTAATTTGTTTACAGAGAAATAGCATTGTATTTAGTCAAACACAGTTTGCTAAGAGCTGGCAGCAAGTTTATAGGTCTGCTGTTAGAACCAGTAAAGACCGCTTTTCCACTCTAGGGTAGTTGAATTACTTTGGCTTCCCTCCAGGCCTGAGGACAAAAACTTTCCTAAAGGCTCAGATTAAAGATATGACAGATAGGAGTGTCCATAGAGTCTGCTACCATCCTCAGTAGCTTTCCATCTAAGTTGTCAATGCCAGGAGGTTTGTCATTATTGACCAATAACAATAATTTGGCCACCTCTCCCACACTAACTTTACAAAATTAGAACTTGCAATTATTTTCTTTCATTAATTGTTTTCTTTGCATGAATACGATGGCTCACAACGATGGCTCGTTGTTGGCATTTCCTTCCTAAGTTTGACCACTTTGCCAATGAAGTAATCAATATGCAGTAAGAAAGCCAGTCGGATGTACGGCCAGACTTATTAGCCACTCCTTTTGCCCCACCACTTTGAACCATACCGTTTTTAAATTCCTCATCAATCTATGAAGCCTTAACAGTTCTAACAGTCAGTTTTTTAACATGCATGTTTATCAATAATTGGAAGAAGCAATTTCATAAATTCGTCAAGTGCAGCATCTGGATGCTCCTTATTAATCACATCAGACCAACAAATATTTTTCACATCATCCACATAAGTCACAGCAAAATCTTTTGTATGATCTCTTATACACTGTTTTAGGCCCAGCTTTTAGAACGTTGGCCTTCCTGGATATAGCTACTATATTGTGATCTCTGCATCCAATAGGTACGGATACAGCTTTAGAACAAAGTTCTACAGTCTTTGTAAAAGTGTGATCGATACATGTGGATGATCATGTTCCTGTAGTGTCTGTAAACACCCTGGTAGGTTGATTAATAACCTGAACCAGATTACAGGCAGTGGTGACAGTAAGGAGCTTCCTCTTGAGCGGACAACTTGATGAAAACCAGTCAATTTTCAGGTCCCCAAGAAAGTAGACCTCTCTGTTTACATCGCATACACCTTTAAGCATTTCACACATATTATTTAGATACTGACTGTTCACACTTGGTGGCCTATAGCAACACCCCAAAAGAAAAGGCTTTCGATGTGCCAAGTGAATCTGCAGCCACAACACTGCAATAACACTGGACATAAGATCTTCTGTAAGCATTACAGGGATATGGCTCTGAATTAATACAGCAACACCTCCCCCATAAGCATTTCTGTCTCTTCTATAGATGTTATATCCTTGTATTGCTACTGCTGTATCATCAAATGAATTATCCAAATGACTCTCAGAAATGGCTAGTATATGAATGTTATCTGATGTTAGCAAGTTATTGATTTCATGAACCTTATTTCTAAGGCTACATATATTAATATGGGCTATTGTCAGTCCTTTCCTGGGTAGCTTATCAGAGATAATAGTGAAAAGAGCAAACAAAGCAAGATAAGAAAATATACATTCAGCAGTCCATTAATCAATTGGTGTGTGTGCTGCGGGGTTGAAGCTACGAACCCATAGGCTTTGCTCATCTCCCTTCTGCGAGGGAGGGTGGACAATAAGCCTGTCGTGGCGGATGTAAGCAATGTGGTTGTGTCTAAGAGTTGAGGGTGAAGAAAAACAAAAAACTAATTCCTAATAACTTTTCATATGGTTTAAATACTCCCTGGAAAGGGGGAAATCGATAAGTAATTTAAAACCTACAGGCAACATTTACATCTTCGTAAGGGTTAGTAGCCTCTTCCGAGGGTATTCCTAACTCTTTCCTCTGTTCTAGGTAAGGCCTACTGAGGCCCTGACCAGCCATCACTACCACTGCACCTGCACCAAAGAGCTGTGGATACTACTTATACACTTACTGGAACACAGGAGCAAAGTGTTACACACACAGGTGAACACACACACATTCACACTTGATGTAACTATGATTTGGTGACCATTGGATTTTATCTGCAATTAACCAAACTTGACATAGTGTTTGTATTTACAACTGTGTGTGCACTTGTGTGTTTCCCCCAGTCTTTCTGGAACTACATGAACACACTGCTGCGGTCTCTGATCAGTGGCCAGCCTGTAGCAGAGCAGTACGGTGTGCTCCCTACACACTGTAAAGACCCTCTGGGCTTCACCTGGTGGCTTGTCACTCACTTGGCTGAGCTGGGACAATACAGCCGCAACGGAGCCTTCCAAAACGAGGTAATCTACCTGAGATTAGGGGGCTGTAAGGAGGGATGTCCTAAACTGTAAAGGGGTGTTATTTTTCCTGATTAATCAGATATGGCTGAGTTTCTGAAATGTGTCCTACATTTATAGTTGAAACGGTCAAAATCCTGATTTGTCTCGATCGCATCCCCTTTTAAGATGAAAGTCACAGGCTGCAATTTTGACTTCTTGCCAAGCTTATTAGACTGTGTGTATTGTTGGTAATATAATGTATGCTCTGGTCTCACAGAAACAGCTGGAGGACAACTGGAGTTTTGTGGGTGAGCTGCTCAAGTCCACCTGTAACCCTAAGGTAGGCTCTCGCTCAAGGAGGATATGGGTTATGGATGGGTGCATGGTTTCTGTGTAGAGTTATATTTTGTTTGTTGATTGATCTGTGTGTGTTGCAGAGAGCGCTACAGGAGGATCAGATCAGAATGCACGTCCACTGCTGCCTGAGTCTGTCTCTGCTATGGAAACCTAACAATAGCACTGTCACCACCCTCTGGGAGTACTACAGCAAAAACCTGGTAAGGAATACCTCTAACACACCACTCTAAAACATGGACAATATGTAATGTACAGTATGTTTGATGTGTATGAGATGTTATGTCTGTTATTATATACAGCAGAATTATGTGCCCATTAATCCCCCCCCAAATATCCCACTTACATTCTCCCCTCTGTCTCCCCTTCCCTCCAGAGCGGTTCGTTCACAGTGCCCTGGTTAGGGGTGTCGGGGCTCGGCAGCGTGAGCAGAACCCCCCTCGCCCTGTTGGACCAGGCCCGAGCTGCTGCTCCCCTCCCCCTCCGTTCCTCCGGCCACACCCAGCTGTACCGCTCAGCCAACTCCTTTCACATCTTCCTCAGAGTACTGGCTCTCTACCTGGCCCAAGAGAACGCAGGCGGCGCCCCTTGGAGGCAGATCAAGGGCAGGTGAGGCGTGTGTGTGTAGTGATGGGTAACATGGAGGGGTACAGAAAAGGAGGCCGGTTAAACCCCTAAGGTACTCTTTAAATGGAGCTAAATTAGTTTAGTTCAATATTATGTTGATATGAAATACTGTCCCCCAAGGGGACAGGTGAGTCCACATTCACAGACACGACTCTCTGTGCCTTGATCTTGACGTGTCTGTGCGTGTGTGTGTGCCTGCCAGGTGTGGCACAGTCCCTCTGAGGCTTTGCTATTTGCTCAGACTCCCAGGGAGAGCAGGTGTCTCAGGAGGTACTTCCACCTGCCTCTCCTCTCCTCCCAGCGTAGACCAGCCTAGTCCCACTGAGCCCCACATAAAACCCACAGCTGCTTCCCAAACTCCCCCAGTTATGGCTCCTCTTTCTGGGGGAGACCAAAGACGATAAGCCCATCCAAGCCCATGGATCCCAACATCAGAACGTGGCCTGGGACGGGCCCGGCTGGGCGCCAGCGAGGAGGATAAATCCGCCTAATGACTTCCCTCTGTCTGGAACGTGCTCAGCCGCTCCGCAGACATGAAGGCTAATTAGCTAACGAGCATGGCGGTTAATTCCCCTTAACGAAGCCGTGTTGGTTTCCAGCACGGAAGGGGGTGGGCAGCGGCAGGGAGGTTGCTGGCAGGGACCGGACTGGGCTGGGCCTGGTCCAGATTAGAACACCCCCTCTCCCTCTCTCTCTTCTCCAGTTCCCTCGAGAAGAGCCGGGCGTGCTTACGGCGTTCCGGCAGCGTTCCCGCTGGCTCCGTGGGAGGCCTGTGGTGGCTGCATTAATGGGATCGACTGGGAGAGCGCTGATCTCTTATGCCGGGAGTCGTGAGCATCTGCTCGCCTCCGGAAAAAGCTGTCCAGGATAAACAAACACACAGACAGACAGACGGACTGTCTGTCTGACAGACAGAAAACACAGGAAAAAGCCTCCCAACCTGTTACAGACGAACTGTAAATCCATTTCCCACTGCTGTTTTTCTTTTCTCAGGTAGCCTAGTGGTTAGAGCGTTGGGCCAGTAACCGAAAGGTTGCTACAGTGAGGGGAAAAAAGTATTTGATCCCCTGCTGATTTTGTACATTTGCCCACTGACAAAGAAATGATCAGTCTATAATTTTAATGGTAGGTTTATTTGAACAGTGAGAGACAGAATAACGACAAAAAAATCCAGAAAAACGCATGTGAAAAATGTTATAAATGAGGGAAATAAGTATTTGATCCCTTCTCAATCAGAAAGATTTCTGGCTCCCAGGTGTCTTTTATAAAGGTAACGAGCTGAGATTAGGAGCACACTCTTAAAAGGGAGTGCTCCTAATCTCAGTTTGTTACCTGTATAAAAGACACCTTTCCACAGAAGCAATCAATCAATCAGATTCCAAACTCTCCACCATGGCCAAGACCAAAGAGCTCTCCAAGGATGTCAGGGACAAGATTGTAGACCTACAAAAGGCTGGAATGGGCTACAAGACCATTGCCAAGCAGCTTGGTGAGAAGGTGACAACAGTTGGTGCGATTATTCGCAAATGGAAGAAACACAAAAGAACTGTCAATCTCCTTCGGCCTGGGGCTCCATGCAAGATCTCACCTCGTGGAGTTGCAATGATCATGAGAACGGTGAGGAATCAGCCCAGAACTACACGGGAGGATCTTGTCAATGATCTCAAGGCAGCTGGGACCATAGTCACCAAGAAAACAATTGGTAATACACTACGCCGTGAAGGACTGAAATCCTGCAGCGCCCGCAACGTCCCCCTGCTCAAGAAAGCACATATACATGCCCGTCTGAAGTTTGCCAATGAACATCGGAATGATTCAGAGGACATCTGGGTGAAAGTGTTGTGGTCAGATGAGACCAAAATGGAGCTCTTTGGCATCAACTCAACTCACCGTGTTTGGAGGAGGAGGAATGCTGCCTATGACCCCAAGAACACCATCCCCACCGTCAAACATGGAGGTGGAAACACCTTTGGGGGTGTTTTTCTGCTAAGGGGACAGGACAACTTCACCTTATCAAAGGGACGATGGACGGGGCCATGTACCGTCAAATCTTGGGTGAGAACCTCCTTCCCTCAGCCAGGGCATTGAAAATGGGTCGTGGATGGGTATTCCAGCATGACAATGACCCAAAACACACGGCCAAGTCAACAAAGGAGTGGCTCAAGAAGAAGCACATTAAGGTCCTGGAGTGGCCTAGCCAGTCTCCAGACCTTAATCCCATAGAAAATCTGTGGAGGGAGCTGAAGGTTCGAGTTGCCAAATGTCAGCCTCGAAACCTTAATGACTTGGAGAAGATCTGCAAAGAGGAGTGGGACAAAATCCCTCCTGAGATGTGTGCAAACCTGGTGGCCAACTGCAAGAAACGTCTGACCTCTTTGATTGACAACAAGGGTTTTGCCACCAAATACTAAGTCATGTTTTGCAGAGGGGTCAAATACTTATTTCCCTCATTAATTTGCAATGACATTTTTCACGTGTTTTTCTGGATTTTTTTGTTGTTATTCTGTCTCTCACTGTTCAAATAAACCTACCATTAAAATTATAGACTGATCATTTCTTTGTCAGTGGGCAAACGTACAGAATCAGCAGGGGATCAAATACTTTTTTTCCCTCAATGTAGATCGAATCCCTGAGCTGACAAGGTAAAAATATGTTGTTCTGCCCCTGAACAAGGCAGTTAACCCGCTGTTCCTAGGCCGTCGTTGTAAATAAGAATTTGTTCTTAACTGACTTGCCTAGTTAAATAAAAAAAATCTACCATCTGTCTCTTTTTCTCATCTTTCCCTTCTTCTCACGCTCTCTTTTCCTGCCTTAGGTTATTTCTCTACATGTATACCATCTATACACCTTCTCTCTTTCTCACCTTTTTCCTTCTCCTCTCACTCTCTCTCCGTGTAACATGTAGCTGAACTTTAGAACCAGTCATGGTTAGGGCTGTTACGGTGACCATATTACCGTCACGAGTCATGACCGCAGTCACATTCCACGTGACCGCTTAGTCACGGTAAATAAGCTTCTCCAAGCTCTGATGGCCATTAGTAGCCTACCGAACTTGCTAACTGCCTTGTACTCAGCACTCTATTGTACCTCGAATCACTCTGACATCAATGCAAAAGTGATTAACAATCAAATCAAACACTTAATGAGAGCTCATGTTGCTCAACATTTCTATAGGCTATGCAATTCCGTGAGAAAACAGGCCTCTATTTATTTCTCAACTTATCCTAATATTTAGCACATTGCTTCGCTTTACAACAGGAATATAGCCTACCTGGCTGGCATGAAAATGAACCACAGGAAAAGCGTACTCCATTCGCTACTTAAGTGCATAGATGACAGGTGCATGATAATGGTCCATTCTGAATCAAAACTAATTTCACACATACAGTACCAGTCAAAGGTTTGGACACACCTGCTCATTCAGTTTCTTGACAACAAAGTAGACTAAATCCGATCGAGGGTTGCCTTTCAGAGAGACATCCGAGACTGCAACGTTCTTTGCTTCACGGAAACATGGCTCACTCAGGACACGTTATCAGAGTCGGTACAGCCACCTGGTTTCTCCACGCATCGCGCTGACAGAAACAAACATCTCTCTGGTAAGAAGAAGGGCGGGGGTGTATGCCTTATGATTAACGAGTCGTGGTGTGATCATAACAACATACAGGCACTCAAGTCCTTTTGTTCACCTGACATAGAATTCCTTACAATCAAATGCAGACCGCATTATCTACCAAGAGAATTCTCCTCGATTATAATCACAACCGTGTACATCCCCCCCCTCAAGCTGATACATCGACGGCACTGAAAGAAATTCATTTCACTCTAGGTAAATTGGAAACCACATATCCTGAGGCTGCATTTATTGTGGCTGGGGATTTTAATAAGGCTAATTTGAAAACAAGGCTTCCGAAATTTTACCAGCATATCGAATGTGCCACCTGGGCTGGTAAAATCCTGGATCATTGTTATTCCAACTTCCGTGATGCATACTAGGCTATTCTCCGCCCTCCTTTCGGCAAGTCTGACCATGACTCATTTTTTTGCTCCCAGCCTACAAACAGAAACTAAAACAGGAAACGCCCGTTCTCAGGTCTGTTCAACGCTGGTCCGACCAATCCGATTCCATGCTGCAAGATTGCTTCGAGCACGTGGACTGGGATATGTTCCGGACAGCATCTGACAACAACATTGATGTATATGCTGATTCGGTGAGCGAGTTTATTAGCAAGTGCATTGGTGATGTTGTACCCATAGCAAATATTAAAACCTTCCCCAACCAGAAACCGTGGATTGATGGCAGCATTCGCAAGAAAAACTGAAAGCGCGAACCACTGCTTTAACCAGGGTAAGGCTACCGGAAACATGACTGAATACAGTGTAGCTATTCCCTCCGCAAGGCAATCAAACAAGCTAAGCGTCAATATAGAGACAAAGTAGAGTCACAATTCAACGGCTCAGACACGAGGAATGTGGCAGGGTCTACAGTCAATCACGGACTACAAAAAGAAAACCAGCCCCGTTGCGGACCATGATGTCCTGCTCCCAGACAAACTAAACAACTTCTTTGCTCGCTTTGAGGACAATGCAGTGCCACCGACACGGCCTGCTACCAAAACCTGCGGGCTTTCCTTCACCGCAGCCAATGTGAGAAAAACATTTAAATGTGTTAACCCTCGCAAGGCTGCCGGCCCAGATGGCATCCCTGGCCGTGTCCTCAGAGCATGTTTACGGACATATTCAATCAGTCCCTATCCCAGGCTGCTGTTCCCACATGCTTCAAGAGGGCCACCATTGTTCCTGTTTCCAAGAAAGCTAAGGTAACTGAGCTAAATGACTATCGCCCCGTAGCACTCACTTCCGTCATCATGAAGTGCTTTGAGAGATTAGTCAAGGATCATATTACCTCCATCCTGCCAGACACCCTGGACCCACTCCAATAGGTCCACAGACGACGCAATCGCAATCACACTGCATACTGCCCTAACCCACCTGGACAAGAGGAATACTTATGTAAGAATACTGTTCATCGACTACAGCTCAGCATTTAACACCCTAGTTCCCTCCAAGCTCGTCATTAAGCTCGAGACCCTGGGTCTCGACCCAGCCCTGTGCAACTGGGTCCTGGACTTCCTGACGGGCCGGCCCCAGGTGGTGAGGGTAGGAAACAACATCTCCACCCCGCTGATCCTCAACACTGGGGCCCCACAAGGGTGCGTTCTCAGCCCTCTCCTGTACTCCCTGTTTACCCATGACTGCGTGGCCAAGCACGCATCCAACTCAATCATCAAGTTTGCTGACGACACTACAGTGGTAGGCTTGATTACCAACAACGACGAGACGGCCTACAGGGAGGAGGTGAGGGCCCTCGGAGTGTGGTGTCAGGAAAATAACCTCTCACTCAATGTCAACAAAACAAAGGAGATGATCGTGGACTTCAGGAAACAGGAGAGGGAGCACCCCCCTATCCACATCGAGGGGACAGTAGTGGAGAAGGTGGAAAGTTTTAAGTTTCTTGGCGTACACATCACGGACAAACTGAAATGGTCCACCCACATAGACAGCGTGGTGAAGAAGGCGCAACAGTGCCTCTTCAACCTCAGGAGGCTGAAGAAATTCGGCTTGTCACCAAAATCACTCACAAACTTCTACAGATGCACAATCGAGAGCATCCTGTCGGGCTGTATCACCGCCTGGTACGGCAACTGCTCCGCCCACAACCGCAAGGCTCTCCAGATAGTAGTGAGGACTGCACAACGCATCACCAGGGGTAAACTACCTGACCTTCAGGACACCTACACCACCCGAAGGCCAAAAAGATCATCAAGGACAACAACCACCAGAGCCACTGCCTGTTCACCCCGCTATCATCCAGAAGGCGAGGTCAGTACAGGTGCATCAAAGCTGGGACCGAGAGACTGAAAAACAGCTTCTACCTCAAGGCCATCAGACTGTTAAACAGCCATCACTAACATTGAGTGGCTGCTGCCAACATACTGACTTAAATCTCTAGCCACTTTAAACATAGGAATTGGATGTAACAATGTATCACTAGCCACTTTAAACAATGCCATTTATATAATGTTTACATATCCTACATTACTCATCTCATATATGTGTATATACTGTACTCCATACCATCTACTGCATCCTGCCTCACTCACCCATATATGTATATGTACATACTCGTATTCATTCCGTTACTCTTGTGTGTATAAGGTATTTGTTGTGAATTTGTTAGATTACTTGTTTGATACTACTGCATGGTCAGAACTAGAAGCACAAGCATTTCGCTACACTCGCATTAACATCTGCTAACCATGTGTATGTGACAAACAAAATGTGATTTCATTTGAAGGGTTTTCTTTATTTTACTATTTTCTACATTGTAGAATATAGTGAAGACATCAACACTATGAAATAACACATGGAATCATGTAGTAACCAAAAAAGTGTTAAACAAATCAAACATATACAGTACCAGTCTTCTTCAGAGAAGGCACCCTTTGCCTTGATGACAGCTTTGCTTGGCATTCTCTCAACCAGCTTCAGGTGGAATGTTTTTCCAACAGTCTTGAAAGAGTTCCCACATATGCTGAGCACTTGTTGGCTGCTTTTCCTTCACTCTGCGGTCCAACTCATCCCAAACCATCTCAATTGGGTTGAGGTTGGGTGATTGTGGAGGCCAGGTCATCTGATGCAGCACTCCATCCCCACTCTCTTTCCTGGTCAAATAGCCCTTACACAGCCTGGAGGTGTGTTTTGGGTCATTGTCCTGTTGAAAAACAAATGTCCCACTAAGCGCAAACCAGATGGGATGGTGTATCGCTGCAGAATGCTGTGGTAGCCATGCTGGTTAAGTGTGCCTTGAATTCTAAATAAATCACAACAGTGTCACCAGCAAAGCACCATCACACCTCCTCCATACTTCACGGTCGGTACCACACATGCGGAGATCATCCGTTAACCTACTCTGCGTCTCACAAAGACACGGCGGTTAGAACCAAACATCTCAAATTTGGACTCGTCAGACCAAAGGGCATATTTCCACTGGTCAAATGTCCATTGCTCGCGTTTCCTTGCCCAAGCAAGTCTCTTCTTCTTATTGGTGTATTTTAGTAGTGGTTTCTTTGCAGCAATTAGACCATGAAGGCCTGATTCACACAGTCTTCTCTGAACAGTTGATGTTGAGATGTGTCTGTTACTTGAACTCTGTGAAGCATTTATTTGGGCTGCAATTTCTGAGGCTGGTAACTCTAATGAACTTATCCTCTGCAGCAGAGGTAACTCTGGCTCATCCTTTCCTGTGGCAGTCCTCATAAGAGTCAGTTTCATCATAGCGCTTGATGCTTTTTGTGACTGCACTTGAAGATACTTTCAAAGTCCTTGACATTTTCCAGATTGACTGACCTTCATGTCTTAAAGTAAGGATGGACTGTTGTTTCTCTTTGCTTTTTTGAGCTGTTCTTGCCATAATATGGACTTGGTCTTTTACCAAATAGGGCTATCTTTTCTATACCACCCCTGCCTTGTCACAACACAACTGGTTGTCTCAAACGCACTAAGAAGGAAAGAAATTCCACAAATGAACTTTTAACAAGGCACACCTGTTAATTGAAATGCATTCCGGGTGACTACCTCATGAAGCTGGTTGAGAGAATGCCACGAGTGTGCAAAGCTGTCATCAAGTCAAAGGGTGGCTACTGGATGACTTCTGGCTGTATGTGAACGAGTGATGCGCGTTTGGAGCAATACTGGCTGTATCCAAGGCTCAGCCAATCGTTCACACAACAGAATGCAGCACGCGACTGAAGAGAGAAGAGACAACCAATTTGCTAGTTACAGCATCCACGCGCGCTCTTGAAAGACAGCAGGAGAGTGGAAAGGCAGTTTGTCAGTTAACTTACAGCAGCGCCACCCCTGAACGATAACAAAGAGGTAGGTGTGAAGCCTGACCACGGAGACTGGGGTGAGAAGGTGATGAAGCGGTTTTACTTTGGTGAAGATGAAATGTGATTTTAGCCTTCTAAATGAGAATCGTCACGTCTGGAGGAAACCTGGCACCATCCCTATGGTGAAGCATGGTGGTGGCAGCATCATGCTTTGGGGATGTTTTTCAGCAGCAGGGACTGAAAGACTAGAAGGGTTCAACGGGAAGATGAACGGAGCAATGTACAGAGAGATCCTTGATGAAAACCTGCTCTAGAGCGATAACGACCTGACTGGGGCGAAGGTTCACTTTCCAACAGGACAAAGATCTGCAGAGAAGACTGGGAAAAACTCCCCAAATACAGGTGTGCCAAGCTTGTAGCGTCATACCCAAGAAGACTCAAGGCTGTAATTGCTGACAAAAGGGGCTTCAACAAAGTAAAGGGTCTGAATACTTATGTATATATCCTTACTATTTTATTCAGCTATGTTACATTTTATTCTTCATACTATAAAATAATGCCACGGAATTCTAAGCAAATCTTGTCTGTTAAATAAACTAGTGTAGCCCACAGCCATATCAGGGTCTAACATAAGGACAACTCAGAGTATGCTTTTCTGTTGTAAAATAGACTACATTTTCTTCATATCGTGTTTCTTTAGACATGTCTAAAAGTAATAGATTTATTGTGATGGTGTAGGCTAAATTAAATGGATTTATTCAATTTAAAAAAAAAAATGTACAGTACCAGTCAAGTTTGGACACACCTACTCATTCAAGTAACCAAAAAAGTGTTAAACAAATCAACATATACAGTGGGGCAAAAAAGTATTTAGTCAGCCACCAATTGTGCAAGTTCTCTCACTTAAAAAGATGAGAGGCCTGTAATTTTCATCATAGGTACACTTCAACTATGACAGACAAAATGAGGAAAAAAAATCCAGAAAATCACATTGTAGGATTTTTATGAATTTATTTGCAAATTATGGTGGAAAATAAGTATTTGGTCACATACAAACAAGCAAGATTTCTGGCTCTCACAGACCTGTAACTTCTTCTTTAAGAGGCTCCTCTGTCCTCCACTCGTTACCTGTATTAATGGCACCTGTTTGAACTTGTTATCAGTATAAAAGACACCTGTCCACAACCTCAAACAGTCACACTCCAAACTCCACTATGGCCAAGACCAAAGAGCTGTCAAAGGACACCAGAAACAAAATTGTAGACCTGCACCAGGTTGGGAAGACTGAATCTGCAATAGGTAAGCAGCTTGGTTTGAAGAAATCAACTGTGGGAGCAATTATTAGGAAATGGAAGACATACAAGACCACTGATAATCTTCCTCGATCTGGGGCTCCACGCAAGATCTCACCCGTGGGGTCAAAATGATCGCAAGAACGGTGAGCAAAAATCCCAGAACCACACGGGGGACCTAGTGAATGACCTGCAGAGAGCTGGGACCAAAGTAACAAAGCCTACCATCAGTAACACACTACGCCGCCAGGGACTCAAATCCTGCAGTGCCAGACGTGTCCCCTGCTTAAGCCAGTACATGTTCAGGCCCGTCTGAAGTTTGCTAGAGAGCATTTGGATGATCCAGATGAGGATTGGGAGAATGTCATATGGTCAGATGAAACCAAAATATAACTTTTTGATAAAAACTCAACTCGTCGTGTTTGGAGGACAAAGAATGCTGAGTTGCATCCAAAGAACACCATACCTACTGTGAAGCATGGGGGTGGAAACATCATGCTTTGGGGCTGTTTTTCTGCAAAGGGACCAGGACGACTGATCCGTGTAAAGGAAAGAATGAATGGGGCCATGTATCGTGAGATTTTGAGTGAAAACCTCCTTCCATCAGCAAGGGCATTGAAGATGAAACGTGGCTGGGTCTTTCAGCATGACAATGATCCCAAACACACCGCCCGGGCAACGAAGGAGTGGCTTTAAGAAGCATTTCAAGGTCCTGGAGTGGCCTAGCCAGTCTCCAGATCTCAACCCCATAGAAAATCTTTGGAGGGAGTTGAAAGTCCGTGTTGCCCAGCGACAGCCCCAAAACATCACTGCTCTAGAGGAGATCTGCATGGAGGAATGGGCCAAAATACCAGCAACAGTGTGTGAAAACCTTGTGAAGACTTACAGAAAACGTTTGACCTCTGTCATTGCCAACAAAGGGTATATTGAGATAAACTTTTGTTATTGACCAAATACTTATTTTCCACCATAATTTGCAAATAAATAAATTAAAAATCCTACAATGTGATTTTCTGGATTTCTTTTTCTCATTTCGTCTGTCATAGTTGAAGTGTACCTATGATGAAAATTACAGGCCTCTCTCATCTTTTTAAGTTGGAGAACTTGCACAATTGGTGGCTGACTAAATACTTTTTTGCCCCACTGTATTTTAGATTCTTCAAAGTAGCCACCCTTTGTCTTGATGACAGCTTTGCACACTTGGCATTCTCTCAACCAGATTCACCTGGAATGCTTTTTCAAGTTCCCACATATGCTGAGGCCTTGTTGGCTGCTTTTCCTTCACTCTGCATTCCAACTCATCCCAAACCATCTCAATTGGGTTGAGGTCAGGTGATTGTGGAATCCAGGTCATCTGATGCAGCACTCCAGCACTCTCCTTCTTGGTCAAATAGCCCTAACACAGCCTGGAGTTGTGTTGAAAACAAATGATAGTCCCACTAAGCGCAAACCAGATGGGATGGTGTATTGCTGCAGAATGCTGTGGTAGCCATGCTGGTTAAGTGTGCTTTGAATTCTAAATAAATCACAACAGTGTCACCAGCAAAGCACCCCCACATCATCACACCTGCTCCTCCATGCTTCACGGTAGGAACCACACATGCAGAGATCATCTGTTCACCTACTCTGCGTCTCACAAAGACACGGCGGTTGGAAGCAAAAATGTCAAATTTGGACTCATCAGACCAAAGGACAGATTTCCTTTGGTCTAATGTTCGCTGCTCATGTTTCTTCTTATTCGTGTACTTCAGTAGTGCAGCAATTTGACCATGAAGGTCTGATTCACGCAGTCTCCTCTGAACAGTTGATGTTGAGATGTGTCTGTAACTTGAACTCTGTGAAGCATTTACAGTTGAAGTCGGAAGTTTACATACACCTTAGCCAAATACATTTAAACTCAGTTTTTCACAATTCCTGACATTTAATCCTAGTAAAAATTCCATGTTTTAGGTCAGTTTGGATCACTATTTAAAGAATGCGAATTGTCAGATTAATAGTAGAGAGAATTATTTATTTCAGATTTTATTTATTTCATCACATTCCCAGTAGGTCAGAAGTTTACATACTCAATTAGTATTTGGTAGCATTGCCTTTAAATTGTTTAACTTGGGTCAAATGTTTTGGGTAGCCTTCCACAAGCTTGAATTTTGCTCGCACACGCTTTTTCAGTTCTGCCCACACATTTTCTATAGGATTGAGGTCAGGGCTTTGTGATGGCCACTCCGATACTTTGACTTTGTTGTCCTTAAGCCATTTTGCCACAACTTTGGAAGTATGCTAGGGGTCATTGTCCATTTGGAAGACCCATTTTCGACCAAGCTTTAACTTCCTGACTGATGTCTTGAGATGTTGCTTCAATATATCCACATTTTCACTGACTTGCCTAGTTAAATAAAGGTAAAATATATGTATATATATTTTTTAAAGCTGGTTGATAGAATGCCAAGAGTGTGCAGAGCGGTAATCAAGGCAAACGGTGGCTACTTTGAAGAATCTAAAATATATGTTGATTTGTTTAACACTTTTTTGGTTACTACATGATTCTATATGTGTTATTTCATAGTTTTGATGTCTTCACTATTATTCTACAATGTAGAAATGAATTAGTAGGTGTGTCCAAACTTTTGACTGCTACTGAAAATGTTCCAAAGGTCTGCATTAGTGGCTTGTAGGCTATGCATGAAAGCCAGGAGATGCTAAATGAGTTTACTCAAATTAACGGTCAATTACCGGGGTAGTAGTAGTTATTGATCTCTAACTGGTGTTGCAGAGAGGGTGACTGCGTGCCTACCACTGAGTGTCTGACATTTAACATGATCTCTAAAGGCATTTGTTCATGGTGCCTGTAGGATCTAACAACGATGTGCTGGGTGTTTTTCTCTTACACACAGACACACACACACACGCCTCTCATCAGCAACAGAGAAGGAGTGATGGAGGAAGGTACGGGTGGGGAGATCTACCAATATACATTTAAAGACTTTCATTTTGGGTTGGGAGGTGCACTCTGATCTTGACTAGAGCAATGCAAATTCTCAGTGAAAGATGAATAATATGTAACACACTCAATTTGAACTGTGACACTACTATCTCTTCATCTTACTATGACCAATGGAAACTCATGTCCCTTATTTCTCATCCTTCTCTCTCGCTCGCTCCTCTCCAGGGTGTACTCCAAGTTCCACCAGCGGCGGATGCAGGAACTATCCGAGGCTGGGCTGATGAACTTCCTGCTACTGTTTGTTGTGGTGGCCCGGCAGGCCGAGCTGGAAGACGTGGCCGGCCGAGCCTGTGAGCTGCTGGGCCTGCTCCCTCCGGACTCCCCTGCCCAGCGGAGCCTGGTGTGGAGGGGCCAGCTGGCTCTCTTACTGCTCTTCCAGGAGAGGGGCCTTGACGTGGGGGCCCAAGCTAGCTGGCTGGCCTCCTCCTTCTCTCAGACAGCCAGGGAGTTCTACCTGAAGACCACAGAACCATCTCGCCGCCTGGCCCTCTGGGGCCCCCTGGGGTCCTACCTAGAGGGCGTGGCCGAGGTGTTTGAGACGAGCGCGAGTCTCGGTCTGTCGGAGGAGAAGCTACTCAACGAGGGGTTCGGTCTGCTGCTGCCTGCCTGCCGCCAGTCGGAGCTGAGCTCTGCCCTGGGCTTTCTGCAGATCGTGCTGAGGGAGCTACGGTGAGGGAGGGGGGACAAACACTCAGCAACTGAGACACACTTAACACAAATGCCCACACACACTCTACACATTGACGAGCAGACAGACGGAGTGATGGACATGCTTTCATGCATTGGCCTTAGACCCTACAACTAGAGCCTGTAGTTTTTGCTGGCATGATCGCGTGGAAAAACTCCTGGCCCTACCTATCAATGCTGAGATCTAGAAGCAGTAAAGGGGTCAGTCAGGCCCCAGTACTGACACCTACAAAGACAGGATTGTGCTGTCCTCTGTCCCCACTCGATCCCTACGGTAAACCCAGCCCATCCATTGTGTACGGAGGCCCCTCTCTGTCTCTTGGGACCCCGTGGCCCCCAGGTCACCTTCAGCAGGTGCTGGCAGAGGCTTGAGTATAGTTACGGCCTCTAGGGGCCCCAGTGCGGTCACCATTGGTTTTCTGTTCGGCAGGTCGTGAGTATGTGGAGTGACTGTGTGGCGGAGAGAGGAGACGAGTCTGGGTGAGTTCATCGGCGGGCCACGGGTGTGTGTTACACGGACAACCCGATCAGAGGTCAAAGGTTTAGAGAGAAAGGCACAGGTGAAACAGGTGTCTGTTTGGTGAGAGAAGAAGTAAAAGGGTAGGACAGAGGCGTCAGGAGGGAGAGGGTGTCTGGTGGTATCTGAATGGACCGGAACACTACAATGTTGTGTTATTGTTCAGTTTGGATTACCCTGAGTCAGCGCTAATGAAGCAGTAAGCTGCCAGCCTGAAACAATCCTCACTCATGACTTATAAGTGTGTGCTTGCTTTGACTGTCCTGTGTATACACACATTCCCACAGACGCACACGCCTCCAAGGTGAAACACTAAGTGTGCTGGAAATTGCCAGGGAGTATCACAATAGTGCCGATATGATATACAAAATAATATTGCGATATTTATTGCGATATTTACGATGTATTGTAAAAACAAAAATCCTGATATGTAACTGTAGATTTTTCCTCATCACTAAAGTGTGTTCTTTTATTTTAGTCCAGGCTCCCGTAACGCGGCATATCTCGTTAGCTTTGCTAATTCAAGAAACCTCCCCATCTCATATCTCGGGTTGGAGGGCACTCATTTGCACAAACTCCCAAAGGGGACAGTGTTATGGCTGAGATCACGCTGACCCATTTAACTAAAGAAAGAAGCGCTCTCTCAAATTTGTCCTGCCAAATTATGCTTAATTCTCCATCCTGGCAGTACTTGGTATCACTGTGATTAATGCGTTTTCAGTGACACAATTAGCAGGTAATTATGTAGTCCTGCAAATTGTGCCTCGCCGTCATTATGTTTATTAAGAGCAGAGCGGAATCTGCACACATTAAGAGAATTATCCCGCCAGAGGCTGCGACCAAGAGGTGTGTGTGTGTGACAACCACTGACTCGGATGGCCGTCGCCAAGGCCGCCGCCCGCCTGACAGCCAACCAGGAGGCTAATTCCTCACATTGCATTCCTTCCCATGATCCTGCGCGTCGGGGCTTGAGACCGCCGTGTCGCCAGAGGATATGTGTAAGGTCTCAGTGGTACACATTCAGTATTATATTGGGGGGCGGGTGGTGGACAATTATCTGAGATCTTAATGAAGTGCTCTCCTCCGTATCTAGACCCTACGCCCCTACACCTTGGCCCTCCATTGGACCCTGAGTCTCTCTTAAGGAGCAGTGGATGGGCATTATGGAGGTGGTGGGAGGCAATAGTTGTTTGCTCCTGTCATTATTTAAAGCCTAGTGCAATCGTAAACATCATCACCTGCCTGGTTACATTAGTTAATAGACCAATAAGAAAGAGTTCCAAACCTCATCACAGTGCTAGCTGTGCAACTAGAGATCCTGGTTCGAGTCCAGGCTCTGTCACAGACGGCCGTGACCGGAAGACCCATGGGGCGGCGCACAATTGGCCCAGCGTCGTCCAGGTTAGGGGAGGGTTTGGCCGGCAGGGATGTTCTTGTCCTAGCGACTCTTGTGGCCGGCCGGGCCCAATGCACACTGACACTGTCGCCAGGTGTACGGTGTTTCCTCCGACACATTGGTGCGACTGGCTTCCGTGTTAAGCGGGAATTGTGTCAAGAAGCAGTGCGGCCTGGCTGGGTTGGGTTTCGGAGGATGCACGGCTCTCGACCATCGCCCGCTCCCGAGTCCGAAACGGGAGTTGCAGCGGATGGGACAAGACTGTAACTACCAATTGGATACCACGAAATTGGGGAGAAAAAGGGGTAAAAAAAACTTGGGAACTGGCTTGCTGTCTTCAACTCAATTTAGATTAATTTAGATTAAACAACCTGATGGTTGCTCGCTGTAGCCTACTCCTTATCATTTAACTAACTTAATTCCGTCATTTTGCATTGATTTAAAGATCTCCTACGGTGTTTGCTACATATGGAGCCGCTGTAGACAGTGCCACTTTGATTAGCTGACAATAACATTAAACGCATTAAACCGGCGTAGGCTACGGTATGTCTTAACTACACTGAACAAAAATATAAACGCGACATGCAACAATTTAAAAAGATTTTACTTAGTTACAGTTCAAATAAGGAAATCAGTTCATTTAAATACATTCATTAGACCCTAATCTATGGATTTCACATGGGAATACAGATATGCATCTGTTTCTCACAGATGCCTTAAAAAAACAAAGGTAGGGGCGTGGATCAGAAAAACAGTCGGTATCTGGTGTGACCACCGTTTGCCTCATGCAGTGCAACACGTCTCCTTCGCATAGAGTTGATCAGGCTGTGAAATGTTGTCCTACTCTTCTTCAATGGCTGTGCAAAGTTTCTGGATATTTTTTTATATATTTTTTTTTAATTTCACCTTTATTTAGCCAGGTAGACCAGTTGAGAACAAGTTCTCATTTACAACTGCGACCTGGCCAAGATGAAGCAAAGCAGTGCGACGAAAACAACACAGAGTTACACATGGGATAAACAATCGTACAGTCAATAACACAATAGAAAAATCTGTATGGTGTGTGCAAATTAAGTAAGGAGGTAAGGCAATAAATAGGCCAATAGTGGCGAAGTAATTACAATTTAGCAATTTACACGAGTGATACAGTTGAAGTGGGAAGTTTACATCAAATCAAATGTTTTATTGGTCACATACACATGGTTAGCAGATGTTAATGCGAGTGTAGCGAAATGCTTGTGCTTCTAGTTCCGACCATGCAGTAGTATCTAACAAGTAATCTAACAATTTCACAACAACTACCTTATACACACAAGTGTAAAGGAATGAATAAGAATATGTACATATAAATATTTGGATGAATGAGCGATGGCCGAACAGCATAGGCAAGATGCAGTAGATGGTATAGAGTACAGTATATACACAATGTAGGATATATAAACGTTATATAAAGTTGCATTGTTTAAAGTGGCTAGTGATACATTTATTACATCAAATTTTTTATTATTAAAGTGCCTAGAGATTTAAGTCAGTATGTTGGCAGCAGCTACTCAATGTTAGTGATGGCTGTTTAACAGTCTGATGGCCTTGAGATAGAAGCTGTTTTTCAGTCGCGGTCTCAGCTTTGATGCACCTGTACTGACCTCGGGGTGAACAGGCAGTGGCTCGGGTGGTTGTTGTGCACAGGCCGGGGTCGAGACCTAGGGTCTCGAGCTTAATGACGAGTTTGGAGGGTACTATGGTGTTAAATGCTGAATGCATACACTTAGGTTGGAGTCATTAAAACTTGTTTTTCAACCACTCCACAAATTTCTTGTTAACAAACTATAGTTTTGGCAAGTCGGTTAGGACATCTACTTTGTGCATAACACAAGTAATTTTTCCAACAATTGTTTACAGACAGATTATTTCACTTAAAATTCACTGTATCACAATTCCAGTGGGTCAGAAGTTTACATGCACTAAGTTTACTGTGCCTTTAAACAGCTTGGAAAATCCAGAAAATGATGTCATGGCTTTAGAAGCTTCTGATAGGCTAATTGACATCATTTGAGTCAATTGGAGGTGTACCTGTGGATGTATTTCAAGGCCTACCTTCAAGGCCTACCTTGCTTGACATCATGGGTTAAATCAAAAGAAATCAGCCAAGACCTCAGGAAAAAAAACTGTAGACCTCCACAAGTCTGGTTCATCCTTTGGAGCAATATCCAAATGCCTGAAGGTACCATGTTCATCTGTACAAACAATAGTATGCAAGTATAAACACCATGGGACCACGGAACCGTCATACAGCTCAGGAAGGAGACGCGTTCTGTCTCCTATAGATTAACATACTTTGGTGCGAAAAGTGCAAATCAATCCCAGAACAACAGCAAAGGACCTTGTAAAGATGCTGGAGGAAACCGGTACAAAAGTATCTATATCCACAGTAAAACGAGTCCTATATCGACATAACCTGAAAGGCCGCTCAGCAAGGAAGAAGCCACTGCTCCAAAACCACCATAAAAGGCCAGACTACGGTTTGCAACTGCACATGGGGACAAAGATCGTACTTTTTGGAGAAATGTTCTCTGGTCTGATGAAACAAAAATAGAACTGTTTGGCCATCATGACCATCATTATGGTTGGAGGAAAAAGGGGGAGGCTTGCAAGCCGAAGAACACCATCCCAAAATAGATGGCATCATGAGAAATGAAAATTATGTGGATATATTGAAGCAACATCTCAAGACATCAGTCAGGAAGTTAAAGCTTGGTTGCAAATGGGTCTTCCAAATGGACAATGACCCCAAGCATACTTCCAAAGTTTTGGCAAAATGGCTTAAGGACAACAAAGTCAAGGTATTGGAGTGGCCATCACAAAGCCCTGACCTCAATCCTAAAGAACATTTGTGGGCAGAACTGAAAAGCGTGTGTGAGCAAGGAGGCCTACAAACCTGACTCAGTTACACCAGCTCTGTCAGGAGGAATGGGCCAAAATTCACCCAACTTATTATGGGAAGCTTGTGGAAGGCTACCCGAAACTTTTGACCTAAGTTAAATAATTGAAAGGCAATGCTACCAAATACTAATTGAGTGTATGTAAACTTCTGACCCACTGGGAATGTGATGAAATAAATAAAAACTGAAAAATCATTCTCTCTACTATTTTTCTGACATTTCACATTCTTAAAATAAAGTTGTGATCCTAACTGACCTAAGACAGGGAATTGTTACTAGGATTAAATGTCAGGAATTGTGAAAAACTGAGTTTAAATGTATTTGGCTGAGGTGTATGTAAACTTCCGACTTTAACTACTTACGGAGTGGTAGCACCTCTAATATTTACGCATTAGCATAAATCCATAACCCAACACGGGTCTCACAAAACGCATAAAATCGCTAATATAAAATCCCTTACCTTTTGAAGAACTGCTGAGGGCTTCCCAAGTGTCCAACGAAGACAATCCATGCTTCTTTTGTTAGAAAAAGTCATTTATTATATCCATAAATCTCAGTTTTGTTGGCGCGTTATGATCATAAAATCCACCGTTGAGTCGCCCATTGAACCGTGAAGAGAACGCGTTCACATTATACCTATACACAGTCAAACATCATTGATAATGTACCCTTAGGAACACTTATGTATATTTACTATAATATTTCAACCGGATTAAACTGGACGATAGGAAAGGAAAAAACCACAGTGCGCGCGAGCCCGTGAACACGCTTCCTCTTCTGTTTACATCCGATGACTAGTTCGAAATTCTTTTTCTATTACCATCCAGAGCAAACTAACATCACCAAACACTGTTTAGAGACTGTTGACATCCAGTGGAAGCAATAGGTACTGCAATTTTACTCCCATATATAGCTGTTTTCAATAGAGAGGGGTTCAAAATGAGGCAATGTGTCAAAAACACTTTTTCCAGGACAGAAATTCCTCGGGTTTTCGCCTGTTATCAGTTCTGTTATACTCACAGACAATATTTTAACACTCTTAGAAACTTCAGAGTGTTTCCTATCCAATAGTTCTAATTATGTGCATATCCTAGTTTCTGGGCCTGAGTGGCAGGCCTTTTACTTTGGGCACGCCAGACTCTCCAAAACCGACACCTCAGCTGCCGCTCCCTAAGAAGTTAACTGTATATGTGCAGATGAGGATGTGCAAGTAGATATACTTGTGTGCAAAAGAGCAGAAAAACAAAAACAAATATGGGGATGAGGTAGGTGGTTGGTTGGATGGGCTATTTACAGATGGGCTGTGTACAGCTGCAGCGATCGGTTAAAGTTAGTGAGGGAGATATAAGTCCAACTTAAGTGATTTTTGAAATTCGTTCCAGTCATTGGCAGCAGAGAACTGGAAGGCAAGGCGGCCAAAGGGGTTGTTGGCTTTAGGGATGACCAGTGAAATATACATGCTGGAGCGCGTGCTACGGGTGGGTGTTGCTACGTTGACCAGTGAGCTGAGATAAGGCGGAGCTTTACCCAGCAAAGACTTATAGATGACCTGAAGCCAGTGGGTTTGGCAATGAATATGTAGCGAGGACCAGCCAACGAGAGCATACAGGTCGCAGTGGTGGGTAGTATATGGGGCTTTGGTGACAAAACGGATGGCACTGTGATAGACTGCATCCAATTTGCTGAGTTGAGTGTTGGAGGCTATTTTGTAAATGACATCGCCGAAGTCAAGGATCGGTAGGATAGTCAGTTTTACGAGGGTATGTTTGGCAGCATGAGTGAAGGAGACTTTGTTGCGTAATAGGAAACCGATTTAAAGTAGATTTATCTTTGGATTGGAGATGCTTAATGTGAGTCTGGAAGGAGAGTTTACAGTCTAGTCTGACACCTAGGTATTTATAGTTGTCCACATATTCTAAGTCGGAACCGTCCAGAGTAGTGATGCTAGTCGGGCGGGCGGGTACGGGCAGCGATCGGTTGAAGAGCATGCATTTAGTTTTACTAGCATTTAAGAGCAGTTGGAAGCCATGGAAGGAGTGTTGTGTGGCGTTGAAGCTCGTTTTGAGGTTTGTTAACTAATTACGGAGTGGTGGGGCGCTAGCGACACTACCCGGTGAAATGTGAGGCGCCAAATTCAAAATCCAAAAGTTGAATTATTAAACAGTCATCAATATACAATTGTTGCATAGTCATGGCAATATCACAGCGTTGTCAGATTCCAAAAAGGCTTTACGGCAAAAGCACAACGTTTGAGGGTAGCACCTCTAATATTTACGCATTAGCATAAATCCATAACCCAACACGGGTCTCACAAAACGCATAAAATCGCTAATACAAAATCGCTTACCTTTTGATGAACTTCTGCTGAGGGCTTCCTAAGTGTCCAACGAAGACAATCCATGCTTCTTTTGTTAGAAAAAGTCATTTATTATATCCATAAATCTCAGTTTTGTTGGCGCGTTATGATCATAAAATCCACCGTTGAGTCGCCCATTGAACCGTGAAGAGAACACGTTCAAATTATACCTATACACTTTTTACAAACAAATCAATCATTTTTAATATATCCTTAGGTATACTTTTGGGTATATTTGCTGTAATATTTCAACTGGACGATAACGTGAACGATAGGAAAGAAAAATAAAGTGGTGTGCGTTCACAATCTGGCACGCTTCAAACCTTGTTTACAAAAGTGGTCGCCTGACAATTTCCTGTCCCTATCTGTTCTGGTCACTGCTAGAATTCCCAGTCTTTGACTGTTGACTGTTGACATCTAGTGGAAGCCATAGGTACTGCAGTCTCAGTCCTACATAAAGTTGTATGCAATAGGCACAATGGAGAAGATGCTCATTTACAAAAACAACTGCAAATCCAGATGGATTTTCCTTGGGTTTTCGCCTGCTATATCACTTCTGTTATACTCACATACATTATTTTAGAAACCTCTGAGTGTTTCCTATCCAATAGTACTAATTATGTGCATATCCTATTTTCTGGGCCTGAGTGGCATGCATTTTACTTTGGGCACGCCAGACTCTCCAAAACCGCCACCTATGCAGCCGCTCCCTAAGAAGTTAAGTGTCCAAAGAAGGGCCAGATGTATACAGAATGGTGTCGTCTGCGTAGAGGTGGATCAAAGAATCTCCCGCAGCAAGAGCAACATCATTGATATATACAGAGAAAGGAGTCGGCCCGAGAATTGAACCCTGTGGCACCCCCATAGAGACTGCCAGAGGTTGTTGTCGGGAACTGGAACATGCTGTCATACACGTTGATCCAGAGCATCCCAAACATGCTCAATGGGTGACATTTCTGGTGAGTTCAGGCCAAGGAAGAACTGGGACATTTTCAGTTTCCAGGAATTGTGTACAGATCCTTGTGACATAGGGGCGTGCATTATCATGCTGAAATATGAGGAATGACGGTGGATAAATGGCACAACAACGGTCCTCAGGATCTCGACACGGTATCTCTGTGCATTCAAATTGCCATCGATAAAATGCAATTGTGTTCGTTGTCCGTAGCTTATGCCTGCCCCTACCATAACCATGGCCACCATGAGGCAATCTGCTTACAACGTTGACATCAGCAAACCGCTCGCCCGCACAACGCCATACACGCTGTTTACAGTCTGCCCAGAACAGTTGAAACCGGGATTCATCTGTGAAGAGCGCACTTCTCCAGCGTGCCAGTGGCCATCGAAGGTGAGCATTTGCCCACTGAAGTCTGTTACGACGCCGAACTGCAGTCGGGTCAAGACCCTGGTGAGGACGACGAGCACACAGATGAGCTTCCCTGAGACTGTTTCTGAGAGTTTGTGCAGAAATACTTTGGTTGTGCAAACCCACAGTTTCATCAGCTGTTCGCGTGGCTGGTCTGTTTTAGGGGCTGCATTTGGGGGAGGTGTTAAGTGGGGTCTCTAATGGTGTGTGTGTGTACAGCTATAAGAAGCGGCAGTGGGGAGGATTAAGTGGGGTCTCTGACTATGTCTTGTACAATGAGCCTTGATGGGTGTGAAAGGCCCATTCCGCCGTAGTAACGAGGCTAATGAATTCAGACTCTAATCGATTGTCTCAGTTCTCTCTGGATTAGATGCAACCTTGCTGGAAGGCGCAGGCAGAGGTGTGTGTGTGTGTGTGTGTGTGTGTGTGTGTGTGTGTGTGTGTGTGTGTGTGTGTGAGAGAGAGAGACTAGTGGGGAGTGCAAGGGGAGCTGAGGGGGTAGCAGTACTCACCCCTGCCTCCCTCCCCTCCATCCCTCGCTCCATCCGGGCGAATGAGGGGACAGGAGGATCATCTCCAGTCTAAATGAGATTACAGCTCCTTCAGCTGCTTATCTGGGCTAATGCCAGCTGCCGTGGGGCCAGGCAGACACAGCAGCCAGAGCCCAGTCTGTGTACAAGGGATCTGCCCTGTCCTGCTCCTCTCTACCCGGCACTGCACCGCATGACCTAATCCCCCCAGAGATGGGAAGACAGAGAGAGCGAAGAAGGGGAGGAGAGAATGTGAAAGGGGAAGGAAGCGGAGTATAGATAGAGATGGAGGTGGAGAGGTGGTGTGAAGGAGAGGGAGATGCTGTGTTTCTGTTGAATAATGATGTTATTGGTGTGTGTTTCTCTCCTGTGTGTGTGTGTGTGTCCTACAGGAGGGTCCATCAGCGCAATGTCCAGCCTGGCTACTCAGCATGTCCCCCCGGTGCCTGGCTGCCTCCTCCCAATGCCAGCGTGGGTAAAGACCGACACCTAGCGGTTGCAGCAGCTCTCTGGGACCACTTTTTCCCCTTCCTCCGCAGCCTGCGCCTTTCCAACACCCCTCCTGCCCAGCTGGCTGATGCTGCTGCAGGTCAGAGGCACACCCTGAGAGAGGGAGAGAGTGGGAGGAAGGGGGAGGATAAATGTTCACTGTGTACAACAATTTCACACTGTGGGTTGCACACACTAACAATTGTCTTTCTCATAAGGTAATATACACTGTCTGCCTTTGTCTAGCTGTTTCGTTCTCTCTTTCTCTCTCGTCAGTTCTTTTACTCTCAACATCTTGCATCTTTGCTTTGTGTTCACCATGCAGTGAAAAATCTTTCCATTATAGTATGACTCTCTCAAACTTATTTTCCATGGTAGTTACTGTAAGGTAATATGGTATGAATGTTGACTCTCTTTTCCAGGATTTACTCTGCTGGCCTTTGACCTTCCTAGCTCTGCCCCCAAGACCTCCAGCCCAACCCCATCCAGTCCATCATGCAGTGCTTCAGCTGGGACGACATGCTTCACCCCGTGCTAGTGTCTCGCTACCTACCCCACCTGCTCCAGAACAGGTAACATTACTCCAGTACGTTACCCTAGTAAGCAGGGTCTGCACTTGTCCAATAAAAATGCTTGTTTTTATTTTCTGTTGCTAAACACTTTGCTACGGAGTGCACTAATGAATACGAGCCTTGTGTGGTGGCACACATCCAAAGGGATCATTCTGAGCAAGGTGCTGGACAAAATCATTGATCTACAAATCACCTTTGCATTCCAAATTACTATCCATCATGTGAGCCTCCCTTATACAGATGAGCACATCTGTGCAGAGCCTTGCTCCGGTGGAACATAGAGATTGAGATCGACTACATTGTGGTCAGACTGCACATCCCAAACAATAACAAATTATTCGATCAAGATGATCAATTCTGTGCCTCACCTTACTCTAACTTGTGATTCCCTTAAACATATTTGTTGTCTGTTCTATGTCAAACTGAGTTCTCTTCCCCAGTGAGCTGGTGTATTCAGTGAGCTCCGGCTGTGGAGGTTCCGTGTCGGGCTCAGCCCAGACCCTGTCTGTGAGAGCCTGGTTCCGCTGTGTTCTGCAGCAGCACATCCACAAGAACCCAGATGGCACCGACAGCAGAGCAGGTACAGAACCTCAACGTAGAACCCTGGGCATCCGACCATTTATCAAACGCTTTTATCCAACGATACTTTAGTCATGCGTGCATAAACTGGCCAGGCCTCACTGGTCTCCGTTCAGCAGTCAGCAATGGAAAGAACATAGAAAGTTGTTATGCCACATTAAAACGCGTGTAACCTACACTTCTTGTCTATTACCATATTATGATCATTTCCCATTAGTTTCCCTTTTTAAGTATGTGTATTTCTGTACGTTTATTTCAGTGGTTTGTTGTGGAGATGTGTGTATATGTGTGGCTCAGTTGGAAAGAGTGTGTCGCTAAAAACACTTAAGGTCCTGGGTTCAGGTCCCATAAGGAACTAATACACATTCTGAAAATGGCCAGCATTTACACAGGCAGCCCAATTTGTATATTTTGCCCAATCAGATCAGATATTTTGCCAATAATTAGGCAAAAGATCAGTATTTGGATAAAAGTGTCTGCTAAGTGGCATATATGATTATTTCTGATGTGTTACTGACTTTTTCCAGGCAGGGCTCTGGAGGAGCAGTTGTCAGAGCTCACTAGGCTCGTATTAAGGCTCCCTGAGGTGGACTCCCTACTGCAGAGGGCCGGGCTGCAGCCTGGAGCCGGCAGCAAGCTAGTGCCAAGGTCTGCTCTGGAGATGTTCATCAAGGTACTACACACACACACACACACACACACACACACACACACTGTAGTAGGGTAGCACCTCGTCACACAGTGTAACAGGGTAGCTTGTCATCTCACACACGCATGTGCACAAAGATATTTGCAACATGCAAGATACATACAGGTGACTGCCATAAAGGAAACACTTGAGTAAATGAGGGATAAAGTATATTGAAAGCAGGTGCTTACACACAGGTGTGGTTCCAGAGTTATTTAAGCAATTCATCCCATCATGCTTAAGGGTCATGTATAAAAATGCCCAGTTGCCCATTATCTTGGCTACCATGTCTAGAAGAAGAGAGCTCAGTGACTTTGAAAGAGGGGTCTCAAATGAGCAAAGGGGGTTTAAAGGGTGTGTGTGTGTGTGTGTCTCACTCACCAGATCTCAACCCAATTGAACACTTATGGGCGATTCTGGAGCGGTGCCTGACTCAGCGTTTTCCAAAAGGGAATTTCTCGTGGAAGAATGGTGTCCTTGCAATAGAATTCCAGCCACTTGTAGAATCTATGCCAAGAAGTATTGCAGCTGTTCTGGTGGCCCAACGCCCTATTAAGCCACTTTATGTTGGCGTTTCCTTTGTTTTGGCATTAACTTGTATATCAACAGCATACACTGAAAGGCAAGTCTGCATTTCCGTACAAATACAGCTTTAAATACATTATGTCGCTTTGTATTTTTCTCTCTCAGGCTGTGGGGCGTGTGTACAGTGGGCTGCAGGTGTTGTCTGAGCGTTCTGCCATGGTTACCCGTGCTCTGGACTACACAGGGGACGTCATGAAGTATATCAAACACTACCTGGTCACTAAGAGTCCTCAGGAGGGGCTCCTGCTGGCCTACTGGGCTGTGGGTGGGTGTATGCATCACTGAGGTTCTGCCCCTATCCCCTTACGCTGTTGTGTGAATCTCTTAAGGACTGGATAGGTGTAAGGTGGAGCTGTAGCCATATTGCTTATACCTATCCAATAATTTCAGATCTCTATAAGTGCATAGAAAAGATATTGGGCGAGAAGGAATCGGCGTGTTTGAGGATCAGGATATGATCAGGATTAGCAATTCTGCCCAGCGACTTGCTTCGAGCCTATCGCCTCGAACACGTTGAATGTCTGTCATCCTTGGTGTGTGTGTGTGTGTGTGTGTTCTCAGGGTGCGTTGTGAAGCACTGGAGTCCCCTGCTGGCCACCTCCAAGGCCCAGCAGCTGTTGTTCAACATTGTCAACGGGCTGCTGCTTCCTAACTCTCTGTCCGGGCTGGACAAGGCCCTGAGGGACAGCCTGCCCTCTACCTGCAGGTGGGCCGCATGCACACACACCCGCCAACACACACACTCCCTCTACCTAAACATGATGTTACTGACTACTCCACTTTGGATACTTCTGAAAAAAATAATTGTTTGGATACTTCTGAAAGTACTAGCAGAGTTGGGAGGGGAGGAGAGAAAAATCCGGAAGTATTTTCCATGAGCATTAATAATAGTATACTAACTGACCTCTCTCTCTGTGTCTCTGTCTCTCCTTTCCTCCCCTCCAGGGTCTGTCTATAGCAGCCAGTATGTCTCAGTCTCAGGGAGCCTACCTGAAGAAGCAGCTCCGGGATGTCATCTCCAAGTACCTTGACCATTTCCTGCCTGCCACACCATCGGTTGGGGCCATAGCCAATCACCCGGTGCTGCTGGCGGCCTCCGAGGCCACGCCCACCCCACGTGGGGCAGCACTGAGAAGGAGCATCCTGCAGGTGATCAGGTAGGATTCTGACGCTCTGGGAAGAGATTGCTCTTAGGCACAGATCCAGGATGAGTTAACCCTGCCCAAATCCTCACCTTAATAATTAGGTAAGGGAATGCGAAGCCAAACTGACCTTGGAGCAGTGTCTCAGGACAACTTCCTCCTAATCCACCTTGACAGCCTCCTAAGAGCATCTACTAAATGGCCAGACATTACTGGCTCTGTGTCATACCTCGTCTGTGTCTGTCTCCATAGTGAGAACTTCCTGCATTTCAAAGGCAACGCCCCTCCTCCCCGCCTGGTCACGGTCCTGGCCTTCCTATTGGAGCTGCTGAGACGGAACAATGACAGTGATCCCGCCCTGCTCACCATGCCCCTCCCCTCTCTGCTCCGCTGCCTGAAGCTGGTCAACGAGCCTCACGGTGAGAGGGCGCACACTTAAAGACACGTACACACAGTAATCATATTTGTGAACAATATGCGAACAAGCTTGCTGCTCTGGGTGTTTCTATAGGTTTCCGCGTGTGCATTGTGCGTGTGGTAACTAGTCTAAAAGCAGCTCTGCGTTCACAGTGAGGAGGACCAGTACAGAGGCCCTGCAGCTGGTGGTGGAGAGATGTTCAGCCGCCGCAGGGGATGCACCATGTGACCAGACCGTCACTGTTCTACGGTGAGTGACATCAACTGCCATAGCCTTTATGCTTCCTCTCTCTGCATTCAGCACTTGGGCCGTGTCTATTAATGTACACCGTAGCAAAATGTCTTCAACTGTTGGACACGTTCACGTAATGCTTCCCTGTTTCGCTCAGTTCGGGAACATGTTCTTCCGTTTCGTGTCTACTGAACAAGACACTGTTCTAGGGCAGCCATGCTTTTGAACCATCCCGGTTAGAAATGTACGTATCTGCGATGCTTTGTGTGTATAAAGCATGTACATTGGTGTTACAGTATCTCTGTCTTACTGTGTCTGTGCGTTCTGTGTGTTCAGGTCCTTTGTGGAGGAGAACGAGGGGTTGTATGACAGACAGGTGTACAGTGTTCTGGAGACGATAGCTGTTCTGGACAGTCATGTGGTCCAGGTCCTGATCCCTGTTCTGTCACTGAGTCTGAGGAACACAGAACACAAGAGAGGACTGGGCAAGAACACCACTCTGAGGTAAGGTTCTAAACCTGACCGTATCCCAGCCTAACCTATACATAATCCTATTTTTAAGGTTAATTTATATTTGGAGAGATGCGGAACAACTAAGTACTGGAGGCCTTTTTACCCATTTCCCTGCACCCGACCTGATATAGCGCTACGTTTACACACACCACGAGGAACCATTATCGCACGGTATAAATTGCGTGTTGGCCTACGTGGGGGAAACATCTGAAGTGTAAGGAATAGGACTTTCGTCCTATGTTGATTCTATTGAAATGCTTTACAGTAGTCATAAAACCATGAAGCCAGTGTGTGACATGCCAGATATCAAACCACATCACTAATAAAAACACACAACCCCCAACACAAAATTAATTTAGTACATTTTTTAGAATAAGGGAAGGGGTCTGAATACTTTCCGAATGCACTCTGTGTGTGTGTGTGTGTGCACACACTACCGTTCAAAAGTTTTGGGTCACTTAGAAATGTCCTTGTTTTTGAAAGAAAAGCAATTTTTTTTGGTCCATTTTAAATCAACTTCAAATTGATCAGAAATACAGTGTAGACATTGTTAATGTTGTAAATGACTATTGTAGCTGGAAACGGCAGATTGTTTTATGGAATATCTACATAGGCGTACAGAGGCCCATTATCAGCAACCATCACTCCTGTGTTCCAATGGCACATTGTATTAGTTAATCCAAGTTTATCATTTTAAAAGGCTAATTGATCATTAGAAAACCCTTTTGCAATTATGTTAATACAGCTGAAAACTGTTGTCCTGAAGCAATAAAACTGGCCTTCTTTAGACTCACTCTCTCTGCATGTTTGACAGGAATGCATACCGGAATTTGCTGACCCTGCTGGGGGGACGGTGGTCAGGCGGAGATCATCAGCCTGGAGGAGGACTGACCCTTGACCCCAGGACCCGGTCACCATGCTGTTGACCTCAACACCACTGGGATTTATGTATTTACGTGTACATAATGTATAGAAATGGTCTTGTTGGTGATACAGATCATCATTTATGGTCAAGTTTCCATCTTCACATTGAAATATTTTTCAAAAAGGTGTTACGAAATAAAGTAAATCATGTGATGAAATAAGATAATGGTATGTGTTGTATTTCAGTTTTCTAATTTCACAAGCATGGAACGAGTGTGTGATGCATATAGACAAATGTATAATATTTTGTTCTAACTATTTCTATGTTGTGATAGTAACTACTGATAGTAGACAAATAGGATCTCTGTGTGCTCATGCACTCTTTTGTTGGCCCAAAGATTACTTCTGCTCTTTCCTTTGCAATCAGGCTTAATTTCGTCAGTCAGAATTTCATGACATGTCGAACTTGGTGTCATAAAAACAATGCACTACCCAACATAACATTTTCACATGACCCTCCCCTTGTACTGTAGTTAATTTTTGTTGCGTACCCCATAGAATTAACAACCACAAATAAAAAATAACTATAGCAACCATGTGTTTATAAATGTGGATATCGTCTTTTTCCATTTCAGGGCTACGGGACAGAAGGTTGAGGGTTCGCCGACCACTCATTCTCCCTGTCTGTTTAATTACACTTTATTACACTACGATCAGAGCCGGAGCTGCAGACAATGATCAGCTAGGGGGAAATCTGATATTTTTTTACACCTTTTTCTCTAATTGGTAGTTAGTCTTGTCCCATCGCTGCAACTCCCCTACGGACTCGCTTAACCCAGAAGCCAGCCACACCAATGTGCCGGAGGAAACAGCGTCAACTGGCGATCAAAATCATTTTGCAGGCGCCCGGTCTGCCAACAAGGAGTCGCTAGAGCGCGATGGGACAAGGAGATCCCGACCGGACAAACCCTCCCCTAACCTGGACGACCCTGGGCCAATTGTGCGCCGCCTCATGAGTCTCCCGGTCACGGTCGGCTGTGACACATCCTGTGATCGAACCCGGGTCTGTAGTGACCCCTGCAATGCAGTGCCTTAGACCGCTGCGCCATTCAGGAGGCCTGGAAATCTGATTTAAAAAATTGTGATGCTATAATTCTATACCCTGACGTGACGCTTTGATAACCTCGCAAATCTCTCAGACAAGGTCACTTTTATCAATAATTAGATTGAGGCGAATATATTGATAAAACTCACCTTGTTCGAGAGAGAATTACACGGCTCTCATTACACGGTTTTTGTAAACTTCACAATGTGAAAAATGAATGGCGGAAATAACATTTCCAAGTTTTTATGGGTATTATGTGTCCACTGTGGCAGACTATTGCAGAACAGTCCACCTACCACTATAAATGGTGGCTAGAGGGCAGGATAGACAGACTGGTAGATATATCCCCCCTCCCTCTACTCGAGGTGTCGAAAGCATTCCACAGGGATGCTGACCCAGGTTGACTCCAATGCTTCCCCCAGTTATGTCAAGTTGGCTACATGGCCTTTGGGTGGGGGACCATTCTTCATACCCAGCAGCATTACAGTTCTTGACACAAACCGCTGCGCCTGGCACCTACCCCATTCAAAGGCACTTCAATCTTTTGTCTTGCCCATTCACCATCTGAATCGCACACATACACAATCCATGTCTCAAGGCTTAAAAATCCTTATTTATCCTGTCTCCTCCCATTCATCTACGCTGATTGAAGTGGATTTAACAAGTGACATCAATAAGAGATCATAGCTTTCACCTGGATTCACGTGGTCAGTCTGCCATGGAAAGAGCAGGTGTTCTTAATGTTTTGTATAGTCAGTGTATACCTGTGGTATAGTTAAACAATAAGGCCTAAGGGGGGTGTGGTATATGGCCAATATACCACGGCTAAGGGCTGTTCTTACGCACGACAACGCAGAGTGCCTGGATACAGCCCTATACCACAAACTCCGAGGTTCCGTACTGCTATTATAAACCGCTTTACAAGTAATTAGAGCAATAAATACATGTCATACTCGTGGTATAGGGTCTGATATATACCACTGCTGTCAGTCAAAAATAATTCAGGGCTCGAACCACCCCAGTTTATAATTATAGTTAGTGCGTGGAAAAGCGCACTGCATAAGGGAAGTACCAAAACACCTCGATATAGGGGATGTGCATGCAAGCAGATGAGACAATTTGCTAAGGATATAATAAATGATATAGTAAATCCTGCAAAAGGGAGAATGTAAACCAGGGGGAAAAAGCACACTACCCTCCCCTGTGCCCAATAGAAAAAAAAAGCACAACCCTCCCATAAGCAAAACATTTGTAACACTCCCCTATTACATACTAAGACAATACAGCGGATTAACTTGCTCGAATCAAGTTATTATGGGCTTTATTGATACAGTACTGTACCTCTTTATTCTGAAAACGAGACGTGTTTTTTTCCTCACACTTCCTCACTGCTGGAGGCTCGTGGAGTTCCGGAATTACTTTTGTCTTATTTTTTGCTCAAAGCAAAACAAGACGTTTTGAAAATGGCATAAGACAGTGGCAACACATAGCTTAGGTTCTCCTACATACAGTATGTTGAGTATATGCACTGTATGATAAGTGGTCAGACATTCATTGAACTGTTAAACAGTCTTAAATCCTGAGCTTGAATAGAAAACACACGCTCAAGAAAGAGTAAGATGGGTCCACAGTTCACACATAACAGGTTTCGATTGAAATGACCTTGGATGGGTCCATTGGCTTTGTATGGAGTAGATGGGTTATGGTAAGTAGTAAGTACAGCTAGTTAGAGTGTCAATAGCCCTAGAGTGCATTAGTAAAAGAGGGAGCCATTTCACTCTGTAGAGAGCTCTGCTCCCCTTGAGTGCTCCAGCATTGCGATCTTCTGTTCTACACCATTGACTAGAGCAGTCCCTTTATTCAACCAGTCATCTGAGCAGGGTTGTGGTCAATTCCATGTCAATCCAGGGTATATTTGATTGGAATAATATCTATTATTCTCGCTGTTTTTAAATGACCAAAATTGTCATCAGAATATCTGTTTTACTTCCTGAACTGACTGAATTGAAATGGAATTGACCAAAACCCTGCAGCTGATGGAAGATCAGTCCATCATCACAGGGTAGCTGGATAGGAATAGGGAACCTCCTCAATGTCCTCTTGAGGACCCTCCTTTCATTCAGGGCCACATTGTTTTCAGTTTATGGGTTGTGTCAAGGCCTCAGGATGGGCAGTGACGCCTGCACTTGGGAGTGGTTAGGTTGGGATCCCGAAACTGGGGAAGACGTGGGTAATCTTATCTGGGTGTTGTAAAGGAGTTATTTTGGGTTACATAATTATATGTCCATTTGAGCCGTTTGCATGATGTATCTATGTAGACATTTACTGTAGTCTCTGTTAGACAGCCCCGATCCTGTGATGGGGCACTTGTAGAGTCTGTAGGTTGGGGCAGGTGAAGTATGGGGCAGGGAGGAAACACGTTGCTATTCCATTGGAGGCGAACGGTAGACTTGGTCCATAGAACACTTCCTCCTTCCCCTCCGTGCTCACGTCCAACACCTGGACAACAGGAAGTGAAATAAAACAAGGTCATATACAGGAAATAATAAGAGATTTTAGTAAGATAACTCATAACATTTGCTATCTTTCCTCATAATGCCTTATAAGTGCATTCAAAAACACCTTATAAACTATGCATAATGATTGATGTACAACATAGTTTAATAAAACATACAATTTTTCAGGTTACTTAAATCTGTCAAGGTCACCTCACCTGAATACACGCAGGGGCTCATTGGTCCAAATAGAATATCCACCGACAACATAGATTCGGTCATCATGGACTGCCACTCCAGATTCGTTCTGACCTGCGGAAGGAGAGATTTTAGAGCGAAAACAATGATTCACTGTGCCAAAGAGAGGCAATATGACTCAATGTCACCTGAGACACAGGGTGCATTCGGAAAGTTCAGAAGATAACTCCCGACTTCACCTTTGAACTTATGTGACAACTTCACAGGGAACCAAGTCGGGAGGGGTGGAGAGTCACAAGGGAAAAAAGGAGGACAGTGATCTCATCTAGTATGTATGTATGTGTGTGTGTGTGTCTGCCTGTTTGTGCACGTGCATGCGTATGCATGAGCGGGTGTATGTGCAGCCCGCCCACCCGTGAGTAGGCTGAAGGTGCAGCGGGTCCACTGGTCCATGTCTATGTCGTAGGAGTCGATGTGGCGGACCAGGATGCGGTCGTTGTTGTAGTCCAGGTCATTTCCTCCCAGCACATACAGCTGCCTTCTCACCACGGCCATGACATGGTACACTCGCCTCTGTAGCATGGGACTGCGGGCCAGCCACTGGTTCTGTCAGAGAGAGGAAGGGAGGGGTGGAGGAGAGAGGGGTGGCGGCAGAGAGTGAGAGAAAGAGAAGGTGGGGAGGAAAAAGGAGGGTGAGAAGATGTCGGATAGATGGATGAATATTTTAGCGTATCCCTGCTTGGGTAATTGATGCATGTTCAGTGCTGGATAAATAATGTGACACCAGAGCTGTGATTTCTCCTAATGATTTCTCCCCTATTCCTAATAATATACTTCACCCTGTCCATTTTACATGGACGTATCCGACTGTGCACATTTGACTAAGTGTGTCTATGGTTGTTTTGTATGTGTGTGTGTGGGGGGTGTGCGTACGTGACCATGTTTGTGTGTGTAAGTGAGCGATTGTGTATGTGTGCGTGCGTTCTGGTGTGTGTGTGCGTATGTCTGGTAGGAGCTGACGGGTGGCCATCTGTTGAGGGTAGTGTGGGTGAGGGTTGGTGTTCCTGGCAGGTGAATGTAGCTCCACGGTGAATACAAATGAGACTTTCTCTGGCTCCTGCTCGCTCTCTCTTGCTCTCCCTTCCTTCCTTCCTCGCTCTTGCTCTCCTTCTCTCCCTATTGCGCGCGGGCTCTCGGTCTCACGCGCACACAAACACACATCCTCCTATTGCAGTAAACAAGCGTGTTACTCCGCGATCACACAAACTGTTCTGAAACCATGGTTTCAAAATGTTTTGATGGCATTAGTCTTACTTTTCCCTTATTTCTCTGTACTACCTGTTCTTCAGTTACCTGTTCTGGGTCGTACACCATCAGTCTATTCTGGTACTGAGCTGTGTTTGTGACTCCACCTGTAACAGAGAAGAGTATTACACACAGGTGGCGTGCATGTGTGTGTGTGGATTCAGTTAGTTATGCTCTATTCTCCATCTGGGTGTGTGTGTGTGTGTGTACCTGAGACCCAGAGCAGGTCGTCAGCCACACAGCCGGCGTGGCAGGACAGCGAGCGGTCAAAGGACTGGACGAAGGTCCACTTGTTCCTCTTCGGACAGTAGCGTTCCACGGTGGGCAGCACCTGTCTCAGCTCGTTCCTCCCCCCCACCGCATACAGGTACTGACCCAGAGCCCCCAGGACAAAGTGTTCCCTGCACGCCTTCATGGAGGCTATCTCCGTCCAGCGGTTCCCCCGGGGGTCGTACCGACAGGCGGTTCTCACCGCACACGTCCTCCCCGTGGAATGCTCCACCTCGCCGCCCGCCACAAACAGGAAGTGACCCATGACGGCCACGCAGTGGTGGCTGCGCCCGGCGGGCATGGGCGCCAGCTCGCTCCAGTTGGAGCACCCGGCCACGCCGCGTTCTCCTGGGCGGCCGGGTTGAAGTAGCGCAGCTCCCGCACGCGGCTCACCTCACGCTTGCGCCCGCCGGCGATGTAGAGGGTGAGAGACTGGAAGCGGGGCTTGGTGTGGGCGGTCTGGCGGAGGGGTTGGGAGTAGGTGGCACGGTGGTACTCTAGAGCCTCGTCCACTAGGGCGGCGGCGGTGGCACTGGACTGGACCAGCGGGTGGCACTGTGCCACGTGGTGCAGGGCGGCCACATCCATAAGGCCATAACGAACGTGCTGTATCAGGTCCTCTGTGTACTGGTACCGACAGTCATGCTCTAACCAGCACACCACTAGCTAAAGAGGAGAGGGGGAAGAGGAAGACAGAGTAAAGCGATTCATACTGATTACTATTCTAAATGCCGACAGAGCAGTGTTGCAAGATCAAGACGAGTGTGTTACTGTATACACAAACACACTTATACAAACCCACACTTATACAAAACGCACGCACACTTGTGTGTTGTGTGCAAGCATCATGAATATCCACCGGTACATTCTTTTGTTGAGGACCGGGAGAGGAGAGAAGCAGAGAGGGAATTTAATTGAACTTGAGAGCAATCGGAGGCTGTTTAGCTGCGGCAGTGGCGTGTGAATGTGGGCGAGATGGCTGAAGATCACTGATACCATTATCAGGGAAACAAAGTGGCTTTTAACACAATCAGTACAGAGACAGGGAACTTATTACAGCACCACAAGATTACTGAGCTGGAGCAGTTCACTGTCAGCACCTCCTCCTGACTCGCAGGCACACTGGATACACACTGAAATCCTATTCAAACATTACACTGGCTCGTATATGCGTTCAAACCATATTCTGTACAAACAGCACACCAAAACACAATTTACATAGACGCAGACATATTCACACATCAATCACACGTGCACTGTATATATTGTCTTACTACTGTCAATGCCTCTTTTTTCTCTTCCTTCTTAAATACAGTGAGGAAAAAAAGTATTTGATCCCCTGCGGATTTTGTACGTTTGCCCACTGACAATTTCTTTATCAGTCTATAATTTGAATGGTAGGTTTATCTGAACAGTGCGAGACAGAATAACAACAAAAAAATGCAGAAAAGCGCATGTGAAAATTTTTATAAATTGATTTGCATTTTAATGAGGGAAATAAGTATTTGACCCCCTCTGCAAAACATGACTTAGTACTTGGTGGCAAAACCCTTGTTGGTAATCACAGAGGTCAGACGTTTCTTGTAGTTGGCCACCAGGTTTGCACACATCTCAGGAAGGATTTTGTCCCACTCCTCTTTGCAGATCTTCTCCAAGTCATTAAGGTTTCGAGGCTGACGTTTGGCAACTCGAACCTTCAGCTCCCTCCACAGATTTTCTATGGGATTAAGGTCTGGAGACTGGCTAGGCCACTCCAGGACCTTAAGGTGCTTCTTCTTGAGCCACTCCTTTGTTGCCTTGGCCGTGTGTTTTGGGTCATTGTCATGCTGGAATACCCATCCATGAACCATTTTCAATGCCCTGGCTGAGGGAAGGAGGTTCTCACCCAAGATTTGACGGTACATGGCCCTGTCCATCGTCCCTTTGATGCGGTGACGTTGTCCTGTCCCCTTAGCAGAAAAACACCCCCAAAGCATAATGTTTCCACCTCCATGTTTGACAGTGGGGATGGTGATCTTGGGGTCATAGGCAGCATTCCTCCTCCTCCAAACACAGCGAGTTGAGTTGATGCCAAAGAGCTCCATTTTGGTCTCATCTGACCACAACACTGACCACAACACCAGTTGTCCTCTGAATCATTCAGATGTTCATTGACAAACTTCATGTATACGGGCATGTATATGTGCTTTCTTGAGCAGGGGGACCTTGCGGGCGCTGCAGGATTTCAGTCCTTCACGGCGTAGTGTGTTACCAACTGTTTTCTTGGTGACTATGGTCCCAGCTGCCTTGAGATCATTGACAAGATCCTCCCGTGTAGTTCTGGGCTGATTCCTCACCGTTCTCATGATCATTGCAACTCCACGAGGTGAGATCTTGCATGGAGCCCCAAACCGAGGGAGATTGACAGTTCTTTTGTGTTTCTTCCATTTGCGAAGAATCGCACCAACTGTTGTCACCTTCTCACCAAGCTGCTTGGAGATGGTCTTGTAGCCCATTCCAGCCTTTTGTAGGTCTACAATCTTGTCCCTGACATCCTTGGAGAGCTCTTTGGTCTTGGCCATGGTGGAGAGTTTGGAATCTGATTGATTGATTGCTTCTGTGGACAGGTGTCTTTTATACAGGTGACAAGCTGAGATTAGGAGCACTCTCTTTAAGAGTGTGCTCCCAATCTCAGCTCGTTACCTGTATAAAAGACACCTGGGAGCCAGAAATCTTTCTGATTGAGAGGGGGTCAAATACTTATTTCCCTCATTAAAATACAAATCAATTTATAACATTTTTCACATGCGTTTTTCTGGATTTTTTTGTTGTTATTCTGTCTCTCACTGTTCAAATAAACCTACCATTAAAATTATAGACTGATCATTTCTTTGTCAGTGGGCAAACGTACAAAATCAGCAGGGGATCAAATACTTTTTTCCCCCTCACTGTACATCCTAAAATGATGCCAACACAACAGTATTTACACCCCCCTCCCCCCTCTACTTTGTCCTATTTTCCGTCTTGCTATCAACACCCCTCTCCTTCTTTCTTTCTCTTTCAAGCTCTCTCCCTCCTCCTCCTCCCACATCTGAAGTGGCGGAGAGGGGTGTGTGTACTCCGGTAGGCTGACTGTGAAGGTCACGCTGGATCAGAGAACTTCCTCGGGGCAGAGAATAAATCAACTTCCCCTCCCTCCCCGAAGAGAGAGAGAGGGAGAGAGCAGTCAGAGAAAGGCAAACACGCAAAGAAGAAAAAAAAAAAAACAAAGACCCAGAAAATGTGATTTCCAGAGCGTGAGACTCGGAGAGAAGTCGGTGTGACGATGATTGACGGGCAAACTATATCGGCCGTGTATTGGCGCCTGCACGTTTTTTCGGGCGGATGCCCAAATTAACCTTCTCGGCAGAGTGAAGGAGGCCCAAAGCAGCCTAATCAGGGTCTGATTATGGCGGCATCGCCTGGCTAAAGGGTCAGGGTAATTGTGCCATCAGAGGCCTGATTGTTTTCAATCAGACAGGCGGCCGGAGTGACAGCTGGGGGATTGGGGCGCTGATGAAGCCTGTGGGCCTAATCAGAGAGGGGGAGAGAGAAGAGGGGGGCCTGATTGGTGCAAATGAACAGTCAAAACGCATAGCCCCACTCCACAAGTCACCCATCCATATACACACATACCTTCCTTTCCTATTCACTCCTATACATAAATATAAAGTGTATTTTGGTGCAGGAAATTTAAATTGACCAGTTGATGTTTTATGACACACTGTGTGTTGTAGTATATCAAAGTCTGTGTGGGTTTATGGTGTGCGCGCGCGTACGTGCATGTGTCTGTATATGTGCATGCATTTGCGAACATGTGTGTGTACCTTCCATTGTGTGTGTGTGTGTGTGTGTGTGTGTGTGTGTGTGACTGAGGAGCCAGTGTAGTGTACCTGCCAGATTTCCTCCTCGTTGAGGGAGGTGAGGCGGTCGCTCTTCAGCACCTCCCTGAGGAGGCGGTATGGGAGCAGCAGTACCTCCTCCTGGCGACTCTGCTGCAGCTCACACAGGTGTTCTACCAGAAAGCTGACCACAGCCTCCTCCAGAGCAGGGAGGTGGAACAGATCAGCCACACGGTACAGGTCCAGGTAGTTAACACTGTTCAGCTCCTGTTGTGGACACATAGGCAGGTACAGACTCATAAGGTAAATATATGTAATATTTGAGTCATTTAGTAGTAGAGTTTCTAAACACCACGATATATACACCATCTCAATGGAGTTGAGCAGCGACCACTGTGGGCGGACTGAACCTCCGTCACTGTCAGTCGACACTTTTCTTAAACATATGTTTGTCCTGTGTAAAAGCGGGCCTTTCTTTGCTGAAATCCATACTTTTTCAAACCTTTTTCAACCACCGACTTTCCTCGTATCAACGGACAGTCGTCGCAACTCAACTCCGAGATCTACGTGTCGTGGAGTTGAGAAACCCAGCTAGTCATTTAGCAGACGCTCTTATCCAGAGCGACTTACAATTAGGGCATTCATCTTAGGATACCTAGGTGAGACAACAACATATCACAGCCGTGGGACTGATCCTCCCACAATAAAGTAGCAGGAAAAGACAAGTGCAGGTTTTTTTATTTATTTATACAAATTTGGGGAAGGGGGGTGCCGTGGGATTTATTTAAGATAGTCTTTGAAGAGGAAGGGTTTCAAAACATTTCAGAAGATGAGTAGGGACTCCACTGTCCTGACGTTAGGTGGAAGTTTGTTCCACCGCTGGGGTGTCAGGACAGAGAAGAGCTTGAGCAAGAGCTGAGCAGGAGCTGACCTCAAGTAGTGGTGGGAGGGCCAAGAGACCAGAGGTGGCAGAACAGAGTGCTCAGTTGGGGTGTAGAGTTTGAGTTAATACATACAGTAACACACACACACACACACACACACACACACACACACACACACAGCTGAATACCCTCACACGCATGAACGCACGCACACACACTCTGGGTCCCACACTTTCTTTGGGGTGTATTTGAACTGCAGTTTATATACCACTGAATCTATTGAGATGAGACCACATTGTTATTCAAACAGATAAGAGAGTAAGAGCGAGAGAACAGGAGAGGAGGCAAGAGAATAGAAAACGGAGATTGAGAGTGGAATAAGACTGCCATCTGCTGGCAGTAAGCAGAACCATGTACAATATACTGCATGGCTCTGAGTATTCAGCTAGAACAAACACGCACACACAAAAATAACCTGTTCAATACCCCTTTCATACAGACAAAACACATATAGAAAGCTAGTGAATCTATATTTTATGTTAACCTGGGTCTTTTCTCTGCATCTTCAGCTGTGATCTAACTGCTATCTAATTGTATAATAGTGTGTTTACAGTGAGCAGGTCTATAGGGACAGTGCAGTGAAATCAATGGTGTGCAACATAGTGTCCATTTCTCTCTACCAGCAGATGGTGTATGAGAGCACTGTTTACCATAATGTGATTTACCGGTTTGCCCACCGCCATGCTAATGTATCTTTCTGGTAGTGACAGGGGGTTTAATGTGTGATCTAGTGTGGTTAGAAGTACCTTGAACATATGGAGAGTAGACCCTCCATATACACAAGAAATTGCAGTGTGTGTATGCGGGTGATACGTATGTGCTTATTTGACTGTACATGTGAGTATGTAATATATGAGAGTGTGTGTGTCTATGTCTGCCTTGACTCCTCACCTGGACGAGGTAGTGTGAGCAGAGACTGAGCAGCTCCAGCAGCTGAAGGTGACTTCCTGCCGACAGAACATCCTGAATCACCCCTGGCTCCAGCATTATCTGAGGAGAGGACCTGAGTGAGACCACTTCCTGTCCACCTCACACACTGCTCACCCCTCCCCAGACAGGTTCCGTCCCAAATGACACCATATTCCCTATATAGGGTTCTGGTCAAAAGTAGTGCACTATGTATGGAATAGGGTGCCATTTGGGATGCATTCAAATGACAGAAGCACTCAGGACCAGTGGTCACTTTATATAATGCTGCTGATTAATGTGTGTGGGTGTGTGACTGTGGTCTCAGGCCAGGCGTGTTTTTTTGTGCAATAGCATTTCAACTAATGTGCTTTCACTCATGTGTTACTGAAAGCATTTGAGAGGCACTCTTTGCGCTGTGTGTTCTTCAATAGACTACATGTGTTGGTCCCACTTTATATTCAGTGTCTATAAAACATGAATTTAAAGGGTCATTACATTGCAGTTAGAGTGTTATTATACATTGTTATTCACACGCAGTTACAGCTCTCACAACTGTGATACATACCACATTTACACGTGACTGCCATGTAAAATACATGATTTTAGCAACATCAAATAAAAATGTAAGACTAATACTGATAATGTGCATGCGTGCGTCCTCTCAGTGTAGACCATATAGCAACAGCATGTCTGCTAACCCCATGGCCCCCCGACATGTGGCTGGTGGATTTCAGCAACTAGCTGTGTGGTTGTTTACTGAAAGAAGCATATTGCTCACGTCTCATCATCTCAGCAGACAGAAACGGACCGGCAGCCGGCTGCTGACCTACATCGACACAACTCCCCCTGCTCATTTCCACTGTGGAAATGCAATTAGGAATAATTACGAGCTAGCCAGCCTCGCACTGCTTGGCCACAGGGCATAGATCTCCTGACTCCTCACCGCAGAGAGAGAGAGGGAGAGAAAGATGGGGGGGAAGAGAGAGAGGGAGGAAAGAGAGTGTGTGTGTGGGGTAATCACTGGCATACTGTAGGATCAGGCTAGGTTATATATCACATCCATGTATAGGCTATAGCAGGACACACACATTTACTAGATGGCAACGGTCCAGATGGATATTGTCATTTATCAGCATAGTAACAAACTCCCACACCGCGACTCATAACCCCAAACTGCTCAAACTGTTCACACCCCTCTTCTTGGCGGAGAGAAAACGTTGGCATTTTAAAGCAAATTTCCTGCCATTTCTACACATTTTGTCATGTTCTATGTGCGTTCATATGATACTTGAGTGACTCAACAAAATCAAATGGGGGCCCCCTAGGGGTCAAGTATCCGGACCGCGATCCGCCAGAGTATGGCTGGGCTATAGCTTTAAATCAGCTAACGAAAAGCTGAAAACTCTTAGTTAGTGTAAGCCTGGATATTTGTGAGATGTGTTTGTTTGTACAGTTCCTGTGTGTGAGGTGGCTAGCTGTAGATGAAGGTGCTACTGTAGACTCACCTGTCCCGTGTAGGCGAAGTCTAGTGCATGTTTCAGTCCCACACTGGTCACTCCCTGAAGAGTCACCTCATCTGCCTCACTCTCCACCATGCACAGACTGAACATGGCCTGAGAACACACACAGACAGACAGAGACAGACAGACATCTTGAGACATACAGTGAGGGAAATAAGTATTTGACCCCCCTCTCATTCATAAAGATTTCTTTTATACAGGTAACGAGCTGAGATTAGGAGCACAATCTTAAAGGGAGTGCTCCTAATCTCAGTCTGTTACCTGTATAAAAGACACCTGTCCACAGAAGCAATCAATCAGATTCCAAACTCTCCACCATGGCCAAGACCAAAGAGCTCTCCAAGGATGCCAGGGACAAGATTGTAGACCTACACAAGTCTGGAATGGGCTACAAGACCATCGCCAAGCAGCTTGGTGAGAAGGTGACAACAGTTGGTGCGATTATTCGCAAATGGAAGAAACACAAAAGAACTGTCAATCTCCCTCGGCCTGGGGCTCCATGCAAGATCTTACCTCGTGGAGTTGCAATGATCATGAGAACTGTGAGGAATCAGCCCAGAACTACACGGGAGGATCTTGTCAATGATCTCAAGGCAGCTGGGACCATAGTCACCAAGAAAACAATTGGTAACACACTACGCCGCGAACGACTGAAATCCTGCAGCGCCCGCAAGGTCCCCCTGCTCAGAGGACAACTGGGTGAAAGTGTTGTGGTCAGATGAGACCAAAATGGAGCTCTTTGGCATCAACCCAACTCACCGTGTTTGGAGGAGGAGGAATGCTGCCTATGACCCTAAGAACACCATCCCCACCGTCAAACATGGAGGTGGAAACATTATGCTTTGGGGGTGTTTTTCTGCTAAGGGGACAGGACAACTTCACCGCATCAAAGGGACGATAGACGGGGCCATGTACCGTCAAATCTTGGGTGAGAACCTCCTTCCCTCAGCCAGGGCATTGAAAATAGGTCGTGGATGGGTATTCCAGCATGACAATGACCCAAAACACACGGCCAAGGCAACACAGGAGTGGCTCAAAAAGAAGCACATTAAGGTTCTGGAGTGGCCTAGCCAGTCTCCAGACCTTAATCCCATAGAAAATCTGTGGAGGGAGCTGAAGGTTCGAGTATCAAAACGTCAGCCTCGAAACCTTAATGACTTGGAGAAGATCTGCAAAGAGGAGTGGGACAAAATCCCTCCTGAGATGTGTGCAAACCTGGTGGCCAACTACAAGAAACGTCTGACCTCTGATTGCCAACAAGGGTTTTGCCACCAAGTACTAAGTCATGTTTTGCAGAGGGGTCAAATACTTATTTCCCTCATTAAAATGCAAATCAATTAATAACATTTTTCACATGCGTTTTTCTAGATTTTTTTGTTGTTATTCTGTCTCTCACTGTTCAAATAAACCTACCATTAAAATTATAGACTGATCATTTCTTTGTCAGTGGGCAAACGTACAAAATCAGCAGGGGATCAAATACTTTCTCCCCCTCACTGCACAGCAAACCTGAGCTATAAAATAGGCTACAGCACAGCTGAATTATAAAAACAACTGTATTTACCTCATAGATGTGGGAAGTAGGGGTGCTGAAGCACCCCCCGAAATATCATAATAAATACAAAAAAATAGTGCACTGGGCCTTTACTAGTCCTGTATTAGTGTACCCATATAGCCATCTGTTCCGCAGCCAAAACATACAATTATTTATTGCCCATTGTTTTAGAGAGAACAGAAGTTATTTTTGCTTGATCAGCACATACAAACGAACAGACAGACAGGAGACCCCCCCCCCCCCAAGGGGTTGAGAGCACAAGGACTACCATGTGATTTCACACAGCAACTACCCTCCAGTTGCAGGCTCACTCTTTGCCTATCCATAGAGTTCATTGGACATAGAGATTACATAGAGATCATGTGTTTCTTTGACACCTATTTTCCAAGATATATTTATCCCTATCCGACACACAGACTGGTTACTTCCTGGTCCTGATCTTTTCTGGGAAACACTGCATTAATACACACAAACACAAAGACAAAGTGGAATCAAAGCCCCAGAGAGAGCAGCCGCCTGGCCCAGAGCCTGCTGTGCTGTGCTGTGCCTGATGCCGGGTGCTCCCCAATCAAAGCAATTGATTGGTGTCACAGTATGAGATGATGGCAGAGCCATTGATCAGTGATGGAGGAACAGGGGACGCGGCAGGGTGATGGATTAGTCATGTATTTAATTCACAACTAAAGTAATCAAGGACTCCTAAATCACACTAGCCTGGGTACCAATCGGTTTGCGCCTTCATGCCACACCTTGTCATGCGAAGGAGTTGACATGGTAGCACAAACAGATCTGGGACCAGGCTACAGTCACACCACTACAACCTCCGAGCAGAGGATACTCCTGCCCCTTTTTTCATTAGGACTGGTCTTTTTTGGGTGTAAGCACTAGTGTTGTTCTAGATGATTTGTGTTGCCGTAGCTAACGCAGAGTCTCTACTCTATAAGGGATTGGGACATCCACTTTTAATTTATTCAGAGTAATTGTGAGCAATAAATGTGTCAGACATGAAATACATGTAATTGGCCAATCATATGCTATCCCTGTCTGAATAAAATTACAATGCAAAAAAAATTACTAAATAAATAGGTTGGTATATACTGGACATTGGAAGGCCAGTGACAACTGTGATGACAGAAACATCCTGGTAGGGTCAACTACGCCTGTCTTTTTTCCTATCGTGTTTTGTCCTTGACTGGGCATAGCTGGCCTAATATTTCAGAAATGTTAAAAGAAAGCTCATCCAGTTGAACTTGTACAGGCAGCCCCCCATTCGGTTTCTGTTTGTATTTGAAGTGTGGCATATTTGATAGCAGGGTCGTCTTGCGGCCAGCTCTCTATTTCCAAAAAAGGCATGTGTCTCATTAGGTTTGAGCCTGGTTGTTTCACCACTGTGTTAATAAGAAATCCCCCGGTTGACTGAACACCGGCACATCCTGGTGGCGGTGTGTGTCTGGATGGGGTCGTGGGTGTTTGCTTGCCAAAGCAAGAGACATAGATAATAAACAAAAGTGAAATAAACATTACACTTCCAAAAGTTCCAAAAGAATAGACATTTCAAACGTCATATTAGGTCTATATACAGTGTTGTAATGATGTGCAAAGAGTAATCAAACAAGCAAAGTGAAAATACAGGATTAAGATTGAATCCTACTACACCGGCTCTGACGCTCGTCGGATGTGGCAAGGCTTGAAAACTACAAAGAGAAAACCAGACGCGAGCTGCCCAGTGACGCAAGCCTACCAGACGAGCTAAATGCCTTTTATGCTCACTTCGAGGCAAGTAACACTGAAGCATGCACGAGAGCACCAGCTGTTCTGGAGGACTGTGATAACGCTCTCGGTAGCCGATGCGAACAAAACCTTTAAACAGGTCAACATTCACAAAGCCGCTGGGCCAGACGGATTACCAGGACGTGTACTCAAAGCATGCGCGGACCAACTGTGAAGTGTCTTCAGACATTTTCAACCTCTCCCTGACCGAGTCTGTAATACCTACATGTTTCAAGCAGACCACCATAGTCCCTGTGCCCAAGTGGAAAAGTAGGCAGGGGGTAAGAGTAGAAAACAACACATCTGCCACGCTGATCCTTAACACTGAGGCCCCCTCAGGGGTGTGTACTTAGTCCCCTCCTGTATTCCCTGTTCACCCACGACTGCGTGGCAAACACGACTCCAACACCATCATTAAGTTTGCTGACGACACAACAGTGGTAGGCCTGATCAGCAGCAATGATGAGACGGCCTATAGGGAGGAGGTCAGAGAACTGGCAGTGTGGTGCCAGGACAACAACCTTTCCCTCAACGTGAGCAAAACAAAGGAGCGGATTGTGGACTACAGGAAAAGGCGAGGCCGAACAGGCCCCCATTCTCATCGACGGGGCTGTAGTGGAGCGGGTCGAGAGTTTCAAGTTCCTTGGTGTCCACATCACCAACAAACTATCATGGTCCAAACATACCAAGACAGTCGTGAAGAGGGCACGACAAAACCTTTTCCCCCCTCAGGAGACTGAAAAGATTTGGCATGTGTTTCCAGATCCTCAAAAAGGTTCTACAGCTGCACCATCGAGAGCATCCTGACCAGTTGCATCACCGCCTGGTATGGCAACTGCTCGGCATCTGACTGTAAGGCGCTACAGAGGGTGGTGCGAACGGCCCAGCACATCACTGGGGCCAAGCTTCCTGCCATCCAGGACCTATATAATAGGCAGTGTCAGAGGAAAGCCCATAAAATTGTCAGAGACTCCAGTCACCCAAGTTATATACTCCTTAACAGCGTCTACACCTAAGCCATAAGACTGCTGAACAATTAATAAAATCGCCACCAGACAATTTACATTGACCCCCCCTCCCTTTTGTTCACTACTGCTACTCTTTGTTTATTATCTATGCATAGTCACTTCACCCCCATCTACATTACCTTAACTAACCTGTACCCCTAAACACTGACTCGCTACCGGTGCCCACTGTATATAGCCTCGTTATTGTTATTCTTATTGTGTTACTTTTTAATATTACTTTTTATTTTTTTTTACTTGGTAAATATTTTCTTAACTCTTCTTGAACTGCACTGTTGGTTAAGGGCTTGTAAGTAAGCATTTCACGGTAAATTCTACACTTGTTGTATTCGGCGCATGTGGCTTGATTTGATTATGTGCAAATCTACGCGTTTTCTTATGATTTGGTTGAGTCGAATTGTGTTTCTGTCCTGGGGCTCTGTGGTGTGTTTGTGAACAGAGCCCCAGGAACAGCTTGCTTAGGGGGCTCTTCTCCAGGTGTATTTCTCTGTAGGTGATTGCTTTGTTATGGAAGTTTTGGGAATTGCTTTCTTTTAGGTGGTTGTAGAATTGAACAGCTCTTTTCTGGATTTTGATAATTAGCGGGTATTGGTCTAATTCTGATCTGCATGCATTATTTGGTGTTTTTCGTTGTACAGAGGATATTTTTGCACAATTCAGCATGCAGTGTCAATGTGGTGTTCGTCCCATTTTGTGAATTCTTGGTTGGTGAGCGGACCCCAGACTTTACAATCATGAAGGGCAATGGGTTCTTTAACCTCTTAAGCATCATTAAGGAGCGTTGGCGCGCTAGCGCCCCGTTCCCAACACTACCCGGTGAAATGTAAGGCGCCAAATTCAAAATCCAAAAGTTGAATTATTAAACATTCATCGATATACAAGTGTTGCATAGTCATCAAAAGCACTGATTCTTGGCAATATCACAGCGTTGTCAGATTTCAAAAAGGCTTCATGGCGAAAGCACAACATTTGATTGTTTGAGGATAGCACCTCACATATTTTCCACATTAGCATGAATTCATATCCAGCGCGGGTCACACAAAACCCATATAAGAGCTAAAATAAATCACTTACCTTTCGAAGAACTTCTGCTGAGGGCATCCCAAGTGTCCAAGGAAGACATCCAATGGTTCTTTTGTCTGTTATACTCACAGACATTATTTTAACAGTTTTAGAAACTTCAGAGTGTTTCCTATCCAATAGTACTGTTCATATATCCTAGTTTCTGGGCCTGAGTGGCAGGTATTTTACTTTGGGCACGCCAGACTCTCCAAAACCGACACCTCGGCTGCTGCTCCCTAAGAGGATAACTGATTCAAGTATCTTTAGCCTAATTGGTATGTCGAATTATGTTCCTTTTGATGGCATAGAAGGCCCTTCTTGCCTTGTCTCTCAGATCGTTCACAGCTTTGTGGAAGTTACCTGTGGCTTTGATGTTTAGGCTGAGGTATGTATAGTTTTTTGCGCGCTCTAGGGCAACAGTGTCAAGATGGAATTTATATTTGTGGTCCTGGGAACTGGACCTTTTTTTGAAGAACATTATTATTTTTGTCTTCCTGAGATTTACTGTCAGGGCCCAGGTCTGACATAATCTGTGCAGAAAATCTAGGTGCTGTAGGCCCTCCTTGGTTGGGGACAGAAGCACCAGATCATCAGCAAACAGTAAACATTTGACTTCAGATTCTAGTAGGGTGAGGCCAGATGGTGCAGACTGTTCTAGTGCCCTTGCCAATTCGTTGATATATATGTTGAAGAGGGTGGGGCTTAAGATGCATCCCCGGCCCTGTGGAAAGAAACATGTGTGGTTTTTGCCAATTTTAACCTCATACTTGTTGTTTGTGTACATGGATTTTATAATGTTGTGTGTTTTTCCCTGAACACCACTGTCCATCAATTTGTATAGCAGGCACTCGTGCCAAATTGAGTCGAAAACTTTTTTGAAATCAACAAAACATGAGAAGACTTTGCCTTTGTTTTGCTTTGTTAGTTTGTCAATTAGGGTGAACAGTGTGAATATGTGTTCTGTTGTAAGGTAATTTGGTAAAAAGTCAATTTGATATTTGCTCAGTACATTGTTTTTCGCTGAGGAAATGTACGAGTCTGCTGTTAATGATAATGCAGAGGATTTTCCCAAGGTTGCTGTTGACGCATATCCCACAGAGGTTATTGGGGTCAAATTTGTCTCCACTTTTGTGGATTGGGGTGATTAGTCTTTGGTTCCAAATATTGGGGAATATGCCAAAGCTGAGGCTGATGTTAGAGAGTTTAAGTTTAGCCAATTGGAATTTGTGGTCTGTATGTTTTATAATTTCATTTAGGATACCATCCACCCCACAGGCCTTTTTGGGTTGGAGGGTATTTTGTCCTGTAGTTCATAACATGTAATTTAATAGTTGATTCTAAGATTTGTATTTGTTCATTTATATGTTTGATGTTTGCTCTTTGTTATAGAGCCAAAAATATTGGAGAAGTGGTTTATCCATACAACTCCATTTTGGACAGATAACTATTTGTGTTGTTTGTTTAGAGTTTTCCAACTTTCCCCAGAGGTGGTTAGATTATACGGATTACTCAATTACATTGAGCTGATTGCTGACGTGCTGTTCCTTCTTTTTCCATCGTGTATTTCTGTATTGTTTTAGTGATTCACTATAGTGAAGGCGTAGGCTCAGGTTTTCTGGGTCTCTATGTTTCGGTTGGATAGGTTTCTTAATTTCGTTTTTAGGTTTTTGCATTCTTCATCAAACCATTTGTCATCAATCTGCTGTTTAGATTTTCTACTGCCAAGTTTACACCTTCACTATTACAGTGAAACATTTTGTCCTGGAAATTGTCTAGAAGGGATTGAACTCATCTATAGCATTTCTTAATATTATTCAGTTCCTTTGGCTTTAATACCTCAGGATTGAGCAAAGCTCTGTTCAAGTAGAGTGTGATTTTGCTGTGACCTGAGAGCGTTCAGTCAGTCCACTGACACCCCTAAGAGACTCTGGGTTAGGGTCAGTGATAAAGTAGTCTACAGTACTACAGCCAAGAGATAAGCTATATGTGTACCTACCATAGGAGTCCCCTTGAAGCCTACCATTGACGATGTACATACCCAGCGTCCGACAGAGCTGCAGGAGTAGCCCGTTTTTGTTGGTTATGTTGTTGTGTCTACGGGGGCATATGGGAGAGGCGTTTGTCCCCGTGTGTTGAGGGTGTCAAGTTCTTGTCCAGTTCTGGCATTTAGGTCACCACAGACTAGTGCATGTCCCTGGGCCTGAAAATTGTTTATCTCCCCCTCTATGATAGAGAAGCTGTTAAAGTATGGGGATTCTATTGGGGGGGATATAGGTAGCACACAAGGAGATTTTTCTCTGTTGAGATAATTTCCTTATTAATTTCTAGCCAGATGTAAAATACCATGTTTCTTGTAGGATGACAATGTCTGTATTTCCATTTTCTTTGATGAAGTCTGGGTTCCTGCTCTTTAGGCCAAAAGCAGATGACCTCACACCCTGTGTATTCCAGGATGAGATAGTAAAAACTTTGTGTTCTAGTGTTGTTTTCATGTGGTTTAGGCTCGGACCATTACAGTAGGTGTCCGCAGAGCATGTTGAGCATCTGATACATATCTCTTAGGTCGCAGGATGGGGCTTGGTCGGGTGTATTAGTGGGGGTTGGGCCTGTTGCTCTGCTCAAGGCCTGGGCATATGTGCGGCTTTATTACAGTAGACTTAAAACAGTTGCATGCATTTGTGAATTGCGATGTATTTATTGTTTAGGCTAATTACGCCTATTTTGAAATAAGTAAGTTACGGTATTAAGACTAAACAGGATGCGCTCTTAGTCCTACAGCTCGATGGTGGTTATACAAGGCTACAATGAAAAGCCTACTATTGGTAATGACATTACATATTATTATAATAACCTGGAGTTCTTTCCTAGGCGAAGTCCAAGCGATAACAGGTCTACACTGATAACTCGAGCTTGGTTCCCAAGTTTCTAAAATCATACCAAACCATCTTTCATATAGTGTCGCCTAAATATTTGAATTGAGAAAATGTGATAATCATTCGAATGTTTTAGCGATCCCCAGTAGACGTCCTAAATGCCCCCCCAGCCTTCAGATGGGAGCTAAACAGTGCACTTGCACTTGAGATGCGTTTTAAGGCGTTGGATGTGAAAGTGAACTTATCATTTCCAAACGTTTAAGTCAGTTGTATGCTGATTTGCGATCTATTAACAGCATAATCATTAGGATATTAAATAGGCACTATATTTTTTACTGATGCATTATTCAATTCACACGCACAAAACCTATTAACAAAAGCATTCACTGAGAAGGTTGATATATGTAGGCCCTACATATATAGGCTCTGCAGAGCAACTTCCTTCTATTTATCAAATCAGTTATTGTTGACCCCAAAAAAAATGACAGATGTGGTGTTTTGTGCTTGTGCACATAATTACATTACCCGATCACCCCCAGTAAAACTAATCCCATACTAATAGGGTTTAAGGCAAGGGCTGTTTCCTCGTCTCTGACGCTGATGCCTCCGCCATTGTCCTCAATCCCAATATGCTGGTTCATTTTGCTATTATGCACATTGCAACATAGGGAAAGGTGCCAGTTCTACGGCGCACTGAAGATTATGTTTCAGAACCACGGACATTGACCATATCCAATGCGGTAGAAAGTGTATAATATTCGATTTATTAGTGATGCACCATTATTTATAATATAACCATACACGTCTTAGAGTGATGGACTGTGCCATCCCGGTGGCCTCCACAATGGAGTAGTCCACGGACACATGCGCGAATCAGACAGGTGTCTTGTGTCGGAACTAGAAGCACAAGCATTGCTACACTCGCATTAACGTCTGCTAACCATGTGTATGTGGCACATTTTTGTTTGATTTGAACCGACTAAAGAAATCTCGGTCGACCAACAGCCTATCGACCAAACTACTAAGATTTTCACATACTTTTCAACATGAATATATTCAAAACAGTTCCCTCGTAATGAGGTTTGCACAGTAGGCTATAGGCCCAAAACATCACTGCATATTGGCTTTGCTTGAATTGCCCTGCCAATGCATTGTTGTTCTTCTCAGACCCATTAAAAAAAATATACAGTACCAGTCAAAAGTTTGAACACACCTACTCAATCCAGGGTTTCTTTATTTTTACAATTTTATTTTACCTTTATTTTACTAGGCAAGTCAGTTAATTCTTATTTTCAATGACGGCCTAGGAACAGTGGGTTAACTGCCTGTTCAGGGGCTAGATTTGTACCTTGTCAGCTCAGGGATTTGAACTTGCAACCTTTCGGTCACCAGTCCAACGCTCTAACCACTAGGCTACCCTGCCACCCCATTGTAGAACTGTAGAATAATAGTGAAGACATCAAAACTATGAAATAACACATATGGAATCATGTAGTAATCAAAATTGTTAAACAAAATATATTTTAGATTCTTCAAAAAAGCGACCTGTCTAATGTCCATTGCTCATGTTTCTTGGCCCAAGCAAGTCTCTTCTTATTATTGGTGTCCTTCAGTAGTGGTTTCTTTGCAGCAATTCGACCATGAAGGCCTGATTCACGCAGTCTCCTCTGAACAGTTGATGTTGAGATGTGTCTGTTACTTGAACTCTGTGAATAATTTATTTGAGCTGCAATCTGTGCAGTTAACTCTAATTAACTTATCCTCTGCAGCAGAGGTAACTCTGGGTCTTCCTTTCCTGTGGCGGTCCTCATGAGAGCCAGTTTCATCATAGCACATGGTATTTGCAACTGCACTTGAAGAAACGTTCATAGTTTTAAAGTAATGATGGACAGTCATTTCTCTTTGCTTATTTGAGCTATTCTTTTACCATATAGGGCTATCTTCTGTATACCACCCCTACCTTGTCACAACACAATTGATTAGCTCAAATGCATTAAGAAGGAAAGAAATTCCACAAATAAAAACTTTTAACAAGGCACACCTTTTAATTGAAATGCATTCCAGGTGACTACCTCATGAAGCTGGTTTGCTTGATTGACTAATATACACTACATGACCAAAAGTATGTGGACACCTTGGTGGTCAGCACTCGGCTATCTCGTTCTGTGAGCTTGTGTGGCCTACCACTTCGCGGCGGAGCCGCTGTTGCGCCTAGACGTTTTTCCACTTCACAATAACAGAACTTACAGTTGACCGAGACAGCTCAAGCAGGGTAGACATTTGACAGACTGACTTGTTGGAAAGGTGGCATCCTATGATGGTGCCACGTTGAAAGTCACTGAGCTCTTCAGTAAGGCTATTCTACTGCCAATGTCTGTCTATGGAGATTGCATGGCTGTGTGCTCGATTTTAGACCTGTCAGCAACCGGGGTGGCTGAAATAGCCGAATACACTCATTTGAAGGGGTGTCCACATACTTTTGTAAATATAGTGTATGTGCAGATATACTGTGCATGGTGGCCGTCTTTCGAGTTCTGACCCAACTTTGCTTCTTTTGGCATTTATCTTTACTTTTTTGGATGAAATGTATCCACTATCAGTTCTTATGATCGACAAGAACTTTTGAACATCAGATCGGCATTTACTAACCTCAATTCCAGCTTCAACTTCGACTCATCTCCCCTGGGCTGTTAGTGTAATTGCGACCCAATTTTAGGGCTACCCAAGACAAAACACAGGTGAAAAAGATTGCAGGAGAGGGGGGTCCTGGCAAGATCAAGGCGAAGGGATAACCGGCCACCTATTCCCTAATTTTATTGGCCAGAAACTTGATATGGATGACCTCCAATCGTGAATTTGATATCAACAGGACTCTCGAACTGCAATATTCTCTGCTTTTCTGAAACATGGCTTTCGGAAAAGATACCCCCCATGGCTATCCAACTCAATGGATTCTCCATTCACCGTGCGGACAGGACATTGGATTTAGGAAAATCCTAGAGAGGGAGGGGTATGACTCTTCAGCAACAGCAAATGGTGTGCTGACTCTAGCCCAGTGGAAGTCTTGACCCATTGTTCACCCGTCTTGGAATACCTGATGGTTAAATGTCGACCCTTCTATCTCCTGGGAGAGTTTTCAGCTGTTATCATGACTGCTGTATATATTCCACCTCAGGGCAAGAAAAACAACAAGCTGGCACTTAAACTGTACAAGGCTATAAACAAGCAGGAAACCATGAACCTGGAAGCTGCTTTTTTGGTTGCCGGTGATTTTAATTCTGCGTCATTAAGACACGTAAAACCCAACTTCCATCAAGACGTCTCCTAGACCACTGTTACTCTACTCACAAGCAAGCATACAAGGCCCTCCCTCATCCCCCGTTCGGCAAACAGATCATGACTCTATACTCCTGCCTACAAGCAGAAGCTCAAACAGGAAGTACCCGTGACGTGGTCCGTAGATAAATGGTCCTCTGAATCGGAGGCTATGCTACAGGACTGCTGTACCCGGACTCCGCAGATAGCGTCGACAAGCTAATCACCTCCGCCACCGGCTTCATTAGGAAATGCATCACTAATGTTGTCCCCACAGTGAAGGTTCGCTGCTTCCCCAATCAAAAGCCCTGGATTAACACAGAGGTCGCAGCTAAATTAAAAAAGGACAGGGCTACCGCACACAGGTCTATCGCAGCCAACCCAGAGACTATGGCTGATGACAAGAAATCCTATTACGACCTCCGCAGAACCATCAAACAAGCCAAAGCACAAAATAAAAACAATGTGGAATCCTATAACACAGGCTCCTCCGCCCGCCGCAGGAGCAACAGTCCATTACGGATTACAAAGGAAGAACCAGCCGTGATCTGCCCAACGTCTTTACCAGACGAACTCAATGCATTTTATACATACTTTGACAAATACACCAGGCCGTGCATGAGGGCCCCCGCCGACCTAGAGGACTGGATGATCTCGATCTCCGAGGCCGACATGAGTGAAGTTCTTTTTAAATCAGGTCACTCGCATGGCCGCAGGCCGGACAGTATTCCAGGACGCGCTCTCAGAGCATGCGCAGAACAGCTGGCAGGCATATTTACGGTCATTTTCAACCTCTCCTTGTCCCAGTCTGTAATCCCCACATCTCAAGCTGACCACCATTATTCCTGTTCCCAAGAACTCTAAGGCTACCTGCCACAAAGACTACCACCCTGTATCACAATCACCACCCGCAATAACATATGCTAAAGACGTGCATGTGACCAATACAATTTGATTTAAGTACTTTGAAAGCCTGGTTATGGCACACATCAACTCCATCATCCCAGACACCCCTAACCCACCCCAATTTGCATACCGCCCCAACAGATTCAAAGACACAATCTCAACTGCACTCCACACTGCCCTCACCCACCTAGATAAGAGGAATACGTGAGAATGCGGTTCATTGGCTACAGCTCAGCGTTCAACACCATAGTCCCCTTCAAGCTCATCACCAAGTATGGGACCCTTGGACTGAACACCTCCCTCTGCAACTGGATCCTGGACTTTCTGACAGGCCGACCCCAGGTGGCGAGGGTAGGCAACCTCACCTCCGCCACTCTGACCCACAACACGTGGGCCTCACAGGGGTGTGTGCTTACCCCCTCCTGTACTCCCTGTTCACCCACAACTGCGTGGTCATGCACAACTCCAACATCAAGTTTGCTGACGACATGACGGGGGTAGGCCTTATCACCGGCGAAAATGGGAAGGCCAACAGGAAGGTCAGTGACCTGGCAGTGTGGTGCCAGAACAACCTCAATGTCAGTAAGACCAAGGAGTTGATCGTGGACTACAGAAAACAGGGGGCGAGTATCCACATCAACAGGGTACTAGTGGAGAAGGTTGAGAGCTTCAAGTTCCTCTGTGTCCAAATCACTAAGGACTTAAAATGGTCCACGCACACAGTCGTGAGGAAGGCACGACTGTGCCACCTCCCCCTCAGGAGGTTGAAAATATTTGGCACGGGCCCTCAAAATGTTATACCAGCTGCCCACCCTCGATCACATGATGCTATATAGAGTGGTGCAGAACACCCAGAACACCCAGCTCCCTGAGATCCAGGACCTCTATATCAGGCCCGGAAAGGGAACCCCGGAAAATTGTTAAATACTCCAGCTACCCAAGCCATAGACTGTTCATTTTGCTTCCGCACGGCAAGCGGTACGGGAGCAACAAGTCTGACACCAACAGGCTCCTGAACAGCTTCTATCCCCAAGCCATAAGACTGCTAAACAGCTAACAGCTAATGGCTACCAGCACTATCTGCACTGACCATTTAATTTTTGTTGTATTTTTGCACTGACTCTATGCACACTATACACTCACACACACTCATACTGACACTCCAACACACACACACTTCATTTGCTCACACACACATATAACATGTACACATTACCCACACAATCATATATCCTGATGCCTAGTCTTACACATATCTACCCCTACCACTCCAGTATCCCTGAACATTGTATGGTATTGACCCTGGAACTGAGCCTGTATATAGCTTACTTACTTTCTCCTGTTCTTATTATTTCTATTTCTCATGTGTTTTTGTTCTAATTTACTTTATAGTACTAGAGATATTGATTATTGCATTGTTGGGAAAGAGCTTGCAAGACGTGCACAAGTACAGTGAAATGCCTGTGACAATACAACTTTAAACTACACTCTTAAAACTACTTAGGGAGTAGCGGCGCGCTAGCCCCTACTTTCACCCGGTGAAATGTAAGGCGCCAAATTCAAAATCCAAAAGTAGAATTATTAAACATTCATCAATATACAGTGGGCTCCAAAATTACTGGCACCCCCTGACTGGCAATGCACAAATAATACTTAAACAAATATAAACAATATAATAATAGAGATAAACTCAAAATACCAACATGTGAGAAATACTGCACTTTATTAATGTTTCAATGGAACCCACCAAAATAATTTATTGATTTAATTAAAAAAATCAATGTCCTCCAAATCAAGGTTTCACAATTAATGGCACCCTTAAAGATTATTGTAAATAACATCTACAAAAATTAAACCACAAATTAAATTCCACTTATTTAAGTTTATCTAAGTCTTAAGGAACTATATTGAGCCATTACATCACTTCCTGTTTCACTAGGGTATAAAAATGAGGTAACACGCATGCAATATCCCTTTGTCATCCAACACCATGAAGAAAACAAAAGAACTGGCAGTTCAAAAGAGACAGATGGTCGTAGATCTTCATAAATCTGGTAATGGCTACAAGAAGATCCACAAACGATTGAATATACCACTGAGCACTAATCAGGGCAATTATTAAAAAAATTCAAAAGATATGGAACAGTTGAAAACCTCACGGGTAGAGGACGCAAATGCATTTTGCTCCCCAGGATAGGGAGGAGGATGGTGAGAGAAGCAACAAAATCCCCAAGAATCACTGTGAAAGAATTGCAGGCCTTGGTGGCGTCTTGGGGTCACCAGGTTTCAAAAAGCACCATCAGACGCCACCTCCACAACCACAGGCTCTTTGGAAGGGTTGCCAGAAGAAAGCCCTTTCTGACCCCAAGACACAGACGCAAGCGCTTGGAGTTTGCCAAACGTCATTTAAATTATGACTGGAAGAAGGTGCTCTGGTCAGATGAGACCAAAATTGAACGTTTTGGTCAGATACAGCATCGGCATGTTTGGCGTTGAAACAGAGATGCATACAAGGAGAGGCACCTCATACCCACGGTGAAATATGGAGGGGGGTCAGTGATGTTTTGGGGCTGTTTTAATTCCAGAGGTCCAGGGGCACTGGTTAAGATTGATGGCATAATGAATTCCACCAAGTATCAGGCAATTTTGGCTGACAATCTGGTTGCCTCTGCCAGAAGGCTGGGACTTGGCCGAGGTGGACTTTCCAACAAGACAATGACCCGAAACATACCTCAAGATCCACACAGAAATGGTTCTGTGACAACAAAATCAATGTTCTGCCATGGCCATCTCAGTCGCCGGACCTCAATCCAATCGAAAACCTGTGGGCTGAGTGGAAGAGGGCAGTTGATAAGCGCAAACCCAAGAATGTGAAGGATCTTGAAAGGATCTGCATAGAGGAATGGTCCACAATCCCTCCAAATGTGTTCCTTAACCTTGTCAAAGATTACAGGAAAAGACTCCATGCTGTTATCCTTGCCAGAGGTGGTTGCACTAAGTACTAAATGAGGAGCGCCAATAATTATGAAACCTTGATTTTGGTTAAATTTATTTGGTATTAAATAATTGTATGATTTTGGTTGGTTCCATTGAAACATTAATAAAGTACAGTATTTCTCACATGTTGGTATTTTGAGTTTCTCTATAATTATATTATTATAGAGTTTATATTTTTTTAAGTATTGTTTGTGCATTGCTAGTCAGGGGTGCCAGTATTTTTGGAGCCCACTGTACAAGTGTTGCATAGTGATCTAAAGCTCTGATTCTTGGCAATATCACAGCGTTGTCAGATTTGAAAAAGGCTTTACGGCGAAAGAACAACATTTGATTGTTTGAGGATAGCACCTCTAATATTTTCCATATTAGCATAAATTCATTTCCAGCGCGGGTCACACAAAACCCATATAAGAGCTAAAATACTTACCTTTCTAAGAACTTCTGCTGAGGGCTTCCCAAGTGTCCAACAAAGACATCCAATGGTTCTTTTGTAAGAAAAAGTCATTTATTATATCCATAAATCTCCATTTGGTTGGCGCGTTATGATCAGAAAATCCACCGTCGAGTCGCCCATTGAACCGTGAAGAGAACACGTTCAAATTATACCTATACACTTTCTCCAAACAAATCAAACATTTTTAATGTATCCTTTTATGTATATTTACTGTAATATTTCAACCGGACGATAACGTGAACGATAGGAAAGGAAAATAAAAGAGGGGCACGCTCACAATCTCGCGCCCGTGAAACGTTGTTGACAAATGTGGTCCCTTCAATACTTCCTCTCTGTTCTGATTAGTGCTAGAGCCTCCAGACACTGTATAACGATTGTTGACATCTAATGGAAGACATAGGTACTGCAGTCTCAGTCCTAGTTAACATAGAAATCAATAGGCAGCCTGGACAAAAAGGTAATGTACAAAAGAAACTGCAAATCTGCATGGATTTTCCTCAGGTTTTCGCCTGCTATATCAGTTCTGTTATACTCACATACATTATTTTAACACTTTTATAGAGTGTTTCCTATCCAATAGTACTAATTATGTGCATATTCTATTTTCTGGGCCTGAGTGTCTGGCACGCCAGACTCTCCAAAACCGTCCCCCCCTGCTGCCACTCCCTAAGAAGTTAAAAACAGGGTTCCAAAAAGGGTTATTCGTCTGTCCTCATAGGAAAACCCTTTTTGGTTTCAAGTAGAACTCTTTTGGGTTCCATGTAGAATCCTCTGTGGAAAGGGTTCTACATGGAACCCAAACGGGTTCTACCTAGAAGCTAAAGGGTTCTTCAAAGGGTTCTCCTATGGGGACAGCCGAATAACCCTTTTTTCTCAGAGAGTAGTGTCCTCCCCAGGTCCAAACTCACCCGGAAGTAATCGCTGCATGCCGCCAGCACTGCTTTATGGGCGTGGAACTTCTGGTCGCCGGCGACCAGGGTGACATCACAGAGTAGGCCATCCTTCCTCTGCTGGTTGAGGGCGGAGAGGACGGAGTCCTGGTGAGACTTGGACTGGCATAGCCTCTGGTCTGTTACCAGCTCCTGCCCACTGGGAGGGAGGGAGGGAGGGATTGGGGGAGAGAGAGTGAGGGAAAGGGAGAGATATCAGTCAAGGCTGGGGGAAAATCTCTGTCTCTCATCTCATTTTAGTAATTTAGCAGATGCTTTTATCCAGAGCGACTTACAGGAGCAATTAGGGTTAAGTGCCTTGCTCAAGGGAACATTGACAGATCTTTCACCTATTCAAGTCAGGGGATTCAAACCAGCGACCTTTTGTTACTGGCCCAACACTCTTAACCGCTAGGCTACCTGCCGCATCTCCTTGTCTGTGTCTCTTGTTCTCCTAGCTGTCCATCTCATATGTCTGTTTATTAGTCAACTAGCTGTCAGTCCTTTTTTTCTGCAGTTTGGTCTGTCACCTTCAATAGTATTTAGTATTTGTAGTATGTGAACACAAGTCTGGTGTGTGTGTGTGTTCTCAGTGTTCGTGGTAAAGCACTGGAGCCTCCTGCAGGCCACCTCTAAGGCCCAGCAGCTGTAGTTCAAGATTGTCAACGGGCTGCTCCTACCTAACTCTGTCCGGGCTGGACAAGGCCCTGAGGAACAGCCTGCCCTCTACCTGCAGTGTGTGTGGCCCTGACAGAGTAATACCCCAGGAATTAGGGACAGGTCGCCACAGGCTGAGAGGCAGGATTATAATCTGACAGAGAAGTGTGTGTGTGGAGGGGGGTTGACTGCTCTTACCACACCTGCCATCATGCTGCCCCACTGAAGCTCAGACCAGCCATGCCAAACCAAGGTTGGTCAGAGGTTAGTTAACTGTAATAAATGTGGTGAGCTAACACTGCAGATGGCATTGCAATCTCTAAGGGCAAATGAGTCTCGCACCCGCTTACAAAATGCTGGAAACAATTGTAGAGCTGTATGTGTGTTTCACTTGTGTTGGTGTGTGTGTGTACGGATTCACCAGTTTACAGATTTACCTGACACAAGGCTCAGATGGCATGCTCCCGGAGAAGGAGAGAAGAGGTGGAACAGTATTCTGTGATTCCTGAGGGCTGCAGTTACTTCCTGCATTAGCCTGGAAAGAAAAACAGATCAGGTACATTTCAATCAATCCATTTGGATCAACTAACTGCTAACCCCTAATACAAAGCAGACTGAAAATCCACTTGAAACTGCGAGGCACTTCAGCTTAATGAACAGAATGAAGCAGACACTTTGTGAATTAGCCATCGGCCAAGACCACGACCTGCGCTTCCTACTGACACCCTGTGTTTAAGAATATAATATGTTTCTAAACACTTCTACGTTAATGTGGATGCTAGCATGATTATGGATGATCCTGAATGAATCGTGAATAATGATGAGTGAGAAAGTTAGACGCACAAATATCAATGGTGAGAGGTTAGCGTTCCATTGGGGTCCACAGATCCTCTGTGGAGATGGGAGAACCTTCCAGAAGGACAACAATCTCTGCAGCACTCCACCAATTTGGCCTTTATGGTAGTGGCCAGACAGAAGCCACTCCTCTGTAAAAAAAGGCACATGACAGCCCGCTTGAAGTTGCCAAAAAGGCACCTAAAGGACTCAGACCATGAGAAACAAGATTCTCTGGTCTGATGAAACCAATATTGAGCTCTTTGGCCTGAATGCCAAGCGTCACATCTGGCATCATCCCTACAGCATCATCCCTTTTGTTCACCTGACATAGAATTCATTTCAATCAAATGCAGACCGCATTATCTACCAAGAGAATTCTCCTCGATTATAATCACAGCCGTGTACATCCCCCCTCAAGCTGATACATCGACGGCACTGAAAGAAATTCATCGGACTCTATGTAAACTGGAATTCACATATCCTGAGGCTGCATTTATTGTGGCTGGGGATTTTAATAAGGCTAATTTAAGAACAAGGCTCCCGAAATCTTACCAGCATATCGAATGTGCCACCCGGGCTGGTAAAATCCTGGATCACTGTTATTCCAACTTCCGTGATGCATACAAGGCTATTCTCCGCCCTCCTTTCGGCAAGTCTGACCATGACTCCATTTTGTTGCTCCCAGCCTACAAACAGAAACTAAAACAGGAAACGCCCGTTCTCAGGTCTGTTCAACGCTGGTCCGACCAATCTGATTCCATGCTGCAAGATTGCTTCGAGCACGTGGACTGGGATATGTTCCGGATAGCATCTGACAACAACATTGATGTATACGCTGATTCGGTGAGCGAGTTTATTAGCAAGTGCATTGGTGATGTTGTACCCATAGCAAATATTAAAACCTTCCCCAACCAGAAACTGGATTGATGGCAGCATTCGCAAGAAAAACTGAAAGCGCGAACCACTGCTTTTAACCAGGCTAAGGCTACCGGAAACATGACTGAATACAAACAGTGTAGCTATTCCTCCGCAAGGCAATCAAACAAGCTAGCGTCAATATAGAGACAAAGTAGAGTCACAATTCAGACACAAGAGGAATGTGGCAGGGTCTACAGTCAATCACGGACTACAAAAAGAAAACCAGCCCGTCGCGGACCATGACGTCCTGCTCCCAGACCAACTAAACAACTTCTTTGCTCGCTTTGAGGACAATGCAGTGCCACCGACACGGCCCGCTACCAAAACCTGCGGGCTCACCTTCACCGCAGCCAATGTGAGAAAACATTTAAATGTGTTAACCCTCGCAAGGCTGCCGCCCAGATGGCATCCCTGGCCGTGTCCTCAGAGCATGCGCAGACCAGCTGGCTGGTGTGTTCACGGACATATTCAATCAGTCCCTATCCCAGTCTGCTGTTCCCACATGCTTCAAGAGGGCCACCATTGTTCCTGTTCCCAAGAAAGCTAAGGTGACTGAGCTAAATTACTATCGCCCGAGCACTCACTTCTGTCATCATGAAGTGCTTTGAGAGATTAGTCAAGGATCATATCACCTCCATCCTGCCAGACACCCTGGACCCACTCCAATTTGCTTACCGTCCCAATAGGTCCACAGACGACGCAATCGCAATCACACTGCATACTGCCCTAACCCATCTGGACAAGAGGAATACTTATTTAAGAATGCTGTTCATCGACTACAGCTCAGCATTTAACACCATAGTTCCCTCCAAGCTCGTCATTAAGCTCGAGACCCTGGGTCTCGACCCAGCCCTGTGCAACTGGGTCCTGGACTTCCTGACGGGCCGGTCCCAGGTGGTGAGGGTAGGAAACAACATCTCCACTCCGCTGATCCTCAACACTGGGGCCCCACAAGGGTGCGTTCTCAGCCCTCTCCTGTACTCCCTGTTTACCCATGACTGCGTGGCCAAGCACGCATCCAACTCAATCATCAAGTTTGCTGACGACACTACAGTGGTAGGCTTGATTACCAACAACGACGAGACGGCCTACAGGGAGGAGGTGAGGGCCCTCGGAGTGTGGTGTCAGGAAAATAACCTCTCACTCAATGTCAGCAAAACAAAGGAGATGATCGTGGACTTCAGGAAACAGCAGAGGGAGCACCCCCCTATCCACATCGAGGGGACAGTAGTGGAGAGGGTGGAAAGTTTTAAGTTCCTCGGTATACACATCACGGACAAACTGAATTGGTCCACCGACACAGACAGCGTGGTGAAGAAGGCGCAACAGTGCCTCTTCAACCTCAGGAGGCTGAAGAAATTTGGCTTGTCACCAAAATCACTCACAAACTTTTACAGATGCACTATCGAGAGCATCCTGTCGGGCTGTATCACCGCCTGGTACGGCAACTGCTCGCCCACAACCGTAAGGCTCTCCAGAGGGTAGTGAGGACTGCACAGCGCATCACCGGGAAACCTACCTGCCCTCCAGGACACCTACACCACCCGATGTCACAGGAAGGCCAAAAGATCATCAAGGACAACAACCACCCGAGCCACTGCCTGTTCACCCCGCTATCATCCAGAAGGCGAGGTCAGTACAGGTGCATCAAAGCTGGGACCGAGAGACTGAAAAACAGCTTCTACCTCCAGGCCATCAGACTGTTAAACAGCCATCACTAACATTGAGTGGCTGCTGCCAACATACTGACTTAAATCTCTAGCCACTTTAAACATAGGAATTGGATGTAACAAATGTATCACTAGCCACTTTAAAACCTCTTAGCGCGCCGATCCCTTTAGCGGGATCGTTTTCAGAGCAAACATAACGCGCCAAATTCAAAATACATATTCGTAATACATATTCGTAATATTTAACTTCGATATACAAGTGTTGCATAGTGTTGCATAGCCATCAAAAGCTCTGCTTCTTGGCAATATCACTGCGTTGTCAGATTTTAAAAAGGCTTTACAGCTAAAGCACTACATTTGATTGTTTGAGGCTAGTACCTCACATATTTTCCACATTAGCATAAATTCATATCCAGCTCGGTTCTCAAAATATCCATATCACAGCTAATATAAATCGCTTACCTTTCAAATAACTTCTTCTGAGGTCTTCCCAAGTGTCCAAACAAGATAATCCATGGTTCTTTTGTTAGAAAAAGTAAATAATTATATCCATAAATATCCGTTGTTTTTGGCACGTTACGTTCAGCTACTCCACCAAGCATTGTCAGTCTACTCGCCCGCTTTACAGTGAAGGGATCGCGTTCAAATTATACCTCTCATCTTTTCACAAACAAATCAAATATCATTAATAATGCATCCTTATGTATTCTTTTATGAATAATAGCGATCATATTTTACAAGAACGGTAAGTGAAACGTTAAAAGACTAAAAGAAAGTTGGTCGGCTGGGCGCTGCTCACGTTCTCGTGAACGCACGCCTGTTTACCTATTTTCCCTACCCGTAGTAATTCTCTCTCTCTAAGGATCTGGTCAGAGCTTTTTCCTCCATACCCTTTCCAGAGACTGTTGACATCTAGTGGAAGCCATAAGTACTGCAACCTCGGTCCTATTCCCCATAGAAAATATTACATGGGCTTCAAAATGAGAGGAGAGCCAAAGAAAAATAAATTCCGGACAGAAATTTCTCTGGTTTTTGCCTGCTAAATCTGTTCTGGAATAGCCACAGACTATATCTTAATGGTTTTATAAACTTCAGAGTGTTTCCTATCCAATAGTACTAAATATGTAAATATCCTAGTTTCTGGCCATGAGTGGTAGGCATTTAACTTTGGGCACGTCAGACAGGCGAAAATTCGGAAAATGGGACCCTAGCTGGAAGAGGTTAAACAATTTTGTATATAATGTTTACGTATCCGACATACTCATATCAAATGTATACACTGTACTCTAAACCATCTACTGTATCTTGCCTATGCCGTTCGGCCATCGACCCAAATCTCTAGCCACTTTAATAATTATAACTGGATGAAATAATGAATCACTAGCCACTTTAAACAATGCCATTTATATAATGTTTACATATCCTACATTACTCATCTCATATATACACACACACACACACACACACACACACACTGTACTCCATACCATCTACTGCATCTTGCCTATGCCGGTCAGCCATCGCTCATCCATATATTTATATGTACATACTCGTATTCATTCCTTTACTCTTGTGTGTATAAGGTAGTTGTTGTGAATTTGTTAGATTACTTGTTAGATACTACTGCATGGTCGGAACTAGAAGCACAAGCATTTCGCTACACTCGCATTAACATCTGCTAACCATGTGTATGTGACAAATAAAATTTGATTTGATGGTGGCAGAATCATGCTGTGGGGATGTTTTTCAGTGATAGGGACTGAGAGACTAGTCAGGATCGAGGCAAAGATGAACGGAGCAAAGTACAGAGAGATCCTTGATGAAAACCTGCTCCAGAGAACTCACGACCTCGGAAGGTTCACCTTCCAACAGGACAACGACACAGCTAAGTGGCTTCGATACAAGTCTCTGAATGTCAATGAGTGGCCCAGCCAGAGCCTGGACTTGAACACGATCTAACATCTCTGGAGAGACCTGAAAATAGCTGTGCAGCAACGCTCCCCATCCTCCCCGACAGAGCTTGAGAGGATCTGACGAGAAGAAATGGGAGAAACTCCCCAAATACAGGTGTGCCAAGCTTGTAGCGTCATACCCAAGAAGACTCGAGGCTGTAATCAAAAGGTGCTTCAACAAAGTACTACTTCATATTTATTTTATTTTTTTATAAATTAGCAAACATTTGTTTTGCTTTGTCATTATGGGGTATTGTGTGAAGATTGATAAGGGGAAAAAAATGTTTTAATCAATTTCAGAATACGGTTGTAATGTAACAAATGCAATGTAAATCTGTTTGAAGTGTACGTAAATAGACTATACAAGTGGTTAGGCATTTTGAATTCACAAATGTTTCTTAAAAAGACTAGAATAGAAGTAGTCAATTTCTCTACAACCATGAAAGACTACCATGCATGTTGTTGATGTTAGTTCTGTGTGTGCAGTTAAGGGCAAGGCGTGCTGCCTTGTTTTGAGCCAGCTGCAGCTTTGCTAGGTCTTCCATTGCTGCACCTGACCATATTACCAGATAGTAATTGTGGTAACTTACAAGGATTATTCACACGCGTTTCAAATGTTCATTGCCTTTACTTGCAAACTACAAAATAAAGGGGTACAGCCATGTACAAACGGTAGAAAACGGGAGAGCGATATAACCAACTCAACATGAGGTACTGTCCTGTTAACGCTGTGCCAACTCTGGGTGATGACATCACAGCAGGGTAAACACCAATGTCCATAATAACCATGCCCCCATGAATAGTAATACTACTATACTTCCACCTATTCAGTAGGAATTATTTATAGTGTCCACACTAGAACACTACTCTCCCCTTAATGAATTTTCCTCGCAGGGGGATTGAAATTAAGTATACAAGTCAACAACAACAGTGTTTCCTTTTCTTTTCTTCACAATACTTTAGTGTTACTGCAACTGGAAACAAACAAAGATAATACACATTTTTCTTTCAACTATGTCTGCTTTTCAAAAACTAACACCATGAGTCTCCTAGCCTCAACTACAGCGTCAGTCTGTCAGGAGCCTTGTGACTGCGCGGTCATCTGCGCAGTACTCCTGGTGTCCCACTAGACACAGTTGAGGAGTGTACCAGTGGAGCTGGGTCTGAGGGCACAGGAGTGGGTCGGGTCCATCACCTTCTCCTGCACCATCACCCACTTTGGAGCAAAGCTCTGTAGCATTGGTGAAGATATCCACTTGATCATATCACAGATCCAACACCATTATAATACACTCGAATTGGTTGAGTGATAACCTGGGTCATGTTACAGGTATTAGTCACAGTTCCTCTTAAGCGCTTGGTGGCCTATAGCAGCACCCTAAAAGAAGAGGCTTCAGATGAGGCCGGTGAACCTGCAGCCACAGCACTTCTACTTAATTTGTCATAAGATCCTCTCTGAGCTTTACAGAATATGGCTCTGAATATATAAAGCAACACCTCCCCCCCGTAGACATTTTCTAGATGTTATATCCTTGTATTCCTACTGCTGTATCATAGAAGGTGCTGTAAAAGTGAGTCTCAGAAATGTCTAATATTAAATATTGATATTATCTAAGATTGGCAAATGACTAATTTCATGAACTTTGTTTGAGGCTACATACATCATCAGTGCACGCAAAAGAACAGTGTACTGTCTACACTCGGTTTGTTGTTTTTATGAAATAGTTCTCTTTTAAAATCACAGCTAAAGTTATTGCCACGGATTCCCGCGATGCGGTTAGCCTTTAAGGCTGGGACAGCAAGTTTGTTCCGGATTCCTGTTAAGTAGCAGTTAGTTGCAAGCCGTCATGAAAACGAAGCAGGCTAACGCTAGCAGTGCTAGCCCACTGGTGTTTTTAGCCACGGCTGGGCACAAAGCTTTAGGTGTGAGATGATATCCACACAATCACAAGATGAAGATAAGGTGGAACTGAAAACTGGACAGGGATTTGTCAGCACTAAATCAAATCAATTTGTATTTGTCACATGTGCTGAATACAACAGTGAACAGTGACATGCTTACTTACAAGCCTTCAACCAACAATGCAGTTAAGAAAATACCAACACAAAAAAAAGTAAGAGATAAGAATAACAAATAATTAAATAGCAGCAGTAAATAAGAATAGCGGGGCTATATACAGGGGGTAGCGGTACAGAGTCAATGTAATTGAGGTAATATGTACATGTAGGTAGAGTTATTAAAGTGACTATGCTTAGGTAATAACAGAGAGTAGCAGCAGGTTAGAAGGGGGGGGACAATGCTAATAGTCTGGGTAGCCCTTTGATTAGATGTTCAGTCTTATGGCTTATGGCTTGCGGGTAGAAGCTGTTTAGAAGCAACTTGGACCTAGACTTGGCACTACGATACCGGTTGCCGTGCGGTAGCAGAGAGAACAGTCTATGACTGGGGTGGCTGGAGTCTGACAATTTTTAGGGCCTTCCTCTGACACCACCTGGTATAGAGGTCCTGGATGGCAGGAAGCTGAGCCCCAGTGATGTACTGGGCCATACGCACTACCCTCTGTAGTGCATTGCGGTCGGAGGCCGAGCAGTTGCCATACCAGGCAGTGATGCAACCAGTCAGGATGCTCTCGATGGTGCAGCTGTAGAACCTTTTGAGGATCTGAGAACCCATGACAAATCTTTTCAGTCTCCTGAGGGGGAATAGGCTTCTCTTCACGACTGTCTTGGTGTGCTTGGACCATGTTAGTTTGTTGGTGATATGGACACCAAGGAACGGTGATGAGAATGGGGGTGTACTCGGTCCTCCTGTAGTCCACAATCATCTCCTTTGTCTTGATCACATTGAGGGAGAGGTTGTTGTCCTGGCACCACACGGCCAGGTCTCTGACCTCCTCCCTATAGGTTGTCTCGTCGTTGTCGGTGATCAGGCCTACCACTGCAATCTTAATGATGGTGATGGTAAATGCACCACCATCAAGCAGCTTAGGAAAGAGATCATCCGACTGCTTGCTAGGCTGCGAGAAAAGGATAACCTGCTTTCTAAGTACACAACCTTGCTGTAGCCCAGGCAAACCGAATCTCAGTTATCAAAGTCGGGTGGAGTTGATCTTCCCCAATCCAACAGACAGATGTTCAACTACGCAGCTCATGGGAGACTGGACACTCGCAAGGCGTAGGAGACAGGGAAGGCAGTCTGGCCACCCTTCATCTATCCGAGAAGATCCAATCCAGCTATCGAACAGCTTTGGCCCGCTTGAGACGGACCTACCAGCCCTACTGACAGAGACCGACTGACAGGGTCTGGTAGCGCTCCAGTCCTCCCTGTCAGAATAAATCAACAGAGGACTTGGAAACCATATCAACTCCGGTAGAAATGGCACTATGGTTATTGTGAGTAACCGAATTTATGTTCCTCTAACGCCGCCTTCTAGCGTGTTTATGCAAATTGTCATATCCTACCATTCTGATCAATTAGAGACTGACAGAAAACGTGGCTGTAATGTTCATAATTTGGTTGTTATTCCATTGGTTTCTTTTCCAGGAGCACACTCATTAAATATGGAGCTTTTAAATGTTAGAGCAATCACTAGTAAAACCTTTCTCGTGAATGACCTAATTACTGAGCGCAAAGTTGATTGCATGTTCCTCACAAAAACATGTCTGTCTTCAGACTATAGTGCCACTCTTATTGAAGCCTCCCCCCGGACTCCAGCTTTTTATACTATCAGAAAAGGGAAAAGGGTCGGGGGACAGCCTCTATTTTTACAAATGCTCTCAGCTGTAAGGACATTTCATTTGGCGTTGGGTCTTTTGAGCATCATGCTATACTGTTTGAATGTCAGCCACCAGTGCTGGCTATAACCCTGTATAGGCCACCAAAGTACTGCCTCAATTTCTTTACTGATTTCTCTCAACTATTATCCTTGAGAACTATGATAAAATCCTTGTGTTGGGCGATTTTAATATTCATGTTGACAAAGAGACTGACTAAGGCCTAAGGAATTTATAAATCTTTTGAGCTCTATGGACTTTATCCAACAAGTTACTGGGCCCACCCATAACCGTGGCCATACTCTGGACCTGGTTATTACCAAGGGGCTTTCTATTGACATATCCTCTATTGTTGATGTTGCTTTATCTGATCACCACTGTGGATTTTATACTACCTTGTTGCCCATAGCACAGGGTAATACTGAACGCATTATTAAGAAATGCTATCTTACCTCTGTAGTTGCTACAGATTTTATTGAGTGTATGAACAATACATCATCACCTATTCTGCCTTCCTCTTGTGATAATTTAGTTGATAACTTTAATAGCAAATTAAGGGCAACCATTGATGCCATAGCTACAGTAAGGTTGAAAAAGGCCACATCGAAATGGAGAACCCATGGCTGAGTGAAGAAACTAATCAATTAAAGAGAAATTGCAGTAAAGAAGAGCGGAAGTGGAGAATTTTTAAGTTGCAGGTCCCCTATGATATTCTGAGAGAGCAACTTGGCATATCAAACAAGGCAATTGGAAATGCCACAGGCTCAGTTTCTAACTTGATCACTAATAATCAGAATCATGGCCTGATAAATCCTACCCCCACAAACCTGTGAACATTCCTCGACATCTAAATGTGATGAGTTTGCAGCATAGTTCAGATATAAGATAAACATTAGGCTGGGTATCCAGACCTGATGAGAAGGTTGATGATATGTGCCCTAGCCTACCACGCAAAGGCACTATGGAGTTATTTTCCCTGGTTGACACAGACATGTTCAGGAAAGTCATATCACAACTTAAGCTTTCTAACCTGCATTCTTGATCCTATCCCCACCACCTTCTTACAAACAGTTTTTAATTGCATGTCTGAAGAAGTGCAAGCTATTCTTAATCACTCCCTGTTCACAGGCACTTTCCCCATTGCACTAAAAACTGCTACCCCTTCTGAAGAAAAGTAAAGTAATCTAGATTCTTCAGCTCCAATCTCCAAAATTCTGAAGAAATTTGTTTTCAAACAGCTAAATTATTTAAATATATATATATACACACACATACACATATACACACACACACACACACACACACACACACACACACACACACACACACAGTGGGGCAAAAAAGTATTTAGTCAGCCACCAATTGTGCAAGTTCTCTCACTTAAAAAGATGAGAGAGGCCTGTAATTTTCATCATAGGTACACTTCAACTATGACAGACAAAATGAGGAAAAATAATCCAGAAAATCACATTGTAGGATTTTTAATGAATTTATTTGCAAATTATGGTGGAAAATAAGTATTTGGTCACATACAAACAAGCAAGATTTCTGGCTCTCACAGACCTGTAACAACTTCTTTAAGAGGCTCCTCTGTCCTCCACCAGTTACCTGTATTAATGGCACCTGTTTGAACTTGTTATCAGTATAAAAGACACCTGTCCACAACCTCAAACAGTAACACTCCAAACTCCACTATGGCCAAGACCAAAGAGCTGTCAAAGGACACCAGAAACAAAATTGTAGACCTGCACCAGGTTGGGAAGACTGAATCTGCAATAGGTAAGCAGCTTGGTTTGAGGAAATCAACTGTGGGAGCAATTATTAGGAAATGGAAGACATACAAGACCACTGATAATCTTCCTCGATCTGGGGCTCCACGCAAGATCTCACCCTGGGGTCAAAATGATCACAAGAACGGTGAGCAAAAATCCTAGAACCACACGGGGGGACCTAGTGAATGACCTGCAGAGAGCTGGGACCAAAGTAACAAAGCCTACCATCAGTAACACACTACGCCGCCAGGGACTCAAATCCTGCAGTGCCAGACGTGTCCCCCTGCTTAAGCCAGTACATGTTCAGGCCCGTCTGAAGTTTGCTAGAGAGCATTTGGATGATCCAGATGAGGATTGGGAGAATGTCATATGGTCAGATGAAACCAAAATAGATATTTTTGGTAAAAACTCAACTCGTCGTGTTTGGAGGACAAAGAATGCTGAGTTGCATCCAAAGAACACCATACCTACTGTGAAGCATGGGGGTGGAAACATCATGCTTTGGGGCTGTTTTTCTGCAAAGGGACCAGGACGACTGATCCGTGTAAAGGAAAGAATGAATGGGGCCATGTATCGTAAGATTTTGAGTGAAAACCTCCTTCCTTTAGCAAGGGCATTGAAGATGAAACGTGGCTGGGTCTTTCAGCATGACAATGATCCCAAACACACCGCCTGGGCAATCTAAGGAGTGGCTTCAGAAGAAGCATTTCAAGGTCCTGGAGTGGCTCTAGCCAGTCTCCAGATCTCAACCCCATAGAAAATCTTTGGAGGGAGTTGAAAGTCCGTGTTGCCCAGCGACAGCCCCAAAACATCACTGCTCTAGAGGAGATCTGCATGGAGGAATGGGCCAAAATACCAGCAACAGTGTGTGAAAACCTTGTGAAGACTTACAGAAAACGTTTGACCTCTGTCATTGCCAACAAAGGGTATATTGAGATAAACTTTTGTTATTGACCAAATACTTATTTTCCACCATAATTTGCAAATAAATAAATTAAAAATCCTACAATGTGATTTTCTGGATTTCTTTTTCTCATTTCGTCTGTCATAGTTTAAGTGTACCTATGATGAAAATTACAGGCCTCTCTCATCTTTTTAAGTTGGAGAACTTGCAATTGGTGGCTGACTAAATACTTTTTTGCCCCACTGCACGCACGCACGCACGCACACAGTTGAAGTTGGAAGTTTACATATACTTAGGTTGGAGTCATTAAAACTCGTTTTTCAACCACTCCACAAATTTCTTGTTAACAAACTATAGCTTTGGCAAGTTGGTTAGGACATCTACTTTGTGGGTGACACAAGTAAATTTCCAACAATTGTTTACAGACAGATTATTTCACTGTATCACAATTCCAGTGGGTCAAAAGTTTACATACACAAGTTGACTGTGCCTTTAAACAGCTTGGAAAATTCCAGAAAATTATGTCATGGCTTTAGAAGCTTTTGATAGGCTAATTGACATCATTCGAGTCAATTGGAGGTGTACCTGTGGATGCATTTCAAGGCCTACCTTCAAACTCAGTGCCTCTTTGCTTGACATCATGGGAAAATCTAAAGAAATCAGCCAAGACATCAAAAAATAAATTGTAGACCAGTCTGGTTCATCCTTGGGAGCAATTTCCAAATGCCTGAAGGTACCACGTTCATCTGTACAAACAATAGTACGCAAGTATAAACACCATGGGACCACGCAGCAGTCATACCGCTCAGGAAGGAGACACCTTCTATATCGGCATAACCTGAAAGGCCGCTCAGCAAGGAAGAAGCCACTGCTCCAAAACTGCCATAAAAAAGCCAGACTACGGTTTGCAACTGCACATGGGGACAAAGATCATACTTTTTGGAGAAATGTCCTCTGGTCTGATGAAACAAAAATAGAACTGTTTGGCCATAATGACCATCGTTATGTTTGGAGGAAAAAGGGGGAGGCTTGGTGTCAAGAACACCATTCCAACAGTAAAGCACGGGGGTGGCAGCATCATGTTGTGGGGGTGCTTTGCTGCAGGAGGGACTGGTTCACTTTACAAAATAGATGCCATCATGAGGAAGGAAAATTATGTGGATATATTGAAGCAACATCTCAAGACATCAGTCAGGAAGTTAAAGCTTGGTAGCAAATGGGTCTTCCAAATGAACAATGACCCCAAGCATACTTCCAAAGATGTGGCAAAATGACTTAAGGACAACAAAGTCAAGGTACTGGAGTGGCCATCACAAAGCCCTGACCTCAATCCTATAGAAAATGTGTGGGCAGAACTGAAAAAGCGTGTGCGAGCAAGGAGGCCTACAAATCTGACTCAGTTACACCAGCTCTGTCGGGAGGAATGGGGCATAATTCACTCAACATATTGTGGGAAGCTTGTGGAAGGCTACCCGAAACATTTGACCCAAGTTAAACAATTTAAAGGCATTGATATCAAATACTAATTGAGTGTATGTAAACTTCTGACCCACTGAGAATGTGATGAAAGAAATAAAAGCTGAAATAAAATCACTATTCTGACATTTCACATTCTTAAAATGAAGTGGTGATCCTAACTGACCTAAGACAGGGAATTTTACTAGGATTAAATGTCAGGAATTGTGAAAAACTGGGTTTAAATGTAGTTGGCTAAGGTGTATGTAAACTTCCGACTTCAACTGTATGTTACCCCTTGAAAGCATGGCATTGATTTTCACTGCTACCCAGACGATACACAACTTTACATTTCTGTGTCACCAGAGCCATCTCTCATGCTGACACAGAGAGATTCATCCATGATTTTATTACAAGCACGCTAGACTACTTTAATGCCCTCCTGTCTGGGGTACCCAAGAAAGCCATTGGTTAACTGCAAAACATACAGAATGCGACACACATTACACCGGTTTCAAAGGCACTGCACTGGCCGCCTGTGCATTTTAGAATACATTTTAAGATTATTCTCTTGGTTTTTAAATCAACCCACAATTGTGCACCCCAATTCACATCAGTCATGCTTTTTCTGAAACTGTGGACAGATTTAAAAAAGGGACACCTTTTTAGCTTTGCTTGTTCTTATGCTACTTTTTTTTTTTATTATTATTCAGTTTGCCCGTTTTTCTTATTATTTTGTTTTTTTTTATCCTCATGTATGTATATATATATATATATATATGCTAACTTTAACCCTTTCCTGGGTAGCTTATATAAAACTGAAATCATTATAATAGGCTGTATTTCTAATAATTGTATTTCTCATAATAACAAATTCTATTTCTGATTTTATTGCAGATAATGTTCAGCAGATGCCTTATCTGGTTGAGTTCAGCTGCAGCAGGGTGCTCTATTCTTCGTGACACTTCTTCATAGATGTCTTGCTGGACTGTTGGTCTCTTCTGACTAGGAGGTTTTCCTGTTAGCATGGGTGGGTAGTGAGGTAAGGGGTGCTGTCCACTCTGGAAGGGGCCCAATGGTGCAGGGTGGTGTTGGCCTCTCTGGATGGGGCCCGATTGTGTAGGGTGGAGTGGTGCTGGTCTCTCTGGGTGGCTGATGGTCATGATCTTGGAGGATGTATGGCAGAGGTCCTCTTATTTTGGTTTTTGCTTTGTCCCAGAGCAGTTTCTTTCAGTTTCCTAGCAAAGAACTTGACACCAATTTATTTCAAGTGTACTAGGTCGTACATCAGCTGGGGGTGAATATCACCGTGGTTGTTCTTTAGGTAAACATTGTCCAAGAGAGCACAGCCTCTAGAGAGCTCAGCTTTTTTTTCTCAGAATAATGTGGAAAGGCACATCTCCATGTGGCAACTGTGTGGACATAGTGATTTTGGCTGCTACATGCTGCATTCCAGACCTGACTGCCCTTGACCAGCACAAGAACATCCTGTGGCGGACTGCTATTGCAATCGAATAGTCCCCGCGATATGCAACTGTTCAGGGGAAGTCAGGAACCAATACACGCAATCAGTCAGGAAAGCAAAGGCTAGCTTTTTCAAACAGAAATTTGCATCCTGTAGCTCTAACTCCAAAAAGTTTTGGGACACTGTCAAGTCCATGGAGAACAATAGCACCTCCTCCCAGCTGCCCACTGCACTGAGGCTAGGTAACACGGTCACCACCGACAAATCCATGATAATCGAAAATTTCAACAAGCATTTCTCTACGGCTGGCCATGCTTTCCTCCTGGCTACCCCAACCCCGGCCAATAGCTCCGCCGCCCCTGCATCTACTTGTCCAAGCCTTCCCAGCTTCTCCTTCACCAAAATCCAGATAGCAGATGTTCTGAAAGAGCTGCAAAATCTGGACCCGCACAAATCAGCTGGACTAGATAATCTGGACCTCTCTTTTAAAACTATCTGCTGCCATTGTTGCAACTCCTATTACCAGTCTGCTCAACCTCTCTTTGGTGTCGTCCGAGATCCCAAAAGATTGGAAAGCTGCTGCGGTCATCCCTCTCTTCAAAAGGGGGTGACACCCTAGACCCAAATTGCTATAGACCTATATCAATCCTGCCCTGCCTCTCTAAAGTCTTTGAAAGCCTAGTTAATAAACAGATCATTGACCACTTCGAATCCCGCCATACCTTCTCCGCTGTGCAATCCGGTTTCCGAGCTGGTCACGGGTGCACCTCAGCCACGCTCAAGGTACTAAACGATATCATAACCGCCATCGATAAGAGACATTACTGTGCAGCCGTATTCATTGACCTGGCCAAGGCTTTCGACTCTGTCAATCACCACATCCTTATCGGCAGACTCAACAGCCTTGGTTTCTCTAATGATTGCCTCGCCTGGTTCACCAACTACTTTGCCGACAGAGTTCAGTGTGTTAAATCGGAGGGCCTGTTGTCCGGGCCTCTGGCAGTCTCTATTGGGGTGCCACAGGGTTCAATTCTTGGGCTGACTCTCTTCTCTGTATACATCAATGATGTCGCTCTTGCTGCTGGTGATTCTCTGATCCACTTCTATGCAGACGACACCATTCTGTATACTTCTGGCCCTTCTTTGGACACTGTGTTAACTAACCTCCAAACGAGCTTCAATGCCATTCAGCACTCCTTCCGTGGCCTTTAACTGCTCTTAAACGCTAGTAAAACCAAATGCATGCTTTTCAACCGTTCGCTGCCTGCATCCGCCAGCCCGACTAGCATCACTACCCTGGACGGCTCTGACCTAGAATATGTGGACAACTACAAATACCTAGGTGTCTGGCTAGACTGTAAACTCTCCTTTCAGACTCACATTAAACATCTCCAATCCAAAATTTGATCTAGAATCGGCTTTCTATTTCGCAACAAAGCCTCCTTCACTCATGCTGCCAAACTTGCACTAGTAAAACGGACTATCCTGCCGATCCTCGACTTCGGCGATGTCATCTACAAAATAGCCTCCAACACTCTACTCAGCAAACTGGATGCAGTCTATCACAGTGCCATCCGCTTTGTCACCAAAGCCCCATATACTACCCACCACTGCGACCTGTATGCTCTAGTCGGCTGGCCCTCGCTACACACTCGTCGCCAGACCCACTGGCTCCAGGTCATCTACAAGTCCCTGCTAGGTAAAGCCCCGCCTTATCTCAGCTCACTGGTAACCATAGCAGCCCCCACCCGTAGCACTCGCTCCAGCAGGTATATCTCACTGGCCACCCCCAAAGCCAATTCCTCTTGGCCACCTTTCCTTCCAGTTCTCTGCTGCCAATGACTGAACGAACTACAAAAATCGTTGAAACTGGAGACACTTATCTCCCTCACTAGTTTCAAGCACCAGCTGTCAGAGCAGCTCACAGATCACACCTGTACATAGCCCAACCAACTACCTCATCCCCTACCATAGTCATTTATTTATCTTGCTCCTTTGCACCCCAGTATTTTTACTTTGCACATTCATCTACTGCACATTTACCATTCCAGTGTTAAATTGCTATACTCTAATTACTTTGCCACCATGGCCTATTTATTGCCTTATGTTTCTTATCCTACCTCATTTGCACACATTGTATATAGATTTTTTTTTTTTTTTTTCCTACTGTATTATTGACTGTATGTTTGTTTTACTCCATGTGTAACTCTGTGTTGTTGTATGTGTCGAACTGCTTTGCTTTATCTTGGCCAGGTCGCAGTTGTAAATGAGAACTTGTTCTCAACTTGCCTACCTGGTTAAATAAAGGTGAAATAAAAAAAAATAAAAACATTGCAGGAGCTACATGTCGTCTCATTGCCATCAGATCATTGTTAAATCATGTTAAAATGCAAGAGTCATGGATTTACAAAGGCCTGCAATACTATTTGGTCTGTAACGTGAAATCACATGTTAGATGGTTTGTTGTGTGCGATCGATTACATTAAGGTAGGATACGCTATGCATTTGTGATAATTTAATGATTATTTGAGTGCCTCAATTTTGGCCCACCTACATTTTTGCTGTCCCTGACATCAATAGATTTCTGTCTACACCACTGGTTCACGGAGTGACCTTCAGATGCATGGCCATAGGCACCAAGAGAAAGAGAACGAGAGAGAGAGTGATGGAATACTACATTACTGTCCTGTCCAATTCCTTCCTGCCTTTTATGCTGCTCCAGTGAAAATGCCACTTCTAGTTTTTCAAGCTTTGGACAAGTAGCCCAGGCTAGATATATGCTAACCTACTTTGCTGTACCACATTTTATTGCCAAACATAGTGTCCATACATAACTCGCGAATTGAACGATGTTTGACGGTTAACATGATATGGCCATGTTTATACATGGATAACGTAGTCTACAATTTACATCGCACGAGAAGCACGCACGGTAGATTAGATAGAAGCAGGCTGGTGGTGGTGAGAATATAATCGGTGCGGTCGAGCCTGTTTCGGCGGAGGAGTCCGCAGGCCTTGGTCATTCCCTCTACAATATCAGAGCTGTCAAACGTTTCCTAGCAACAAGGCAGCGGATCGTTCAGCCGAGAGGGTAAAAAACCACGGGGTATTTGGGATAAACCCCGGTCTCACCAAAGTGTCCTGACCGCATAAACCTAGTCTCCGACTTGACCCAAAACATATTTCCCGGTATAAATATGCACTTGTCCCATGTCATAACCATCCAAACCATGCATGCAGTAAGATTCTCCTGATGTTACACACCCAATGAGCTACGCACCTCATATGACTGTTCTCTGGCCCTGTCCCCTCAGCGGTTCCATTTTGTTGACGGTCTGTTTTCTCCCATTTGATATCCGTTTCTGTTGCATTGGTGGGGAGCAGTTGAAACGAGCGCTGGTTACCAAGTTAGTCTGCGGTTTTACAGTCAGTTGTCTTGGACACTTGAGATGGTTACATGTTATTAGCTAAATAGTCACATTCAAACCCCGCCTCTTGATATGGTCACATGCATTCGGTCATGTGGTATACAGCGCCACCAAGTGATGGAATTGTTGTATCAGTACGTCAAATCAAATCCAATGTTATTTGTCACATACACCTGGTTAGCAGATGTTAATGCGAGTGTAGCGAAATGCTTGTGCTTCTAGTTCCGACCATGCAGTAGTATCTAACAAGTAATCTAACAATTTCACAACAACTACCTTATACACACAAGAGTAAAGGAATTAATACGAGTATGTACATATAAATATATGGATGATGGCTGACCGGCGTAGGCAAGATGCAGTAGAGGGTATAGAGTACAGTATATACATATGAGATGAGTAATGTAGGATATGTAAACATTATATAAATGGGTATCGTTTAAAGTGGCTAGTGATACATTTGTTACATCCAATTTCTATTATTTAAAGTGGCTAGAGATTTGAGTCAGTATGTTGGCAGCAGCCACTCAATGTTAGTGATGGCTGTTTAACCGTCTGATGGCCATGAGATAGAAGCTGTTTTCAGTCTCTCGGTCCCAGCTTTGCTGCACCTGTACTGACCTCGCCTTCTGGATGATAGCGGGGTGAACAGGCAGTGGCTCGGGTGGTTGTTGTCCTTGATGATCTTTTTGGCCTTCCTGTGACATTGGGTGGTGTAGGTGTCCCGCAGGGCAGGTAGTTTACCCCCGGTGATGCGTCGTGCAGTCCTCACTACCCTCTGGAGAGCCTTACGGTTGTGGGCAGAGCAGTTGCCGTACCAGGTGGTGATACAGCCCGACAGGATGCTCTCGATTGTGCATCTGTAGAAGTTTGTGAGTGTTTTTGTGGTGACAAGCCGAATTTCTTCAGCCTCCTGAGGTTGAAGAGGCGCTGTTGCGCCTTCTTCACCACGCTGTCTGTGTGGGTGGACCATTTCAGTTTGTCCGTGATGTGTACGCCGAGGAACTTAAAACGTTACACCTTCTCCACTACTGTCCCGTCGATGTGGATTCGACGTCAAGGAGGTTATGGGGCTTAGCCGTTATATTTTATTATATACAGGCTAGTGCTAGTCTGTGGGCCCAATTGAGAAATGGGTGGCTTGATCCCAGTTTGTGCTCTTGATTTGATTCGATTTTTGATTTGATTTGACCATATAAAATACATGTAAATGTTAAACCAGGCAGATATATACACCAACATTGGCGATGATTGTATACTCAAAAAAAAGTAAATACTTCAAATCAAATTGAATTTGTCACATGCGCCGATACAACAGGTGTAGACCTTACCGTGAAATGACTATTACAAGCCCTTAACCAACAATGCAGTTGAAGAAAGAGTTAAAAAATATTTACTAAATAAACTAAAGTAAAAAAATTAAGAAAATTACATGACAATAAGGAGGCTATGTAGAGGGGGTACAGGTACCGAGTCAATGTGCGGGGAACAGGTTAGTCAAGTTGTATCCATTGTGGTCCTCTAGCCTACTCCATTGTCATTGTGAAGCTGAAAATTCCATAAAGAGTTGGCAAGAGAGCAGAAACAGACTGGCAACCAGGCTAAGAAATGGGGCCTATTGAAGTCTTTAAGTCCAGTACAACATTCACTGCAGTGAGTGTTTGAATAGTAAGGCCTGTGCTAATTACTGATTTATTTTAACCCTAACCTAATTCTTCTAACGTGCCACATGAATTCACCTAACCTGGCACGTTAATTAACTTAACCTGCTATGTTAATTATCCTTACCTGCCAATTTAGTTATCCTAACCTGTAATTCACATAACCTGCCACTTTCCATTGTATTTGACATGCATTTAATTACATTTCTTGTACATATATCACCATATATTATGAGCTATGTATTACTCATATATAAAAAAAAATATGTATTATTCATATATAAATATATTGACCATAAATAATCAAATCATACATACTGTTAAATATATTTTTAACAAATACAGTGCCTTCAGAATGTATTCATAACCCTTGACTGACTCCAATATTTGAACATTATTCTTTAAAAAAAACCTTCAAGCTCTGTCAAGTTGGTTGTTGATCGTTGCTAGACAGACATTTTCAAGTTTTGCCATAGATTTTCAAGACGAGTTAAGTCAAAGCTGTACGTAGGCCACTCAGGAACATTCAATGTCGTCCTATATTTGGCCTTGTGTTTAAGTTTATTGTCCTGCTGAAAGGTGAGTTTGTCTCCCAGTGTCTGTTGGAATGCAGACTGAACCTGTTTTTCCTGTACAATTTTGCCTGTGCATTTGTTTTTATACATTAAAAACTCCCTAGTCCTTGCCAATGACAAGCATACCCATAAAATGATGCAGCCACCGCCATGCTTGAATATATGAAGAGTGGTACTCAGTGTTGTGTTTTATTGGATTTTAACCCAAACATAACGCTATCTATTCAGGACATACTGTATATGCCATGGGTTATGCGGTATGTGTAGGCCTACCTATGTTTAATTTTTTTAATTTTTTATTTGTTGAACCTTTATTTAACTAGGCAAGTCAGTTAAGAACAAATTCTTATTTACAATGACGGCCTACCAAAATGCCTCCTGCGGGGTTGGGATTATAAAATAAAATAATATAGGACAACACACATATTACGACAAGAGGCACCACAACACTACGTAAAGAGAGACCTAAGACAACAACATAGCATGGCAGAGACACATGAAAGCACAGCATGGTAGCAACACGACATGACAACAACATGGTAGCAACACAACATGGCAGCAGCACAGCATGGTAGCAGCACAAAACATGGTACAAACATTATTGAGCACAGACAACAGCACAAAGGGCAAGAAGGTAGAGACAACAATACATTATGCGAAGCAGCCCCAACTGTCAGTAAGAGTGTCCATGATTGTGTGTTTCATGTTAGCTCATGTTGTATACAAAAATATAATTAAACATCTCACAATGTATAAACCTATTACAGCTGGAGCAGGCCAACCATGCTGGAGATCTGCTGGGTGTGCAGGGTTCTGTTTCAGACCAGCAATAACACACCTGATTCAACTTATCAAACCTAATGAGTTGATAATCAAGTGTGCTATTGTTGGGCTGGAACACAAGTCTGCTCCTTAATGTCCCTAGAATTTATAAGCAAACAGTTGGAGGCAGAGCTTTCTCATATAGAGCTACATTTTTATGGAATGGTCTGCCTATCTATGTGAGAGACTCGTTGTCCTGTTAGGGTGCGAAAGTGAACGGCAAGGCACTGGAGTGACGAACCGCTATTGCTGTCTCTGCCTGGCCGGCGCCCCTCTCTCCACTGGGATTCTCTGCCTCTGACCTTATTACAGGGCATAGTCACTGGCTTACTGGTGCTCTTCCATGCCGTCCCTAGGAGGGGTGCGTCACTTCAGTGGGTTGAGTGTCCCACGCTGACCCCCTTCCCCCCGTCCCAGCCACCAGTATCTATGCTGTAATAGTCTATGTGCCGGGGGGCTAGGGTCAGTCTGTTATATCTGGTGTAATTCTCCTGTCTTATCTGGTGTCCTGGTGTCCTATGCTTCCTCGAATTCTCTCTCTCTCCCCCTCTCTTCCTCCACTCCCGGAGGTCCTGAACCCTAGGACCATGCCTCAGGAATACCTGGCCTGATGACTCTTGGCTGTCCTGACCTGTTCACCGGACGTGCTACCTTGTCCCGGACCTGCTGTTTTCGACTCGCTCTCTCTCTACCATACCAGCTGTCTCGATCATCTTTAATGCTCGACAATGAAAAGCCAACTGAGGTACTGACCTGTGCACCCTCTACAACTACTGTGATTATTATTTGACCCTGCTGGTCATCTATTAAACTTCTGAACATCTTAAAGGATGAACTGGAATTAATGGCTATGTACTCTTTTAATCTCCACCCGGCAAAGCCAGAAGAAGACTGGCCACCCCTCAGAGCCTGGTTCCTCTCTAGGTTTCTGTCTTTCTAGGGAGTTGTTCCTAGCCACCATGCTTCTACATCTGCGTTGCTTGCTGTTTGGGGTTTTAGGCTGGGTTTCTGTATAGCACTTTGTGATATCTACTAATGTGAATAAGAATTTGTTCTTAACTGGCTTGCCTAGTTAAATAAAGGTTAAATAATAAAAAATAAAAAATAAATGGCTTTATAAATGCATTTGATTGATTTATTGATTGCTCACCCACTCACTGTGCTGGTATGGAGCTTTTTTTGTTCACCTACAATTATGCTTTAGTAATACTAGCCTACTTACTTACTACACAACTTTACATACACTACTGTTCAAAAGTTTAGGGTCACTTAGAAATGTCTGTTACGGATCCCTCCAGAACTGTGTCATTACACACCTGGTCCCTATTCCCACTGACTGTATTTGTATAAAGGTGCCCTTTGTTTCACCATTGGGCTGTCGATTATTGTTCCTATAATCAATTTGTTTGTGTGAGTACCTGTGCTGTGTTGTTTTGGCTTTCGTGCCACGTGTATTGCGCAGATGATTACGGGTCTCGTCCCGTGTGGTATCATTGTGCGCTTGTGTATTTATTCGAGGTACTCCTCGCTCTTTTGTTTGGGTCTCAACCCTGTGTTCTGCATACGCGTTTGTTTTGTCTTCGTCCCTGTGCCTTTACATGGCACGCTGAAGTCTGGGTCAATAAAAACCCCTATTACCCATTCCTGCGCCTGCCTCCCAATACTCTTTCCAACGTAACAGAATAATTGACCAATAATCGACCGTCCGGCGCCACCGCAACTTCAGCAGCGGCAACTGGCCCGTCCGACGCCGCCATAACTGGTCCGTTCGACGGCAGCGGCAACTGGCCCGTCCGACGACGACGCAACTTCGGCAGCTGCATCGGGTCCTGATCGACCCGCATTGCGTTCCTGTGTTCGTCCTCAGGGCCGGTGTCATTGCGCTACTACTGCAGCACGTCAGGTGGGGGGGTACTATCACGGATCCCTCCGGAACTGTGTCATTACGCACACCTGGTCCCCATTCCCACTGAATGTATTTGTATAAATGTGCCCTTTGTTGCACCATTGGGCTGCCGATTATTGTTCCAATGTTGGTTGTGTGAATACCTGTGCTGTGTTGTTTTGGCTTTCGTGCCGCGTGTATTTCGCAGATGATTATGGGTCTCGTCCCGTGTGGCATCATGGTGCGCTTGAATATTTACATAGGCGTACAAAGGCCTATTATCAGCAACCATCACTCCTGTGTTCCAATGGAACGTTGTGTTAGCTAATCCAAGTTTATCATTTTAAAAGTCTGATTGATCATTAGAAAACCATTTTGCAATTATGTTAGCACAGCTGAAAACTGTTGTGCTGATTAAAGAATCAATCAAACTGGCCTTCTTTAGGCTAGTTGAGTATCTGGAGCATCAGCATTTGTGGGTTAGATTACAGGCTCAAAATGGCCAGAAACAAAGAAGTTTCTTCTGAAACTCATCAGTCTATTCTTGTTCTGAGAAATGAAGGCTATCCCATGCGAGAAATTGCCAAGAAACTGAAGATCTCGTACAACGCTGTGTACTACTCCCTTCACAGAACAGCGCGAACTGGCCCTAACCAGAATAGAAAGAGGAGTGGGAGGCCCCGGTGCACAACTGAGCAAAAGGACAAGTGCATTTGAGTGCCCATTTTGAGAAACAGACGCCTCACAAATCCTCAACTGGCAGCTTCATTAAATAGTACCATTAAATTGGCCTTCTAGGCAACATCCCAGAGTTGCAAAGAAAAAAACATATCTCAGACTGGCCAATAAAAATAAAAGATTAAGATGGGCAGACTTTTGAACGGTAGTGTACAAGTTAGCTTATTTGTACATTTTGTAGTGATGAAATGTTGATTCTTAGAAGTGAAGTGTTTAAACTTGATTTAATTGTTACTATTATTCAAAATAAACTAGTGTCAATGGTGATTATTCTCAAATGAACATTTATTTTTTGTCTAGTTTTATTTGATTGTCACTCTGTCTCAGTATATCAGCTATCTGAATGCCTTTAGCAGCTTATCATATGGCATCCATCACCAATGCATCCATAGGCCTACAGTACGATGGCATTACTGGCCTTATGGAGATCTATGTTCTGAAGCAGAGAATAGCTGAACTTACTCACTGTCTCACTGTTTATATGTTAAGCTACAGTACCAGTCAAAAGTTTGGACACAGCTACTTATTCAAGGGTTTTTCTTTATTTTTGTTATTTTTTTAGATTGTAGAATAATAGTGAAGACATCAAAACTATGAACTAACACATATAAAATCATGTAGTAACCCAAAAAAGTTTTAAACAATTCAAAATATATTTGATATTTGAGATTCTTCAAAGTAGCCACCCTTTGCCTTGACAGTTTTGCACACGCTTGGCATTGTCTCAACCTGCTTCGTGAGGTAGTCACCTGGAATGCATTTTAACAGATGGCACTGATAGAGATGGCAGCTTCGCTTCAAGTCCTTAGGAAACTGTGCAGTCTAGTTTTTTATGTATTATTTCTTACATTGTTAGCCAAAATAACCTTAAGTGTTATTACATACAGCCGGGAAGAACTATTGGATATCAGAGAGACATCAACTTACCAGCACAACCAGCACTACGACCAGGAATACTTTCCTTTGTCTTCACCTCCCAGGGTATTTTAATTGATTCCAGAGGCCGACCCAAAACAACGCCGTCGGAAGAGAGGGTGCCAGAGCGGTCTTCTAGTGAGGCTTCGTCTGTGCGCACACCACCCACTGCTTCCGAGTAAATTACTCGCTAATGTCCAGTCCCTAGTTAACAAATTCGACCAAATTAGGGCAAGAGTTGCTTTCCAAAGAGATACCCGGGATTGTAAAGTACTCTGTTTCACAGAGACATGGCTTGCTGGGGACATGCTGTCGGAGTCCGTACAGCCAACAGGATTTTCAGTGCATCGCGCCAACAGGAACAAACATCTCTCCGGTAAGAAGAAGGGCGGGGGTGTATGTTTCATGATTAACGACTCATGGTGTAATTATAACATACAAGAACTCAAGTCCTTTTGTTCACCTGACATAGAATTCCTCACAGTCAAATGCCGACCATATTATCTCCCAAAAGAACCTCGGTTATCGTCACAGCCGTGTATATCCCCCCGGAACTTCACTGAACTTTTTGCAAACTGGAAACCATATATCCTGAGGCTGCATTTATTGTAGCTGGGGATTTTAACAAAGCTAATCTGAGAACAAAGCTACCTAAATTCTATCAGCATATCGATCGCAGTACATGAGCCAGTAACACACTCGACCACTGCTACTCTAACTTCCGCAATCCATACAAGGCCCTCCCCCGCCATCCTTTTGGAAAATCTGACCATGAAGCCATCTTGTTGCTCCCCTCCTATAAGCAGAAACTAAAACAGGAAGCGCCCATGCTTAGGTCTATGCAACGATGGTCTGACCAACGCTGGTCTCATTCCACGCATCAAGATTGCTTCGATCATGTGGACTGGGATATGTTGCGGGTAGCCTCAGACAATAACATTGACGTGTACGCTGACTTGGTGAGCGAGGTTATAAGGAAGTGTACAGGAGATGTTGTACCCACTGTGACTACTTAAACCTTCCCTAACCAGAAACCGTGGATTGATGGCAGCATTCGCGCAAAACTGAAAGCACATACCACTGCATTTAATCATGGCAAGGCAACTGGAAACATGACTGAATACAAACAGTGCTGTTATTTCCTCCGTAAGGCAATCAAACAAGCAAAGCGTCGGTATAGAGACTGTGTGGAGTCGCAATTCAACGGCTCAAGCACAAGACGTACGTGGCAGGGTCTACAGACAATCACGGAATACAAATAGAAAACCCGCCCATGCTCAGACCAGCTGGCTGGTGTATTTACAGACATATTCAATCAATCCCTATCCCAGTCTGCTGTCCCCACTTGCTTCAAGATGGCCACCATTGTTCCTGTTCCCAAGAAAGCTAAAGTAACTGAACTAAATGACTATCGCCCCGTAGCACTCACTTCTGCCGTCATGAAGTGCTTTGAGAGACTAGTCAAGGATCATATCACCTCCACCCTACCTGTTACCCTAGACCCACTCCAATTTGCTTACCGCCCCAATAGGTCCAAAGACGATGCAATCGCCATCACACTGCAGTATCCCATCTGGACAAGAGGAATACTGTACCTATGTAAGAATGCTATTAATTGACTACAGCTCAGCATTCAACACCATAGTACCCTCCAAACTCATCATTAAGCTTGAGACCCTGGGTCTCAACCCCGCCCTGTGCAACTGGGTCCTGGAATTCCTGACGGGCCGCCTCCCAGGTGGTGAAGGTAGGAAACAACATCTCCACTCCGCTGATCCTCAACACTGGTGCCCTACAAGGGTGCGTTCTCAGCCCTCTCCTGTACTCCTTATTCATCCACGACTGCGTGGTCATGCACGCCTCCAACTCAATCATCCAGTTTGCAGACAACACTACAGTGGTAGGCTTGATTACCAACAACGACGAGACAGCCTACAGGGAGGAGGTGAGGGCCTTCAGAGTGTGTTGTCAGGAAAATAACCTCTCACTCAATGTCAGCCAAACAAAAGAGATGATCTTGGACTTCAGGAAACAGCAAAGGGAGCACCCCCCTATCCACATTGACGGGACAGCAGTGGAGAAGGTGGAAAGTTTTAAGTTCCTCTGTGTAAATATCACCAACAAACTGAAATGGTCCACGAACACAGGCATTGTGGTGAAGAAGGCGCAACAGCGCCTCTTCAACCTCAGGAGGCTGAAAAAATTGGGCTTGTCACCGAAAACGCTCACTAACTATTACAGTTGCACAATTGAGAGCATCCTATCGAGCTGTATCACCGCCTGGTACGGCAACTGCACCACCCACAACCGCAGGACACTCCAGAGGGTGGTGCAGTCTGCACAATGCATCATCATCAGGGGCAAACTACCTGCCCTCCAGGACACCTACAACACCCGATGTCACAGGAAGGCAAAAAAGATAATCAAGGACAATAACCACTCAAGCTACTACCTGTTCACCCCGCTTCCATCCAGAAGGCGAGGTCAGTACAGGTGCATCAGAGCTGGGACAGAGAGATTGAAAAACAGCTTCTATCGCAAGGCCATCAGATTGTTAAACAGCCACCACTAGCACAGAGAGGCGGCTGCCTACCTACAGACTTGATATTGTCACGACGTGGCCCTTTTTGGGTGTATATCGTGGCTAATCGTGGTAAATATCGTGGTAAATAAATAATTAGGCCAATTGCATGATTCTATGCTGATAGAAGGGTTTGTGGCGTTCAGTAATGACACTGATGAGGTAATACAATTCATTAGTAAGCGAGTGTTTTTATAAGATATTAAAATATCTGTAGTTATATTTTGGGAAATTGGCACTATAAACTAAAAAAAAAAAATTATGGTGGAAAATAAGTATTTGGTCAATAACAAAAGTTTATCTCAATACTTTGTTATATACCCTTTGTTGGCAATGACAGAGGTCAAACGTTTTCTGTAAGTCTTCACAAGGTTTTCACACACTGTTGCTGGTATTTTGGCCCATTCCTCCATGCAGATCTCCTCTAGAGCAGTGATGTTTTGGGGCTGTCGCTGGGCAACACGGACTTTCAAAGATTTTCTATGGGGTTGAGATCTGGAGACTGGCTAGGCCACTCCAGGACCTTGAAATGCTTCTTACGAAGCCACTCCTTCGTTGCCCGGGCGGTGTGTTTGGGATCATTGTCATGCTGAAAGACCCAGCCACGTTTCATCTTCAATGCCCTTGCTGATGGAAGGAGGTTTTCACTCAAAATCTCACGATACATGGCCCCATTCATTCTTTCCTTTACACGGATCAGTCGTCCTGGTCCCTTTGCAGAAAAACAGCCCCAAAGCATGATGTTTCCACCCCCATGCTTCACAGTAGGTATGGTGTTCTTTGGATGCAACTCAGCATTCTTTGTCCTCCAAACACGACGAGTTGAGTTTTTACCAAAAATATCTATTTTGGTTTCATCTGACATTCTCCCAATCCTCATCTGGATCATCCAAATGCTCTCTAGCAAACTTCAGATGGGCCTGAACATGTACTGGCTTAAGCAGGGGGACACGTCTGGCACTGCAGGATTTGAGTCCCTGGCGGCATAGTGTGTTACTGATAGTAGGCTTTGTTACTTTGGTCCCAGCTCTCTGCAGGTCATTCACTAGGTCCCCCCGTGTGGTTCTGGGATTTTTGCTCACCGTTCTTGTGATCATTTTGACCCCACGGGGTGAGATCTTGCGTGGAGCCCCAGATCGAGGAAGATTATCAGTGGTCTTGTATGTCTTCCATTTCCTAATAATTGCTCCCACAGTTGATTTCTTCAAACCAAGCTGCTTACCTATTGCAGATTCAGTCTTCCCAACCTGGTGCAGGTCTACAATTTGGTTTCTGGTGTCCTTTGACAGCTCTTTGGTCTTGGCCATAGTGGAGTTTGGAGTGTGACTGTTTGAGGTTGTGGACAGGTGTCTTTTATACTGATAACAAGTTCAAACAGGTGCCATTAATACAGGTGATGAGTGGAGGACAGAGGAGCCTCTTAAAGAAGAAGTTACAGGTCTGTGAGAGCCAGAAATCTTGCTTGTTTGTATGTGACCAAATACTTACTTTCCACCATAATTTGCAAATAAATTCATAAAAAATCCTACAATGTGATTTTCTGGATTTTTTTTCCTCATTTTGTCTGTCATAGTTGAAGTGTACCTATGATGAAACTTACAGGCCTCTCTCATCTTTTTAAGTGAGAGAACTTGCACAATTGGTGGCTGACTAAATACTTTTTTTCCCCACTGTACATCATTGTGCATGGACGCGTCTCCCTGTCAGGAATGTCATGCCACGGTTGCCCTTAGTTTGAAGATGAAATCCGGAGACAGGTGTTTCCTTCTATGGCAGACCAATCCGAACTCCTCTCTCGGCATGTCCAGCCCACTCATTATATAAGCCAATCATGGCTAGTGGGAAGGTTGTTAGCTTTTTCTGTGGCTTAACCAACAAGGCTCGTAATTTAACAATTTTATTTATATTTATTTGTATTTACAGGCACATGAAAGTTCACATGTTCAAAAAGGCATTTTTGCAAAAAGTTTCCTGAATCGGTTCACATTTACAGAATAAAGAAACCAAACTCACTCCACACACATTCCATTTGGTACTCAGGCGAGGCCAGAGATATCAGAGAAAGGAGGAGAACGGAATCCCATTGGGCAATGAATGGAGGAGCGTATAACGCGTCTCCCAGCAGACTGTCGACTAATTGCATTAACATTGTCATGGCTAATTGTCATCAAATCCCTTCTCAAAGTCAGGGTATGATTCGAGAAACATGCCTATTTTTGAACTCGAAAGTACGTAATGTCACGATTCCAAGCTATACGATAGTGCAGAGAACAAGTTAATTATCTCATATGTCAGAAAATATTTGTAATGGTGTACTTTTTGTTTAACGAAATTCATGCTATTGTTGGGTTTTGGAGCTAGCGCCCCAATTGACTACCAGTCACTCATTGAAGGAGAGCTCTCCTTGTCCCAGAATCGCCCAGAAGCACCGCGCAGCCCATTGACAACACATGGGCAACATAAAAACCGGGTGTTAATACGGTTCCAATTGAGTTTCCTATCTCCTGTCTGGCCTGGCTCACACAACCACGCTGCTCAAAGAACAAAGAAATGTTTGTCGGGAAAGAGGGGCCAAGCACTGAGTGTTATGATAATTATTGCCATCTCTAGTAAAGTGAGAGTTATTAATTCATTCAGTTCCACATGGTGTCTGTCTGTTTGTTACGCTTTAATGAAAATAAGGAAAACCCAGTAGTTCCCGGCTAAAACCAACTCTGAATTAACAGGACCCCTGCACCTTCTGTTTAAGTTTATAATGCCTGTATAGAAACACAACCAATTAACCACATTATAACATTTCCTCCCCCTTGTAACATAAAAGGAAAAAGTCCAACTTGCCATTCCCATTCCCTAAAAGTATTTAAAGTGTCAAGGGTGCACTGATCCTACTTTAGGCACCAGTAAGAATTATTCTGTCCCTGGCTGAACATAATCTTTTAAATAGGCACATGCCTTCACAGGGTAAAGTGGTCTGGTCTCCTTTCAGCTTCCAACTGCAGCTCTGTGGTGTCCTGTGGTGTCCTGTGGTGGGTAACAGTCCTCCCTCCGGTAGCATCATTCACTTTGGAGGAGGGTTGGTGCCCCCAGATTGTGCCGTAGACAAATCTGATCCTGATGGCATCTCACCATTTGCCCATCTCATGTTCTCATTTTCCATGAGACTGGTCCAGTTTTCTCTGTCAGGATTCCCTGAATCCATTTGGGGCCTGTGTTTGGTATCCTCTCACATACACTGTGTGAACTCCCTGTCTCTTACATGAGAGTCATGTTGCTCCTTTTGCTTTCCTTGATTCAGTCTGACTTTGTCCTCCAGGGAGGGGCGTGCCAGGTCCAACTGGGTTCTCAGCAGTTCAGCTGGTGTGGCTCCCGTGGTGGTCTGGGGGGGTGATCCTGTTTTTCAGCAGGAAATGTGCCACCTTGGTGTCTACACTTCTCTCCCACATTTTCTTTACTCCCTCCTTGAAGAGGCACTCTGCGTGTTCTGCCATCCCATTGGAGGCCGGGTGATAGGGCGCAGAGGTCACATGCTTTATCCCGTTCCTTTTTAGGAATTCTTCAAACTCAGCACTGACCAGACTCAGAACAGCTGGGATCCCATTGACTGTAAAGGTGCGGTGCAACTGCTCTATGCTCATCACTGGGCCACAAATGTATATGTGCACTCTCTTCCACTCCCAGGGGTGTAGAGGTGCAGCCGGTGGTGTAGCCTGATTTGTTGGACATGTTTGACATTTTCTGACTGCTGCTTCTAAGTCCGCATCCATGTTTGGATGCATGACACACCCGGATGAGCCTTGTGTAGTTCTTCTAACATTCTCAATTTCCCATGAGGTGGTAGTATCACCCTACTCCCCCACGGGATGCACCCATCCTCCAAACTCAGTGTGTGCTTTCACCTGATACTTTATTTTGTATTTTTTATTTAACCTTTATTTAACTATGCAAGTCAGTTAAGAACAAATGCTTACTTACAACGACGGCCTACCAGGGAACAGTGGGTTAACTGCCTTGTTCAGGGGCAGAACGACAGATTTTGACCTTGTCAGCTCGGGGATTCTTGGACTCCTCATCCAGTTTCAGCTGTTGGTAAGCTTGTGATGTCTAGCTTGGTGAATCTGTTGACTGTTGATAGCTGTAATTTTACTCCTAGCCTCTTGTGTGTCCTCATTCACTAATGTAGCCAAATCCCCCAGACAATGTGGATCACTGACCTTTTAATTGTCCCTGTATTGCATTTTTCCTTGAAGACCGCTGCTGTGGCATTTGCGAGCCAAGGTCCCCCTCTCGTGGCATGAAGGGCACACTGTATCCACAAACCTACAGCAGCAGCACTGTGATTCCCACCGCAACAGTAACATCCACCAGTTGTAGCAACTCGCTCGGTGCTGGGCTGAATTTTGATTATGGGGCCCTGCTGTTGCAGTTCTGCCACGTCCTTCGCAGCTGTCTCCATCGACGTGGCCAGCTCCACTGCTCATTTCAATGTCCATTTCGTCTCGGACTGTAATCTCTTTTGAATATGATCTTTGTTTATACCACACACTAGTCTATCTCATCATGTCATCAAGTCCCAAGCCAAACTCACAGAATTCTGTGAGTCTCCGTAGTTCAGCCACCAATTATGCCACAAATTTTCCATGCTGCCGTATTTTTGAGTGAAATTTGAAATTCTGTTGGAGTGTAATGGTCATTCCATTTTTCCAGTAAATCCTTCAATGGAAGATGCAGTGGTGTTTCTGGCTGGCACAAGTCTTGTAACATGGCATAAACTTTACCACCTCATACACTGAGAAAAAAAATCATTTTTCTTCCTGTCATTGGTAATTTAATTTGCCTCCAGTCTTCCACCTCTGGCTCATATTCACTAATCTTTTTAGCTAGCTCGTTCACTGTCTGAGATAATTATTCAGTTCAACAAGTCTCTCACCCGCACAGAGCTCTGTACATCTCGTCGCCAATGTATTAAAGTGAGAGTGACTAATTCATTCAGTTCCGCACAGTGTCTGTCTGTTTGTTATGTTTTAATGAAAATGTAACCGTATAAGGAAAACCCAGTAGTTCCCAGCTAAAACCAACTCTGAATTAACAGGACCCCTACACAGCTATTTACTTCTATTTAGGTGGGAGTTACAATTCCTGTATAGAAACACAAACCATTAACCACATTCTAACACCATCTATATTGGGAGGTGTGAATTGCACACAATTACCAAATGTCATGTGCTCAGGTAGAAGCCATTAGCCATAGCCATAAGCCCAAATAATGAAAAAACATGTTTCAAAGTTCATAGATGTGCATCCAGATATACTAATTTGGGTGAGTCAACTTATTTGAATGACTTTCTTGTCCCCCCATGATTTTGAAAAAACGTGGGTGAATGATGTGTCTTGCCATAGAGATCCGACATTTACAAAATTACACTGATAGGCCCAAGCCACTATAGTAATCAACTGCAATTACAAACTTTGAACAGGCATATATCCTGTCCCGTTTAAGCTTGAAGTGTTGTCACTAATTGGCCTACTAATTGGCCCAATGTTGTCGTGGGGGACAACCTGTTTACTGTCGTCTTGATTTATATGATTTAGTACACGTTATTAACAAAGTCTATTCCATTTGAAGTAGAAATCAAAAATAACATTTATTAGGCTACATAACACAAAATGTTTAATCATTTTGAAAGTACAGGACATAGGTTGACTTTTATGTTAAACCCCCTAGAGTTGATGTCCACCTCCCTGTGGAAATCAAATTAGCATAATACAAAAATTCCCATCAAAATCCATCTGCTGGAGATATGTTTTTTTGTTGCATGGCCTGTGTCTCAATACACCGCACCGCCAATGGCAGCCTTCCGCATCTGCGGTGGAAGGTGGCTGAGCTATAGCAGTGTTTGTCAGACCATAAGATATGCCGATAATCGGTCTTCACACAAAAAGGTCTGGAGCGCCCAAATGGTTTGGCATACAAACTAATATGACCATTCTATGGAAAGATGAGACTCTCACGAACAGCGTCAGAATTGTGGATGCCCTCAATGGCAATGTCCATGTAAAAACAGGTTATATCCATGATGAGTCCTCTATGTATCTCTATGAACGATGCACAATTCAGGACATTTCCAAAGACAGTACAGCATGAAGATAGGCAGAAACTGCTTCTCCAATAGAAATCCCTGATCACGCTTGTAGGCGATGTTGTGGCGACATTGGCTATCTAAACTCAGGCGCAGAAACACGTCACCGGGTCTTAACGGTCGTCTCGCGACGAACTGCGCATGTGCAATCAATCAATCAAATGTATTTTTAAAGCCCTTTTACATCAGCAGTTGTCACAATGTGCTTATACAGAAACCCAGCCTAAAACTCCAAAGAGCAAGCAAAGCAGATGTAGAAGAATGGTGGCTAGGAAAAACTCCTTAAAAAGACAGGGACCTAGAGAGAAACCTAGAGCGGAACCAGGGTCTGAAGCCTAGCCAGTCCTCTTCTGGCTGTGCTGGGTGGAGATTATGAAGCCTTGTTCACACTGCAGGCCTTAATGATCAAATCAGTTTTGTTTTTCAAATCTGTTTTGGAATACTGACTGTCCAAACATCTTATCCCAGTTACTAATTAGCATGCACCATTAATTACTGTAAAAACGGTTAAATCCCTGTGGATTGATGAAGAATTGAAAAATGTCATGTTTGAGAGCGATGAGGCAAAGGAATGGCAAATAAGTCTGGCTGCACAATCGATTGGCAAACATACTGCAAATTGAGAAATCATGTGACTAAACTGAATGAAAAGAAGAATAAACTACACTACTGTATGAAACAAAGATACATGACATAAAGAATGATAGTCAAAAGCTTTGGAGCACCTTAAATTGTCACACCCTGATCAGTTTCACCTGTCCTCGTTATTGTCTCCACCAGGTGAATTTCCAGGTGTCGCTTGTTTTCCCCAGTGTATTTATACCTGTGTTTCCTGTCTCTCTGTGCCAGTTCATCTTGTATGTTCCAAGTCAACCAGCGGTATTCCCATACTTACGCCTGCCTTTGCTATTCTTTTTTTTTCTAGTCCTCCCAGTTTTGACCCTTGCCTGTTCTGGACTCTGTACCCGCCTGCCTGACCATTCTGCCTGCCTTGACCATGAGCCTTTCTGCCACTCTGTACCTCCTGGACTCTGATCTGGTTTTGACCTTTTGCCTGTCCATGACTATTCTCTTGCCTACTCCTTTTGGATTATTAAACATGGTAAGACTCCAACCATCTGCCTCCTGTGTCTGCATCTGAGTCTTGCCTTGTGTCATGATATAAATTAAATTTAGGGAAAAAAGGCAAACTCAGCTCCGTCATTCATTGAATTAGATGTCTCATTCATCACAAAACCGACTGATATTTCCAACTACAACACATTTTTTTCATTGGCAAAATTTAGGCATGACATGCCTGCCATAAATGCTGACACTACACAACCAAGTACAGTGGGGCAAAAAAGTATTTAGTCAGCCACCAATTGTGCAAGTTCTCCAACTTAAAAAGATGAGAGAGGCCTGTAATTTTCATCATAGGTACACTTCAACTATGACAGACGAAATGAGAAAAAGAAATCCAGAAAATCACATTGTAGGATTTTTAATATATTTGCAAATTATGGTGGAAAATAAGTATTTGGTCAATAACAAAAGTTTATCTCAATACTTTGTTATATACCCTTTGTTGGCAATGACAGAGGTCAAACGTTTTCTGTAAGTCTTCACAAGGTTTTCACACACTGTTGCTGGTATTTTGGCCCATTCCTCCATGCAGATCTCCTCTAGAGCAGTGATGTTTTGGGGCTGTCGCTGGGCAACACGGACTTTCAACTCCCTCCAAAGATTTTCTATGGGGTTGAGATCTGGAGACTGGCTAGGCCACTCCAGGACCTTGAAATGCTTCTTACGAAGCCACTCCTTCGTTGCCGGGCGGTGTGTTTGGGATCATTGTCATGCTGAAAGACCCAGCCACGTTTCATCTTCAATGCCCTTGCTGATGGAAGGAGGTTTTCACTCAAAATCTCATGATACATGGCCCCATTCATTCTTTCCTTTACACGGATCAGTCAGTCCTGGTCCCTTTGCAGAAAAACAGCCCCAAAGCATGATGTTTCCACCCCATGCTTCACAGTAGGTATGGTGTTCTTTGGATGCAACTCAGCATTCTTTGTCCTCCAAACACGACGAGTTGAGTTTTTACCAAAAAGTTCTATTTTGGTTTCATCTGACCATATGACATTCTCCCAATCCTCATCTGGATCATCCAAATGCTCTCTAGCAAACTTCAGACGGGCCTGAACATGTACTGGCTTAAGCAGGGGGACACGTCTGGCACTGCAGGATTTGAGTCCCTGGCGGCATAGTGTGTTACTGATGGTAGGCTTTGTTACTTTGGTCCCAGCTCTCTGCAGGTCATTCACTAGGTCCCCGTGTGGTTCTAGGATTTTTGCTCACCGTTCTTGTGATCATTTTGACCCCACGGGTGAGATCTTGCGTGGAGCCCCAGATCGAGGAAGATTATCAGTGGTCTTGTATGTCTTCCATTTCCTAATAATTGCTCCCACAGTTGATTTCTTCAAACCAAGCTGCTTACCTATTGCAGATTCAGTCTTCCCAACCTGGTGCAGGTCTACAATTTGGTTTCTGGTGTCCTTTGACAGCTCTTTGGTCTTGGCCATAGTGGAGTTTGGAGTGTGACTGTTTGAGGTTGTGGACAGGTGTTTTTATACTGATAACAAGTTCAAACAGGTGCCATTAATACAGGTAACGAGTGGAGGACAGAGGAGCCTCTTAAAGAAGAAGTTACAGGTCTGTGAGAGCCAGAAATCTTGCTTGTTTGTATGTGACCAAATACTTATTTTCCACCATAATTTGCAAATAAATTCATAAAAAATCTTACAATGTGATTTTCTGGATTTTTTTTCCTCATTTTGTCTGTCATAGTTGAAGTGTACCTATGATGAAAATTACAGGCCTCTCTCATCTTTTTAAGTGAGAGAACTTGCACAATTGGTGGCTGACTAAATACTTTTTTGCCCCACTGTATATCTGAACCAAATGATGAAAGACAAGAATTGTAATTTTGAATTCGGGAAAGTGGGTGTGGAAGACGTGAGAAATTATTGTCTATCAACAATGACAAGCCACTGGGGTCTGACAACTTGGATGGAAAATTACTGAGGATATTAGTGGACGATATTGCCACATCTTCAATTTAAGCCTACTAGAAAGTGTGCCCTCAAGCCTGGAGGGAAGCAAAAGTAATTTTGCTACCTGAGAATAGTAAAGCCCCTTTACTGGCTCAAATAGCCAAGCAATCATTCGTGTTACCAACTCTTAGTAAACTTTTTGAAAAATTGTTTGACCAGATAAAATGCTATTTTACAGTAAAGAAATTGACAACAGACTTTCAGCACGCTTATAGGGAAGGACATTCAACAAGCACAGCACTTACACAAATGACTGATGATTGGCTGAGGGAAATTTATACAATTGTGGGGGCTGTTTTGTTAGACTTCAGTGTGGCTTTTGACATTATCGATCATAGTCTGCTGCTGGAAAAACTTGTTATATTGTGGATAAATGACCTGGGTATAAAACACAGAGGGTGTTCTTTATTAAATGTTTTACCTTTATTTAACTAGGCAAGTCAGTTAATTAAGAACAAATTCTTATTTTCACTGACAGCCTAGGGTGTTCTTTATTTAAAAAAATTCAGTCTTTACTAACGAAATGCCACTGGCTTTGAGTAAAGTAAAAATGACTAAACATTATACACGTCAGCTACTACAGTGACTGAAATAACAAAGAGCTGCAGTTCTTAAGGCTAGGCGTCCTGCTAGCGGGACACCTGTCGACGACATCCGGTGAAATTGGAGGGCGCGCAATTCAAATAAATAATCATAAAAATTATGGATATTAAACATTTAGGTACATATAAGTGTCTTATATCGGTTGAAATGATAAATTCTTGTTAATCTAACTGCACTGTCCGATTTACAGTAGCTATTACAGCGAAAGCATTCCATGCGATTGTTTGAGGACGGCGCCCCACATCAAAATATTTTTCCACTGGCACAGGTTTCATAAATTCACAAATAGCGATTAAATATTCACTTACTTTTTGAAAATATTCCTCTGATTTGTCATCCAAATGGTCCAAGCTATAACATGTATTGTCATTTGTTATATAAAATCCTTCTTTATATCCCAAAAAGTAAGTTTAGTTGGCGCATAGATTTGAGTAATCCACTCGTTCAACATGCAGAGAAAGGAATCCGAAAATCTACCCCTAAACTTTGTTTCAACAAAGTCTATTTACTCTTCAGATACCCTAACATGCAATCAAACTATAATATTTATTACAGAAATAAGTACGTTCAATAGGAAACCGATTTTAGCAGGTGCGTCCTGTCTTCATGTCGCGCGCAAACCAGAATTTCCAAGACTGTGTCCCTGTACTAAAACTGATATTTCTTATTTGTTTTAGAAGTTACAACCCTGAAACCTTAAACATTGACTGCTGACACCCTGTGGAAGCCATAGGAATTGCATCCTGGGAGTTCAGGTTGGTTTTTCTTTGAATTTTCTCTTACCATATCTATTGTGTTAGATTCTCCTACATTTCTACAAACTTCAAAGTGTTTTCTTTCCAATGGTCCCAATTATATGCATATCCTGACTTCAGGGCCTGTGCATCGGGCAGTTTACTTTGGGCACGTCATTCAGGCGGAAATTGAGAAAAAAGGGGCCTAGCCCTAAATAAACAGGACAAATCTGAGGGGGCACGTGGCCCTGTGCCCCCTATAGGCATGATGCCTCTGCTCTTGTCTTATCTTGGGTCCTGTGTGATCTCAAATAGGCTCCTTCTAATTTCTCACTCTCTCCTGCTGTCTCGACCTCTAAATACTCGGCTATGAAAAGCCAAATGACATTTACTCCTGAGGTGTTGACTTGTTGCACCCTCTATAACCATTCTGATTATTATTTGATCCTGCTGATCATCTATGAACATCTTGAAGAACGATCTGGCCTTAATGGCTATGTACTACTCTTAAGCTTAGTTTACATTGGCAGTTTGAAGTGACTAAAAGTGACTGATTTAAATCTGTTGTGTGAACAGCCAAAAAGCACATGTAATCAGATATTCAAGTCACACTGATTCCGGGCCATGCGACTTATGTCTGAACATTCAAATATAATTTATTTGCTCTTAAGTGGTTTTTAGACTGTTATTTGGCAAATATTGTTGCTTGCTAGCTCCTCTGTTGACAGTTTTGACAAGAACACATGGTAGCTAACAAGCTTGTTAATTGTATACAAACAAATTAGTGAATGTGATAGAAAGCTAAACAGCTACCTAGCTAGGTAGCTTACTGCTGTGGCTAGCCAAAAAGGACCCGTTTTGAAAGTTGGATAATCTAATCCTTTGAGGCTTTAAAAGTGTTTGAACATTTTGGACATTTAAAGCAGCTGGGAAACGTCCATGGCGGGTATTATTGCCACCATAGCTTGCTACATAACTTCTGAGCGATAGGATGCACGAGCACCACCACTAATCGGCCTACACCACTGCTCACACCTGTCGTTACTATGACAACTAGCATAGCCATGTCAGCAAATTACTGCTGTTTGAACACGCACAAATCCAATTTTGTATTTTGTTTTTATTATGGATCCCCATTAGCTGCTGCCAAAGCAGCAGCTACTGTTCCTGGGTTCCGGCAAAATGAAGGCAGTTATACAATTTTAAAAACATTACAATACACTCTTAACAGATTTCACAACACACTAGGTGTGTGCCCTCAGGTCCCTACTCCGCTACCACATATCTATAACACAAAATCCATGTGCACGCATATTTATAGTGCGTATGTTATCATGTGTGTGTATGCATGTGTCTGTGTTTGTGTTGCTTCGCAGTCGCCGCTGTTTCTTAAGATGTTTTTTTTTTTTTTTTTTTAATCTAATTTTACTGCTTGCATCAGTTACCTAATGTGGAATAGAGTGCCATGTAGTCATGGCTCTGTGTAGTACTGTGCGCCTCCCATAGTCTGTTCTGGACATGGGGACTGTGAAGAGACCTCTGGTGGTATGTCTTGTGGGGTATGCATGGGTGTCTGAGCTGTGTGCTAATTGTTTAAACAGACAGCTCGGTGCTTTCAACATGTCAATTCCTTTCAGAAATACAAGTGTGATGAAGTCAATCTCTCCTCCACTTTGAGCAAGAAGAGATTGGCATGCATATTATTAATGTTAGCTCTCTGTGTACATCCAAGGGCCAGCCGTACTGCCCTGTTCTAAGCCAATTGCAATTTTCCTAAGTTCCTCTTTGTGGCACCTGACCACACAACTGAACAGAATTCCAGGTGCGGCAAAACTAGAGTCTTGTTGATAGTGCTGTTAAGACGGTAGAGCAGTGCATTATTATGGACACACTTCTCCCCATCTTAGCTATTGTTGTGTCAGTATGTTTTGATCATGACAGTCTACAATCCTCGGTAACTCCAAAGAGTTTAGTCACCTCAACTTGCTCAATTTCCACATTATTTATTACAAGATTTAGTTGAGGTTTAGTGAATGATTTGTGATTAGGACTAACTTATTCCTTGCCAACCATTATTTATAAATATACACATCCAGTCCAAAGTTTGGACACAGCTACTCATTAATTTTTTTTTACTATTTTCTACATATTGTAGAATAATAGTGAAGAACTCCAAACTATGAAATAACACATATGGAATCATGTAGTAACCAAAAAAGTGTGAAATAAATCTAAATATATTTTAGATTTTTGAAAGTATGCACCCTTTGCCTTGATGACAGCTTTGCCTTTCTACAGTGTAGAAAATAGTAAAAATAAAGAAAAACCCTGGAATGAGTAGGTGTGTCCAAACTTTGGACTGGTACTGTATATATATATATATATATATTTACACAGTGCCTTCGGAAACTATTCAGACCCCTTAACTTTTTCACATTTTGTTACATTACATCTTAATTCTAAAATGTATTAAATAAATGTTGTTCCTCATCAATCTACACACAATACCCCACAATGAGAAAGTGAAAACATGTTTTTAGACATTTTTGCAAATGTATAAAAAATAAACTTATTTACATAAGTATTCAGACCCTTTGCTATGAGACTCAAAATTGAGCTCAGGTGCATCCTGTTTTCATTGATCATACTTGAGATGTTTATACAACTTGATTGTAGTCCACCTGTGGTTAATTCAATTGATTGGACATGATTTGGAATGGCACACACCTGTCTATAAAAGGTCCCTCAGTTGACAGTCCATGTCAGAGAAAAAAATGGAATTGTTCATAGAGCGCCGAGACAGGATTGTGTCGAGGCACAGATCTGGGGAAGGGTACCAAAAAAATTCTGCAGCATTGAAGGTCCCCTGTCACGATCTCCATGAGGGACAGACCAAGGCGCAGCCAGCTATCCAGTATACATGCTTTATTGAATTAACAAATGATAATGGGGTTTCCGTTCTTGCATTGAAGTGATTGGATTAGGCGATGCAAGGGAGGTAAAACTTCAATGATGAATGGAGGAGTTAGGCTGAAGACACTGTAGATAATAGTCAACTGTAATCTGTTAAGGAGAACATTTAAATAAATTGGTTCCGTTTATTATAAGTACGCTTCGGAGTCTTCAGTAAAAGAACCCGTCATCTAAGGATGCAACCGACGAGGATAACGGAATTCTGAGGCAAAATCCTCAGACTACTGATGACAAACGAGTGAACGAGCTAGAAAGTTAGCTAATACTAACATTAGTAAATTAGCTGGTCAGCCGGGAAGAAACGCATGGGCTAATGAGAGCTATGGCACTTTTCAGTAGTGAGACCGGTTTGTGTTTCCAGGAGGCTAATGTTAGGGTTGCGAAATTCAAATATGGTGTTCGGACAAAAGGTGACACAGAGTCACCAAGTAAGTTCTAATTATTTTATTCACTCAAGCAATAAATGGTAAGTGCAATCTTCGTATATACGGGTTCAATGTAATACCACGCAGGGTTAACAGAGAACCGCCCCTTCTGCTAAATGCATTGATATATGTATGTTCTGACAGAGTTAGTTCCCACCTCGGGATGGGCCTATCAGAACAGTGGCTGGGCGTGGTTTAGACTTGCCTGGCCAATAGTAGGCGCACAGGCTGGTCCCAGCCTCTTGGCGCTTGTTGTCCGGGGTTACTGAGGCCACAGGCTCGGTCCTGTTTGCGTCTCCACATCTTTCTATTCGTGTGTTCCTAGCTCAACATACTGTTATCTCCCAAGGTTATACTGCCCCTTAGCCAGACACCCGGTGTCTGCACAATCCACTGTATTGTTCCACAATTTATCAGCCTGAGCTCAAACACATTCATGTGTAGCAAACGAAACATTTTCTCATACCCCACAATTAGCAAAGAAACATATTCTCAAACCCAACACTAACTAGATAGCTGACGACCGCAAAAGAGCGGTGTTTCTATTAGTCGTGGGTTCAAAGACGTTTACGCTGTTGAAAGTAGCATTTGGTAGCGCCGAAGAAGGCTAGCTTCCATTTCAGCTCTGAGAGACTTGTACGCTCCAAAACGGAACGTGTTGAGTGAGCGGTGGGAAACAGTTGGCGGTAGAGACGTTAGCTGAGTATATAGAATCGCCAAAGGGACTGGCGGCTACCTGTGAGTTTTGGGCTACACTAGAGGAGCAGCTGAGGGACCAGCTCGTTTATGGAGTTGCCAGTAAGGAGCTGCGTGGCAAGATGTCTTCGAGTGCACAGCCCAGAGTATGCAGAAATTCCAGCAGACACCGACTCAGCTGAGAACCAATCAGTTGACCTCAACGGGAGGGGCATGGACCCTGATCCGACAGGGAGAAACAGTGAATGTCAGACCAGATGGGGGAGACGTCAAAGCCCTGTTTTCGCTGTTTGGGAACAGGACATTCACAGCAGACATGCCGTTACAAGGGGTTCCAATGCAGAGCGTGCCAGAAGACTGAACATTTTTGAAAGGGCTTGCAGGGGGAGAGTATCTGCGGAGAACAGCGTGTTTTCTACGCAACATTCTCTAACAGAGCACTCTAATCCAGTGAAAGGGACACGCCACTTGACAACAGATCAAGTTGAGGAGGCCGAACTGCTATTGCCTGCAGGCTCCAGCACAGTCGGGAAATCACCTGTCAGAAAATAACTTGGGACTTTTTACTGTGTGCAGTGATCGTGAGTATGTGAAACATTACATGGTCATGGTGAGATGTAACGGGGAAAAGATGGAGGTAGATACTGGGGCTGCCATGTCTATTATCTCAGAAAAGCTGTACAACAGCAGATTTAAGATGCATAAACTGCAACCATGTGATGTTGTTTTGAGAATTTACTCAGCTCAGCCGAATCAGTTATTTGGACAGCTGGAGGTTAATTAAAGTGAAATGTGGTGCTCAGGTGTTGCCACTACCTCTATTAGTGTCAAAAGGGAAGGGTCCTATGCTAATGTGGAGGAACTGGATTCAGCACCTCAAATTAGATTGGTCAAGAGTGAACCATGTGTCAGACCCAATTGCGCAGCTGTGCGATAAATATGCTGAGGTGTTTAGTGGTGATCTGGGTGTGGTATTGTATTATTGACTGTATGTTTGATTTACTCCATGTGTAACTCTGTGTTGTTGTATGTGTCGAACTGCTTTGCTTTATCTTGGCCAGGTCGCAGTTGTAAATGAGAACTTGTTCTCAACTTGCCTACCTGGTTAAATAAAGGTGAAATAAAAATAAATAACTAAAAAAAGGGAATTAAAGCCAAAATTCAAGTGTCAGAGAAAGCTGTTCCAAAGTTTTGTAAGGCTAGACCTGTGCCTTATGCACCCAGAGAGGCAGTAGACAAACCGCTTACAGAGCTAGAAAAACAAGGAGTGATCACACCCATAGAATACAGTGAATGGGCAGCACCTATAGTTTACGTTCCAAAGACAAACGGGGGTGTCAGAATATGTCATGATTACAAGGTGACTGTAAATGCACTTTTCCAAGATGGCGTAGCAGTGGGGATGTCTTGACCCGTCCCTTGTATATATTGTTTTTATTTGTATATATTTCGTATATATTTTTTTTATCTAATTTTCCATCTACGGACTGAACATACTCTCCTGCAACCCGCTTCACCCAATGTAGTATGGATCTGCTATTTTTACACTTTTGAACCGAAACCCTCTTCAGAAGCTAGCCAGATAACTAGCTAGTAGTCAGTTAGCCACTGCTAGCGGTCATCACCGTTAACTCGGACTGCCAGCCTCAGCCAGGGCAACTCTTGCCAGCCTCCACAGCGTGATATCTACCTAGAGCATATCGGACTGCTTTTCTCTACCACATCTCGGATTCCTAACTCCAGATCATCGCAGCTAGCTAGCTGCTATCCAAGTGGCTACTATTGTCTAACGTCTCTGTCCCAAAGCAAGCACCAGTTAGCCTGGAGCTAGCTTCGAACTAGGCCCATCTCCCAGCTAGCCGAAGAGATCCATCAAGCAATCCCTGGGCTTCAATACCTCTTCTGCCAATTGGCCTGGACCCTTTGCTGCCAACACGGAGCCCAGCCGATCCATCACGACTGGTCTGCCAACGTAACCGTTCGAGGGGGTTTCAACAGGCTCTCCCGTTGCAACATCCCCCTGAGGCCCATCTGTTAGCCTGCTGCTAGCCCCGGCCTGCTAGCTGTCTGAATCGCCATGCCTCCAGCTCGCCTAGCTACTCACTGGAACCTTATGACCACTCGACTACACATGCCTCTCCCTAATGTCAATATGCCTTGTCTATTGCTGTTTTGGTTAATCATTTTTGTCTTATTTCACTGTAGAGCCTCCAGCCCTGCTCAATATGCCTTAGCTAGCCCTTATGTTCCACCCCCCACACATGCGGTGACCGCACCTGGCTTAAACGGTGCCTCTAGAGACAAAACGTCTCTCATCGTCACTCAATGCGGGCGGAGTTAGCCTGCAGAGTTCTGTCATACTATCCAGGTCTGTGCCCAAACAATTCGAGCTTCTACTTTTAAAAATTCACCTTTCCAGAAACAAGTCTCTCACCGTTGCCGCTTGTTATAGACCCCCCTCGGCACCCAGCTGTGCCCTGGACACCATATGTGAATTGATCGCCCCCCATCTATCTTCAGAGTTCGTACTGTTAGGTGACCTAAACTGGGACATGCTTAACACCCCGGCCGTCCTACAATCTAAGCTAGATGCCCTCAATCTCACACATATCATCAAGGAACCTACCAGGTGAAACCCTAAATCCATAAACATGGGCACCCTCTTAGATATTATCCTGACCAACCTGCCCTCCAAATGCACCTCTGCTGTCTTCAACCAGGATCTCAGCAATCACTACCTCATTGCCTGCGTGCATACTGGGTCCGCGGTCAAACGACCACCCCTCATCACTGTCAAACGCTCCCTAAAACACTTCAGCAAGCAGGCCTTTCTAATCGACCTGGCCCGGGTATCCTGGAAGGATTTTGACCTCATCCCGTCAGTAGAGAATGCCTGGCTGCTCTTCAAAAGTGCTTTCATCTCCATCTCAAATAAGCATGCCCCCTTCAAAAAATGTAGAACTAAGAACAGATATAGCCATTGGTTCACCCCAGACTTGACTGCCCTTGACCAGCACAAAAACATCCTGTGGCGTTCTGCATAAGCATCGAATAGCCCCCGTGATATGCAACTTTTCAGGGAAGTCAGGAACCAATATACTCAGTCAGTTAGGAAAGCTAAGGCTAGCTTTTTCAAAAAGAAATTTGCTTCCTGTAGCACTAATTCCAAAAAGTTTTGGGACACTGTAAGGTCCATGGAGAATAAGAGCACCTCCTCCCAGCTGCCCACTGCACTGAGGATAGGAAACACTGTCACCACCGATAAATCTACGATAATCGATAACTTCAATAAGCATTTTTCCACGGCTGGCCGTGCTTACACATGGCTACCCCTACCCTGGCCAACATCTCAGCACCCCCTGCAGCAACTTGCCCCCTTCTCATTCACCTCCTTGAAAGAACTACAAAATCTGGATCCCTACAAATCAGCTGGGCTAGACAATCTTGGCACTATCAGACTAAATTGTTGCAACCCCTATTACTAGCCTATTCAACCTCTCTTTTGTATCGTCTGAGATCCCCAAAGATTGGAAAGCTGAAGCGGTCATCCCCCTCTTCAAAGGGGGAGACACTCTAGACCCAAACTGTTATAGACCTATTTCCATCCTGCCCTGCCTTTCTAAAATCTTCGAAAGCCAAGTTAATAAACAGATCACCGACCATTTCGAATCCCACCGTACCTTCTCCGCTATGCAATCTGTTTTCCGAGCTGGTCATGGGTGCATCTCAGCCACGCTCAAGGTCCTTAACAATATCATAACCGCCATCGATAAAAGACAGTACTGTGCAGCAGTCTTTCGACTCTGTCAGTCACCTCATTCTTATCGGCAGACTCAATAGCCTTGGCTTCTCAAATGACTGCAGCGCTGGTTCACCAATTACTTCTCAGATAGAGTTCAGTGTGTCAAATCGGAGGGCCTGTTGTCCAGACCTCTGGCAGTCTCTATGGGGGTGCCATAGGGTTCAATTCTTGGGCCAACTCTTTTCTCTGTGTATATCAATGATGTCGCTCTTGCTGCTGGTGATTCTCTGATCCACCTCTACGCAGACGACACCATTCTGTATACATCTGGCCCTTCTTTGGACACTGTGTTAACAAAGCTCCAAACGAGCTTCAATGCCATACAACACTCCTTCTGTGGCCTCCAACTGCTTTTAAATGCTAGTAAAACTAAGTGCATGCTCTTCAACCGATTGCTGCCTGCACCCTCCCACCTGACTAGCATCACTACTCTGGACGGTTCTGACCTAGAATATGTGGACAACTACAAATACCTAGGTGTCTGGCTAGACTGTAAACTCTCCTTCCAGACTCACATTAAGCATCTCCAATCCAAAATTAAATCTAGAATTGGCCTATTTCGCAACAAAGCATCCTTCACTCATGCTGCCAAACATACCCTCGTAAAACTGACTATCCTTGACTTCGGCGAGGTCATTTACAAAATAGCCCCCAAAACTCTACTCAGCAAACTGGATGTAGTCTATCACAGTGCCATCCGTTTTATCACCAAAGCCCAATATACTACCCACCACTGCGACCTGTATGCTCTCGTTGGCTGGCCTCACTACATATCCGTCGCCAAACCCACTAGATCCAGGTCATCTATATGTCTTTGCTGGGTGAAGCCCCACCTTATCTCAGCTCACTCGTCACCATAGCAACACCCACCCGTAGCACCCACTCCAGAAGGTATATTGCACTGGTCAACCCCAAAGCCAACACTTTCTTTGGCCACCTTTCCTTCCAGTTCTCTGCTGCCAATGACTGGAACGAACTGCAAAAATCACTGAAGCTGGAGACTCGTATCTCGCTCACTAACTTTAAGCACCAGCTGTCAGGGCAGCTCACAGATCACTGCACCTGTATATAACCCATCTGTAAACAGCCCATCCAACTACAGCTCATCCCCATACTGTTATTTATTTATTTTGCTCCTTTGCACCCCAGTATCTGATCTGTACATGCACATTAATCTTCATCTTCTGCATCTATCACTCCAGTGTTTAATTGCTATATTGTAATTACTTTGCCACTTTGGCCTATTTATTGCCTTACCTCCCTTATCTTACCTCACTTGCACACACTGTATATATACAGTCAATAATACAATATAAAAAGTATGTTTGTTTATTCCATGTGTAACTCTGTGTTGTTGTATGTGTCGAACTGCTTTGCTTTATCTTGGCCAGGTCGCAGTTGTAAATGAGAACTTGTTCTCAACTTGCCTACCTGGTGAAATAAAAATAAAATAAAAATGCAGATGGCTTGTTTCATTGACCCCCCGCTTCAAAGGGAGCTTTTTAGATGAGCCTGAGGCTGCAAAAATGTACACTGACAGCTGTGTCCAGGAGGCCTTGAAGCTGGCAGCTGCATAACTCAGGGAAGAACCACAAAGCACCAGCAGCACCTCCAACACTAATACTCCCACAGCGGCATCGGAGGGGAAATGCCTGGCTTGGTTGCTGAGAAAGACTACCTCAACAAGGCAGCAGAGAGGTGAAGATGGTCAGATTCCGACCACCCCAGAAGACCGAGTGAAAGAGATCAAGGTCTACCTATCTCTGCCACCCAGAGCTGCCTCACCTTGCCAGGGTTGCCAGGAAGCTTTTGTGCATCCCAGCAACCAGCGTGCCATCAGTGTTCAGTGCCAGCGGGCACATTGTCTCCCCTCGCAGATCACTACTTAAACAGGACAAAGTATATATGCTGACATTTTTACATTTCAATCTCAAGTGAACAAAGACACATCCATGCAGGATGTTAGGCCAGCAGCCCCTAATTTCTTTATGAAGGAGAGAACGGACATACAATCAGTGCTGTTTACATATTTTGTGTTATTTTAATGTCAACACCTGCACATTGGATTTGTTTACATATGGTTGTATTGTTCTCACATGCACATTGCTTTGCTTGTGTTGCTTTTATATGCACATTTGATTTGCTTACTTAGAGTTGTGTTCATTAAAACCTGCACCAGGGAAACTTTTACCTCTCATGGCCACATTGTGGCATCTTTAATGTAAATGTTATTGTTTGAATGTTTATGCACACAGAAAGTGCATAGTGCTGCTAATTTTATTTGTTTGTTTTCAATATACAACTTGAAATTATTTCAGTGTGTGTACCAGCACTTTTTGAACATTTCCAGCACATTTTAACAATACCACGATAATAATGATAACCGTGATAATTTTGGTCACTATAATCGTGATATGAAATGTTCATACCGTTTCATCTCTAGTTGGCACTGGAGCCTTTGCTATGGTTTCAGTCTTGTCCTGCACTGGATTGAGCCCCTGTTCGTCTATCCTGTGACCTAAGTGGCACTAGACTGAAAAAAGGAAAATTTTTCCCTAGGGCTAAATACCATATTTTACTATATTACCAGTATTTATGCACGGACCGGTTTGGGTTTTTACTTTACCTTCTATAACGGTATTTGAATGTTTGGTTTGTTAAATGTGAGTGTAACGTCCATTTTGGGGTGATTATGTAACTTCGGGCACTTTGGCCATGCAAACTTTCAGAAATGAAAACTTATTTAAAAACAATTTTACCAGTATTGTACTTGTCTTTGATTTGTCTAGAAACTATATCTGATAATGGCTGCGATCGCACTATTCAGGAATTTACATATTTTTGACATTTTTCCCAGACAGCCATAGACAAATGTCATTTCCATCACGTCATTAAACATCCATTTTAGTTGAAAAGGAAATATCATACAATTGATTTATAACTGATTTCTTATACATTTTGTACATGAGTGATTAAGTGATTTTTAAGGTTTTCCTAATATTCATAATTCAACACGACGCCTGAATGTATAAACTTGCCTTGGTGACAGCTGAAAACATTTATTTATCATGAAAAATGCCATAACATAATGACAATCATTATGTTTGGAGGATAAAGGGGGGATGTTTGCATGCCAAAGAACACCCCCACAACATGATGCTGCCACCACCGTGCTTCATGGTTGGGATGGTGTTCTTTGGCTTGCAAACATCCCCCCTTTATCCTCCAAACATAATGATTGTCATTATGGCCAAACAGTTCTATTTTGTTTCATCAGACCAGAGGACATTTCTCCAAAAAGTACGATCTTTGTCCCCATGTGCAGTTGCAAACCGTAGTCTGGCTTTTTTATGGTGGTTTTGGAGCAGTGGCTTCCTTGCTGAGTGGCCTTTCAGGTTATGTCGATATAGGACTCGTTTTACTGTGGATATAGATACTTTTGTACCTGTTTCCTCCAGCATCTTCACAGGGTCCTTTGCTGTTGTTCTGGGATTGACTTGCACTTTTTGCACCAAAGTACGTTCATCTCTCTCCTTCCTGAGAGGTATGACGGCTGCGTGGTCCCATGGTGTTTATACTTGCATACTATTGTTTTTACAGATGAACGTGGTACCTTCAGGCGTTTGGAAATTGTATCCAAGGATGAACCAGACTTGTGGAGGTCTACAATTTTTTGTCTGACGTGCTTTCTTCTCCATCTTAAATAAGCATGCCCCGTTCAAAAAATGTGAACTAAGAACAGATATAGCCCTTGGTTCACCCCAGACTTGACTGCCCTTGACAAGCACAAAAATATCCTGTGGCGTTCTGCATTAGCAGCGAATAGCCCCCACGATATGCAACTTGTCAGGGAAGTCAGGAACCAATATACTCAGTCAGTTAGGAAGGCTAGCTTTTTCAAACAGAAATTTGCTTCCTGTAGCACTAATTCCAAAAAGTTTTGGGACACTAAAGTCCATGGAGAATAAGAGCACCTCCTCCCAGCTGCCCACTGCATTGAGGATAGTGGTGGTGGACGCGTCCGAGGCTTCGATAGGAGCCGTGCTCTCTCAGCGCTCGGGTATGCCACCGAAGCTCCGCCCATGTGCCTTCAATCGAAGAAGCTCAGCCCGGCAGAGCGAAACTATGACGTGGGGGATCGGGAGCTGTTGGCTGTTGTCAAGGCTCTGAAGGTGTGGAGACATTGGCTTGAGGGGGCTAAACACCCTTTTCTCATCTGGACTGACCACCGCAATCTGGAGTACATCCGGGCGGCGAGGAGGCTGAACCCTCGCCAGGTAAGGTAGGCCATGTTCTTTACCCGTCTGGTTTTCACCCTGTCCTACCGACCAGGTTCCCAGAATGCTAAGGCAGATGCACTGTCCCGGATGTATGACATAGAGGAGCGGTCCATGGATCACAATCCCATACTCCCGGACTCTTGCCTGGTGGCACCGGTAGTGTGGGAGCTGGACGCGGACATCGAGCGGGCGTTACATACAGAGCCCACTCCCTCTGTGTCCAGCTGGGCGTCTGTACGTTCCGTCTGCTGTCCACAACCGGTTGATCTATTGGGCCCACACGTCACCCTCCTCTGGTCATCCTGGCATCGGTCGGACAGTGGGAAGTACTGGTGGTCCACCTTGGCCAAGGACGTGAGGGTGTGCGCCCAGTGCAAGGCTCCAAGGCACCAGAGGGAAGTTACAACCCCTACCCATTCCACAACGACCGTGGTCGCACCTGTCGGTGGACTTCCTGACTGATCTTCCTCTCTCACAGGGAAACACCACGATCCTGGTTGTTGTGGATCAGTTTTCTAAGTCCTGCCGTCTCCTTCCTTTGCCTGGTCTCCCTGCAGCCCTACAGACTGCGGAGGCCCTGTTCACACGTCTTCCGACACTACGGGGTGCCTGAGGATCGGGGTCTCTGATCGGGGTCCCCAGTTCACGTCCAGGGTCTGGAGGGCGTTTATGGAACGTCTGGGGGTCTCGGTCAGCCTCACCTCAGGTTTTCACCCCGAGAGTAACGGGCAGGTGGAGAGAGTAAACCAGGATGTGGGTAGGTTTCTGCGATCATATTGCCAGGACCGGCCGGGGGAGTGGGCGGCGTTCATCCCATGGGCAGAGATGGCCCAAAACTCACTCCGCCACTCCTCCACCAACCTCTCTCCTTTCCAGTGTTTATTTGTGAGTGTTTGGTTATTGTATTGCGGTCCGTTATGTTGGGCTTGGCTATATGTTGAAGTGTATTGTGATTAATATTTGAGTAAAATTGCTAAATTGTCTAATATCTGCTGTCCTGCCCCTGACTCCTCTACACCAGCGCCACACAGACGCATTACACCCTATGTAAAGAGGTGATGGATCAATTGCTGACCAACACACACCTCTGAAATGAATCTACCGTTCCTTATACAGTATGCTTCCCAAATACATTCTCCTGCTATATTTATAGATATGGTTTGAGTTTGAGCAGTATACTGTATGTGGGCAATTATAACTGTGTCATTAACTCAGGCATTCCAGGTAAGGGGTTAAGCATAATAGTTGAATATTGTGTTGAATGTTTTGGTTTTGATTTCAGGTCCTGGGTTCAAATCAAATCAAATTTTATTTGTCACATACACATGGTTAGCAGATGTTAATGCGAGTGTAGCGAAATGCTTGTGCTTCTAGTTCCGACCATGCAGTAGTATCTAACAAGTAATCTAACAAATTCACAACAACTACCTTATACACACAAGAGTAAAGGAATGAATACGAGTATGTACATATAAATATATGGATGAGCGATGGCTGACCGGCATAGGCAAGATGCAGTAGATGGTATGGAGTACAGTATATACACACATATATATATATGAGATGAGTAATGTAGGATATGTAAACATTATATAAATGGCATTGTTTAAAGTGGCTAGTGATACATTATTTCATCCAATTATAATTATTAAAGTGGCTAGAGATTTGGGTCGATGACCGAACGGCATAGGCAAGATACAGTAGATGGTTGAGAGTACAGTGTATACATTTGATATGAGTATGTCGGATACGTAAACATTATATACAAAATTGTTTAAAGTGGCTAGTGATACATTTGTTACATCCAATTCCTATGTATAAAGTGGCTAGAGATTTAAGTCAGTATGTTGGCAGCAGCCACTCAATGTTAGTGATGGCTGTTTAACAGTCTGATGGCCTTGAGGTAGAAGCTGTTTTTCAGTCTCTCGGTCCCAGCTTTGATGCACCTGTACTGACCTCGCCTTCTGGATGATAGCGGGGTGAACAGGCAGTGGCTCGGGTGGTTGTTGTCCTTGATGATCTTTTTGGCCTTTCTGTGACATCGGGTAGTGTAGGTGTCCTGGAGGGCAGGTAGTTTAACCCCGGTGATGCGTTGTGCAGTCCTCACTACCCTCTGGAGAGCCTTACGGTTGTGGGCGGAGCAGTTGCCGTACCAGGCGGTGATACAGCCCGACAGGATGCTCTCGATTGTGCATCTGTAGAAGTTTGTGAGTGATTTTGGTGACAAGCCAAATTTCTTCAGCCTCCTGAGGTTGAAGAGGCGCTGTTGCGCCTTCTTCACCACGATGTCTGTGTGGGTGGACCAATTCAGTTTGTCCGTGATGTGTACGCCGAGGAACTTAAAACTTTCCACCTTCTCCACTACTGTCCCCTCGATGTGGATAGGGGGGAGCTCCCTCTGCTGTTTCCTGAAGTCCACGACCATCTCCTTTGTTTTGTTGACATTGAGTGAGAGGTTATTTTCCTGACACCACACTCCGAGGGCCCTCACCTCCTCTCTGTAGGCCGTCTCGTCGTTGTTGGTAATCAAGCCTACCACTGTAGTGTCGTCAGCAAACTTGATGATTGAGTTGGATGTGTGCTTGGCCACGCAGTCATGGGTAAACAGGGAGTACAGGAGAGGGCTGAGAACGCACCCTTGTGGGGCCCCAGTGTTGAGGATCAGCGGGGTGGAGATGTTGTTTCCTACCCTCACCACCTGGGACCAGCCCGTCAGGAAGTCCAGGACCCAGTTGCACAGGGCTGGGTCGAGACCCAGGGTCTCGAGCTTAATGACGAGCTTGGAGGGAACTATGGTGTTAAATGCTGAGCTGTAGTCGATGAACAGCATTCTTACATAGGTATTCCTCTTGTCCAGATGGGTTAGGGCAGTATGCAGTGTGATTGCGATTGCGTCGTCTGTGGACCTATTGGGACGGTAAGCAAATTGGAGTGGGTCCAGGGTGTCTGGCAGGATGGAGGTGATATGATCCTTGACTAATCTCTCAAAGCACTTCATGATGACGGAAGTGAGTGCTACGGGGCGATAGTCATTTAGCTCAGTCACCTTAGCTTTCTTGGGAACAGGAACAATGGTGGCCCTCTTGAAGCATGTGGGAACAGCAGACTGGGATAGGGACTGATTGAATATGTCCGTAAACACACCAGCCAGCTGGTCTGCGCATGCTCTGAGGACACGGCCAGGGATGCCATCTGGGCCGGCAGCCTTGCGAGGGTTAACACATTTAACACATTTAGATGCTGAACTGAGGGCTTGTAGGCCTGTTGTAAGGCAGGTTGGCTACTGATCGCTTCCATCATGGTCTTCAACCTCCTGCTGACCTGCTTTACCTGGTGTAACTCCCCAGTCAGCTACCTGCAGCTGAAGTTCTGGAGGGTCTATGCCCAGCGGGAGAGCGACCTGCTGGAAAGCTACACGGCAGATCACGCTGAAAAGCTTGCAGAGAGGAACCTGAAGAGCTTCTTCCAGCAGATGACTCCAGAGCCTGTCACGACCCCAGCTAACCAGGCCTGGGAGAAGATCTCGTCCTTCTACAGGTTCAGCACCAGAGACCACTACTACAGCATCCTGCTCAAGTACGTGGAGAAGTACCATGACTCTGCAGAGGCCTGGGACCACAGGATGTCATCTGTCAGGTCCGACGGTCCAGACACTGCTAATCCATCCGTTCTCGTGGATGAGGGCAAGATGATGCTGGGAATGGGCATGCATATGATCATATGAACAGCTGTGACAGCATCACCATCATGACACTCTCTGTAACCATCCTTATTACTTTTATCATCAACGTTATGACTCACTATAGAGGATTGTTGTCAGCATTATACTCTTCGTCATCATCATTATTGCTGTCTGTACTGTGAGACGCCTAATACAGTGCTACAGGGAGACAGGACAGACAGCTGATCGTCCTCGCAGTGGCAGACTACGTGTAACAACACTTGCACAGGATCGGTACATCCGAACATCACACCTGCGGGACAGGTACAGGATGGCAACAACAACTGCCCGAGTTACACCAGGAACGCACAATCCCTCCATCAGTGCTCAGACTGTCCGCAATAGGCTGAAAGATGCTGAACTGAGGGCTTGTAGGCCTGTTGTAAGGCAGGTCCTCACCAGACATCCCGGGCAACAACATCGCCTATGGGCACAAACCCAACGTCGCTGGACCAGACAGGACTGGCAAAAAGTGCTCTTCACTGACGAGTCGCAGTTTTGTCTCACCAGATTCGCGTTTATTGTCGAAGGAATGAGCGTTACACCGAGGCCTGTACTCTGGAGCGGGATCAATTTGGAGGTGGAGGGTCCGTCATGGTCTGGGGCAGTGTGTCACAGCATCATCGGACTGAGCTTGTTGTCATTGCAGACAATCTCAACGCTGTGCGTTACAGGGAAGACATCCTCCTCCCTCATGTGGTACCCTTCCTGCAGGCTCATCCTGACATGACTCTCCAGCATGACAATGCCACCAGCCATACTGTTCGTTCTGTGCGTGATTTCCTGCAAGACAGGAATGTCAGTATTCTGCCATGGCCAGCGACGAGCCCAGATCTCAATTCCATTGAGCACGTCTGGGACCTGTTGGATCGGAGGGTGAGGGCTAGGGCCATGTACAACCTGCACAACCCATGAACACTCCCCTTAGCCCGACAGATGCGGGAAGCTGGCATGTCGCGCACCGGGCTGTGAACACGCACTGGTGACACCGTGCGTTTCACCGCCTCACACGGTGCCTTACCAGTGCGATGCTCCCTCTGGTAAGCACGGGGGAGCTGGCCCAGGTCTCCAACCTGGCCCAGCCAAACCCTGTGTGCCCCCCCCCAAAAAATTGGGGGGGGGCTGCCTCTCGGGCTTAAATGCCAGCCGTGTTCCCGCATACTTCTGCTCATAAAAGCGCCGCTCCGTCTTTGCTGCCTCCAGCTCCTCCTTGGGACGGCGGTATTCCCCAGCCTGCCTCCAGGGTCCCTTACCGTCCAGGATCTCCTCCCATGTCCAGGACTCCAGATAGCTACGGTGCTTGGTCTCGTTGGGGTGGGAAGTTCTGTCACGATCTTCAATGACGGACCAAGGTGCAGCGTGCCGGGTTGAGAAAAACATGTTTATTCGTCTAACTCACCAAAACAAAAACAATGAACGAAGATCATACAGTGTAGCACCAACAGCACATACACACAAAACAAAGTCAACTTCCCACAAAGACAGGAGGGAAAAAGGGCTATCTAAGTATGGTTCTCAATCAGAGACAACGAATGACAGCTGTCCCTGATTGAGAGCCATACCCGGCCAAAAACAAAGAAATACAAAAAAAAGGAACATAGAATGCCCACCCCAACTCACACCCTGACCAAACCAAAATGAGACATAAACCGGCTCATACAGGTCAGGGCATGACATGTTCATACAAATATTTACACGTGCTAAGTTTGCTGAAAATAAACGCAGTTGACAGTGAGAGGATGTTTCTTTTTTTTTGCTGAGTTTATATATCCTAAATGTATATCCTAAAGATAGTTTCAGATTTGTGAACAAGGAGAGACAGAGTTTACTCTCTGAAGGGTTTCTTTAGTCATTGCCTGTATATTGGTCTCAAAACACTGGTTGGTCACGCAATCTTTCTATTTCCCACACTCTATCTACACAAGTCTCTCAGTCATATTGTTTGGCTACTTTTCACTCTCATATGCATCACAAATTCCATTGTAACATTTATATAAACCTGTCGCAGTAGTACAAATATTAGACTGTGATTGCATTGTTCCTGCCACCACACCCATTCTCCATTACTCTTTAGTGTATTTTGAAGGTCAGAGATTTCATTGCAGAGTAGTATGCAGCCTTGCTTGAGTTACAAAGTAAAGGTGACTTGAGAATAGTAATTACACATGGCACTGCCAAAGTACCAGGTATTGGTACTGCTTTGTTTAATGGTGGCAACTATATGCATTCTGGGGTATAATGTCCAGCTAGAGGCCAATGAAGCTATGGCTTTTGCTCTGGGCTCATTCAACCAAAGATCTAATGAAGAGTATCTCTACAAAGTTCTTAACTTCAAGTACAAACTGCTTCAGGTGAGCTCGCTAGAGTTTCCCCTAAAATTGGGAGTGTATGCTGAGCACACACTTTTTGGTTGCATTGTTCTAGAAATTGTCTTAAGGTTATGCTGTTTATGTTTTCCATTGGTCATGCTGTAATGATAATGGTTGTCAAGGATAGCCGTAGCCTACTGTATGTTGTTAATTTTATGATTGTTACTGAACCAATGAACTTTTTCTTGCCATTACAGATTATGATTGGAAAGGAATTCATCTTGAATGCACGGATCAGACTAACCAATTGCAAAAAGGGAGAGGTGCAGAAAGATAGTCCCTCTGGCACTGCTAAAGCAATGGTAAAAACTAAGGTAAAGTGTTATCACTGCAAAGATTACTAAATTATAATAGCACCAGACTAACACAGTAATAGCCTATAGGACAACATAAATAACAACAGGTAACACTTTACTTGACACCCAGCATCATAACACATTATGACACTGTCTTAACCATGTCATAATATGTCCTAACAGCTGACATAACTTGTCATAACCTGTCATAATATGGTCATAACACTGTCATGACAGATATATTTAAATCTGTTGTGACATATATTGCGTTGTTTTATGGCTGGTTATCACACCTATATAAGAGTGTTAAAACCCACAAAACCTACCATGGTAGTTATTTTATGGCTGCTTATGACACGACACCTACATAAAGGTTTCAAAACCCAGAAAACCTACCACACAAGACAAAACATTCCATTTACATTTGAGTCATGCAGACGCTCTTATAAAGAGCGGCTTCCATTACACCATAGCCTACTTTTCAACATTATGTTTATGTTATATAACATTTACTGAAATTGACCATATTAAATTATTATTGTAATTGCGCACAAATTGATGTCAGACATGCACCTACCCCAATGCTCTGTTGCTGATGACTGGGATGAATGCAGGAGAAGATTTCAGGAGCAGGAGAAGACACCCTCTTTCTGACTGATGACTGACATAACGGCACGTATGTGATAGGGCTATCTGGCTTATATGATTATGATGGTCATAATGCTTCATGACAGTGTCATAAAGTGTATTTTCTACAAGTTATTTAAAATATAATGGAGAAAAAAAAACACGACTGTAAAAAATTCATTACAACAACAACAAAGGACTTAAGAAACACATTTTTAAACGAAATGAAACTTATTGGCAGGGAAAAAAAGACATTTGAATAAATGTGGGTTTTCAGACTCATAACCAAACATAAAATAATGCAATATATGTCACAACAGGTGTAAATATATGGGTCATGACAGTGTTATGACCATAATATGACAGGTTATGACAAGTTATGTCAGCTGTTATGACATATTATGACAGGGTTATGACTGTCATAACGTGTTATGAAGCTGGGTGTCAAGGAAAGTGTTAGTATGAAAGAATGATGTTTTAATGCATGTGTTATGCAGTTGAACATTCTGTTTTTCTTTCTAAGGAAACCTATTTCTTCTGTTTCAGATGTTGGGGTGCCGCTTTGTAGTGTTGCTATTCAAGAGCAAAATGGTGTTGGCCCAGAATGTTTGCAAACCAATGTAAAATTTGTCCCTGAAGCATCAGAATGTTTAGTCATTCTCTGGTGACTGGTCTGAATTTGATTGTAGCCTAGCTAAGCTACTATTATTGTGTAAATGTCATTAAATTCCATAGTTTGGGTCTTGGGACTACAAATTATTTAATGTTCTAGATTATTGAAAATAAACTGCCTTATACTTTCTTTGACCTCTATCTCTGTGAATACATTTGGTTTTGTCAAAGGGTCATTTTGTGAGAGGGAAGCCCGGCCTGAAACGAACCCCTGGCACCATTTTCCTTTGACCTTAGTGTTCAGTGACTGCAGATCTGTAAAACCCAGAAAGGTGTAAGCAGTAAGGCGTAGTCTCCCCAAATGGTGTTATATTACCATATTGCTTGCACCTATCCAGTTTTTATAGATCTGCAAACGCCAAGAGGATCGGACCTTGGAGGTGGCGAAAAATCGTTTTCTTCGGACCGGTCCAAAGAGACACAGCTCCCACGGGAGGATGCTGTGTCCTGACATTCCATCGTCGCATACATCATTCATCAGAGGCACTTTGGGTGTTTCGCGTGGCAGCCCTTGCGGCGCCCCTTGCACATTTCGATGATGAGAGGCACGATTTAAAGGCATTTGAGCCGGTTTCAGAGCAGGGGACTCGGTTGGATCGAGTAAACTTGGTTGTCGAGCAGGTGACAGGCTATTTTCGTGCGGAATAGGCAGCTTCAAGTCCATGGAAGATCTGGTGAACGATTTCGAAGAGATATTGACAGTGTGTTTCCAAAATTTCAACACCAAAACGGAGAACATTGCCCCTGTAAACATTATCACCGAGGATGCAACATTGAGGAACGACGAGTGAGTATTGTTAAAGTTGCGAAAATCAAATCTGGTATCAGACAAAAGGTGACACAGAGTCACCAAGTAAGTTCTAATTCTTTTTATTCACTCAAGCAATAAATGGTAAATGCAATCTTCGTATATACGGGTTCAATGTAGTACCACGCAGGGTTAACAGAGAACTGACCAGCGCCTTACAATACCTTCTTTTAATACTCAGACAGAAGTAGTTCCGCTTCTGAGCTGGCCTGTCAGAGTAGAGACTGGGCATGGTTTTAGACTTGCCCAGTCTATCGTAGGCGCACAGGCTGGTCCCAAAAGTTCAGCTTCTTTTTTGTGTCTCAACCTAGAAACTGCTTGTTTGCAACATTTTTCTATTCATGGGTTCCTAGCTCAACATACTGTTATCTCCCAAGGTTATACTGCCCCTTAGCCAGACACCAGGTGTTTGCACAATTCACTGTATTGTTCCACAATTTATCAGCCTTAGCTCAAACATATTCCTGTGTAGCAAAGAAACATATTCTCAAACCTAACAGTATGCGAAGTGACTCGTGGCCAAAGTTAGTTTGTAACAACACCGTTCCTCCCTTGCAATGTACTATCACATTTCAGTGTCGCACTCTGCATAATAGCGGTATTGATGGTTGATGCAAGCTGCCAACATTCAACATTGTACCAGATAAGCTTCTATAATATTTACACCTATTCGAGAATATTACTATAGGCTTACAGTAATGCTACATTAATTTCACTAGAAGTTTACATTTATTATGATGCGTTTTTCATGCATTATTGTTGCTATGCACGTACTGTCAGTTGTGCTGATAACTTGTCAATAAGCAACGTTATCAATGGTCATGTGACTGCTCCATCAAACTAGATCTTAGAACTCACATAATCTCAGGTGACAACATGTCAGTGCATGGTTTCCCAAATATGCCTAACAAAGACATCCCACTAAACTCTAGATTAGAATGTTGAACCAAATGCCCTTCCCTGGAGTTCAGAATAAATAGGACAACTCCCATTTATCCCCTCCTAAAAGATGAAAGATTTGGCTCATGTCTTGGATAGTGTCACGCCCTGACCTGTTGGAGCCTGTTAATGTCTCATTTTGGTTTGGTCAGGGTGTGATTTGGGAGTGGGCATTCTATGTTATAGTTTTTGTATTTCTTTGTTTTGGCTGAGTGTGGCTCTCAATCAGGGACAGCTGTCTATCGTTGTCTCTGATTGGGAACCACACTTAAGCAGCTAATTTTTCCCTCCTTTCTTTGTGGGAGGTTGACACTGTTATTTGTGTGTATGCTGTGGGTGCTACACCTATTTGGTCTTCATTTTGTTGTTTTGATTGATTGAGTGAGTTAATGAAATAAATATGTTTAACTCAACCCGGTACGCTGCGCCTTGGTCCGTCAATGAAGATCGTGACAGAACCTCCCACCACCAAGAGACCAAGCAGCGTGCCTACCTGGAGTCCTGGACATGGGAGGAGATCCTGGACGGGAAGGGACCCGGGAGGCAGGCGGGGGGAATACCGCCGTCCGAAGGAGGAGCTGGAGGCAGCTAAGAAGGAGCGGCGCTTCTATGAACAAAAGTATGCGGGAACACGGCTGGCCTTTAAGCCCGAGAGGCAGCCCCAAAAAATTTTTTTGGGGGGGCACACGGGGAGTTTGGCTGGACCAGGTTGGAGACCTGGGCCAGCTCCCCGTGCTTACCAGAGTGAGCAGCACACTGGTAGGGCACCGTGTGAGGCGGTGAAACGCACGGTGTTGCCAGTGCGTGTTCACAGCCCGGTGTGTGACATGCCAGCTTCCCGCATAGTTTTTGAGAGTAGGAGTGTTCAGCCTGGGAGGAGTATGCCGACTCAGCGCTCTTGGCCTCCAGTACGCCTCCTCGGACCAGGATATCCTGCGCCGGCTCTGCGTACTGTGTCTCGGTGCGTCTCCACAGCCCGGCACGTCCTGTGCCAGCGCCCGCAGGTTCAGAGCGGAGTTATCCATTCAGCCAGGACGGGTTGTGCAGGCTGTACGCCGGAGACCTCCAGTGCGTCTTCACGGCCCAGTATATCCTGCCCCTGTTCCACGCTCCCGGATCCCTGTGCGTGTGGTGAGCCCAGCATGCACTGTCCCACGCTCCAGGATCCCTGTGCGTGTGGTGAGCCCAGCATGTACTGTCCCACGCTCCAGGATTCCTGTGCGCGTTGTGCGCCTTCGGAGCCCGGCACGGCCTGTGCCCGCTCCACGCACCAGGCCCCCTGTGCGCCTCCAGAGCCCGGCGAGGCCTGTCCCTGCTCCGCGCACCAGGCCCCTGTGCGCCTCCAGAGCCCGGCGAGGCCTGTCCCTGCTCGCGCACCAGGCCCCCTGTGCGCCTCCAGAGCCCGGCGAGGCCTGTCCCTGCTCCGCGCACCGCGCCTCCAGAGCCCGGCGAGGCCTGTCCCTGCTCCGCGCACCAGGCCCCCTGTGCGCCTCCAGAGCCCGGCGAGGCCTGTCCCTGCTCCGCGCACCAGGCCCTGTGCGCCTCCAGGCCCGGCGAGGCCTGTCCCTGCTCCGCGCACCAGGCCCCCTGTGCGCCTCCAGAGCCCGGCGAGGCCTGTCCCTGCTGGCGCACCAGGCCTCCAGAGCCCGGCGAGGCCTGTCCCTGCTCGCGCACCAGGCCCCTGTGCGCATCGAGCCCGGCACGTCCTGCTCCGCGCACCAGGTCCCCTGTGCGCCTCCAGAGCGCGCCGAGGGTGCCCAGTCCGGGGCCCGCGCCGAGGGTGCCCAGTCCGGGGCCCGCGCCGAGGGTGCCCAGTCCGGGGCCCGCGCCGAGGGTGCCCAGTCCGGGGCCCGCGCCGAGGGTGCCCAGTCCGGGGCCCGCGCCGAGGGTGCCCAGTCCGGGGCCCGCGCCGAGGGTGCCCGCAGCGAGGGTGCCCAGTCCGGGGCCCGCGCCGAGGGTGCCCGCAGCGAGGGTGCCCAGTCCGGGGCCCGCAACGATGTTGCCCGCAACGAGGGTGCCCAGTCCGGGGCCCGCAGCGAGGGTGCCCAGTCCGGGGCCCGCAGCGAGGGTCCCCAGTCCGGGGCCCGCAGCGAGGGAGCCAGAGGTGGTGCGGTGTCTACGTCCCGCACCAGAGCCGCCACCGCGGATAGATGCCCACCCAGACCCTCCCCAATAGGGTCAGGTTTTGCGGCCGGAGTCCGCACCTTTGGGGGGGGGTACTGTCACGCCCTGACCTGTTGGAGCCTGTTAATGTCTCATTTTGGTTTGGTCAGGGTGTGATTTGGGAGTGGGCATTCTATTGAGTGAGTTAATGAAATAAATATGTTTAACTCAACCCGGTACGCTGCGCCTTGGTCCGTCAATGAAGATCGTGACAGATAGAGATAGTTGATCCCACTGATCTGTTTGTGGTTAATAAATAGTTAGCCTAATACAATGCTGTTTAGAAATGATACATTAGTTATTAATGTCTCACCTCTCCCCTTCTCACTATTCATAATACTATCTCAAAGCAGTGCGGCTGTGGCATTATCAACAGCCCAAACATATCGCACAGCTGGCGGATTAGTCCTCAGTACATCTTACTGCTTCCAATTTATGTTTTTGATCGAAAATGTACAGTATCATCTGGGTAAATCATTTGTAAGATGTTTGTGACCTTTGTGGCATCTGTCACTTAGTAATCAATATATGGCTCTATGCACAGTGCAGTGTCATTATGACAAATATCACCACTGTTGACCATTATTAGAAGTTAGCTATCACTTCTCTACATGAGCTTTGGTCCTACAGGTGGTGGTGTTCACTTTTATGTGTCTCATCTTATTTCCCCCCACAGGATCTGGAATGCTCTCGCAGATAATTATGGTAATGTCATGGCAGTGGATTGGAAACAGTCTCGAACACGCTCCCTCCATCTCCCCACTCTAAACCTCAAAGACAAACCAGTGAGGCAAGTTCTTGCTTCATAGTGTGCTCTTTCTTTGCCCCTTTCTTTTCATCCCCACTCTCTCTGTCTCTGTCTCTCTCTCTCTCTATTCCCTACCACTCTCCCTGCCCTTACCTTCCTGTCCAATCTGTTTATCGCTCCAATCTAAAATTCACAATTCATTGTGCCAGGATTTAGTTTTGATTAAATCCCCTCCCCCTGACCTGTCAGAGGGTGGATGATGTAACACTGGAGCTGTCCGACGATGAGCTGAGGGAACAGATGGACATGCACACCATCATCGTCTCCTGCCTCAATGACAAACCCCTCCTCACCACAGAACAGGTAGGGCTACCCACCAATATACCAACCTACCAACCCACAGCTCTGCCTGGAATAGCCCAAGACTGACCTGCACTTTATCAAAGATAGAATACAGTGTAGCAGAGCTGGGTATGGGGCTCGTGCCTGTTGCTTGAATGTGCTTCACATAGACAGGTGACAGGTGGACTGAGCCGGTGTTTGTGTGTGAACCAGAGTTGGGGTCTATTCTATCGACATTTCCAGTCAATTCAGGAATAACATTTAATTCCAAGGATTGGAATTGCACTACATATGGAGAAATTCTATGTCCAATGCAACAGACAGGAATAGAAATGGAACTGATATCAAATGTGTGGTGTTACCGTGTGTTTTGTAGGTTATTGAGGAGATAGAAGAGATGATGCAGGACTCTCCTGACCTGGGGGCAGAGCAGAACCACCCCTCTCAGACCTCTCCATGCTCTCTCTGGACATCCAGCGCACCAGAACAAACCACAGCTATGAAGAGCGTGAGTACATCTGTCAGTTAGGTCAGTGTGTTTGTGTGTGTGTGTAAATGGTGAGGGGGGGAGAGGGAGGTTGAAAGTGTGTTTGCATTGTTATGCTACATTTCTGTGTGTGTGTGTGTGCAGGAGAAAGGACCCTGTGTGTAGCAGAGCTGAATGAGCTGCTAGAGGAGGTGGAGATGGCCATCAGACATTACAGTGAGGAGCTGATTCAACACTTGACCCTCAGGGATGAGCTGGATTTAGAAAAAGAGGTGAAGAACAGCTTCATCTCTATCCTGATAGATGTGCAGAACAGACAGAAGGAACACAGGGACCTACTGAAGAAAAATAAACTCAAGAGGTGCCGGGGCCCCCGCAGGGCCGACCTGAGAGAACACAAGCACTAGGATCAGTGAGTGACACCATCCATGCTGTGCGTGCACACACACAAACATACACACAATGCTGCCTGCTGATCCACTGTTTTATGGCATTGCTTAGTAACCTTTACATTTATTCAAACCTTATACAACTTCTTTCTTGCTTGTACAGATGTCCCCCCTTATTAAATCAAATCAAATGTTATTTGTCACATACACATGGTTAGCAGATGTTAATGCGAGTGTAGCGAAATGCTTGTGCTTCTAGTTCCGACCATGCAGTAGTATCTAACAAGTAATCGAACAATTTCACTACAACTACCTTATACACACAAGTGTAAAGGAATGAATACGAGTATGTACATATAAATATATGGATGAGCGATGGCTGACCGGCATAGGCAAGATGCAGTAGATGGTATAGAGTACAGTATATACATGTAAGATGAGTAATGTAGGATATGTAAACATATAGATGGCATCGATTAAAGTGGCCATCAAAGTCTGATGGCCTTGAGATAGAAGCTGTTTTTCAGTCTCTCGGTCCCAGCTTTGATGCACCTGTACTGACCTTGCCTTCTGGATGATAGCGGGGTGAACAGGCGGTGGCTTGGGTGGTTGTTGTCCTTGATGATCTTTTTGGCTTTCCTGTGACATCGGGTGGTGTAGGTGTCCTGGAGGGCAGGTAGTTTACCGCCGGTGATGCGTTGTGCAGTCCTCACTACCTTCTAGAGAGCCTTACGGTTGTGGGCGGAGCAGTTGCCGTACCAGGCGGTGATACAACCCGACAGGATGCTCTCGATTGTGCATCTGTAGAAGTTTGTGTGTTTTTGGTGACAAGACGAATTTCTTCAGCCTCCTGAGGTTGAAGAGGCGCTGTTGCGCCTTCTTCACCACGCTGTCTGTGTGGGTGGACCTTTTCAGTTTGTCCGTGATGTGTATGCCGAGGAACTTAAAACTTTCCACCTTCTCCACTACTGTCCCGTCGATGTGGATAAGGGGGTGCTCCCTCTGCTGTTTCCTGAAGTCCACGATCATCTCCTTAGTTTTGTTGACGTTGAGTGAGAGGTTATTTTCCTGACACCACACACCGAAGGCCCTCACCTCCTCCCTGTAGGCCGTCTCGTTGTTGTTGGTAATCAAGCCTACCACTGTAGTGTCGTCAGCAAACTTGATGATTGAGTTGGAGGCGTGCTTGGCCACGCAGTCATGGGTGAACAGGGAGTACAGGAGAGGGCTGAGAATGCACCCTTGTGGGGCACCAGTGTTCAGGATCAGCGGGGTGGAGATGTTGTTTCCTACCCTCACCACCTGGGGCCGGCCCGTCAGGAAGTCCAGGACCCAGTTGCACAGGGCTGGGTCGAGACCTAGGGTCTTGAGCTTAATGACGAGTTTGAAGGGTACTATGGTGTTAAATGCTGAGCTGTAGTCGATGAACAGCATTCTTACATAGGTATTCCTCTTGTCCAGATGGGTTAGGGCAGTGTGCAGTGTGATTGCGATTGCGTCGTCTGTGGACCTATTGGGACGGTAAGCAAATTAGAGTGGGTCTAGGGTGTCAGGTAGGGTGGCGGTGATATGATCCTTGACTAGTCTCTCAAAGCACTTCATGATGACAGAAGTGAGTGCTATGGGGCGATAGTCATTTAGCTCAGTTACCTTAGCTTTCTTGGGAACAGGAACAATGGTGGCCCTCTTGAAGCATGTGGGAACAGCAGACTGGGATAAGGATTGATTAAATATGTCTGTAAACACACCAGCCAGCTGGTCTGCGCATGCTCTGAGGACACGGCCAGGGATGCCATCTGGGCCAATAGCCTTGTGAGGGTTAACACGCTTAAATGTTTTACTCACGTTGGCTGCGGTGAAGGTGAGCCCGCAGATTTTGGTAGCTGACCGTGTCGGTGGCACTGTATTGTCCTCAAAGCGAGCAAAGAAGTTGTTTAGTTTGTCTGGGAGCAGGACATCGTGGTCCGCGACAGGGCTGGTTTTCTTTTTGTATTCTGTAATTGACTGTAGACCCTGCCACATTCCTCCCGTGTCTGTGCCGTTGAATTTTGACTCTACTTTGTCTCAAAACTGACGCTTAGCTTGTTTGATTGCCTTGCGGAGGGAATAGCTACACTGTATTCAGTCATGTTTCTGGTCGTCTTGCCCTGATTAAAAGCAGTGGTTCGCGCTTTCAGTTTTGCGCGAATGCTGCCATCAATCCACAGTTTCTGGTTGGGGAAGGTTTTAATAGTCGCTATGGGTACAACATCACCGATGCACTTGCTAATAAACTCGCTCACCGAATCAGTGTATACATCAATGTTGTTGTCTGTTGCTGTCCGGAACATATCCTAGTCCACATGATCGAAGCAATCTTGAAGTGTTGAATCAGATTGGTCGGACCAGCGTTGAACAGACCTGAGCACGGGGCGTTTCCTGTTTTAGTTTCTGTCTATAGGCTGGGAGCAACAAAATGGAGTTGTGGTCAGACTTGCCGAAAGGAGGGCGGAGAATGGCCTTGTATGCGTCGCGGAAGATAGAATAACAATGATCCAGGATTTTGCCAACCCGGGTCGCACATTCGATATGCTGATAAAATTTAGGGAGCCTTGTTTTCAGATTATTACTATCTTGATACCTTATTACTTCACTCTTTTTACATTCTCATTTACTGGTTTATTGTTTTGGGGATATTGACCTTTTAAGCCTTGCACATGGATCTTGATACCTTATTACTTCACTCTTTTTTTACGAACTCATTTACTGGTTTATTGTTTTGGGGATATTGACATTTTAAGCCTTGCACATGGTTCCTCCTATTTTCTTCTGCTTGTTTCCTGTTTGTGTGCCTCTTACTTCCCGTTTCTCTGCTTCACTTCTTTCCTCTCTAGCGCTTTATCATGGTGGGGCTCTCCTCTGCCATTCAAAATGGCTTCCGGAAAACTTTTGGGAGGGGTAGGAGTGAAAGACAGGTGCATATATTTCTCTCTGTCTGTTGCCCTCTTCATTGGTGCTGTGTGTGTTTTTGTTGGTCAGCTAGATGTACATGAAGTACAATTGGTGGGATGGATTAAAAGTGTTTTTGTGGTAGTGGTAGAAGTTTAGACCGTTTTACTTTACTATTTAAAGCAAAGCAGTTGCATATAGTCAAAGTTGATGAACTACTATATCAACCATATTTATTTGGATTATGGGGCAGTTAGATCACAAAATGTCTCAACTACAGTTGTTGCGTGTGAGAACTCAAAGAAGAAAGACATAGAACAAAGCGATCTTTTGTTAGAAGATGGGAATAAAAAGCAGGATTATCATGTGGACAACACTCTAAGGAAAGCAAAGCAACTCTGAATCAATCATCCTGTGGGATTCAGATAAATAGATACAAATGTAAATCGTGCAAAACATTCAGTGTGAAGTTTGATTTTAGGTGAATGATGTAATGATTAGAAAGTTATAAACTATTATTTTTGGAGAGAAATATCTAGTGGTGACAACTCTATAAAAGTATTTGTGTGGTAGTTGATGAACTACAGTGCCTTCAGAACGAATTCACACCCCTTGACCTTTTCCATATTTTGTTGTGTTACAGTTAGAATTTTAAATAGATTAAATTGAGGTGTTGTCACTGGCCTACATACAATACTTTACTCCACAATACTAACCTAAATGACAGAGTGTAAAGTAGGAAGCCTGTACATAATACAAATATTCCAAAACATGCATCCTGTTTGCAATAAGGCACTAAAGTAAAACTGCAAAAAATGTGGCAAAGAAATTAACTTTATGTCCTCAATACACAGAGTTACGTTTTGGGCAAATCCAACACAACACATAATTTTTAAGCATGGGGTGACTGCATCATGTTATGGGTATGCTTGTCATCAGCAAGGACTAGGAGTTTTTTAGGATAAAAAGAAATGGAACAGAGCTAAGCACAGGCAAAATCCTAGAGGAAAACCTGGTTCAGACTGCTTTCCTACAGACACTGGGAGACAAATTCACCTTTCAGCAGGACAATAACCTAAAACGTAAGTTTCATCAGACCAGAGGATATTTCTCCAAAAAGTATGATCTTTGTCCCCATGTGCAGTTGCAAACCGTAGTCAGGCTTTTTTATGGCGGTTTTGGAGCAGTGGCTTCTTCCTTGCTGAGCGGCCTTTCGGGTTATGGACTCGTTTTACTGTGGACATAGATACTTTTGTACCTGTTTCCTCCAGCATCTTCACAAGGTCCTTTGCTGTTGTTCTGGGATTAATTTGCATTTTTCGCACCAAAGTACGTTCATCTCTAGGAGACAGAACGTGTCTCCTTCCTGAGCAGTATGACGGCTGCGTGGTCCCATTGTGTTTATACCTGTGTACTATTGTTTGTACAGATGATCGTGGTACCTTCAGGCGTTTGGAAATTGCTCCTAAGGATGAACCAGACTTGTGGGGGTCTACAATTATTTTTCTGAGGTCTTGGCTGATTTCTTTTGATTTTCCCATGATGTCAAGCAAAGAGGCACTGAGTTTGAAGGTGGGCCTTGGAATCCATCCACAGGTACACCTCCAATTGACTCAAATTATGTCAATTAGCCTATCAGAAGATTCTAAAGCCATGACATCATTTTCTGGAATTTTCCAAGCTGTTTTAGGGAGTGGTGGGAGTTTTGAGTCTGGCACGCCCAAAGTAAAATGCCTGCCACTCAGGCCCAGAAACTAGGATATGCACATCATTTATAATTAGTCCTATTGGATAGAAAACACTCTGAAGTTTCTAAAACTGTTAAAATAATGTCTGTGAGTATAACAGAACTGATATGGCAGGCGAAAACCCGAGGAATTTCTGTTCTGAATTTTTTGTTGTTGTTGTGACATGTCTTCTTTTCCAATGGTTGTCTATGGGATCTGCTTTAATCCAGGACCCAGGTTGCAGTACCTATGGCTTCCACTAGATGTTAACAGTCTTTAGTGTTTGAGTTTACCTTGAAAAACAATCGAATAGAAGAAGATTATGTAAGTGGAGGGAGGAAGTGCCTTTTGTGTTTTACGTGCGAGATTGCACGCCTCGGGATTTTACTTTTCTATCACTCAGGATATTATCCGTGTGAAATATTATAGTTAATATACATAAAAGTGTACCTAAGGATACATTATGAACAATGTTTGATTTGTTTGGACAAAGTTGATAGGTATATTTTGAATGCTTTCTCTTCCCTGTACAATGGGCGAGTGGACAGTGGATTTTCTGAACATAACACGCCAACCAAACGGAGATTTATGGATATAAAAAATGACTTTTTCTAACAAAAGGAACATTGGATGTCTTGCTTGGACACTTCGGATTGCCCTCAGCAGAAGATCATCAAAGGTAAGCGATTTATTTTAGCTCTTTTTATGTGTTTTGTGTCACCCGTGCTGGTTTTATTATTATGCTAATAAAGGAAGTACATGGGGTGCTGTCCTCAAACAATCAAATGTTGTGCTTTTGCCGTAAAGGATTTTTGAAATCTGACAACGCTGTGAGATTTCCAAGAGTCTAAGCTTGTGAAGAGTGTGCAACACTTGTATTTTCATGAATGTTTTATAATTCTGCTTTTGGATTTTGAATTTGGCGCCCTACATTTTTCCGGATGTTGTAACGCTCCTTAATTATCCCCAAGAGGTTAAAGGCACAGTAAACTTAGTGTATGTAAACTTCTGACCCAGTGGAATTGTGATACAGTGAATTATAAGTGAAATAGTCTGTCTGTAAACAATTGTTGGAAAAAGGACTTGTGTCATGCACAAAGTAGATGTCCTAACCGACTTGCCAAAACTATAGTTTGTTAACAAGAAATTTGTGGAGTGGTTGAAAAAGGAGTTTTAATGAGGGAAATAAGTATTTGACCCCATCTCAATCAGAAAGATTTCTGGCTCCCAGGTGTCTTTTATACAGGTAACGAGCTGAGATTAGGAGCACACTCTTAAACCTCTCGAGCTCCAGCAGCAGAGGTGACTGTTTTGGAGAGCCTGGCGTGCCCAAAGTAAAATGCCTCCCATTTAGGCCCAGAAAATGGGATATGCATATATTTAGTACCATTGGATAGGAAACACTCTGAATTTTCCAAAACTGTTAACCATTTGTCTGTGGGTCAATCAGCACGCATATAGCAGGCAAAACCCTGAGGAATCTCTGTCCTGGAAAAAGTCATTTTGACACATTGCTCATTTTGGAACCCCTCCCTATTGAAAATGACCATATATAGGCATATGTTTGCAATGCAGGAAGCTTCCTTGTGATGTCACCAGCCTCTGGATGGTGTTTTCCTCCATTTTGGGTGAGTAATCCCAGAGAAAACGAGGAAACCATGCGGTCCCCTCTTTATGAAAACTCGTCACGGATGCGCCAAGACGAGAAGTCACGGAGCGTCTGTTTTATCGTCGTTATTGATCAGTTTATATTCCGGCTGATTTATAATAGTAAATATACGTAAAAGTGTTCCTAAGGAAACATTTAAAACTGTTTGTTTTTGGACAAGTTTATAGGTATAATTTGAACGAGTTGGCGCCGCGTTTCAATAGAGGAGTGGAGGCTGTAGTTTCTGATTATAACGCGCGAACCAAATGGAGGATTTATGGATAAAAGACGTTACTTTTTCTAACAAAAGAACCATGGATTGTCTTCGTTGGACACTTAGGATGACCTCAGCAGAAGTTCTTCAACAGGTAATTGATTTGTTTTCGCTGTGAAATGTGTTATGTGTGTGCCATGATGGCTAATCGATACATGGCTATTGGAAAATATGTGAGGTGCTAGCCTCAAACAAATGAATGTGCTGCTTTCGCCGTAAAGCCTTTTTGAAATCTGACAACGCTGTGATATTGCCAAGAAACAGAGCTTTTGATGAGTATGGAACACTTGTATATTGCTGGATGTTTAATAATTCAACTTTCGGAATTTAAATTTGGGGCTTTAGATTTTCGCTGGTAGTGTCGGGATGAGCCCGCTAGCAACCCCCTGGTAATTGAGAATGCTTAAGAGGTTTTAAAGGGTGTGGTCCTAATCTCAGCTTGTTACCTGTATAAAAGACACCTGTCCACAGAAGAAATCAATTAATCAGATTCCAAACTCTCCACCATGGCCAAGACCAAAGAGCTCTCCAAGGATGTCAGGGACAAGATTGTAGACCTACACAAGGCTGGTATGGGCTACAAGACCATCGCCAAGCAGCTTGGTGAGAAGGTGACAACAGTTGATGCGATTATTCGCAAATGTAAGAAACACAAAAGAACTGTCAATCTCCCTCGGCCTGGGGCTCCATGCAAGATCTCACCTCGTGGAGTTGCAATGATCATGAGAACGGTGAGGAATCAGCCCAGAACTACAGGGGAGGATCTTGTCAATGATCTCAAGGCAGCTGGGACCATAGTCACCAAGAAAACAATTGGTAACACACTACGCGGTGAAGGACTGAAATCCTGCAACGCCCGCAAGGTCCCCCTGCTCAAGAAAGCACATATACATGCCTGTCTGTTTGCCAATGAACATCTGAATGATTCAGAGGACAACTGGGTGCAAGTGTTGTGGTCAGATGAGACCAAAATGGAGCTCTTTGGCATCAACTCAACTCGCCGTGTTTGGAGGATGAATGCTGCCTATGACCCCAAGAACACCATCCCCACCGTCAAACATGGAGGTGGAAACATTATGCTTTGGGGGTGTTTTTCTGCTAAGGGGACAGGACAACTTCACCGCATCAAAGGGACGATGGACGGGTCCATGTACGGTCAAATCTTGGGTGAGAACCTCCTTCCCTCAGCCAGGGCATTGAAAATGGGTTGTGGATGGGTATTCCAGCATGACAATGACCCAAAACACACGGCCAAGGCAACAAAGGAGCGGCTCAAGAATAAGCACATTAGGGTCCTGGAGTGGCCTAGCCAGTCTCCAGACCTTAATCCCATAGAAAATCTGTGGAGAGAGCTGAAGGTTCGAGTTGCCAAATGTCAGCCTCGAAACCTTAATGACTTGGAGAAGATCTGCAAAGAGGAGTGGGACAAAATCCCTCCTGAGATGTGTGCAAACCTGGTGGCCAACTACAAGAAACGTCTGACCTCTGTGATTGCCAACAAGGGTTTTGCCACCAAGTACTAAGTCATGTTTTGCAGAGGGGTCAAATACTTATTTCCCTCATTAAAATGCAAATCAATTTATAACTGGATTTTTTTAGTTGTTATTCTGTCTCTCACTGTTCAAATAAACCTACCATTAAAATTATCGACTGATAATTTCTTTGTCAGTGGGCAAACGTACAAAATCAGCAGGGGATCAAATACTTTTTTCCCTTACTGTAGGTCTATAACAGTTTGGGTCTAGAGTGTCACCCCCTTTGAAGAGGGGGATTATCGCGGCAGCTTTCCAATCTTTCGGGATCTCAGACGATACGAAAGAGGTTGAACAGACTGGTAATAGGGGTTGCAACAATGGCGGAGGATAATTTCAGAAAGAGAGGGTCCAAATTGTCTAGCCAAGCTGATTTGTACTGGTACAGGTTTTGCAGCTCTTTCTGAACATCTGCTATCTGGATTTGGGTGTATGAGAAGCTGGGGAGGCTTGGGCAAGTAGCTGCGGGGGGTGCGGAGCTTTTGGCCGGGGTTGGGGCAGCCAGGAAGAAAGCATGACCAGCCGTAGAGAAAAGCTTGTTGAAATTCTCGATTTATCGTCGATTTATCAGTGGTGACCGTGTTACCTAGCCTCAGTGCAGTGGGCAGCTGGGAGAAGGTGCTCTTGTTCTCCAAGGACTTTACAGTGTCCCAAAACTTTTTGGAGTTAGAGCTACAGGATGCAAACTTCTGTTTGAAAAAGCAAGCCTTTGCTTTCCTGACTGACTGCGTGTATTGGTTCCTGACTTCCCTGAACAGTTGTATAATCGCAGGGACTATTCGATGCTATTGCAGTCCGCCACAGGATGTTTTTGTGCTGGTCAAGGGCTGTCAGGTCTGGAGTGAACCAAGGGCTATATCGGTTCTTAGTTCAACATTTTTTGAAAGGGGCATGCTTTTTTAAGATGGTGAGGAAATTACTCTTAAAGAATGACCAGGCATCCTCGACTGACGGGATGAGGTCAATATCCTTCCAGGATACCCGGGCCAGGTCGATTAGAAAGGCCTGCTCGCAGAAGTGTTTTAGGGAGCGTTTGACAGTTATGAGGGGTGGTCGTTTGACCGCAGACCCATAGCGGATGCAGGCAATGAGGCAGTGATCGCTGAGATCCTGATTGAAAACAGCAGAGGTGTATTTGGAGGGTAAGTTGGTCAGGATAATATCTATGAGGGTGCCCATGTTTACAGATTTGAGGTTGTACCTGGTAATCATTTTGATAATTTGTGTGAGATTGAGGGCATCTGTGAAGACCTATGCAATCAAGCTTGTTTTTTTATTTGTATTAATTTAGAAAATGTTCTATAATTCTTCTTTCACTGAAAATGTGGGATAGGTTGTGTAGATCAGTAGGATAACAATATAATGTGTAATTGAATTAAGGCAGAAACATGTGACAAGTGTACAAGGGGTGTTTACACTTTCACTAGGCACTGTACTTATTCTCTCTCTTTTTCTCTGTTGTTTCTACCCCATGGTCTCTCTTAGTATCTGACCACAGTCATCCCATATGAGAAGAAAGGAGGTCCTCCATCGGTGGAAGATCTTCAGATCCTTACCCAAAGTAAGTGGCACCTTAGTAAGTGGCACCTGTCAGGTGCAGAGCATTTGTCCCCCACCCATCACATGAATCTTGAATAAATAAAAACCTTTGTGCTACTTGAAGTACAGGGTACAGTTAATATCTAGTGTTATAGATGGTTGACATACCGTGGTCATGTAAATTCCTGGAATAAATATATTTTTCTGATTGGTTTGTTTCTGTTGCAGTCCTGCAAGCTATGAGAGACGACAGTGACAAGGTGCCCAGGCTTCTGACAGACTACATTCTCAAAGGTGAATACACTCAGCCTCTCCCTATGTACATTTTAACATTAGTAGGCTATATTACAGTGATGTATGTGTTATTGGCATACTGATGTCGCTGCATTTTTGTAGAATTCAAGAGCATAATGGTTATTGATAACGCATGATTTTCATTACGCTATTTTAAGCTAGGCTTTTCTACTGTTTAAGTTGTTGTGCCTTTTCTTTTGTGTGTATGGTAGAGGGCAATTTACAGTTGAGTGATCTCCTTTAAAAAAATGATTCTTCATTTTCTGTTCAGTGTCTCGCTGCATTGTACTTGCTAGCTCTGGTGTGAGAGCCATGGACAGAGAGGTTTGTGGCACACATTCACAGACACTACTGTGTGGTGTAGTTCACTCATTGCGGGAGATGACAGCTTTGCACACTCTTGGCATTCTCTCAACCAATGATAATAAATAATTCAATTCAGTAATATGAGATCTGAATGTAAAACATTTAGCAGATGCGCTTATCCTAGGCGACTTACAGTAAGTGCATTCATATTTAGACAGCTTGGTGAGACAACCACATATCACATTCAAATATACAGTATACTAACATTCCATTCCACCTAAACAATAGATATACAACACATTCAGAAAGTGTTTATACCCCTTGACCTGTGCCATATATTGTTGTGTTACAGCCTGAATTCAAAATGTATCAAATGTATAAAGAAATCTCACCAATCTACACACACAATACCCCACAAATGTAAAACATATTTAAGAACTGTTGCAAATGTATTGAAAAATGAAATACAGAACTATCTCATTTACATAAGTATTCAAACCCCTGAGTGAATACTTTGTAGAAGCACCTTTGGTAGTGATTACAGCTGAGTCTTTCTGGGTAAGTCTCTTCTGGGTAAGATATTTCCACACCTGGATTATAAAATATATGCCCATTATTATTTACAAAATCCTTCAAGCTCTTGGTTGTTGGTCATTGGTTGTTGGTCATTGGTTGTTGGTCATTGCTAGACTTTTTCAAGTCTTGCCATAGATTTAAGTAGATTTAAGTCAAAACTGTAACTCGGCCACTCAGGAATATTCACTGCCTTCTTGGTAAGCAACTCCAGGGTACATTTGAATTAATCTCCCAGTGTCTGGTGGAAAGCAGACTGAACCAGGTTTTCCTCCAGGATTTTGCCTGTGCTTAGCTCCATTCCATGTATTTTTGTTATCCTGAAAAACTCCCCAGTCGTTAATGATTACAAGCATACCCATAACATGATGCAGCCAACTAGATCGAATCCCCGAGCTGACAAGGTAAAAATCTGTTGTTCTACCCCTGAACAAGGCAGTTAACCCACTGTTCCTAGGCCGTCATTGTACATAAGAAGTTGTTCTTAACTGACTAGTCTAGTAAAATAAAGGTTAAATAAAAAATGTAAAAATATGCTAAAAGGGGTATTCAATGACTACTAATTTTTTTACCCATCTATCAATAAGTGCCCTTTGTGTGGCATCATGAAACCTCCCTGGTCTTTGTTGTTGTATCTGTTTGAAATCACTGCTCGACTGAGGGACCTTACAGATAATTGTTTTTGTGGGGTACAGAGATGAGGTAGTCATTCAAAAAGAATGTTAAACACTAATAGCACACAGAATAATTTCTGCAGGCATTGTATAGCGTTTGGTAAAAACCTTTTTTTAAACACATGTAAAATCTATGAATAAAAAAATCTGAGAACAGTCATGTTTTACACACACATGAAGGTACGATAAGAATAATTTCTGATGAAAAAACACAAATGTGGAAAAAAAAGTTTTGGAAATAAACTCTTCTTATACTCCCCACAGCATAGAAGTGTGAGATATCCAAGATGGCATCCAAGATGGCGTAGCAGTGCAGATGTGTTTTTGTTCGTCCCCTCGTGTACTTTTGTATATATTTCAAATTTATTTTCAATCTCTTTTCCATTTTATATTAAATATACCTTCCGGTAACCTGCCTCACCCAATGTGTTACAGAACCGCTATTCTTTAGACCTTTTAGACAGAACTCCATCGGAAGCTAGCCAGCTAATTAGCTACTAGCTATTTAGTCACTGTTAGCCACTGCTAGCGGCCTTTACCTTCTGCACAGACAGCAGCCCTTTTTAGTCTGGATAATACTCACCAGCCTGCCATTATCGGACTGTTTCTCCACTACAAACGCTGGATCCCTGCCGTAAACTCTGGACCACTACATCTGATCACCACAGCTAGCTAGCTGCCACCGAGTGACCCAGCCCTGAGCCAGGCCCACCTCCCGGCCTCCTCAGTGTTCACCCGGACTCCACCCAAACACGGCTAGAACCCACTACTCTACCGGTTCCTTGCCGTAAGCTCACGACCCTAGCACTGGATTCATCGCTGCTACCGAGTGGCTATAGTGGCTAACGCCCCTGCCCCGAAGCTAGCACCAGTTAGCCGCGAGCCAGGCGCATATCCCGGCTAGCAAAGGAAAGTACCACAACAACAATACCTCTCTCGCCATCTGGCCACTTGTCGACACGGCGCATCGTCGTACCACCTTGACTGGTCTGCCGACGAATACTCCATCCGCTGTGCCTGCAACCAGCCTCTGTCGGATGTCGGCGCAGACGGTTCTACCAACCCCAGCCGGCTAACTTTAAACGCCATCTCCTGTGTGCCGGTGTAGTAACGAATACCTCACGGCTTCCCTGTCCTATCTATTGCTGTTCACTGGACCCTATGATCACTCGGCTACAAAGCTGTTGCCTGCTGGACTATTCATTAATCTGTTTATTTTTGTTTATCTGTCGGCCCCAGCCGTGTACTCAGGCCCTGTGTGTAGCTAACCAACCCTCTCTGCCCATTCATCGCCAGTTTACCTGTTGTCTTAGCTGATTAGCTGTTGTTGTCTTACCCATTGTTGTCTTAGCTAGCTCTCCCAATCAACACCTGTGTTTGCTTTATGCCTCACTTTATGTCTCTCTCAAATGTCAATATGCCATGTTTACTGTTGTTTAGGATAGTTATCATTGTTTTAGTTTACAGTGGAGACCCTAGGCCCACTCTACATGCCTCAGAGTCTTTCTTTGTCCCACCTCCAATACACATGGGGTGACTTCACCCAGTATTACCAGCACCACCAGAGATGCAACCACTCTTATCACTCGGTGCCTGGGCTTACCTCCACTGTACCCTCACCCCACCATATCCCTGTCTGCACATTATGCCCTGAATCTATTCTACCACACCCAGAAATCTGCTCCTTTTATTCTCTGTCCCCAACGCACTAGACGACCTACCATACCCGTGTCTGCACATTATGCCCTGAATCTATTCTACCACACCCAGAAATCTGCTCCTTTTATTCTCTGTCCCCAACACACTAGACGACCTGTTTTGATAGCCTTTAGCCGTACCCTCATCCTACTCCTCCTCTGTTCCTGGAAGTAAACCCAGGCCCTGTGTGTCCCCAGGCACTTTCATTTGTTGACTTCTGTAATCGAAAAAGCCTTGGTTTCATGCATGTTAACATCAGAAGCCTCCTCCCTGAGTTTGTTTTACTCACTGCTTTAGCACACTCCGCCAACCCTGATGTCCTTGCTTAGGAAGGCCACCAAATATTTGGAGATTTCCATCCCCAACTACAACATTTTCCACCAAGATAGAACTGCCAAAGGGGGAGGAGTTAGCCTGCAAAGTTCTGTCATACTTTCCAGGTCTATGCCCAAACAGTTCGAACTTCTAATTAAAAAGATGTATCGCTGCCTGCTATAGACCCCCCTCAGCTCCCAGCTGTGCCCTGGACACCATATGTGAATTGATTGCCCCCCATCTATCTTCAGAGTTCCTTCTGTTAGGTGACCTAAACTGGGATATGCTTAACACCCCGGCAGTCCTACAATCTAAGCTAGATGCCCTCAATCTCACACAAATCATCAAGGAACCCACCAGGTACAATCCTAAATCTGTAAACATGGGCACCCTCATAGATATTATCCTCATTGCCAAATGACCACCCCTTATCACTGTCAAACGCTCCCTAAAACACTTCTGCGAGCAGGCCTTTCTAATTGACCTGGCCCGGGTATTCTGGCAGGATATTAACCTCATCCCGTCAGTCGAGGATGCCTGGTCGTTCTTTAAAAGCAATTTCCTCACCATCTTAAAAAAGCATGCCCCTTTAAAAAAGAACAGATACAGCCCTTGGTTCACTCCAGAACTGGCTGCCCTTGACCAGCACAAGAACATCCTGTGGCGGAGTGCTATAGCATCGAATAGTCCCCGCGATATGCAACTGTTCAGGGAAGTCAGGAACCAATACACGCAGTCAGTCAGGAAAGCAAAGGCTAGCTTTTTCAAACAGAAATTTGCATCCTGTATTTCTAACTCCAAAAGGTTTGGGATACTGTCAAGTCCATGGAGAACAAGAGCACCTCCTCCCAGCTGCCCACTGCACTGAGGCTAGGTAACACGGTCACACCGATAAATCCATGATAATCGAACATTTCAACAAGCATTTCTCTACGGCTGGCCATGCTTTCCTCCTGGCTACCCCAATCCAGATAGCCGATGTTCTGAAAGAGCTGCAAAACCTGGACCTGTACAAATCAGCTGGGCTAGACAATCTGGACCCTCTCTTTCTAAAACTATCCACCGCCATTGTTGCAACTCCTATTACCAGTCTGTTCAAACTCTCTTTCGTGTCGTCCGAGATCCCTAAAGATTGGAAAGCTGCCGCGGTCATCCCCCTCTTCAAAAGGGATGACACTCTAGACCCAAATTGCTATAGACCTATATCCATCCTGACCTGCCTCTCTAAAGTCTTTGAAAGCCTAGTTAATAAACAGATCATTGACCACTTTGAATCCCACCATACCTTCTCCGCTGTGCAATCCGGTTTCCGAGCTGGTCACGGGTGCACCTCAGCCACGCTCAAGGTACTAAACGATATCATAACCGCCATCGACTCTGTCAATCACCACATCCTTATCGGCAAACTCAACAGCCTTGGTTTCTCTAATGATTGCCTCGCCTGGTTCACCAACTACTTTGCCGACAGAGTTCAGTGTGTTAAATCGGAGGGCCTGTTGTCCGGGCCTCTGGCAGTCTCTATGGGGGTGCCACAGGGTTCAATTCTTGGGCCGACTCTCTTCTCTGTATACATCAATGATGTCGCTCTTGCTGCTGGTAATTCTCTGATCCACCTCTATGCAGACGACACCATTCTGTATACTTCTGGCCCTTCTTTGGACACTGTGTTAACTAACCTCCAAACGAGCTTCAATGCCATTCAGCACTCCTTCCGTGGCCTTTAACTGCTCTTAAATGCTAGTAAAACCAAATGCATGCTTTTCAACCGTTCGCTGCCTGCATCCGCCCGCCCGACAAGCATCACTACCCTGGACGGCTCTGACCTAGAATACGTGGACAACTACAAATACCTAGGTGTCTGGCTAGACTGTAAACTCTCCTTCCAGACTCACATTAAACATCTCCAATCCAAAATCAAATCTAGAATCGGCTTTCTATTTCGCACCAAAGCCTCCTTCACTCACGCCGCCTAGTAAAACTGACTATCCTACCGATCGTCGACTTCGGCGATGTCATCTACAAAACAGCTTCCAATACTCTACTCAGCAAACTGGATGCAGTCTATCACAGTGCCATCCGCTTTGTCACCAAAGCCCCTTATACCACCCACCACTGCAACCTGTATGCTCTAGTCGACTGGCCCTCGCTACATACTCGTTGCCAGACCCACTGGCTCCAGGTCATCTACAAGTCCCTACTAGTTAAAGCCCCGCCTTATCTCATCTCGCTGGTAACCATATTAGCACCCACCCGTAGCACGCGCTCCAGCAGGTATATCTCACTGGTCACCCCCAAAGCCAATTCCTCCTTTTGCCGCCTTTCCTTCCAGTTCTCTGCTGCCAATGACTGGAACGAACTACAAAAATCACTGAAACTGGAGACACTAGCTTTAAGCACCAGCTGTCAGAGCATCTCACAGATCACTGCACCTGTACATAGCCCATCTGTTAATAGCCCAACCAACTACCTCATCCCCTACCGTATTCATTTATTTATCTTGTTCCTTTGCACCCCAGTATTTCTACTTTGCACATTCATCTACTGCACATCTACCATTCCAGTGTTAAATTGCTATATTGTAATTACTTCGCCACCATGGCCTATTTATTGCCTTACGTTCCTTATCTTACCTCATTTGCACACATTGTATATAGATTTTTTTGTATTATTGACTGTGTGTTTGTTTACTCCAATGTGTAGCTCTTTGTTTTTGTATGTGTCGAACTGCTTTGCTTTTTCTTGGCCAGGTCGCAGTTGTAAATGAGAACTTGGTGAAAAGGTGAAATAAATAAAAAATATATATATATTTGCATTTTGGCGTGGCCACAAGTTTGAGACAGCTCTCATAGATTCGGTTAGCAATGGGAATCTGTGGTCTGTGCATGTGATATACAAAAACATGCACACACTCCAAAGCATCTCTTTTTTCATGGTGTAAGGCTGCCACATGTCAGCAAATCCTTGTCCAGCTAGCTGAGAACAACCAGATGCAGGGTATATGGAGCCCCCAATCCACCCAACCCCTAGACCATTGGAGCCCCTGGAACAAAGAAAACACACTCCCTGGACCTCAGCCAGTATTCTACTACAATTAGAACATATGTCTGTAAAGAGTGCCTGAGTTTACTAATACGACTGTCACCTTTTGTTATGGTAATAGATGCATAGGCTAACAGTTATAGTCCTATTGTTTAAACAAGGTTATGCTAATGCTGCTTTGTTAATTTCATTCTAATAGCCCAACAACTTTTTGTTCAATTTAGAATACAAGGTGCAGGGGAAAAGACATAGGCCAATGGTAAAATAGGAATTGGCCCTTAAGTGTTTTATTATGGGAACCAAAAAGGAAGCATATGGGTAACCTATGTTAACACATAGAACTAATGTCACTCCCGCCTCAACAGGGTTAAAAAGTCACCAATGAACATCCTGTGCCACCCCTCATAAAAAAAATATAATAATAAAAGAACAAACGCCAGTTTGACATCTGTAAAACATTTGTTCTCTCAAAGTTGAGATTTCCTCTGTCAACTCCCACAGTGCCAATTCTCGAAACAGATTTTTCCTGGCTAGTCGTGGAAATATAAACTGTCATTTACACATATCAGTGGAAAAATAGGCTACTAAGATATACACCATGCATGTCAGTGGTGTTCGTTTGTTGTTTTGCCTTCTCCTCGGGTAATCCACATTCCAACAGACCACATCTAAGACAAAGGGCGGAAAGAAAGGTAGGACACATTTTTATCTCTATGTGGAAGGAATTATATATTTTTTTTCTAAATGTTCCATATGTTTGAGTCAATGTTAGTTTATCATTTACTTTGGGTAGATAAGAGGTTGAGCACAATGCTGGTCAACCATGAACCATCTTCCTTGGTACAGTTTAAGTTGTAAAACTTTGTTGATGCTACTCCCAATTTCTTCAACATAGATGCTGAAAATAATGCTGCCATTTATGAGCTAAAGAAACAGATGGATAACATTGTGCTGGAGTTGAGTCTATTGAAAGAGCAGCAAGCCTTGCAATCAGGTAAGGGATATGTTACTGTTGATATTGCAAATGGAGTATTCTAATCTCAGTGAAGCATAGTGAAAATGCAAGTCACAAGTGATCTGGGTGTGCTATTCTACTGTGGTGCCATAAGGAGATGTTAGAGACCACTGAACATGACAGGGAGCACCTGCGCCTGGCAACAGGGAATGTATTGCATTGGTCAAGGGAAGTTGTTTAGTCTGCATTCAATTTGGGGTGTTGGCTAAACATTAATATTTAAAGTACTAACAGAAGGATATGCTGTATTCAAACAGTAGGCCTAGATTATAAAGTATGCCCATAAAGCATACATGTATTGACATGTACAGTGCCTTCAGAAAGTATTCATACTCCTTGACTTGTTCCTAATTTTGTTGTTACAGCCTGAATTCAAAATGTATTAAATATCTGTTTTTTCTCATCCATCTACACACAATACCCCATAATGACAAAGTGAAAACATGTTTTTAGAGATTTTATCACATTTATTGAAAATTAAATACAGACATTTACATCAGTATTCATACCTTTGGCAGCGATTACAGCTGTGAGTCTTTCTGGGTAAGTCTCTAAGAGCTTTGCACACCTGGATTGTACAATATTTGCCCATTGTTCTTTTCTAAATTCTTCAAGCTCTGTCAAATTGGTAGTTGGTCATTGCTAAACAACCATTTTCAAGTCTTGCCATAGATTTTCAAGCAGATTTACTGTAAGTTAAAACTGTAATTCACCCACTCAGGAACATTCACTGTCTTCTTGGTAAACAACTCCAGTGTAAATTTGGTTATTGTCCTGCTGAAAGGTGAATCCATCTCCTAGTGTCTGGTGGAAAGCAGACTGAACCAGGTTTTCCTCTAGGATTTTGCCTGTGCTTAGCTCCATTCCATGCTTTGCCAATTTTACTGAAGTATTACTTTCGTGCCTTGTTGCAAACAGGATATTTTTATTCTGTACAGGCTTCCTTCTTTTCATTCTGTTAATTAGGTTAGTATTGTGGAGTAACTACAATGTTGTTGATTCATCCTCAGTTTTCTCCTATCACAACTCTGTAACTGTTCTAAAGTCACCAAGTCTCTGGCAACTGAGTTAGGAAGGACGCCTGTATATTTGTATTGACTCAGTGTATTTCTACACCAGCATCACACAGACGCATTGGAAAACCTCCCTGGTCTTTGTGGTCGAATCTGTGTTTGAAATTCACTGCTCGACTTAGGGACCTTACAGATAATTGTATGTGTGGGGTACAGAGATGAGGTAGTCATTCAAAAATCATGTTTTTTTATTTAACTAGACAAGTCAGTTAAGAACACATTCTTATTTTCAATGACGGCCTAGGAACAGTGAATTAATTTAACTGCCTTGTTCAGGGGCAGAACTACAGATTTTTACCTTGTCAGCTCAGGAATTTGATCTTGTAACCTTTCAGCTACTAGTCCAACGCTCTAACCACTAGGCTACCTGCCACTCTGTAACACTACAGCGCAAATGTTTACTCCTAAACTTATTTAGGCTTGCCATAACAAAGGTGTTGAATACTTTCTTATTGACTCAAGAAATTTCAGCTTTACATTTTTGTAAACTTGTAAAACATTTGAAAAACGTACACTACCGGTCAAAAGTTTTAGAAGACCTACTCATTCAAGGGTTTTTCTTTATTTGTACTGTTTTCTACATTGTATAATAATAGTGAAGACATCAAAACTATGAAATAATACATATGGAATCATGTAGTAACAAAAAAAGTGTTAAACAAATCAAATCTATTTTATATTTGAGATTCTTCAAAGTAGCCCTCTTGGCATTCTCTCAACCAGCTTCACCTGGAATGCTTTTCCAACAGTCTTGAAGGAGATCCCACATATGCTGAGCACTTGTTGGCTGCTTTTCCTTCACTCTGCAGTCCAACTCATCCCAAACCATCTCAATTAGGTTGCAGCACTCCATCACTCTCCTTCTTGGTAAAATAGCCCTTACACAGGGCTAAGGGCTGTTGAAAAACAAATGATAGTTCCAATAAACCCAAACCAGATGGGATGGAGTATCGCTGCAGAATGCTGTGGTGGCCTTGCTGGTTAAGTGTGCCTTGAATTCTAAATAAATCCCAGACATTGTCATCTTCAAAGCACCCCCACACCATAACACATGCCTTATGGTGGGAAATACACATGCAGAGATCATCCGTTCACCCACACCGCGTCTCACAAAGACACGGTGGTTAGAGCCAAAAATCTCAAATTTGGACTCCAGACCAAATGTCCATTGCTCATGTTTCTTGGCCCAAGCAAGTCTCTTCTTCTTATTGGTGTCCTTTAGTAGTGTTTTCTTTGCAGCAATTCGACCATGAAGGCCTGATTCACGCAGTCTCCTCTGAACAGTTGATGTTCAGATGTGTCTGTTACTTGAACTCTGTGAAGCATTTATTTGGGCTGCAATTTCTGAGGCTGGTAACTCTAATGAACTTATCCTCTGAAGCAGAGGTAACTCTGGGTCATCCTTTCCTGTGGCGGTCCTCATGAGAGTCAGTTTCATCATAGCGCTTGATGGTTTTTGCGACTGCACTTGGACTTTTTACCAAATAGGGCTATCTTCTGTATACCACCTCTACCTTGTCAGAACACAACTGATTGGCTCAAATGCATTAAGAAGGAAAGAAATTCCACAAATGTACTTTTAACAAGGCACATCTGTTAATCGAAATGCATTCCAGGTGACTACTTCATGAAGCTGGTTGGGAAAATGCCAAGAGTGTGCAAAGCTGTCACTTTTTTGGTTCCTACATGAGTCCATATGTGTTATTTCATAGTTTTGATGTCCTTACTATTATTCTACAATGTAGAAAATAGAGAGAAAAAAAATAGAAAAACACTTGATTGAGTAGGTGTGTCCAAACTTTTGACTGGTACTGTAGATAAGATTTCCCCAGTGAGTACTACTCGCGGACCATAACATTTTTTTTTTTTAGGCCTGCACCTTGTTCAGTCATCTAGCTAACAGCCTGGTAATTTACTCTCAATGGGAAAATTGCAGAAACCTATTATTCCACAAATGCCTTCATAATTTCAATGACAGGTACAGTTGAAGTCGGACGTTTACATACACTTAGGTTGGAGTCATTAAAACTCCTTTGTCAACCACTCCACAAATTTCTTGTTAACAAACCATAGTTTTGACAAGTCGGTTAGGACATCTACTTTGTGCATGACACGTAATTTTTCCAACAATTGTTTACAGACAGATTATTTCACTTATAATTCACTGTATTACAATTCCAGTGGGTCAGAAGTTTACATACACTTAAGCCTTTAAACAGCTTGGAAAATTCCAGAAAATTATGTCATGGCTTTAGAAGCTTCTGATAGGCTAATTGACATCATTTGAGTCAATTGGAGGTACCCGTGGATGCATTTCAAGGCCTACCTTCAAACTCAGTGCCTCTTTGCTTGACATCATGGGAAAATCAAAAGAAATCAGCCAAGACCTCAGAAAAAAAATTGTAGACCTCCACAAGTCTGGTTCATCCTTGGGAGCAATTTCCAAATGCCTGAAGGTACCACGTTCATCTGTACAAACAATAGTACGCAAGTATAAACACCATGGGACCACGCAGCCATCGTACCGCTCAGGAAGGAAATGCGTTCTGTCTCCTAGAGATGAACGTACTTTGGTGCGAAAATCCCAGAACAACAGCAAAGGACCTTGTGAAGATGCTGGAGGAAACAGGTACAAAAGTATCTATATCCACAGTAAAACTAGTCCTATATCAACATAACCTGAAAGGCCGCTCAGCAAGGAAGAAGCCACTGCTCCAAAATCGCCACACATGGGGACAAAGATCGTACTTTTTGGAGAAATGTCCTCTGGTCTGATGAAACAACAATAGAACTGTTTGGCCATAATGACCATTATGTTTGGAGGAAAAAGGGGGAGGCTTGCAAGCCGAAGAACACCATCCCAACCGTGAAGCACGGGGGTGGCAGCATCCTGTTGTGGGGGTGCTTTGTTGCAGGAGGGACTGGTGCACTTTACAAAATAGATGGCATCATGAGGAAAGAAAAGTATGTGGATATATTGAAGCAACATCTCAAGACATCAGTCAGGAAGTTAAAGCTTGGTCGCAAATGGGTCTTCCCAATGGACAATGACCCCAAGCATACTTCCAAAATGGCTTAAGGACAACAAAGTCTAGGGCACATGCTTCAGAAGTAGCTGGAATTAATTTAGGCCCAATATAAGCTATACAGTATCTCAATCAATTTTATGTTGTGCTCCTAACCTTTTAAAGTTGGGAGCATTAGTGCTGATTGATTTTTATTCAGGGCCCTGCCTATTAGTAAAATTAAACCAAATATGGAGTTCATTTGAGTTGATTTCAGCTAGTTTGGCCGTTAGAAAAATACACGCTCCATTCCCTTTGACTGTTACCTTGTGGCTAAAGTTAGCCGAAGTTTGTAGTGGATGATTAATTAAAGAAGACCGAACCATGGAATACAGCTTTTCCCATAGATCTACACTGAGTGTACAAAACATTAAGGACACCTGCTCTTTCCATGACCTAGACTGACCAGGTGAGTACAGGTGAAAGCTATGATCTCTTATTGATGTCACTTGTTAAATCCACTTCAATCAGTGTAGATGAAGGGGAGGAGACAGGTTAAAGAAGGATTTTTAAGCCTTGAGACAAATGAGACGTGGATTGTGTAAGTGTGTCATTCAGAGGGTTAATGGGCAAGTCACAAGACTTCAGTGCCATCTAACAGAGTATGGTAATAAGTGCCAGGCACACCAGTTTGTGTCAAGAACTGCAATGCTGCTGGGTTTTTCCTCCTCAACAGTTTCCTGTGTGTATCAAGAATAGTCCACCACCCAAAGGACATCCAGCCAACTTGACATAACTCTGGGAAGCATTTGTATTTGTATTTATTATGGATTCCCATTAGCTGCTGCCAAAGCAGCAGCTACTCTTCCTGGGGTCCAGCAAAATTAAGGCAGTTTATACAATTTTGAAAACATTACAATACATTCACAGATTTCACAACACACTGTGTGCCCTCAGGCCCCTTCTCCACCACATATCTACAGTACTAGTCAACATGGGCCAGTATCTTTGTGGAATGCTTTCGACACCTTGTAGAGTCCATGCCCCAATCAATTGAGGCTGTTCTGAGGGCAAAAGGACCAGGTACAACTCAATATTAGGAAAGTGTCCTTAATGTTTTGCACACTCAGTGTATAGTTACTTTTCAAAACAAATAAAAATTGCCTTCTGACCTTCCAAGACTGAGGAAACAAAGCAGTCAAAGGTAATGAAAGTTATCCACTCATATCAAATGTAGACACTGTACTCTAAACCATCTACTGTATCTTGTCTATGCCGTTCGGTCATCGACCCAAATCTCTAGCAACTTTAATAATTATAATTGGATGAAATAATGTATCACTAGCCACTTTAAACAATGCCATTTATATAATGTTTACATATCCTACATTACTCATCTCATATATGTGTGTGTGTGTGTGTGTGTGTGTGTGTGTGTATGTATATGTATATATATGTGTGTGTGTATATACTGTACTCCATACCATCTACTGCATCTTGCCTATGCCGGTCAGCCATCGCTCATCCATATATTTATATGTACATACTCGTATTCATTCCTTTACTCTTGTGTGTATAAGGTAGTTGTTGTGAATTTGTTAGATTACTTGTTAGATACTACTGCATGGTCGGAACTAGAAGCACAAGCATTTCGCTACACTCGCATTAACATCTGCTAACCATGTGTATGTGACAAATAAAATTTGATTTGATTTGACATATACTGTAGAGAGCTGAGATGAGAGGCCCTTGGTGCCTGAGGCCCTGGGTTGTCTGTGAAGGCAGGTCTAAACACATACACCTACAGTGAATTGGCCTATACACAATACTCCATCATGTCAAAGTGGAATTATGTTTTTCAATTTTTTTTACAAATCAATTAAAAATGAAAAGCTGAAATGTCTTCGAGTCAATAAATATTCAAATTCAACCACTTTGTTATGGCAAGCCTAAATAATGTCAGTAGTAAAAATGTACTTAACAAGTCACATAAGTTGCATGGACTCAATCTGTGTGCAATAATAGTGTTTAACATGACTTTTTAATCACTACCTCATCTCTGTACACCACACATACAATTATCTGTAATGTCCCTCAGTTGAGCAGTGAATTTCAAACACAGATACAACCACAAACACCAAGGAGGTTTTCCAATGCCTCGCAAGAAGGGCACCTATTGATAGATGGGTACAAAAAAATATAAAAAATATCCCTTTGAGCATGGTGAAGTTATTAATTACACTTTGAATGGTGTATCAATACACCCAGTCACTACAAAGATAAAAGGTGTCCTTCCTAACTCAGTTGCTGGAAATGAAGGAAACCACTCAGGGACTGCACCATGAGGCCAATGGTGACTTTAAAACAGTTACAGTTTAATGGCTGTGATAGGAGAAAACTGAGGATGGATCAACAACATTGTAGTTACTCCACAATACTAACCTAATTGACAGAGTAAAAAGATGGAAGCCTCTACAGAATAAAAATATTCCAAACATGCATCCTGTCTGCAACAAGGCACTAACGTAATACTGCAAAAAATGTGGCAAAGCAATTCACTTTATCCTGAATACAAAGTGTTATGTTTGGTGAAAATCCAATACAACACATTACTGAGTACCACTCTCCATATTTTCAAGCATAGTGGTGGCTGCATCATGTTATGGGTATGCTTGTAATCATTAAGGACTAGGGAGTTTTCAGGATCAAAACTAAATGTGGCAAAGCATGGAATGGAGTTAAGCACAGGCAAAATCCTAGAAGAAAACCTGGTTCAGTCTGCTTTCCACCAGACACGCAGATTAATTCACATTTTAGCAAGACAATAACCTAAAACACAAGGCCAAATCTACACTTGCTTACCAAGAAGACAGTGAATGTTCCTGAGTGGCCGAGTTACAGTTTTGACCTAAATCTACTTCAAAATCTATGGCAAGATCTGAAAATCATTGTCTAGCAACGAACAACAACCAGCTTGAAGAATTTTGAAAATAATGGGCAAATGATGCACAATTCAGGTGTGGAAATCTAGAGTCACAGCTGTAATCGCTGCCAAAGGTGCTTCTAGAAAGTCTTGACTCAGGGGTGTGAATACTTATGTAAATTCGAATATTTCTATATTACGTTTTCAATACATTTCAATTTAAAAAGAAATCTAAAAACATGTCATTATGGGGTATTGTGTGTAGACAGGTGAGAAACAAAATCCATTGAACACATGTTTTATTCAGATTTTAACACCACAAAATGTGGAACAAGTCAACGGGTATGAATACTTTTTGAAGGCGCTGTAACTTCACCGATATGGCTGCATTCTCCCCTTCAGTCAAACATGGTGGATTGTGGACAGTTTTTACACAAAACTCACCACCCTAAAATGGTTTTATCAGGCATAATGCAACATGTCCAAACAAGGTTCTATGTACAGTTTAATTTAGTGCTTACACATTATACATGGTTTTACAGATGTTAGAAAGGAGAAGGGGAAAAAAACAGGCGCCACTACATTTTTTGTAGAATCCACTGAGAATATCCCGTATGTCACACATGATTTATTACCTCTAAATTTGTGAGTTATTGACTATTATTGACATTAATAACTGAACAGGACGTCAGTAATGGCCGAAACGTATTGCTTGGACAAGACTAGTTATCCCCAAATTACCACACAACATAAAGTGAGCTGCTTCACTTGTACTGTCATAGAAAGACACTTTTAAGGCGGTGCTCAAGTTGTCATAATTATATAAACATTGAGTTGTGTAAACATTTCAAGCAAATTGCATGTTACAACTCTGTCATGCATGTAGCATTCATATTGTGGTGCAATATTGCATACAAAATCCCCTATTAAAACTATACAATTACAATAGCTCTCCTACCATTATCTACCAGTAAAGTGAATGAAATGCCTCAAAGGCATGTCAGCGAGGTAGAGAAGAAGCCCTACTGTGTTACCACTTCTGCAATGGCTGCATTCTTTGGTAATCACTGCTGTGTCACTGGCAATAACATTCCGAATGGTGTTCTGTGTAGATGTCAGTGCTTTGGGGGAAATGCAGGCAACAACGCTTCTCCTCAGTCTGTGAGTTAAATCTATAGTATATACTGCATGTCATTTATAAAGGTAAAACAAATAGGATATACTATAATTTATACACAGCCAATAGAAAAAGGGTCAAATAATGTCCCAATGTAGTGTTTGTGAAATAAATCTGCATTCTTCTCTGGATATGTATTTATATGCCACTATCCACTCCTCTCTCAGCTCCTCTCTGTGCCGGGGTCCAGCTGCATGACTGGTCTTTCTTCAGGGCAGTAGTCTCGGTCATCCCGCTCCACATACCTCTGCAGGGTGCTGTAGTACTGCTCACTCTTGGAGAAGGTGTAGAGGGCTGAGATCTCCTCCCAGGCCTTGTGGTTGGGGAATGGGAATATTTCCGGGTCACGGTTCTCAAAAAGCTCTTTAGGTTCCTCTCGGCCAGTTTGGATGCGTACTCCATAGCGAATGTGTCGAACTGCTCCTTCTCCTTTTCTTTGTAGAGCTTCCAGAAGGTGAGCTGCAGGTAGCTGACCTTCGAGCGGCAGTTGGTGTAGCAGGTCCCGAGGAGCCCTAGAACGGCTGAAATGATGATGATACACCAGCCCAGTATCTGTGGATGTATAGACATGAACCAAAACTCACGCTCACATAAAATGAGTAAAGAATGCAAATTTTAAATAATAATAATAATAATTGTTTATGATAAACTTCAATAATGTTGCTTACAGTCAATTGAATTACAGATAGTAAAGTATGCCAATGAATCACACCTTGGTCTGACTCATACCAGCATTTGCAGCTGTAAAATATGGCATTGAAAAAATTGACATTCCACCAAAGTCTCAATGAGGGTCTGACTGCTGCTTGCACTCACCTGTGACTGAGCCCGGAACATAAGCAACAGTTCCAAGTTCAAGTCACTGGGCAGCTTGGACTTGCTGCAGGGCACACGGGCCAGCTCCTCCCGGCACATCATGGTCTTGTTCTTACAGAACAGATCCAGCACCAGGTTATCATCCAGCCCGCTGACGGCACACTCGTAGAAGGTCCCGTTCAACAGTGCCACACACAGCCACATGATAGGGGCCACACAAGCACCGGAAAAGATTTTGGCAAACACTTTGAGGCAGGTGAAACAGTTGCCCCTGGGGCATAGCTTAATGGGGTTCAGGCAACAGCCGGTGTAAAGGCGCCACAGCCTGCTGCTGAAGAAAAGACCCAGCACCAGCAGCACCAGGCCTGGACCCAGCAGGAAGGTCAGGCCATATGCAAAGTTCTGGTCGTGGTTGCAGGGGCACTGGAAGGAGACCATGGAGAAGATCCGCTCTCCCCCGATGGTCAGGAGGGCCATGAAGCTGTAGCCAATGGTGGCCTTCTGGTTCATGAAAAAGCGCAGGACGGTCTGGAAGTTATCCATGGTGTCGACAAGGAGTTCTCACCCACGCTCAGCAAAAACCAAAATAACGCCAAGAGAATGGAGAATTAGAAGAGGAGAAATAAGGCAGGGAAATTGTTTAGACTCCACTTCCTGTGCTGTCTGAGCCGAAGACAAACACACCGGAGCTCTTCTGAGCCTATTTCTGCCCCTCCCTTTCCCTCCCTCCTGTTCTTTCTCTTTCAATCTTCCTCTCCACCAACTCCTCCCTCTTTTCCTCACTTTATCTCTGTTTCCCACCCTTGTCCGAACTCTGTATTCTCCAACTCTCAAACCCCACCCTGATTCTTCCTTCTAAATTTCCTTCTCTCTCACTCCCCCTCCTTTCCTATGCGTAGGTAATAAAACAAAAGTGACTAAACTGGCTGAGATCCTGCAGATCTGGTTTTTACTTCAGGCCATGCAGCTGCCGTTGTCCTCTCAGAGTGATGTCATATGACAAGCAGCCACAGGGTCATGTAGTCTGTCAAAAAAACTAAAACAACTTCACATTAACCAGATTCATTTCGATAGTTATTTGAGCAGTTCAGCACAGTGATTTCAGCACCATGATTTATTATCTGTATTAAACGCACATTGACCAAGAAACAACATTATACAGTATATGAAATCCCCCTTTGTTCTCTCCCGCCCCCTTTCTTTTTCCCTTTCATGCATGAAAGGCGCACACACACACACGAAGCAACGTGGTATTTTGGCACTAAAGCTGCAGTGCATTCATTAGCAGTTGCAATAATGTTAATACTGAGCTATGCAAGCTCACGTAAATGCATATCATGCATACCCAAAAATATAACACAGAGCACAACAGCTTTATAGACAATCATATACAGTTGAAGTCGGAAGTTTATATACACCTTAGCCAAATACATTTACACTCAGTTTTTCACAATTCCTGACATTTAATCCTAGTAAAAAATTCCCTGTCTTAGGTCAGTTAGGATCACCACTTTATTTTAAGAATGTTAAACGTCAGAATAATAATAATTTATTTCAGCTTTAATTTCTTTCATCACATTCCCAGTGGGTCAGAAGTTTACATACACTCAATTAGTACTTGGTAGCAATTCCTTTAAATTGTTTAACATGGGTCAAACGTTTCGGGTAGCCTTCCATAAGCTTCCCACAATAAGTTGGGTGAATTTTGTCTCCTTCCTCCTGACAGAGTTGGCGTAACTGAGTCAGGTTTGTAGGCCTCCTTGCTCGCACAACCTTTTTCAGTTCTGCCCACAAATGTTCTATGGGATTGAGGTCAGGGCTTTGTGATGGCCACTCCAATACCTTGACTTTGTTGTCCTTAAGCCATTTTGCTTTGGAAGTATGCTTGGGTCATTGTCCATTTGGAAGACCTATTTGCGACCAAGCTTTAACTTCCTGACTGATGTCTTGAGATGTTGCTTCAATATATCCACATAATTTTCCTACCTCATGATGCCATCTATTTTGTGAAGTGCACCAGTCCCTTTTGCAGCAAAGCACCCCCACAACATGATGCTGCTACCCTCATGCTTCACGGTTGGGATGGTGTTCTTCGGCTTGCAAGCCTCCCCCTTTTTCCATAACGATGGTCATTATGGCAAACAGTTCTATTTTTGTTTCATCAGACCAGAGGACATTTCTCCCAAAAGTACGATCTTTGTCCCCATGTGCAGTTGCAAACCGTAGTCTGGCTTTTTTATGGCGGTTTTGGAGCAGTGGCTTCTTCCTTGCTGAGCGACCTTTCAGGTTATGTCGAAATAGGACTCGTTTTACTGTGAATTTAGATACTTTTGTACCTGTTTCCTCCAACATCTTCACAAGGTCCTTTGCTGTTGTTCTGGGATTGATTTGCACCTTTCGCACCAAAGTACGTTCATCTCTAGGAGACAGAACGCGTCTCCTTCCTGAGCGGTATGGCGGCTGTGTGGTCCCATGGTGTTTATAATTGGGCATATCAAACATGTGTTGTGAGTTAGTGGTTGGTAAAGAGAAGGGTTTCCTCTACCACTTCCTATAGAAGCCTGTGATGAGTTTCTATGCTCTACAATTCCCACAGGATGAAGCTATAGTCTCCTCACCCTAAAAGGCCTCTGAGTTCTATAAAGGCACAAGGTGAGGCCCAAATGCAGACGCAGGAGGCAGATGGTAGATCTACGATTTTTATTTTAACAAAGGGTGTAGGCAAAGGCAGGTCGGGGACAGGCGAGAGTTCATAAACCAGGGTACAAACAGTATCAGACAATAGGCAGTCTCAAGGTCAGGCCAGGCAGGGGTCAGAAACCAGATCCGAGTCCAAAATAGTACAAGGGGATAGGCAGGCTGGTAGTCAGAACGGGCAGAGTGGTCAGGACAGGCAAGGGTCGAAACCAGGAGGACTAGAAACAAACAGAGACTGGGGAAATAGGAGCAAGGAAAACCGCTGGTTGACTTGACAAACAAGACAAACTGGCACAAGGAGACAGGAAACACAGGGATATATACACCAGGGATAATAAGAGACACCTGGAGGGGGAGGAGACAATCACAACGACAGGTGAACCAGTCAGGGTGTGACAAGTGCATTGATTTCTCCCACAGAGACGCGTTTAACAGGGCTGTACTAGCCACCTAATGTACTTTTGTTAAAAGTAGATTTATGCGTTTGAGCCAATCAGTTGTACTGTGACAAGGTAGGGTTGGTATACAGAAGACAGCCCTATTTGGTAAATGTCTTGTCTTGTTCCATGTCTGTTCCGAATTAAATGTTTGACTCCCCGTACCTGCTTCTCTACTCCAGTGTCGGTCCTTACAGTATGACCCAATCAGCGGTGTTGTGACAAGGTAGGGGTGGTATACAGAAGATAGCCCTACTTGGTACCTTATAGAGTTTAATTCCGGAGATGGTAACTCTTTAAACAACCTCTTCTGTGGTGCTCCAAATCCGAATGAGTTAATTGTTACATGATTAACTTAATCGGGTAACAATTAAACATAGTTAGTGGATTAAATAAATAAGTCATCAGATTACTGAAGGAAAAGTCACGACAATGTCCTGCATGCCCACAGTATGCCAATCATTCATTTATGTTCTTATCTTGTTATGCTTACAGTAAGTGCCATGAAAAGCCAGAAAACTCAGTAGAATTCCCGGTTTATTCACCAAACTCAACACAGGCTACTGTTTGGCCGTAGCCCACGTAACAGACTGTAGGTCTGTGTCAAGGCCAGTAGTTTGTACTATCGACTAAAGTGCGAGAGGTGGCAGCATAGGGAAAAGCTACCACTTTGCACCAATTTCCCAAGTAACCGGAAAGAGCAGTGAACGCGGAAGACGAAAGATGGAGGCGGCCGTGTTCATTCTGTCGCTGGTCGACTGCTGTGCTCTGATTTTCCTGGCGGTCTACTTCGTATCCTTTTCTTTGAACATGGGCTACTACGCCGTGTACTGGATCTCTAGTAGCCTTCTTTGTTGTAACCGATAGGTTTTAGCGCTCGGGCTTGGTGGGTGCCCGTCTGGCAGACGGTGCTAGTGAACGTTGGCATTGATGGAACTGTGATCAGACTGGTCGATCCAGTCCGTGCTGCCTCTGTCTCGGTGAACGGACGTTGGCGAACTAGCCAGCAAGGGCCAGGGGAGGGTTCGTCCCTTTGCACGTTCAAATGTCGATCTTCTCTAGAGAAACGGGTTACTGTATAGCTAGCCTGACACCTCTCTGCCCAGACAGTTGACAGACCTTAACATCACGAATAGATCATTACCCTCTCCGATCTGGAATGTGACTACATCAATGCACGGGCCTGCTGTTCGAAGTTAAACAGAGTAAGCACAGTTGTCATGGGTCATCTCCTTTCAAATATATATTTCTGCATGTACACACAGCTAGCTGGCTCTGGAGAACCCAGGGGGGCATTGCCTCCCGTTAGGGCTCTCGGGTTAAAGGTGTAGACCACAGCTGGCTCACTGTAAACTATAATAGACACATTAAATCTCGTTTGTGATAAGGTTTTGGAAGCCTTTGGGACTTAACTTTCACATTAGCAAGAAATAATATTTACAATACCAAGAGATACACCTGTGAATCGCAAATTGAGCATCGCCGGGCCACATTTTGGTGTGCCGGCGTTTCCCAATGATCTTGACTTGGGATTTCGTTTTAAGTAATTGCTGGCAGAGCGCCCAGCTAATAAAGACAGATATCTCACCTTGTTACCCACTCCACAAAGCCGGGAGGCCGCCTGTGGTCAAAACGAATGCAATCATTAGGTTTGACCACAAAACGGGTCAACCGGGCGAGCTAAATCGAACTCCCTCCATTGGAACATTAGATTCCGTCTGGAGTATTTAAAAAAAAAAAAAAAAAAAACACAGCAGGGTGTAACTTTGCCAAACTGTGTACTGTAAGTGTATCTTTTGTGTTTTTTCATTGTTGATATGAAAGTTAAAGCTGCAATATGTAACTTTTTGGCCACTGGGCCAAATTCACATAGAAATGTATGTTATAGATCTATCATTCTCATTGAAAGCAAGTCTCTGTTACATTTAGTTTTTGCCTCTTTACTTTAGTGTACAAAACCTATCTTCATTCAAACAGCTGAAAATACAATATTTTTGGTCATGGAAAATATATTTCACAGCGGTTTAGACAGTACAATGATTCTCTACACTAGCTTGTTTTGTCAGAAACTGAAATTACACAAACTTATCATTTTAGCAACCAGGAAATGGAGGAGCATTTTTAATTAAGTTCCAAACATTTCCAAAATCCTATCGCAAGCGAGGCATATTTACGTTTAGACAGAGCATTTGGGTAGGGTCAGGACATTTCCAACTGCAAAAAGGGATGTGGAATGCCATAGAGCCCCACAGTGGAGGTGTCATATTACCCATAAAACCTAACGGTCAAACAGGAAAGTGGTTCCAATCGTTTTCAACCATTCATGTTTCCCATTGGGGATTTTTAGAAACACTTAAAATAAGGGCTGGGTTTCGTGTAGGCTTACCCTGCCGTGATGTTTTGATAACCATGTAAATCTATCTCGGACAAGGTGACTTATCAATATATTATGCTTTATTTACTCTGATTTGAAAATGCTAATTATGATCAAAGTAGATATGCAAAAACTACAAATCCCTGCAAGCTCCTGCAGACCATCGCAAGCTGACACCTTTGCTAACAGGTATTGTGTCAATTTAAAACTTGCACAAGACAGTTCCCAGAATTGTCCATTTAAATAAATGTTGCCAATTTATTCATTACTACATTTAGCTAACATTAGATAGTTAATCCAGAGATTCCTACATTTGCCTTGATTCGGCAGTCTCGTCCAGATCATCATGACATTTGTAGTTCCACATTAGCAACTAATTAGCATTTCATTTTTGGTGGGTAAACAGGCAAATATATTGATAAAAGTCACTTTATCCTAGAGAGATTTACACAGTTATCAAAAAGTCACTCAAGGGTAAGCCTACATGAAACACAGCCCTTTTGCATGCATGAGGCATGCATGAGAGCATCAGCTGTTCCGGATGACCGTGATCACGCTCTCCGTAGCCGATGTTAGTAAGACCTTTAAACAGGTCAACATTCACAAGGCCACGAGACCAGACGGACTACCAGGACATGTGCTCTGGGCATGTGCTGACCAACTGGCAGGTGTCTTCACTGACATTTTCAACATGTCCCTGATTGAGTCTGTAATACCAACATGTTTCAAGCAGACCACCATAGTCCCTGTGCCCAAGAACACTAAGGCAACCTGCCTAAATGACTACAGACCCGTAGAACTCACGTCCGTAGCCATGAAGTTCTTCGAAAGGCTGGTAATGGCTCACATCAACACCATTATCCCAGAAACCCTAGACCCACTCCAATTTGCATACCACCCAAACAGATCCACAGATGATGCAATCTCGATTGCACTCCACACTGCCCTTTCCCACCTGGACAAAAGGAACATCTACTTGAGAATGCTATTTATTGACTACAGCTCAGCGTTCAACACCATAGTACCCTCAAAGCTCATCACTAAGCTAAGGACCCTGGGACTAAACACCTCCCTCTGCAACTGGATCCTGGACTTCCTGACGGGCCGCCCCCAGGTGGTGAGGGTAGGTAGTAACACATCTGCCACGCTGATCCTCAACACTGGAGCCCCTCAGGGGTGCGTGCTCAGTCCCCTGCTGTACTCCCTGTTCACCCACGACTGCGTGGCCAGGCACGACTCCACCATCATTAATTGTCAAAGACCCCATGATTAAGTTTGCAGATGACACGACAGTGGTAGGCCTGATCACCAACAACGATGAGACAGCCTATAGGGAGGAGGTCAGAGACCTGGCCGGGTGGTGCCAGAATAACAACCTCTCCCTCAACGTAACCAAGACTAAGGAGATGATTGTGGACTACAGGAAAAGGAGGACCGAGCACGCCCCCATTCTCATCGACGGGGCTGCGTTGGAGCAGGTTGAGAGCTTCAAGTTCCTTGGTGTCCACATCACCAACAAACTAGAATGGTCCAAACACACCAAGACAGTCGTGAAGAGGCCACGACAAAGCCTATTCCCCCTCAGGAAACGAAAAAGATTTGTCATGGGTCCTCAGATCCTCAAAACTCTCCTGAACTGCCACCGTGGTCCTACTCAGCACAGCCATTGGTTAGACAGCAAACAAAAACATTTTTGATTAGCAAAAGCAGAGCAAGCCATGGCTCAGGGTTGGATTATCCATTGCAGTGTGTAATGCAGCCTAGTTTCATTTACACCATCCCAGCAGCTATCTTCGAAATATAACTTTGCTCTGTGCTTCTCAAGCATGCACTTCGTAGCCTATATGCTATGGATCATTTGATTGAGACCACACTAAATAGGCTATAGGCTATGGATCATTTGATTGAGACCACACTAAATAGCCTATAGGTGCACTTGATATTGAGTGCCCAGCGGAGAATCAGAGATGAAGGACAGCATCGGACACACATTGATATATAGCCTAATAAGCAACTACTTCTAAAACTCAGAGAAATATTGACATTTCAATCAATTACAAATTACATGATCCTCCCCTGGACTAGATTAAGAAAATACTAAACCCTCCCCTTGACTGAAATTGAAAAAGAATGACCCTCCCCCATTTTCCTCCAGGTAACCATTCTATAAATGTCGATCCATCCCTAAATCCATTTGAATGAAAACGTTTTGTCAGGATCCCTTTTGATTTAAACTAAACTTTCCATTTGTTTGCCCATGGAAAAAGTGGTTAGAAAGTGACTTCTTGGACCTGATTGCCAAAATGTTCAAGCGATAGAGGTGCTAAGAGTTGTGTCTTCTTCACTGGAAAATATAGTTGAGTTTAATATCATTTAAAACCTTACAAACAGTGTTGTCCAACTATTTTATTTATTGGAAAAATATTTTTGGAGTACAAATTGTCATTTTTAAACCTTTTAATGTAAATGATCAAAAAACGGATGAACAAATATTTTCTAATTCTCATATATCCTATTTCACATCATCTGAGGTTTTGTGTTGTGCCCGCCATCAGCTGAGACACAACATGCTCTTGAATACAGGGTGGGTGTCATTTCAATCATAGAAATATAATTCATAGAATGGAACTATGCCTTCAGACTACTGCAATTTAGCTGGTACACTATTGACATTTAAATTGAATTGACATTTTAACTTCTAATTACTACCACAAAGATGACCGCCCATCGTCGACTGTCAACTTAGTTATGTCTATTCTATTATCTATATTTCTATGATTTCAAGATTTCAGGTTTCCTATGGACGATTGACAGTATAATTTAAAACAACAGATATATACCCATTCCAGTCAACATTCGCTGATGTGTGGACTTCCAACCATCTTTGTGGTACCATTTGAAATTTGACATTTCAATTTTATTTCCATATTTGTACTTTTATCAGCCAAAACATGACACCCCCCCCCCCTGTATTCAGGAGCATGTTGTGTCTTAACCGATGACACAACACAAAAATCTTGTAAAATAGGGTCTAAGCTACAACATATGCCAATAGCGTTTTTAGATAATTGACAAAGGTATAAAAAAAATACATTATAAAAATACATCTACAAATTATCAAACAATTTGACAACCCTGTTTGTAAGCTTTTAAATTATATAACATCTCAACCGTTTATCTTTTCCAGTGATGACGACATGGTATGGTGGGGTATGCAAAATGGGTTAACTTTGAGAACCTTTATCTCGTGAGTGTTTTGGAATTCAGGTCCAAGAAGTCACTTTCTGACCACTTAAACAATGGGCAAGTATGTATGGAAGGTTTCGTTCAAATCAAAAGGAGTGCAGTCAAAAAAGTTACTGAATTCAAATGGATTTACCCTTCATGTAGTTAGTAACTTTCAGCTTCCCGACCTATACTTCTGTGGCCCGTTGTCTCCAGTTGTCTTTTTATTTATTGTGTCCTGTATGCTTGTGCTCATATACTTTTCATAATGTGCATCTGCAGTGGGTTGTACCAGAGCTGGTAGGCCAGGCCCTGTCAACAGTGCTGATGCTTGTCTCCCTGCACTGGTTTGTCTTCCTACTCAACCTGCCTGTGGCCGCCTGGAACATGTACAGGTAAGTACGCTGTAACTACTGTTTGAGATGACAACTGAATGTTAATGATCAACGGCAACTTCTTTTCTTATGTCAACAGTAAAGCCACTTTTGTGTGTGAGGGGGTCCACTCAGAGCTGTCATCAGTGGCTGTGTGTAAACCTTACGATACACTTTATTTTTTCATTTACATTGTTTTGTGACGTCAGCATAAACACAACACAGTATATTACATTCAGTACTGGAAAGTTGGTATACAAATCACACATTTCCATTTAGCATCTGTCCTATGTCCCCCTGTTTAGCAGGCTGATGGCTAATGGAATGAAATGTGCCTTGCTCCTATTCTTACTGAACAGTGAGACCCTTAATCTCCTTCTGGAGGGCAGCAGCTCAAATCATTGGGCAAGATTGTGTGGGGTCCTCTATGATGCTCTTGGCCTTGTCCCTTGCCTGTTTATCATAGTGGCTCTGAAGCCCCCTGCATTGCAGCCCGCAGAGCTTGAACCCCAGGTTCACAGTCCGCCTGAGGATACCCTTATTAGCCACTGAAACAGAAAGTCGGCACACTCTCTATATGGCAGGTGTAGTAGTTGGAGAGTATCTAGGTGTTGACATTCAGTTGTCTGTCTGCGCAGGAGGTACAGTCCTGGTTGATATTTTTTATTGATGTTCTGAGTGTTGGCATTTAAAGAGGGTGTGCTGTCCATGATGGTTCCCAGGTACCTACAACTCCACACTCTCTATCTCTTCACCAATCAGGACTAGGTGGCACAGGGCGGCAGGTAGCCTAGTGGTTAGAGCGTTGGACTTGTAACTGGAGGGTCGCAAGTTCGAATCCCCGCGCTGACAAGGTAAAAATCTGTCGTTCTGCCACTGAACAAGGCAGTTAACCCCGGGCGCCGAAGACGTGGATGTCGATTAAGGCAGCCCCCCCGCACCTCTCTGATTCAGAGGGGTTGGGTTAAATGCGGAAAACACAGTTTCAGTTGAAGGCATTCGGGTGTACAACTGACTAATAATGGTGACTGATGTTGACTTTGACACTGTGTCTGCCTTCCCTCACAAATCAGTGAGCAGTTTTGTTGAGTTTGAGGTAGTTGTTATTGCACCAGTCATGAACCCTGTTTACTTTGTGTCATCTGCAAACAGACAGACTTTCAGGTCATTGGTGAGATGACAGTTCCTTTTGGGGAACCGGTAGATGTACACGAGGAAGTCATGTTATTGAACTTCCTGCTCAGCAGGAAGTCCAGCACCCACAAGTAATACAAGCCCCTCACAACCTCCCCAACTCTTAGAGATATAGCCCACCCACAAGCAGTTTACTACAATGCTATGTTTGTTCTTTTGTCTCAAGTGTTGTTAGTTTTCCTCTACCTATTGTTTATCCGACAGGGTTTGGAAGGTGCCCATGGGAAACATGGGGGTGTTTGACCCCACTGAGATCCACAACCGGGGACAACTAAAGTCTCACATGAAAGAGTCCATGATAAAACTTGGCTTCCACCTGCTCTGCTTCTTCATCTACCTGTACAGGTGAGAGACTTCCCTTGCTGTCTGGGATTCTATATGCTAGCCGCTGTCATATGTTACAGTACTAACATAGCTAATGTTACTGCTCCTTCATTTATTGCTTAGTACAGGATAACTTTGATGTTTAGCCTGAGCTTAAGTTTTGTTTTAAAGTCATTTCTTCACTTGTCACACACTTCCTTTCTCCTCCACAGCATGATCCTGGCACTGATCAACGATTGAGATCCCGTGGCCGTTTTAATCCAATCGGCCAAATCACAAACTATTCAGTATGTGGTGTTCAATATGTCCTGGTCCTCAGCTCAGCTGGAGTCACATGACCTTACCCCCTTCCCCCCATTCCTTCTGTGTTCTCATAACTGCCCTGGAATTGTGTGTGTGCTCGCTTGTGCACGTGGGTATGTGTGTTCTTTCGTTCAGCCCGTGTCCAACAATGCTGTCCATGCACTGCTCCTCTGGGCAGATGGAAAACATGACAATCGTAGAGGCTAGATGGTGCATATGATTAGCATTTACAGCCAAGAGCCAATCACAACAGTGAGCACATCCTCTTGCAGCCTACCGAACATCATCTTTGATATGTCAATGCCATATTTGATTGTCATATTTCTTTTTTTGTCTCTTGTCAACATGCTGGAAAATCCTTGAATTGAATATCCTTTGCAGAATACTAACCTGTGTTTTGGCAATCTATTTCTATTATATTTTCTTGCAGAGTCTCTTATTAACATCAATAAGTTATAGATCTGACATCCCCTGACTGCTGAAAGGTTCACATTTGATTGGCATTATAAAACAAAAAGTGTTCTCAGGGGAATACATGCACCTGGATTGGAAAATGTTTTTCAACCCTATTTTATCACTCTGTGTATCAATGGGCAATATAACCTTGGGCTCGATTAAATCCGTAGCGCTGAAGAGCTGCGCTGTAGCGCAATTTCCAATTGAGCTGCCATGCAGCCTTTATCATGAAAGCAGTCTCCACGAACGCGGGAACATTGCCTTTAAATTTGTATCGCGCTTCAGATTGAATCAAACCCCTTGTCTGATAGTTGTATTACATGTCACTATGTATGACAGAAGCACATTTATTACACATCACTATGTATGTCAATGTGAACATTTTATTTGTGCAGTTTGAGAATGACCATGTTCCAGCCAAATGTATTTCTCCATGAGGAAGGGCGTGTTCAGATTGTTTAAATCAAAATGAAAATAATTTGTGGGGTTTCTTAAATAAATAAACTTGAAAGAGAACACTTAGGTGTCTTTCGTGTGAGATTCTATTAACCTGTATTGAGGTAGGGCTAATACTGTAGTCCAGACTTGTGCATGTTCTGAGAATATCATTTCTGTGGCTGTGTTTCGTAAGCTGCGATTCATTAAAGCCATCACTCACGGTCTTAAAACCCTGAATGCTTTATTGAAAATATGCATACATATCTTCTCCTACACAACATTACATAACAGTACAATCACTTTTTGTAATAACACATTTAAATGCAAGATGGATTCTTCCGAACCTGGCCGCTAACAAACAAACCTAATAATGGCTTCTCACCTCGACAAGTGTTTACAGCAAGGAGAGGGAAATAAGAAGCCCCAAAACAAAGTCTCAAAAGAAGAAAAACTTGCATAAGCTGCACCTAGAACACCACATCTGTGATGGCTTTAGTGTTTGATCTGTACTGAGGTGTGTGTATACATATTGTTATATCTATCAGTCTTCTGTAACAAGCTGGTGGTGGCTGTAATGACCTGTGGGCAGGCGCTTCGCCTGATGCAGGGGAGATCTGTCACAGAAAAATGCTTAGCCTATATTCTGTTCTTACACTCATTATACATGCCATAACATATACAGATATAAAGCGCATACCATATCAGAAAAGCTTATTTTGCTTGACTGTCCAACAGGAACAATTTGTACATGTTCATAATTATCTGATACACTTGTGTACAAAAGCATTACACATGTTAAATTGTGATCGAATAAATGATAGAAAAATAAATGGTTGAAGAGGCCAATGATAGTACAGGGAAAATGAAATGAAGTGATAAATGAAACAGAAAACGATAGTAACAAAATTCACAAAAGCCATAAAAACAGATCAGCAAGTTTTTTCAAAGACATTTTATGTCAGCCTGTATTGAATACATAACAAATCAGGTAAATGACAAACAAAGCAGCAAATAAATGCTAATTTCACCACTGCTAGAGAAAAAGTGGATACGCCAAAAATGTAAGCGATAAAGAGGGATAGGAGAGAACAAGTGAGAGGCGAGAAGAGAAGAGGGAAATGGAGGTAAAATGAAAACAGCAAAACGGTGGACACATGAATGAGATCAAAGTCCGGGAAAACCCAGTCAACCCCATTGCTGTTAAGGGTGATACAAGTTCAAACAGCAAGTGTAAGCAATTCCTTCCCCACTACCTGACCTCTCCACAACTATAACCTCCTAAAGAATCCCATTACAAAGCTAGTCTCAGCACGTGCTTCACTAGGTCTAGCAAGGACTCTGAAGAGTAAGAGCATAGCCACAATATAATCAAATGTTATTTAGCTGTGAACCACAGGTGGTCAAAATGGTTTCTTCTGGCAGCAGTGAGGCCTAAGCAACATGCACATCAATCTCACCATCCCACCAATTCGGGAAACAAAGCTACATCCAATTTAAAAGGGTATTTTACAGTGTTAAAAAAACACTAAACAAACGTAATCACCATAACCATACAAGCATCTCCAAGATTCACTTAGATTTGTGGATTTTATATCCATCCGATTCAGTTAAAATGCCTGTAAATCCTATCATTTAAAAATAGCTAAAAGTTTGAGGTGAAATAAAAAATGTTATTATTTTCAGCGTGTGAAAACTACCATCTCATATACGTTGAGACGTTTATTAGAGGCAGCAATGAATAAACCAATAAAAAATGTCTTTCCTGTTGGAAGAACAACATAGATATACAGTGCCGTGAAAAGTATTTGCCCCCTTTCAGATTCTCTCTATTTTTGCATATTTCTGATACTGAATGCTATCACATCTTCAACCAAAACCTAATATTAGATGAAGGGAAAAAATTAAAGTTATGCAACACCCAATTAGCCGCCTTACACTCCATAACTGGTTGTGCCACCTTTAGCTGCAATGATTGCAACCAAATGCTTCCTGTAGTTGTTGATCAGTCTCTGGTTCGAGTCATTGTAGCTCAAGGTGGCACAATCAGCTGCTGAGTGTAAAGGGGCAATTGCTTTTTTTCAAACAGGGGCATTGGGTGTTGCATAACTTTGTTTATGAAAGTATGTAACTGTTGTGTTATTTATTCACTCAGGTTCCCTTTATCTAATATTCGGTTTTGGTTGAAGATCTGATAACATTCAGTATCAAAAAATATGCAAAAGGAGACAATTAGAAAGGGGGCAAATAGTTTCACAGCAATGTATATACCCTTACCACTCTCCACCACTACAGCCCTCTCTCTATATGTCAACATACTAATCATGACAATAAATAATATTATCAATAATAAATAATAAACTCTCAACGAGGCAGGTGAAAGGTGGCAGTCCTGGGGTTAGCTCCGAGACAAAAGAGGATGGGGCCTGGCTGAACACAGGAGGTGCAGTCATCAGACACTGTGAGCCACACAGGTAAGAGGAGGTGGGAGGTCACAGTCAAGGTGGCTGCTGGGTAAGCAGTTAATTTATGTGATTTGTCTGACATCTCCGTGTGTGTGACGTTATCACCTGCCGCCGGAGCACAGCCCCAGAGCCAAACCTCCAGAAAGCAGCTGTCAAAACGCAATAGTTTCTCTGCTTCATTCGTTAGAGTCTAGTGTTATTCTCCTGGATTCGAGAAGTAGTGTCTTCTGCTCAAAGGTCACCATCAGCTGTCCATGCTACAACATTCTTTCAGGGAGAGGGAGAAACAGAAGAGCATTTTAATTTATCGTTTATTTTTTTACATTTAAGTTTGCCCATCCTCTTCTTCGGACTACAAAAATAAACTTAGTTTTTACAGTTTTTATTTTGTTGTTACATGTAGTCTACACACGTTTTACATAATTATATTTATTTTTTTACAGTAGTTACATAGCAAGAATAAAATCATTCAATATTTTTATATACATTACATCTATATAGAATAGTACTTATACATTGCGTTGTCAGTTATGACTATTTTAGAACATGAGCTTTTAAAACCACCCCTCAGCTACTCTCAGTCCGTCACACCTATCGCCGTAAACCGCCCTCGTGATTTCTGTGCTGTTCACATCAATTCTGAACCTGTCTAATCCTATAGGATCTACAGATTGTAAGTTAAACATAAATATTTTTTACATTGTTGATTGACTATGGCTTTCTAAATCTCCCAACAATGCTATATGTAGAGTTAATTATAGAAGAGCATTTGCGTGTATGTTACCTTTTCTTCTTGGTCCACCCCTACTCAATAGACTTAAAAACCTACAAATTGTTCTACAAATTGTCTTTTACACCACATTGTCTCATAATTACAGTGTAGAGGCTATGGTAATAATAGACACTGAACCTAAAAACATATGGCAGATATAAAGAGGGCTCTAGGCCACTAGTTAAAGTATGATGACCAGTCAAAGAAATCTGCCTTTTAGCCCCTCAGCGTCCTGGACGTCAAGGAAAGGGGCGGGCCCCCAGATTCGGACGGTGCCGTCGTCTGAGGCGCTGGCCAGGAGACCGGGCACTACAGGATTCCAGCTCACACAGTTCACTGTACGTGTATGACCTGTCAACTCTGCGATGGGCAGCTCACTCCGCCTGTGCCAGATGTACACTTTGTGATCTGTAGATGGACACACAGTATAAACCAGACCGTGCGAGTGTTACATATTCTCCTCTACCTTTTCCTGGGTCATGTTCATTAGGCAACAAATGGAAGAAAACAGACTGAAACAGAGAGGGACTACCTGGCCTTCCGAAAAAAAACGAATTTTCCTTCGCAAACTGTTTGAAAACATTTTCCGTTGCATGAGCTAATAAACTGCCCTGATGTGTGAGTGAGTTAGTGTGGCTATACTGAAAGTAAAGCATCATTTGGACTCAGATGAGATCGACTAGAAGGGGACGTGGCCTTTACCCTCACTCCCACTGGCGATGAAGTCTTCGTTGTGTCCTCCAAAGCAGGAGTGGATGGTGTAGAAGCCCTGTGTCACGCCCTGATACTTCCTCACCAGCACCCGGTCATGTAGGTCCCACAGGTGCACACCCTTTAGACAGACAGAATATTGACCGCCGCACTCTCAGACAGCTCGACATAAACCGAACCAACCCCCCCCCCCCCAAAGAAAAGCCAAACCACTCACCTGAGTAGCCACATTCAGCAGAGCTAACCTCCCGTTCTTTGAAACTGTGAAAGACATGATTGGATGGTCCTCCTGGACTCTATGGAAGTGCAGCACAAACACAAAATTAAAATGACAGAACTAGCATAAGCACAGGATGGGCATCGTGCATACAGACACAATGATTAGATATGACAATGGATGGGACTAACTCACATGTTTCTGTCCGTAAGGTCCTCAAAGTTGTAACCACGGATACGCTGGTGTGTGTCTGATGCCAGGACGGTCCGAGCGTCACCCAGGCACCACAGGCACTGAACCCTTACTCCTTCCCATGAGTCCAGCAGGTTACCATCCAGATCCTGGGGATAAGGTTATATCAACCTCAATGCACTGATTAGTCCAACACACACAATAGCTCAATCTGCCCTTATGCTGAGACAGACAGGTCACACCCTGATGGAAGACACTCACACACTGGTAGAATTGGCCCCTTTGGCCTCCGGTGACGAAGCGTTTGCCGTCTGGATTCCAGGCCACACTGGTCAGACTGTCCTCGTGTGATTGGCTCATCTTTGTCCGCAACTCACCCGTCTGGCAAATGACAAGAGACATAGGCGACTGAGCAGGGAGGACTTAAAAAAAAAACTAACCTTTTTTAATGCCTAGTAATAACATGACAATAACAACTACCATTTTCATCCTGGTGAGAGTAAAATGTGGAAGTCATCTCTAATTTACCCGCAACACAATCATTGAGGAATAGAACTTTGTAGAGGACTTTTGATCTTTCCAACAACAAGCATTCTGGATAAAAAGGTCAATCCATCGTTACCTGTACGTTCCACAGCCACAGTTCTGAGCAGTCATCGGGGCCACAGGCAATCAAGTAAGTGTCATCAGGGCTCCAGGCCAGGTATGAGACACCGTAGGCGTGGCCCTCAAGAGTCTTCATCAGCTTCAACTGGTGACTCTCCTGTCAATCAGCAGCACAGTTATCACCTCAGCTAATCATTTCCCCCAAAGTTCACATCTTCCCGCCTCCGCCACCCCTTTGAAACCTCCCTCTCTTATGCTCTGTTTACTAAAACCTGATACACTTATCAGCATGATCATGGTTCATCTGTAATGAGAAAGACTCCTACTGTGTTGACATGCCACACGATGACTGTGGTGTCTTTGGATCCCGTGGCCAGTTTGGTGCCGTCATTGGAAAACTTGCAGAACCACACTTCATTGCAGTGTTCGGTGAGGATCTGCTGGGTATAGCAAGGGAACTGTTTCCTGTAGATAACAACACTCAGACGTCAGGGAGAGAGGACATATAGGAGAGAATAAGGTTTTGTTCATTCCAGGAATAGACCTTATCACCCTGAACGTTCTACCCAGCTAGTCTGGGTAGCTAATATATATTTTTAAACCAGGGCAGATAATGACAATGTGCTAAGGTTTTTGCATTGGTTCAAATGAAGCACTTCACTTCCATTAGAAAATGTGAACGTCAGAAAACGAACGAATTAACGTTAGTTAATGGCGCGTGAATACATACAATCTATACATACAATCTTGTGACATAACAACCACAATAGAAGCAAAACAAACTATTACTGGGAAGTAAGATCATTACAACTACAGCTGAGGTCCAAGGCAAGGCAATTTTGACGGACAAATTAAGGGAATGAACACAGGAAGGACAGACAAATACTGACAGAGTAGAGAATGCAGAGCCTTACCGGCTGCAGGCGTGGTCCAGGAGGAGGGACACAGAGTCCAGGCCACTGTCCAGTTTGGTGTTGTGGTAGAGGCAGCGCTCTCTCTGCAGCTCCACAGCCTGCCTCAGCAGGGTCTGCAGCCGGCGCGGAGGCAGCATCACAGAGGGAGGCAGGTACGCTGCAGACAGGAGAAGGGAGGGAATGAGGCACAGTGTGATAAGATAGGAATGAGGGGAACAAAGAGAGAGGGAGAGAGATAAATTGTTTAAAAGAAAGTACATTCTTAAAATGTCACTCGAAAAGAATAAGAACAAAATATCTGTGTTTAAAGAACATCAATTATGTTTCAAATCGGGAGTTTTAGGTTCTAAATGAACCTATTAAAACTCACGGACGCTTAATAAAGCTCAAACCAAGTTTATTCACCCATTGGTTCATACAGCTGCATAAGACAAAAGACATTCACACAAGCACTGATATTTAACCCTTTCTCCTATACTGAGTCTCCTCCTACACATCTGAACAGCCAATGCATCTCTGTTGCTAGACAGAACCTTAGTGATATCTGTTCTTCCTCACTTCATCCGACCTGACCTCTGCCCCAAAGTGCTCACTCCTCCCCAACTCACGGCTGTCGTGTTGACTTGTACCAGACTGTGTCTTTTCTCCTCCCATAAGATCCCTGATGGCTAACAATAACATATCAGGACAGATTGTAAACGTTATACATTCCCTTCTCTCCCTCAGTGACATGAATAAGTATATTTCATATTCTCAGAACCCAACAAGAGGAATTAATTTGATAAAAAAGTTGCACTAATCTTAAACAAAACTGGGGGGGAAGGCTGAATGTGAGGATGTGGTATGTGTGTGTGTGAGATGTGTATTTATATATATATATATACACAGTTGTCGGAAGTTTACATACACCTTAGCCAAATACATTTAAACTCAGTTTTTCACAATTCCTGACATTTAATCCTAGTAAAAATCCCCTGTCTTAAGTCAGTTGGGATCACCACTTTATTTTAAGAATGTCAAATGTCAGAATAATAGTAGAGAAAATGATTTATTTCAGCTTTAATTTCTTTCATCACATTCCTAGTGGGTCAGAAGTTTACATACACTCAATTAGTATTTGGTAGCATTGCCTTTAAATTGTTTAACTTGGGTCAAACGTTTCAGGTAGCCTTCCACAAGCTTCCCACAATAAGTTGGGTGAATTTTGTCCCATTCCCCCTGACAGAGATGGTGTAACTGAGTCAGGTTTGTAGGCCTCCTCACTTGCACACGCTTTTTCAGTTCTGCCCACAAATCTTCTATAGGATTGAGGTCAGGGCTTTGCGATGGCCACTCCAATACCTTGACTTTGTTGTCCTTAAGCCATTTTGCCACAACTTTGGAAGTATGCTTGGGTCATTGTCCATTTGGAAGACCCATTTGCGACCAAGCTTTAACTTCCTGACAGATGTCTTGAGATGTTGCTTCAATATATCCACATCATTTTTCTTCCTCATGATGCCATCTATTTTGTAAAGTGCACCAGTCCCTCCTGCAGCAAAGCACCCCCACAACATGATGCTGCCACCCCCATGGGTCACGGTTGGGAAGGTGTTCTTCGGCTTGCAAGCCTCCCCCTTTTTCCTCCAAACATAATGATGGTCAGGACATTTCGCAAAAAAGTACAATCTTTGTCCCCATGTGCAGTTGCAAACCGTAGTCTGGCTTTTTTAAGGCGGTATTGGAGCATTGGCTTCTTCCTTGCTGAGCGACCTTTCAGGTTATGTCGATATAGGACTCGTTTTACTGTGGATATACAGTGAGGGGAAAAAGTATTTGATCCCCTGTTGATTTTGTACGTTTGCCCACTGACATAGAAATGATCAGTCTATAATTTTAATGGTAGGTTTATTTGAACAGTGAGAGACAGAATAACAACAAAAAAATCCAGAAAAACGCATGTGAAAAATGTTATAAATTGATTTGCATTTTAATGAGGGAAATAAGTATTTGACCCCCTCTCAATCAGAAAGATTTCTGGCTCCCAGGTGTCTTTCATACAGGTAACGAGCTGAGATTAGGAGCACACTCTTAAAAGGGAGTGCTCCTAATCTCAGTTTGTTACCTGTATAAAAGACACCTGTCCACAGAAGAAATCAATCAATCAGATTCCAAACTCTCCACCATGGCCAAGACCAAAGAGCTCTCCAAGGATGTCAGGGACAAGATTGTAGACCTACACAAGGCTGGAATGGGCTACAAAACCATCGCCAAGCAGCTTGGTGAGAAGGTGACAACAGTTTATTCGCAAATGGAAGAAACACAAAAGAACTGTCAATCTCCCTCGGTTTGGGGCTCCATGCAAGATCTCACCTCGTGGAGTTGCAATGATCATGAGAACGGTGAGGAATCAGCCCAAAACTACACAGGAGGATCTTGTCAATGATCTCAAGGCAGCTGGGACCATAGTCACCAAGAAAACAATTGGTAACACACTATGCCCTGAAGGACTGAAATCCTGCAGTGCCCGCAAGGTCCCCCTGCTCAAGAAAGCACATATACATGCCCGTCTGAAGTTTGCCAATGAACATCTGAATGATTCAGAGGACAACTGGGTGAAAGTGTTGTGGTCAGATGAGACCAAAACGGAGCTCTTTGGCATCAACTCAACTCGCCGTGTTTGGAGGAAGATGAATGCTGCCTATGACCCTAAGAACACCATCCCCACCGTCAAACATGGAGGTGGAAACATTATGCTTTGGGGCTGTTTTTCTGCTAAGGGGACAGGACAACCTCACCTCATCAAAGGGACGATGGACGGGGCCATGTACCGGCAAATCTTGGGTGAGAACCTCCTTGCCTCAGCCAGGGCATTGAAAATGGGTCGTGGATGGGTATTCCAGCATGACAATGACCCAAAACACACGGCCAAGGCAACAAAGGAGTGGCTCAAGAAGAAGCACATTAAGGTCCTGGAGTGGCCTAGCCAGTCTCCAGACCTTAATCCCATAGAAAATCTGTGGAGGGAGCTGAAGGTTCGAGTTGCCAAACGTCAGCCTCGAAACCTTAATGACTTGGAGAAGATCTGCAAAGAGGAGTGGGACAAAATCCCTCCTGAGATGTGTGCAAACTTGGTGGCCAACTACAAGAAACGTCTGACCTCTGTGATTGCCAACAAGGGTTTTGCCACCAAGTACTAAGTCATGTTTTGCAGAGGGGTCAAATACTTATTTCCCTCATTAAAATGCAAATCAATTTATAAAAATGTTCACATGCGTTTTTCTGGTTATTCTGTCTCTCACTGTTCAAATAAACCTACCATTAAAATTATAGACTGATCATTTCTTTGTCAGTGGGAAAACGTACAAAATCAGCAGGCGATCAAATACTTTTTTCTCTCACTGTAGATACTTTTGTACCTGTTTCCTCCAGCATCTTCACAAGGTCCTTTGCTGTTGTTCTGGGATTGATTTGCACTTTTCGCACCAAAGTATGTTCATCTTTAGGAGACAGAACGCGTCTCCTTCCTGAGAGGTATGACGGCTGTGTGGTCCCATGGTGTTTAAACCTGCGTACTATTGTTTGTACAGATGAATGTGGTACCTTCAGGCGTTTGGAAATTGCTTCCAAGGATGAACCAGACTTGTGGAGGTCTATTTAATTTTTTTTCTCTGAGGTCTTGGCTGATTTCTTTGGATTTTCCCATGATGTCAAGCAAAGAGGCACTGAGTTTGAAGGTAGGCCTTGAAATACATCCACAGGTACACCTCCAATTGACTCAAATTATGTCAATTAGCCTATCAGAAGCTTCTAAAGCCATGACATCATTTTCTGGAATTTTCCAAGCTGTTTAAAGGCACAGTCAACTTAGTGTATGTAAACTTCTGACCCACTGGAATTGTGATACAGTGAATTATAAGTGAAATAATCTGTCTGTAAACAATTGTTGGAAAGTCTTGCACAAAGGTCATGCACAAAGTAGATGTTAACAAACTATAGTCGGATATGACAAGTAATTTGTGGAGTTGTTGAAAAACGAGTTTTAATGACTCCAACCTAAGTGTATGTAAACTTCCGATTTCAACTGTATATATATTTTTTTACCTTTATTTTACTAGGCAAGTCAGTTAAGAACAAATTCGTATTTACAATGACGGCCTAGGAACATTGGGTTAACTGCCTTGTTCGGGGGCAGAACGACAGATTTGTACCTTGTCAGTTCGGGGATTCAATCTAGCAACCTTTCCAACGCTCTAACCACTAGGCTACCTGCCGCCCCATGTGATGTGTGTGTGTGTGTGTGTGTGTGTGTGTGTGTGTGAGATGTGAATGTGTGGGTGTGTATGTGGGTGTGTATGTGTATGTGGGTGTGTGTGTGATGTGAGATGTGTATGTGTCGGTGTGTATGTGTATGTGTCGGTGTGTATGTGTATGTGTGCGTGTAAGATGGCACTCACTCTGTAACTTGTCCAGGAGTTTAGTGCGGGAGGCAGTGCCTTTGCCCTCCCACTCTGCCTTTGCTCTCAGGTCCTCTGCATGGCTGCACATCAGGTACCTTGTAAATAGATTACATCAGCATTAGGCTGCCCTGCAGGACTCACCCCAGCACCGCGGAGACAGTCAGACAGGGAATCCCATTATTCTAGCTCACTCTAAATCAGCTAAAATTCAAAGAGGAGCAAAAAATGTGTCTTTCACAAATCCCATACCATCGGCCATACTGAACGAGGATTGTCTTGTACTCCAACACAAACACTCCTCACCGATGGAATAGTTAGTTGTCACACATTGCAATGGACGTGGATCAAATTTGTTTTAAAAGGCACTACAAGTGGTTTCAATTTCAAAAGAGGCTTAGCTATATCTCTGTGATCTAGGCTATTTCTTTAGGGTGGGGTAGGGCATTGTGATCAGAGGTAGCTACCCGCTCAGGATGTGGATGCGCTCGGTGTTGTACTGGAGGGGAGTGAGCTCAGCTCTCAGGACCTGCAGCGCCTCCAGGACCTTGGCATCCTCCAGATACTCCAGGTACTTCTGCTGCAGGAGCAGGAACTTCATCCGCTATAGAGGAGAAAATAAGACGGACAGGGAGGAAAGGACATATACAAATACGAGTGCATTATGAGTTAAGCACATGCATCTTAAAACATATCAAAATGGTTGTCTATGAGGAAAATGTAGCCTACACATCCTACTCTTTTACTCTGACAAGCAATAGGTGTCAATGTCTTGTCCGCATTCTACTGTAGCTAGTGCTGAGTGATTAACCAAAATGTTAGTTATTTTTCGCTTTTTAAACAACAAATTGAAAGATGTCAGTTCAATTATTTGAATTCCATTTTATTCCGGAATCTTTCTGTGAGCGCAACGCGCAGTTTCTCTAGAGATAAATCAGATCAAGCCCGGCCTGCGCAATGTAGTAGGGAGTTTCCAACAGGTCAATATTCTACATAATTCTGTGCAGAACACATGGTAATTACCTACAATGACCATAATCAAGAGAGAAAGAGAAGAACGCGCAATCAAGAGGGATAGAGAGCAGTTGCTTCGTGAGGTATCAATACCTGAAGATACATCATCTAAGATTGATAGTTGGTATTCAGCAGTCATAAAAGTATGCCTTATTTACTGTGATGAACTACTAAAATAGTGATTTTGTCAGACAGCATAAGCATCAACTCTATAGAGATGACATGGAATGAAATAATTGCCATCAAATAGGCCTAAAACAAATGTAACATACAGAACTGAAATATTTTATTAAAATGTGAATAGATTATAGTTAATAAGTGATAAGCAGTAATGGGCAGTCCCTACCATCATGGGACTTTAATTAATTGTTTTTTTCTGTGTTGTTACAGCATTCAACCCACGTAATGCATAACGCATTTAATGTTAAAAACAATAATTGAAAACAGTGATTATTTTATTTTATATATAATCGAACCGAAACCGACCTCAAAATGCACCAATCACTCAGCACTAACTGTAGCACTGTTGGGCTTACCACAATAGCACTTGGAGAATGCATCAATGCTTTCAGCTCATTCAGGTCACTGTCAGCCTATATTCAAACAAAAATAGACACTGGTTATTTTCTGTTTTCTAACTACTGTACATTTCAACTTAATAAGCGAAAATGTTGTTTAAAAAGTTTGAGAGAAATTAATAAAATAAGCCAACGTGTAGAATAGATGAGTTGTGTACCTCTAAAGTCAGATGACTAAAAATAAAAACATCTCAAATGGTTTCATCACCTTGTCCCACGCTCCTTCCACCACATGGTTGCGGAACGTTGTGGCAGAGGGATGCTCCAGTCTGCAGCCAGACTCCTGCATCAACAGGTCCACTGTCTGACTGTAGATGAGAGGAGAGGGGGAGCATTTGTATAGGAAAAATACAAAGTATTTGCAAAAGGAGAGTCAAATAGCATTATTTTATGTACAGGTATTCAACAATAACACATTTGTTAAATGTCTTATTTTGTCAGAGCCCTGACCAGGTTATAAAGACGTAATTCATTTGAATCATGTTTACTAACTTAATGTTAACCAACAATGATCACCCTATCAGGCATTGTGACATTGTAAGTACAATATCACAATGCCTGATAGGGTGATCATTTTATCTTCATCAATGACTTGCCAAAGTCCTAAACAATTCGACTTGTGCTGTATCAAATATGTAGACATATCTTTAAAGTTGGAGGCAAATGTGATGACCTTTCAATTTTCAGAATTCTTCATGAAAACAGATTGATTTCACATGATCTTGTGGCTTGAGTGACATGCAAATACTATCAAGTAACCAAACATTCTCAAAGTATTCTGGACTAGATTTTCCAGTTTCCATGTTCTTGGCAACTCCCAAGAGTAATGTCATTGTAAGCATATTTTTAAATACACTTTTAAAAAATGATATATAGTTTTCATAACAATCGGTAATCGGCATTTTTGGACGCCGATTATGGCCGATTATATTGCAATCCACGAGGAGACTGCGTGGCATGCTGACCACCTGTTACGCGAGTGCAGGAGCCATGGTAAGTTGCTAGCTAGCATTAAACAGATCTTATAAAAAACAATCAATCTTCACATAATCACTAGTTAACTACACATGGTTGATGATATTACCAGTTTAACTAGCTTGCCCTGCGTTGCAAATACTCAATGCAGTGCCTGAAACTGTGTCACTTCTCTTGCGTTCAGTGTAAGCAGAGTCAGGGTATATGCAGCAGTTTGGGTCGCCTGGCTCGTTGCGAACTGTGTGAAGACCATTTCTTCCTAACAAAGAATTTTACATAATTATGACATAACATTGAAGGTTGTGCAATGTAACAGCAATATTTAGACTTAGGGTTGCCACCCGTTCGCTAAAATACGGAACAGTTCCGTATTTCACTGAAAGAATAAATGTTTTGGTTTTCAAATTGATCGTTTCCGGATTTTACCATATTAATGACCTAAGGCTCGTATTTCTGTGTGTTTATTATATTATAATTAAGTCTATGACTTGATATTTGATAGAGCATTCTGACTGAGCGGTGGTAGGCAGCAGCAGGCTCGTAAGCATTCATTCAAACAGCACTTTCCTGCATTTGCCAGCAGCTCTTCACAATGCTTGAAGCACAGCGCTGTTAAGGACTTCAAGCCTATCAACTCCAGAGATTAGGCTGGCAAGAGGTCGATAGAAGTGCCTATAAGAACATCCAATAGTCAAAGGTTTATGAAATACAAATGGTATAGAGAGAATTAGTCCTATATTAACTACAACCTAAAACTTCTTACCTGGGAATCATGTTAAAAGGAACCACCAGCTTTCATATGTTCTCATGTTCTGAGCAAGGAACTTAAACGTTAGCTTTTTTTTTTTTTTTTTTACATGGCACATATTGCACTTTTAATTTCTTCTCCAACACTGTGTTTTTGTATTATTTAAACCAAATTGAACATGTTTCATTATTTATTTGAGGCTAAATTGATTTTATTTCTGTATTATATTAAGTGAAAGTGTTCATTGTTCATTCAGTATTGTTGTAATTGTCATTATTACAGTCGCTGTCACCCTGATGACTTGCTTTATTCCCGGTTATTACGAAGGACCTGTTTAGCATCAGCTGACAGCTAACTAGAAAGCGAACGTTACTTACTTAAGTCCTAAATCGTGTAAATGTTGCCCTATAAGTCTAACGACATCTTCCTCTGGCTGAGAGAGACGCGTCTTCTTCTTCACGGAGCTCGCATCCGAAGACACGGTGGTGTTGGACGCCGCCGCGGCTGGGATACCGATGTGGTGACCGGCAGAGTTGCCGTTGTTTGTGGTGGACAGTCCATTAACGGTCGCGCGAGCTCCCCCGGCGGAGGACGACTCTCCGTTTGGCGCACTGTTGTTCAGGCAGGACAGGTCCGACTCTTGACCCTGTCCTGCCCCGTTGGCCTGCATGTTATTCATGCCGATGTGGGCCACACTGGGCGGATTGAGTCGAATGACAGGAGCGACGGGTGAACTGGGGAAAGTGGAAAGTGTTGACAGGGCCGCTGACCCAATTGCAGCCCCAAGCTCCCCTGCTCCCTCCACCACCGAAGCTCGGTATTTCTTCCGCGGTGGCGGCGACGCTCCGCCGGTTTCCGAGTCGGAGGAAGCGGAGGCCAGAGTTAATTCGCCAAGGGCGTCGGTGACAGAGTGGTGTCAAGTTGGGGCTAACAGAAGGGTGTCAGAGGCGAGAAGTCGTTGTTGTCGCCGGGCTTCTCTTGTTATTGTTGCTCTCCAGACGGCTGCAGACCCGTTGTGGATGTTGAGACGCAACGACGTCACCGGAAATTGCGACTCTACCTTGTGTCCGGGTAGTCCGTTTGTGGCGCCCTTGAAGTTCATACTGAACTTTGTTTGTTTCAGAAGTTAATAGACCTTTTTATATTTCTATTTGTTTTATATTTGAATTGATACATTTTCTCTCGGCACAATGACAACTTGCTTACGATAAAAGGGTAAATCTGCAGTTCTAACAATAACAGTACTGCTGCTGTATGTAACCACTGTAACCAAATGCAACCACTCTCAAATTCATAGAGGAGCTATGGATGCAAGGACTGACCATCCATGCCGTCAAAATGATAGACTTAACCAAGTTGAGGCTATACAGCTTTTGGTTCAAATTACATTGTTTACAGCTTATATTTTCAGTTCTGGTGGGGTACGACAATTGACCTAAGGTCATGAGACTTGTTATATTCTTCAGTAATCAATAGGTATATACACTGCTCAAAAAAAAATAAAGGGAACACTTAAACAACACAATGTAACTCCAAGTCAATCACACTTCTGTGAAATCAAACTGTCCACTTAGGAAGCAACACTGATTGACAATAAATTTCACATGCTGTTGTGCAAATGGAATAGACAACAGGTGGAAATTATAGGCAATTAGCAAGACACCCCCAATAAAGGAGTGGTTCTGAAGGTGGTGACCACAGACCACTTCTCAGTTCCTATGCTTCCTGGCTGATGTTTTGGTCACTTTTGAATGCTGGCGGTGCTTTCACTCTAGTGGTAGCATGAGACGGAGTCTACAACCCACACAAGTGGCTCAGGTAGTGCAGCTCATCCAGGATGGCACATCAATGCGAGCTGTGGCAAGAAGGTTTGCTGTGTCTGTCAGCGTAGTGTCCAGAGCATGGAGGCGCTACCAGGAGACAGGCCAGTACATCAGGAGACGTGGAGGAGGCCGTGGAGGGCAACAACCCAGCAGCAGGACCACTACCTCCACCTTTGTGCAAGGAGGAGCACTGCCAGAGCCCTGCAAAATGACCTCCAGCAGGCCACAAATGTGCATGTGTCTGCTCAAACGGTCAGAAACAGACTCCATGAGGGTGGTATGAGGGCCCAACGTCCACAGGTGGGGGTTGTGCTTACAGCCCAACACCGTGCAGGACGTTTGGCATTTGCCAGAGAACACCAAGATTGGCAAATTCGCCACTGGCGCCCTGTGCTCTTCACAGATGAAAGCAGGTTCACACTGAGCACGTGACAGACGTGACAGAGTCTGGAGACGCCGTGGAGAACGTTCTGCTGCCTGCAACATCCTCCAGCATGACCGGTTTGGCGGTGGGTCAGTCATGGTGTGGGGTGGCATTTCTTTGGGGGGCCGCACAGCCCTCCATGTGCTCGCCAGAGGTAGCCTGACTGCCATTAGGTACCGAGATGAGATCCTCAGACCCCTTGTGAGACCATATGCTGGTGCGGTTGGCCCTGGGTTCCTCTTAATGCAAGACAATGCTAGACCTCATGTGGCTGGAGTGTGTCAGCAGTTCCTGCAAGAGGAAGGTATTGATGCTAAGGACTGGCCCGCCCGTTCCCCAGACCTGAATCCAATTGAGCACATCTGGGACATCATGTCTCGCTCCATCCACCAACGCCACGTTGCACCACAGACTGTCCAGGAGTTGGCGGATGCTTTAGTCCAGGTCTGGGAGGAGATCCCTCAGGAGACCATCCGCCACCTCATCAGGAGCATGCCCAGGCGTTGTAGGGAGGTCATTCAGGCACGTGGAGGCCACACACACTACTGAGCCTCATTTTGACTTGTTTTAAGGACATTACATCAAAGTTGGATCAGGCTGTAGTGTGGTTTTCCACTTTAATTTTGAGTGTGACTCCAAATCCAGACCTCCATGGGTTGATAAATTTGATTTCCATTGATAATTTGTGTGATTTTGTTGTCAGCACATTCACCTATGTAAAGAAAAAAAAGTATTTAATAAGATTATTTCATTCATTCAGATCTATGATGTGTTATTTTAGCAGTGTATATTTTTTATTTGTACCTTTATTTAACTAGGCAAGCCAGTTAAGAACAAATTCTTATTTACAATGACGGCCTACCGGGGAACAGTGGGTTAACTGCCTTGTTCAGGGGCAGAACAACAGATTTTTACCTTGTCAGCTCAGGGATTCGATCCAGCAACCTTTCGGTTTCTGGCCCAACGATCTTACCACTGCCGCCCCAGGTAGCCTAAATTAATGATGATATATCATTAATATAAAAGTCTAAAACTGGAAGTTGCAATTGCAGGTTGCCCCTTTAAGTTTTTTTTTCAAGCTACATCAAAAAGTGGATCTCTTCTCACCAAGCAAAATTGGTTGAAACGTCTGTTCAACATATTGTGCTCATTAGGTTCTGCAACTTTTGCATGAAATGGATCAGATGTCACACTCAACATATGCAACAACTTTATGCTATCCAAAGAGACAACAGACCTACTCAAAACACACTAAATAAAGAAAGTATTAGGTACCATGGTTTAATTTCATTTTTTTATCAATACACTTGAAAATGACAAATAATTTAAATGAAATACATTAACAACTTATCTTTAAATTCAAACACAGTTCACAGACCATTCAAAGTGCCATTTATTCCCAAGCCTGAGGTTCTTTAAAATACAAATCGAGAAACAGCGAAGACCTGCATTTTGGCCACATGTACAGGGACCAAAGCCATTCCTTCAACATTGGCACTTTTACATTGGTTTAAAAAAGGAAATCCCACCCTGACAACTGCAATAAATTAATTTAATGAACAGTAAACTGTATGTACAACTTATAGACTCATTAGTCCTATATCCCTTCACTTTAAATAGAATCTCAGCATGAATTAAACTTAGTTATAAAAATATTAAAGGGCCAGGAATGTTTTTATTTGTGTAAGGGGCAAGCGAGGACATAGGCTTGTAGAAGAATAAACTATTGCACTTTCATCCAATTTCGGAGAAAAGACACTGATGGGGATACAATACGAGCAAAAGAAACTTACCCGCACCTGCAATACTGTCCACATATCCACCTTACATACACACAAACAAACAAACATACAGTGCTGTGAAAAAGTAATTTGCCCCCTTAATTCTCTACTTTTGCATATTTTGTATACTGAATATTATCAGATCTTCAACCAAAATCTAATATTAGATAAAGGGAACCTGAGTGAACAAATAACACAACAATGACATACTTATTTAATTTATTTCATAAACAAAGTTATGCAACACCCAATGCCTGTGTGAAAAAGTAATTTTCCCTTACACTCAATAACTGCTTGTGCCACCTTTAGCTGCAATGACTCCAACCAAACACTTCCTTTAGTTGTTGATCAGTCTCTCATGTTGCTGTGGAGGAATTTTGGCCCACTCTTCCATGCAGAACTGCTTTAACTCAGCGACATTTGTGGGTTTTCAAGCATGAACTGCTCATTTCAAGTCCTGACACATCTTAATTAGGATTAGTTCTGGACTTTGACTAGGCCATTCCAAAACTTTAGCCATTGATTGTGTGTTTTGGATTATTGTCTTGCTGCATGACCCAGCTGCGCTTCAGCTCACAGACAGCCTGACATTCTCCTGTAGAATTCACTGATTTGACAGCATTTTGCTACACCCGCAATAACATCTGCTAAATATGTGCATGTGACCAATAACCTTTTATTTTATACAGAGCATCATTTATGGTTCCTTCTATTAAGGCAAGTCATCCAGGTCCTGAGGCAGCAAAGCATCCTCAAACCATCACACTACCACCACCATGCTTGACCATTGGTATAAGGTTCTTACCGTGGAATGCACTGTTTGGTTTATCTTCCATGTCTTCCAAAAAGGTATACATGTTCCTAGAACATTCTTCCAAGAGCCTTGATGATCTTCCAGGTGTTCTTTGGCAAACGTAAGTCAACTTTAATCCAAAACAGTCAAGTCTACTTGAAAATGACTAAAAAGCAACAAAATTGAAGTTTTGGAATGGCCTAGTCAAAGTCCAGACCTAATCCCAATTGAGACGTTGTGGCAGGACTTGAAAGGAGCAGTTCATGCTTGAAAACCCACAAATGTCGCTGAGTTAAAGCAGTTCTGCATGGAAGAGTGGGCCAAAATTCTTCCACAGCGATGTGAAAGACTGATCAACAACTAGAGGAAGCATTCGGTTGCTGTCATTGCAGCTAAAAGGTGGCACAACCAGTTATTGAGTGTAAGGGGTCAATATATTTTTCACACAGGGGAATTGGGTGTTGCATAACGTTGTTAATTAAATAAATAAAATAAGTATGTTTTTTTTGTAAACTCAGGTTCCTTTTATCTAATATTAGGTTTTAGTTGAAGATCTGCTAACTCAGTATCAAAAACATGTAAAAACAGAGAAAATACAAAAGGGGGCAAATACTTTTTCAGGGCACTGCATTTCTACATAACCGGAATACCCATAATGGCCAAAGGTGTCAGCTACTCACAAAGACCTGGAGACCACAAACTCTAAAATACCATGAATCACTCTTGCTTGTCAACATGCATGCACACACCTGCAATGCCTCTAAAAAACACAAAAACATTCAACCGGTCTCCAATTTCTGGGTTCTGTACCCACTGTCAGCATAGACTCAGATGCCATAAAGAAGTGATGTGTGCCAATGTAAACAAAGGGGGGGAAGAGCAGAGAACTGAGAAGGCATGTGTTCCAAATTCATAGCAAACAGAAAGAGGGCATGGCATGTTACTTGATTCCGGATCGGAAAAAAGTGAGAAAGAATACCTTCACTGCAGGCTTATTCAGCACGCGCACACACACACACACTCTGCATTAACCTTCAAACACTCTACCATCTTATCTCAGGTCATCTTCATCTCCAAGCAGTTTGGAGATACTGTAACAAACACAATGAAATCCATTATTTTCCAAAAATAAAGTATTTTGTAAAAGGGGGGAAAGTATTCAAAATGAGGCATTTAGTCCAAGAGCCATGATGCATCTGGCTTGAGTGCGTCATAAGGATGGCATTGTAGTGAATACATGAATGTGTGTTTGTCGGACTGTGTTTCTGAATAAGAGTGTTTGTCTAAGACTGTGTGTAAATATGTGTGACTATACAGTAGCGTGATATGTGTTCATAAGTCTGTAGTGCAAATAGCTGAGCACTATTTTGAAAAGCTTTGTAGTTTGCAAAAAAAGTATTTGGACAGGCAGGGTGGGGAGGGGGAGGCGAGACGAATCTTCTTTCTTTGCAAGATGTACATATCCTCTTACATACTTTGCAATTCTGAAAGAGTGTTGGTATAAGCATGAATTCAGATCTCACTTATACATTAGAATGTATATTTCTGATTATGCGTGTGTGTTTCTGTGAGCGTTGACACGCAGGTCAGGAGTTGTCCACCACTTGGTGTGGCAGGGTGACTGAGGAGCCGTTGATGAAGGAGCCCTGTTTTTCTCTACCCTTCAGAAAGTAGGTAAGCAGCTCTCCTTTCCCCTTCACAAAGATGGGTCCCCTCCTCACAAAACGGAATCCGTACTCCTTCAGGATGTGGTAGCAATCTTCCACCACCTGGGGGCAGTAGAATCACATAACATTTTAGGTGATGATCCATCCAACATGTGTTTTCTACCTAGATTTGGTAATCCACTTAAAGCTATTCCCTGATGTCAAACCCCAAGAATTAAATAGTAATCAAACAAAGTAGGATTATTCTTGTGTTATTATAGCCATCTGGGAAACAATGGCTGCATTCCATGCCGACTACATTGCAGTCTACCAATGGTTGCTTGCCACATCATCGACTGCGCAGTCGGGTATCCGATTGCTGTATGTGGTTTTGAGATCATGCAGGTGACTGCAATGTATCAATCCGTGTAGGCTATCAAGTGCTCCTGCTCAGTCCTCCCCAGAAATCTGGTACATCAACGACCTTACGGGCCAACGCGCTACAGATATAACTGATTGTCTGGTTGTCACCACAATACTTATCCCATCCTGCATCTCGTCGCACCCTGTATGGAGAGGCCTTACCTGGATGTTACCCATGACCCCTGTGGACTCCATGCGACTGGCCACATTCACAGTGTTGCCCCAGATGTCATAGTGAGGCTTCCGGGCACCAATCACTCCTGCCAGCACCCCCCCTTTATTCAAACCTGGGGAGAGGAGGAAGTATAGGATACATGATATGCATGCTGTACAAAACTACTAGGACACACTCTCCATTCTTCTCTCACCTTAAAATATATGGCTGAAAGGTTAGCACTGACCTATGCGTAGCATGAAGTTGTTGAAGGACTGGTAGTTGATGTTCATGAGCGTGACCTTCATGGCCAGAGCAAAGTCAGCCAGATCTGCCAAATGCTGCCAGCGCTCTCTGTCAGTCAGCTCCTCTTTCTGCACAAAAGAGCCCTCTACCTTAACCATCTTCATCATCAAGTTTCAAGTGAATTCATTTGATCAGCACCACCACCACCACCGCAACCACTACGATCATCATCACCCAGAACATTAACATATCCGCTGTAAAAGATCCGTCCTAAAGCTCTTGATCACATTTCTGACCTGCTACCACAAACAGTATAATATGCTCTAGACAGAGTTCATCAGGAGTTCTGCTGTTTAGCTATAGGAGTTCCCATGATTATGTCATCCTATAAGAGTTTACATTATATAGTTTACACGGCTAGTTTAAGACTCCTCTGACCCAGACCCGGAGGCTGATGACCATGGTAATGAGCTAACCTTCAGACAGGCGTAGCCGTTGCTGACGTCGGGAGTGACCCCTGACGCTGCCATGTAGGTGCTGCCAATGGTTTTGATTTTGGTAATGCAGCGGAACTGAGACTCGTCCAGGAGCTGTCAGAGGTTAAAGGTCACGTGTTGAAAGGTCAAGTCTCAAAGTGTTAGGCAGCATCTTTAATTCCTATACAGTGAGCATGCCTCGGGAATAGGGAGTAAAAACATACAGTACTTCCATTGTCATAGCAAGCTAGTTTCAACATTTGCATGACTGTTACAAATCACAAGTTGAAATTATGCATTCATGAGCTTCTTACGCTGTCAAAATCGGAGATGATTTCGTTGAGGAACCTGAGGCACTCAATCCCCCCATTGTTGATGCTCTCCTCTGTGTAGAAGTCCGAGAAGTTGGGGATGGAGGCGAACATCACCCCAATCTCATCATATGACTGGCTGTACAGCTCCTGGAAGGGTGATATATTTCAGATTAACAGATGTACAGACATAGATAAGTCAAGAGTATAACTCCAGCTGTAACTTTTGCAATAGCTGAACAAACCTTACCACATGGTGGCCTATACCTCTTTCTCAACTTCAGGAACTATACATGTATTGGTCCCACTTCACATTGACTGCCTTAAAACCTAATGTATTACTAGGGCTGGCACAATTACCATATAACCGATGGTTATGGATGAAGACCGTCACGACAATGAAATAACTGTCACGGCCGTAAAGAAGTTTGGGGTCACTTGTTTTTGAAAGAAAAAAACATTTGTCCACTAAAATAACATCGAATTGATCAGAAATACAGTGTAGACATTGTTAATGTTGTAAATGACTATTGTAGCTGGAAACGGCAGATTTTTTATGGAATATCTACATTATCAGCAACCATCACTCCTGTGTTCCAATGGCATGTTGTGTTAGCTAATCAAAGTTTATCATTTTAAAAGGCTAACTGATCATTAGAAAACCCTTTTGCAATTATGTTAATACAGCTGAAAACTGTTGTTCTGATTAAAAGCAGCAATAAAACTGGCCTTATTTAGACTAGTATCTGGAGCATCAGCATTTGTGGGTTCGATTACAGGCTCAAAATGGCCAGAAACAAAGAACTTTCTTCTGAAACTCTATTCTTGTTCTGAGAAATGAAGGCTATTCCGTGCGAGAAATTGCCAAGAAACTGAAGATCTCGTACACAACGCTGTGTACTACTTCCTTCACAGAACAGCGCAAACTGGCTCTAACCAGAATAGAAAGAGGAGTGGGAGGCCCCCGGTGCACAACTGAACAAGAGGACAAGTACATTAGTGTCTAGTTTGAGAAACAGACGCCTCACAAGTCCTCAACTGGCAGCTTCATTAAATAGTACCTGCAAAACACCAGTCTCAACGTCAACAGTGAAGAGGCGACTCTGGGATGCTGGCCTTCTAGGCAGAGTTGCAAAGAAAAAGCCATATCTCAGACTGGCCAATAAAAAGAAAAGATTAAGATGGGCAAAAGAACACAGACACTGGACAGAGAAACTCTGCCTAGAAGGCCAGCATCTCGGAGTCGCCTCTTCACTGTTGACTCCAACCGCCGTGTCTTTGTGAGACGCAGAGTAGGTGAACGGATGATCTCCCCGCATGTGTGGTTCCCACCTTGAGGCATGGAGGAGGAGGTGTGGGGGTGCTTTGCTGGTGACACTGTCAGTGATTTATTTAGAATTCAAGGCACACTTAACCAGCATGGCTACCCCAGCATTCTGCAGTGAAACATCATCCCATCTGGGTTGTGCTTAGTGGTACTATCACTTGTTTTTCAACAGGATAATGACCCAACACACCTCAAGGCTGTGTAAGGGCTATTAAACCAAGAAGGAGAGTGATGGAGTGCTACTTCAGATGACCTGGCCTCCACAATCACCCGACCTCAACCCAATTGAAATGGTTTGGGGTGAACTCCTTCAAGACTGTTGGAAAAGCATTCCAGGTGAAGCAGGTTGAGAGAATTCCAAGAGTGTGCAAAGCTGTCAAAGGCAAAAGGTGGCTACTTTGAAGAATCTCAAATATAAATTATATACATTTTTGCTTACAACATGATTCCATATGTGTTATTTCATAGTTTTGATGTCTTCTCTATTATTCTACAATGTAGAAAACAGTGAAAAATAAAGAAAAACCCTTGAATGAGTAGGTGTATCAAAACTTTTGACTGGTACTGTATATGAATGACCAGCTGACTGAAGACGGGATGGCCGGCCATTAGCGCAGTTGAGTCAGTTTCTGCTGTAACATGGACTCTACAATGTGATGAAACTTTGTTGCTCCTTGCTGAAACATGCAAGGTGTTGTAGCAAACAAGGCTTCGGTTGCCTAGGCAACACCCCACTTCCTGCAGCAGCAGCACATGCAGTCAGGAGCAGAGGAGAGGACAAAATGTGCGTCTTAAAAAAATATATTCACAAAACATTAAGAACTCCTGCTCTTTCCATGACAGACTGACCAGGTGAATCCAGGTGAAAGCTATGATCCATTATTGATATCACCAGTTAAATCCACTTCAAATCAGTTTAGATGAAGGGTAGGAGACAGGTTAAAGAAGGATTTTTAAGCCTTGAGACATGGATTGTGTATGTGTGCCATTCAAAGGGTGAATGGGTAAGACAAAATATTTAAAGTGCCTTTGAACAGGGTATTGTAGTAGGTGCCAGGCTCACCGGTTTGAGTATGTCAATAACTGCAACACTGCTAGGTTTTTCACGCTCAACAGTTTGAAATCAAGAATAGCGCACAACCCAAAGGACATCCAGCCAACTTCACACAACTGTGGGATGCATTGGAGTCAACATGGGCCAGCATCTGTGGAACACTTTCGACACCTTGTAGAGTCCAGGCTGTTCTGAGGGCAAAAGAAGGGGGTTCAACTCAATATTCGGAAGGGGTTCCTAATGTTTTGTACACTCATGTTTTGTACATGGATTATAATTGTTTTGCTATTCGAACGGTTATAACAGTGAACGTGTTAATTTGGCTGACTAATAACTTTCATCCAAAATTCCATTACCGTCACAGCCCAAGTATTTACATTGTAGCTACATGGTAGGTACAGTCAGGGCTATAAAGTGTGACAATTTTGGTCGCATATACTCCTAAATGCATTTACAGGTTTCCATATTAGTTTCAAGGGCACATGTGCTTCATAAGTAGCTAGAATACTTTAAGGCCCAATATACAGTAGGCTATATCTCAATCGTTTAAAAAAATATTTTCAGTGCTACCAATTTGTTTTGCATATTCCTTATACTGAATGTTATCAGATCTTCAACCAAAACCAAATATTAGATTAAGGGAACCTGAGTTTACAAATAACCAAAAAAAAAAAATGGATATGTCCCCAAACCATCACACTACCACCACCATGCTTGACCGTTGGTATGAGGTTCTTACTGTGGAATGCAGTGTTTGGTTTTCGCCTGACATAATGGGACCCTTCGTCCAAAAGGTTGACTAAAGCTTATCAAAACATACCTGGAAGATCATCAAGACTCTTGGAAGAATGTTCTATGGACAGATGACTGAAAAGTCTAACATTTTTGGACGACATGAAGCGGGAACAAGGTACCGTATCTACAGTAGTGAAGCGGTCTCACCTCGTCCCTTTTCTTGGAGCCCAGGAAGTGGCGTGCTACGTGCTCTGGCAGCATGTTAGTGACCAGCGCCTCGTTCCAGCGCCTCATCTCATACACCTTTTCCTTCTGCTCATGGACCTCAATCTTCCACAAGAACAGAGTACGGGCTAGCTTCTCCACCTAAAGTCAGGGACATGGTGGAAGGAGACAGGAAAGAGGTTTAAATAGAGGTGGAGAGGTTAACAAGAATGGAGGAGAAGCAGAACATGTGGAAAATAGAGAAGGTGGTGATGACTTGGAAGGTTTATAACTAGTAGACGACTTCTGCCATAGTAACTTACATGTCGCGAAAAGTAGTAGAAGCTGATCATCATGATGAAGATCATGATAGTCATGGCGTATTTGGAGGGAACCAGGTAAGACCTTAAAAACAGAGCACAGAGATAATCATAAATCACAAGCATGCTCACAGAACAACAATATCACACTAAACATGACAAAGTTGCGGACAATTTCATTTCAATTCAGTCAACTGAAATTCCAATTCCAGTTTTACTAATTGAAAATAAATTATGACCACATCCATAAACTGATGACCACCACCCACACCTGTTCTACAGCCTATAACACCACAACCACATCCACCTGTAGTCCTGGAAGCGGGCCATATCGTAGCGGTCAAATATGTCCCTCCAGCTGTAGATGTTGACGATGCCCGTCGCTATGGTGATGAGGAGCATGAGTGTGACCTTGACCATGTGGCTGACCTGTACCAGCATGGTGGTCGCCATGAGTGCCAGCACGGCGATGTAGCTGTAGTACTTGGGGTTGTCCAGACAGCCCTCTGCCCCGGATTGGACAACAGAGGAAGGAGGAGCCATTGTGGCGTTTCCCGAGGGACGGGGACAGCTCAGCTACAGGGCGTGCACAGAGGGGATAGAGGCCAAATGTTAACGCAAGACCTGAGCCACCACTCACTCGATTTCTAGTGCTTCCTCTAAGCTTAAATGGACCCCTTTAGAAAATCCTTGGTTTCACTCCCATCTTGTTGTTTTATTATGAATTTAAAACATTTAACTGCAATGCGTGCTGTTGCATATGGACGGTATGCATGCAAGTCAATACCAAAAACAGACCCTTAAGTCAAACCCAGCTTTATGGGAACGCTTGTGTATTGGCAAGCTACTGCATAATTCAACACCAGAAAGCCAGTGTTGTGATTTTTTCTACTGGACTAACGATGAGCGTCTCTCACCATGTCCACAATGTCGGCCACGGTGAGGATGAAGATTGCTGCCATGGCCCATGTGTTCCGTGCCCAGCGGGTGTGGTCAATCCATGTGGAGAAAGACACCAGCCTCGTAGGGAAAACCTAGGAGGAAAAATAACATGTTGGTCATCAACAGTAAGATCAATAACCAGTCACGTGAACTTACCAGTAATATCTATCTATCATCGTTGTATTGATGTGGTTTTGAGTAATGTTTTACAACACTCTTTTGCGACACCTGTGGTATATGTGGGGCAATGGCGGAACATTAAAAACTTTTTAACTATGATTGATGGCGACGGTCGTCTTCGCTCGCTGTAACCAACGAAGTAATACAATTGTAGTCATCATCATAATCATGTTCATAATAGTTGTTCATCTGTTTGTCTGTTTGTTTATGTGTGTACAGTGCATTAGGAAAGTATTCAGACCCCTTCCCTTTTTCCACATCGTTACCTTACGGCCTTATTCTAAACTTGATAAAAAAATATACTTTTCCTTTTAATCCATTAATCTACTACACACAATACCCCATAACTACAAAGCAAAAACAGGTTTTTAGAAATGTTTGCAAATTTATTATAAATAAAAAACAGAAATACCTTATTTAAAAAAATATATATTTAACTAGACATGTCAGTTAGCAACAAATTCTTATTTACAACGACGGCCTACCTTGGCCAAACCCTCCCCTAGCCCAGACGATGCTGGGACAATTGGGACTCCCGATCACGGCCGGTTGTGATACAGCCTGGGATCGAACCAGGGTCTGTAGTGAGACCTCTAGCACTGAGATGCAGTGCTTTAGACCGCTGTGTCACTCGGGAGCTAATTTACATAAATATTCAGAGCCTTTGCTATGAGACACAAAATTGACCTCAGGTGCATCCTGTTTCCATTGATCATCCTTGAGATGTTTCTACAACTTGATTGAAGTCCACCTGTGGTAAATTCAATTGATTGGGCATGATTTGGATAGGCACACACCTGTCTATATAAAAGGTCCCAAAGTTGACAGTGCATGTCAGAGCAAAAACCAAGACCAAATTGTCCATAGAGCTCCGAGACAGGATTGTGTCAAGGCACAGACCTGGGGAAGGGAACCAAAAAATGTCTGCAGCATTGAAGGCCCCCAAGAACACAGTGGCCTCCAGCATTCTTAAATGGAAGAAATTTGGAACCACAAAGACTCTTCCTTGAGCTGGCCTCTAGGCCAAACTGAACAATCAGGGGAGAAGGGCCTTGGTCAGGGAGGTAACCAAGAACCCGATTGTCACTCTGACAGAGCTCCAGAGTTCTTCCAGAAGGACAACCATCTCTGCAGCACTCCACAAATGGCCAGACGGAAGCCACTCCTTAATAAAAAGGCACATGACAGCATGCTTGTAGTTTTCTAAAAGGTAACTAAAGGACTCTCAGATCATGAGAAACAAGATTCTCTGGTCTGATGAAACCAAAATTGAACTCTATGGCCTGAATGCCAAGCGTCACATCTGGAGGAAACCTGGCACCATCCCTACGGTGAAGCATGATGGTGGCAGCATCATGCTGTGGGGATGTTTTTCAACGGCAGGGACTGGGAGACTAGTCAGGAACGAGGGAAAGATGAATGGAGCAAAGTAGAGAGAGATCCTTGATGAAAACCTGCTCCACAGTGTTCAGGGCCTCAGACTGGGGCGAAAGTTCCCTATCCAACAGGACAATGACCCTTAGCACACAGCCAAGGCAACGCAGGACTGGCTTAGGGACAAATCTCGTAATGTCCATGAGTGGCCCAGCCAGAGCCCGTACTTGAACCTGATCGAACATCTTTGGAGAGAGCTGAAAATAGCTGTGCAGTGACGCTCCCCATCCAACCTGAGAGAGCTTGAGGATCTGCAGGCTGTAATCGCTGCCAACGGTGCTTTAACAAAAGTACTGAGTCAAGGATCTGAATACTTGTGTAAATGTGATCGCAGTTTCCAAACATTTCTAAAAACCTGTTTTTGCTTTGTCATTATGGGGTATTGTGTGTAGATTGATGAGGGGGGGGACAATTGAATCCATTTTAGAATAAGAAAAAATGTGGAATGTAGAAAATGTGGAAAAAGTAAAAGGGGTCTGAATACTTTCCGAATACACTGTATGCATGTCTGTGTGTGACTGTGTGTCTGCATTGCACACGGTGCACCGATACAGTGCGTGGGGTTCAAAACCCTTGTGGGGATGGGGGAGGAGTGTTGCTGTCGGGGTGACAGCAGCAGTCGATAGTGGTAGCTACAGAACTGTCTGTAGCAGTCAATAAATGTGACTTTCCATGACCTGGCTCATGAGGTTAGATAAAAAGTGCTGATGCGTGACAAAAGAACCAACGTATGGGGTGCTGATTAGACACATTCTTTACCCCATTCAGCTTACGTAACATTGGGAGTGTATGTACACATCAAATGCACAGCCTCATGAGACGCTTGGCACATTTAAGTTATTTAACTACGGTATGCTGATCCACTATCACAACTATGTTCTTTTTTCTGAAGAGTAAATCTACAGATTTCTTAGGTTGTGGAAAATGTTCTATGATAAATTATGATTTGGCTGTGGGTTAACTGTTGCTTGCTCTGAAAGGCTAGCTTCTCTCTGGTTGGATGTTGAGCAAGGTGTGATAGTGGAGCGGGGAAGGGGCACTCACTCGAGGGAAGATGGCAGCCAGAGAGCAGACAGTTAGGACGAGCAGCAGGACTTCTCCCACAGCTAGGGTCACGTAGTTTGCTATCATCCTGTCAACCGCAAGAACACACAGAACATAAGGAACGAGAGAGAGAGAGAGAGAGAGAGACACACACAGAGAGAGAGAGACAGTTTAGGTGAACTCACCGAGGGTCTATGAGGACCTCCATGGCCGCAGTGAACAGGAGCACTACACAGGAGCAGCTGAAGGCAGCTCCGCTCTGCTTCTCCTTTTCTACAGAGTAGCGGGTCTCTAGCTCAGGGTCCACAAAGCGCAGAGACAGACGGTTGGTGCGTTTCCCCTTCAGACTGACAGGGTAGAGGGAGGGTTCACAAGGTCTGTCTGTTCACATAACAGAGGATTCATACCTGGCTGCACATGGCTCACTCACACCCTCTGCTACTGGGTGCTTTTCTATGACTATCACACACACATAGATATACACAGGCTGGCAAAATTCTGGGAATTTTAAATAAATTCCCTGGTTTTCCCAAAATGCCCAGTTGGGGAATTCCCGAAATCAGGAGGGAAGAAGCATGAAATCCAGAAATCCTCCAACCAGGATTTCAGGAAAACCAGGGAATTTATTTAAAGTTCCCAGAATTTTGCCAGCCTGTGTATATCTATGTGTGTGTGATAGTCATATATAATTTTGCAACCCCACACACACCCTTACTATCTGTCTACTCACGCTTGTACAGTCTCTCTCTCCAGCAGTGCCTCATTGAGCAGTTTGTTGAGCTCCTGTTCGTTCTCTTGGGCATCAATCACCCGCTCGGCCAGGTCCCGCAGTCTTAGTCTCCGCCGAGGGTTGGGGAACGAAGGGTTCACCACCTGGGGTCACAAGAAGGTGGCATCCCTGGTCTGTCATTACACCACTCACTGGATGCACCCCGATTCTCCGCACTTCTTCTAAAGTGTGCACTTGCACACTCCCTCTCGTGGATTTAACAATGGTCTCTCCAGCCAATACTTACACAAATTCAATGCTTTTAGATCCATGATGGGGAGTGTGCAAGTGCACACTTAATGAGAAGGTTGGAGAATCTGGATGTAGCCACTCTTCATTCAGGTTTGAAGTAGAGAAGGTAGCACACTTTTGAACCAACTCCTGTCTTGGAGACAGCCAAAGTATTTGGAGGTTTTTGTACTAGCCCAGCACTAACACCCCTGAATAAACAAATCGAGGTCTAAATAGAAGACAATAATTAGTTAATAATTTGAATAGGTGTACTAATCCTAAACTGGAACAAAGGCCTGCACACACTGTGCACTTGTAGTACATAGGGTTGCGATCCTGTGTGTTAGGGGTTACAGTAAAGGTCATATGTTACCCGTGTGTCCAGCTCCTCTGGCTCGTCTGGTGTGGTGCAGGCTGTGTGGACACTCCCATTACACTCAGTGGTGTTGATCAACAATGGAGAGTTCCCATTAGACGACATCACAGACAACTTCTGATAGGAAACGCAGAGACAGGAAGGAGGAGAGAGAGAGAGAGAGAGAGAGAGAGAGAGAGAGAGAGAGAGAGAGAGAGAGAGAGAGAAGAGAGAATGTGAGGTGTGTTACAGTGTCTGTGGTGTGTTGACAGGAGGAATCTGGAGGGGGAAAAAAATGACATTTTGTTACGCTTTCTTTTACAGCCTGTTGTAAGCTGTTACTTACCTGGTATTTTCATGGTATTAACTAGGAAACTACGCTGGTAATTACCTTAAAGAATTCCACAAAATTGGTGACTGGTACCAAAGTTAAAGACAAAAGTTATTTCTTAGTAAGTACTGGTTGTAAAATAAAGTTTTACAGAGGTTTTATCTCAGTAAGACGAACCTGTAAGAATAAGGTTGAATAAAACTAGGTGCTGAGGCAATACTCACCACCCCGTTGATGCCGTTCTTTCCCAGGGGGCCCTTGGGCACCACCACCAGGTAAGAGTCGATGCCCCTCTCCTTCAGGTACTCACAGCGGTCGCCCCGTTCCTGGCTCCATATCAAACTCCCCGTGCAGACACTCCATGGTGGCCTGGGAGATGTGCACACGCCTGCCGCAAAGGTCAGGGGTTATAGGCTAGAGGTCAGAGAGCCTGGTCTATCAATGGTAGAACGGGTGGGGGCTGACCCTATGCCCTCCCTATTGCAAACTTTGAATAATTCCTGCTGTCACCCTCTTACTTGATATTCAGTACATCAACATTTCCTTACCGACTTCATAATTCATGACTTATTGCTAGCAATAGGTATATAGGGTTTGTATTGGGCACCAACACATTTGACAAATATGAGTGCATGAGGCAGGTCAATCTTGCCTGTGCATCATCTAAAGTTGCAGTAAAGATCTGTAAATAGAGTTAGGGAAATGTAATAACTTAGAGGGGTTTAAACCAGTTCCTTCTTACCCCGGTATTCCTCCCGCCTCCATCTTATTGGCCACGGTGACGTCAGTGGACCAGACATCATACTGCCACCGCTTCTGTCCCAGGACACCCCCCAGGACAGTGCCAGTGTGTACCCCCACACGCATGTCCACATCTGTCCCGGTCTTCTCACGAACATACCTACGAGATAACACAGTCACCATGACACAGAGCCAAGAAGAACCACCCTAGCCAGCCTTTCCCCTACCAATCGTTTTGCCTCCAGCACATCACATTATTCCTACTCTATATGCAAATCTCAAATGACACCCTATTCACCACAAGTACAGAAGGACCTCTGAGACGTGAACACATCTGAAAAGGAGGTAATTCGGGAAACTGAAAGGTTTGGACTTAAAAGCTTGTCAAACCTTGGTAGAAAATATTAATTGCGTATTATTTTCTCACCATTTATCCAGATACTGTAGATGTCAGACCTGTTTTTATCTCATGGAAGTAATAGGTTCAACAGTAGTATATGATCTTTGACCCTAAGTAGGTGAATAGGATGTCCTTTGACATGCAGCCTATACCACAAACTTCTCTACAGTTTCTACAGTCCACATTTCCATTGGGTGCTACTCACGAAATGGCCTCCACCATGGCCAGGCCCATCATGATGGAGCAGGCAGCGTGGTCCTCTCTGTAGTCTGGCAGGCCACAGATGCAGTAGTAACAGTCGCCCAGGATCTTTATTCTCAACTGGTGGTATTTCTACACAGAAACAGAAACACACACAGTGAGGTAGTTAGTGGAGGGGCTGGAACATTCAAATAAGTGATTTCATCTGTATGAGAAATGATGTGACTACTTTAATCTACATTTTAATCCATAAATAAATGTAATGTTTAAAAGATTAGTATACAACCAATATACATTTTCTGTCAGTAAGTAATATATTTGTCTGTGTTTGTGTGTGTGTGACTCACGGCAGCCAGCTTGTCAAAGCGGGCAAACAGTTCATTGAGGAGCTTGACCAGCTCATGGGCACTGCATGACGACGACAGCTGAGTGAACCCCACAATGTCTGCAAACAAAATACTGCAGGAGAAAAGGGGATACACGCTGTCATCACAGCATCCTACTGGACATCCTGCCTCTTTATTATAGAACACAGCATCCTCTAGAAGTTCTGTTCTCTTAGCCATAGGTCTATAGACTGCACATAGAGTCTGGCTACTGTGTCTTACCTGACGTTTTCGTGGCGATACATGTACATGGTGTTGAACTGCTGCATCTCCTTCTGTCCAGTCTGACTGGCTTCTTTCTTCTTCATGTCCTGTAACATCTCGTCTGCTATATGCTTGGGCAGGATGGACAGCAAGAGACGCTCCTGTGGAGGACAGGGAGAGTGGTGAGGTTTCAGTGGATATGAGGAGACTCTAAAAGAGCCTCAATAGACGCACGCCGCTTACAAGAAAGGCACTTATTTCTGTGTGATTGGCAGCAGAATCAATCAATGCTCAATCAGAATCAATAAAAAGATTCAGTGACCTAATCAAACCACTTCCTATAAACAGAGGAAGCGGTCCGTTGCCATCCCAAAGCATCCACTTCCAATTATATCTACTTCGATCACCCTTCAACCACTAGATCTTGGAAAAAGAAATACCATAACGAAATAAACATGGATGACTGACTACCATGTGCTCAAACAGTACATACAGTGCATTTGGAAAGTATTCAGACCCCTAGACTTTCAACATTTTGTTAAATTACAGCCATATTCTTAAATAGATCAAATATAAATGTTCCCCCTCATCAATTTACACACAATACCCCACAATGACAAAGCAAAAACCTGTTTTTTATACATTTTTGCAAATGTATATAAAAAAAATTACAACAGAAATACCTTATTTACATAAGTACTCAAACCCTTTGCCATGCGACTCGAAATTGAGATCAGGTTTGAAGCTTCAATCATGAAAATCAAGGGAGTAAGACCACTTGTTCCAGAGTTCACGTCAAGTGTCCTGTTTTGGATTTTGCGCGTAACAGGGAATGCGCGCTCAGTTCTTTTTCTCTTCTATTCAGCAGGTTATATTCCGTCTGAAATATTATCGTTCATATTCAGTTTAGGGTATCTGAGTATTGATTAGAAATGCTGTTTGACTTGTTCCGACGAACTTTACCGGTACTTTTGGGATATCATTTGTCTGCATGGATGAAAGCCTTTGGGCAGGTGGATTACTGAACAAAACGCGCCAACCAAACGGAGCTATATGGATATAAAGAGGAACTTTATCGAACAAAAGGACCTTTTATTGTGTAACCTGGACGCTTGGGTATGCCAGAGGAAGATCAAAGGTAAGCAATTTATTTTATGCTATTTTTGAGTTTTGTGACACCTCTGCTGGTTATTATGCTAATTGAGTTTGAGTGGGGCGCTGTCCTCAGACAATCAAATGTTCTGCGTTCGCCATAAAGCCTTTTAGAAATCTGACAATGCTGTTAGATTAACAAGAGTCTAAGCTTTTGAAGGGTGTGCAGCATTTGTATTTTCATGAATGTTTGAAATTTGTATTTTTGTAATTTGAATTTGGCGCTCTGCATTTCACCGGATGTTGGCAAAATCGATCCCGTTCACGGGATTGGATCCGTAACAGGCTAAGCACACAGCCAAGACAACGCAGGAGTGGCTCAGGGACAAGTCTCTGAATGTCCTTGAGTGGCCCTGCCAGAGCCCGGACTTGAACCCAATCGAACATCTCTGGAGAGACTAGGGCTGTGGCGGTCACGAAATTTCGTCAGCCGCTGATTGTCAAGCAAATAACTGTCAGTCTCACGGTAATTGACCACTAATTAACAAACGCATTTAGCCTCTCCTGGCTTCCACACATAGCCTACAAGCCACTGATGCTGACCTTCGAAACATCTACATTTTAAAAAGTTTAATAAATCCATGTAATATAGCCTACACCTTCACAATAAATCCATTGTCTATTTTAGACAGAAGCATGATCTAAAGAAAATGTAGTCAATTTCAGAAGAACAGAATAGCATACGCTGAGTTGTCCTTGTGTTGGGTCCTGATCTGGCTATGTCAAATGGCTGTGGGCTATACTAGTTCATTTAGCAGACAAGATTTTCTTAGAATTCCATGGCATTATTTTATAGTATGAAGAATACAATTGAACAAAGCTGAATAAAATAGAAAGGATATTTTCTCCAAACGATTTGAGGGAGTGTGGACGTGGCTATTCTATGATGAGCGGTTAACAAATACATGATCAGTGTCCTGACCTCGGGATAGTTGAGCTAACGTAGGCGAATGGGATTAGCATGAGGTTGTAAGTAACAAGAAAATTTCCCAGGACATAAACATATCTGAAATTGGCAGAAAGCTTAAATTCTTGCTAATCTAACTGCACTGTCTAATTTGCAGTAGTTATTACAGTGAAAGAATACCATGTTATTGTTTGAGGAGAGTACACAGTTATGAACTTGAAAATGTATTAATAAACCAATTAGGCACATTTGGGCAGTCTTGATGCAACATTTTGAACAGAAATGCAAATGGATCACTGGATCAGTTTACAACTTTGCACATACACTGCTGCCATCTAGTGGCCAAAATCTAAATTGCGCCCGGGCTGGAATAATACATTATGGCCTTTCTCTTGCCTTTCAAAGATGGTGCAAAAAAAAATACAAAAAAATGCATGTTTTTTTTCTTTGTATTATCTTTTACCAGATCTAATGTGTCTCCTACATTCATTTCACATTTCCACAAACTTCAAAGTGTTCCCTTTCAAATGGTATCAAGAATATGCATATCCTTGCTTCAGGTCCTGAGCTACAGGCAGTCAGATTTGGGTATGTAATTTTAGGAGAAAATGTTTTTTTAAAAAAGGTGGCGGATGTTAACAAAGAAATAGGTATTCTTATATGTTTAATTTTTTGTTATTATTGTAACTGTAGTTGTTCTACAAACGTTGGGCTATATGCTGCGATTTTTAATACATTGTAAGGCTGCATGATGCGACTCTAATGATGATTTGAAAAAGGTCCCTTGAAAGGCATGAGCTCTGCTTTGTTTTTTTGCGGAGGCTGTACACACTACATCCGTCACTCATTCACAATTTGACAAGCACTTGATAAAGCCTAGTATTTCACAGCGGCATCCACTTTGTGTGGCGTAATGCACCCTAAAAAAAAATCCTGCCTTTTGCGGACAGTGGCCATTGTGCGCTTCTCCTTGAGTGATGCGCGCTCCATCACATGATCGGGTCTTTCTCACAGGCTACAAGACAGACAAGTCCGGGACGCAACTGCGCGCGTCCTTATCCAATTCAAGCATTTCGCTACACTCGCATTAACATCTGCCAACCATGTGTATGTGACAAATAAAATATGATTTGATTTGAATTCCGAGGTGCGTATTGGAGAGATTGGAAGAACTGTCCACATTTACTTTTAGTCAGCCAACAAGATGAGTAGGCATAACGAACAGCAAAAGCACTAGCCTATGTCAATCTACGATCCCCCATAGTACAAAAGTCGACCTATTCTATTCTGTGCGAGAAATAAATATTCCAAACATACTCTGGGACAGTTGTGGGATGCGATAGATCCCAAATGAATACAACCACTAGAATCAAAAAAACGTTTTAACGTAATGTGACAGACGCAACAGATCAGAACGTTTAACTTAAAATGCTGATAAGGTATTTCTTCACATTATAAGCGCAGCAATGCGCACATGGTAGTAGGCTGTGTGAATGTTCCATTAGCGGAAAACACCATTATCAAAAGTGACCGCAAATGCAATTATGCATGTAATGCTTTTATTCTAAAAGGTGCATTTTTATGGTGAAAATTATCTTCCCCCAAACTCACATGCTGCTTATGTATGCCAGTTAGGCTCTACACCCCTTGTAAAGCAGATTAATGTGCTTAATTTTAAGAAGTTATTTGGCCACTTCAGTTGTGATACAAAAATGATTAAAACATATAGGCCCATGGGCTAGGCTACAAGAGGTGTGTGACTATGATTTGAAAAGGTCGCAAAAATAAAATAAAAAAAGGCTTTGTTTCTTATGCTGGGCATCATTCAGAAATGATAATGCATAATTCACAATTGATAAGCTAATATTGTCACCCATCAGACTATTCTTGATTTAATCTGGTCTTTACATATACTAAATAATATATGAGTGCATTTTGTTTTGATTTAGAATGGACCATTAACATGCACCTGTATCAAAACAGGGGCAGCATTAACAATTACATGTCATCTATGCACTTAAATAGCGAATGGAGGACGCTTTTCCCCGTGGTTTATTTTCACGCCAGCCAGGTAGGCTATATTCCTGTTGTAAATATAAGCAATGTGCGTAATATTAGGAAAGTTGAGAAATAAATAAATAAATAAATATAGTAGGCCCAGCCTATAGAAAGCTGATGGGATCCTCCTCTTTCTAGTAGAGGCCATCACTCTGTTTTCTTGCGCAATTGCATAGCCTATTGAAATGTTGCGCAACTTGAGCTCATGGGCTCTCATTAAATGTTTGATTAGATTTTCAAATACATTTGCATTGATGTCAGAGTGATTAGACGGACAATAGAGTGCTGAGTACCAGGCAGTTAGCAAGTTTGGTAGGCTACTAATGACCAGCAGCAGCATCAGAGCTTGGAGAAGCCTAATTACCATGACTAAACAGTCCCGTGGAATTTGATTGCCTTCATGACTGCCGGTGTGGCGGTAATACGGTCACCGCAACAACCCTAGGAGAGACCTGGAAATAGCTGTGCAGCAACACTCCCCATCCAACCTCAAATAAAATTTTATTGGTCACATACATATGGTTAGCAGATGTTATTGTTTGTGAGTGTAGTGAAATGCTTATGCTTCTAGATCCGACAGTACAGCAGCATCTAACAGGTAATATCTAACAATTCCACAACAAAACCTAATATATCACAAATTCCACAACAACATCTAATACACACAATCCAGTAAAGGAAAGGGATGAGAATATATATAGTATAAAATATATGGATGAGAAGTGACAGAGCAGCTAAGATGCAATAGATAGTAAAAAATAGACAGTGAAGGATACAGTATACAGTATATACATATGAGATGAGTAATGTGAGATATGTAAACATTCTTAAAGTGGCATTATTAAAGTGACTAGTGTTCCATTTATTAAAGTGGCCAATGACATCAAGTCTGTAGGTAGGCAGCCCCCTCTCTGTGCTAGTGGTGGCTGCTTAACAATCTGATGGCCTTGAGATAGAAGCTGTTTTTCAATCTCTCTGTCCCAGCTTTGATGCACCTGTACTGACCTCGCCTTCTGGATGGAAGCGGGGTGAACAGGTAGTGGCTCGGGTGGTTATTGTCCTTGATGATCTTTTTTGCCTTCCTGTGACGTCTGGGTGAACAGGGACGTAGTCGTGGGTGAACAGGGAGTACAGGAGAGGGCTCAGAATGCACCCTTGTGAGTGCATTGTTGTTTCTTACCTTCACCACCTGGGGGCGGCCCGTCAGGAAGTCCATGACCCAGTTGCACAGGGCGGGGTCGAGACCCAGGGTCTCAAGCTTAATGATGAGTTGAGGGTACTACGGTGTTGAATGCTGAGCTGTAGTCAATTAACAGCAGTCTTACATAGGTACTCCTCTTATCCAGGTGGGATAGGGCAGTTTGCAGTGTGATGGCGATTGCATTGTCTGTGGACCTATTGGAGCGGTAAGCAAATTGGAGTGGGTCTAGGGTGACAGGTAGGGTGGAGGTGATGTGATCCTTGACTAGTCTCTCAAAGCACTTCATGATGACAGAAGTGAGTGCTACAGGGCGATAGTAATTTTGTTCAGTTACCTTGGATTTCTTGGTAGAATAGGTGTATCTTCTCTGTTGACTTGATCTCTGTTACATGGTGTTCTAGTCAGTACTTTTGTATTTGTTTGTTTTGTCTACTTTGGGAATATAGTTCTATCATTGATATATACAGAGAAAAGAGTCGGCCCAAGAATTGAACCCTGTGGTACCCCCATAGACTGCCAGAGGTCCGGACAACAGGCTCTCCGATTTGACACACTGAACTCTGTCTGCAAAGTAGTTGGTGAACAAGCCGAGGCAGTCATTGGAGAAACCAAGGCTGTTGAGTCTGCCGATAAGAATACTGTGATTGACAGAGTCGAAAAGCCTTGGCCAGGTCAATGAAGACTGCTGCACAGTACTGTCTTTTATCGATGGCGGTTAGGATATCGTTTAGTACCTTGAGCGTGGCTGAGGTGCACCCGTGACCAGCTCGGAAACTGGATTACACAGCGGAGAAGGTACGGTGGGATTCGAAATGGTCAGTGATCTGTTTGTTAACTTGGCTTTCGAGGACTTTAGAAAGGCAAGGCAGGATGGATATAGGTCTGTAACAGTTTGGGTCTACAGTCTTGGCCAAAAGTTGAGAATGACACAAATATTAATTTTCACAAAGTCTGGTGCCTCAGTTTGTATGATGGCAATTTGCATATACTCCAGAATGTAATGAAAAGGAAGCAGATGAATTGCAATTAATTGCAAAGTCCCTCTTTGCCATGCAAATGAACTGAATCCCCAAAAATCATTTCCACTGCATTTCAGCTCTGCCACAAAATGACCAGCTGATATCATGTCAGTGATTCTCTCGTTAACACAGGTGTGAGTGTTGACAAGGACAAGGCTGGAGATCACGCTGTCATGCTGATTGAGTTCGAATAACAGACTGGAAGCTTCAAAAGGAGGGTGGTGCTTGGAATCATTGTTCTTCCTCAGTCAACCATAGGTTACCTGCAGGGAAACACGTGCCATCATCATTGCTTTGCACAAAAGGGCTTCACAGGCAAGGATATTGTTGCCAGTAAGATTGCACCTAAATCAACCATTTATCGGATCATCAAGAACTTCAAGGAGAGCGGTTCAATTGTTGTGATGATGGCTTCAGGATGCCCAAGAAAGTCCAGCAAGCGCCAGGACCGTCTCCTAAAGTTCATTCAGCTGCGGGATCGAGGCACCACCAGTACAGAGCTTGCTCAGGAATGGCAGCAGGCAGGTGTGAGTGCATCTGCACGCACAGTAAGGCCAATACTTTTGGAGGATGGCCTGGTGTCAAGAAGGGCAGCAAAGAAGCCACTTCTCTCCAGGAAAAACATCAGAGACAGACGGATATTCTGCAAAAGGTACTGGGATTGGACTGCTGAGGACTGGGGTAAAGTCATTTTCTCTGATGAATCCCCTTTCCGATTGTTTGGGGCATCCTAAGAATACAGCCATGAATAAAGAATGGTACCAACACATCCTCCGAGAGCAACTTCTCCCAACCATCCAGGAACAGTTTGGTGACGAACAATGCCTTTTCCAGCATGATGGAGCACCTTGCCATAAGGCAAAAGTGATAACTAAGTGGCTCAGGGAAACAAAACTTCGATATTTTGGGTCCATGGCCAGGAAACTCCCCAGACCTTAATCCCATTGAGAACTTGTGGTCAATCCTCAAGCGGCAGGTGGACAAACAAAAACCCACAAATTCTGACAAACTCCAAGCATTGATTATGCAAGAATGGGCTGCCATCAGTCAGGATGTGGCCCAGAAGTTAATTGACAGCATGCCAGGGTGGATTGCAGAGGTTTTGAAAAAGAAGGGTCAACACTGCAAATATTGACTCTTTGCATCAACTTCATGTAATTGTCAATAAAATCCTTTGACACTTATGAAATGCTTGTAATTATACTTCAGTATTCCATAGTTACATCTGACAAAAATATCTAAAGACCCTGAAGCAGCAAACTTTGTGGAAATTTATATTTGTGTAATTCTCAAAACCTTTGGCCACGACTGTAGAGTGTTACCCCCTTTGAAGAGGGGGATGACTGCAGCAGCTTCCAATCTTTAGGAATCTCAGACGATACGAAAGAGAGGTTGAACAGACTAGTAATAGGGGTTGCAACAATGGCGGCAGATCATTTTTGAATGAGAGAGTCCAGATTGTCTAGCCCAGCTGATTTGCACTTTCAGAACATCTGCTATCTGGATTTGGGTGAAGGAGAAGCTGGGGTAGCTTGGGCAAGTAGCTGCAGGGGGTGCGGAGCTGTTGGCTGGGCTTGGGGTAGCCAGGAGGAAAGCATGGCCAGCCGTATAGAAATGCTATTGAAATTCTCAATTATCAAAGATTTATCAGTGGTGACAGTGTTTCCTAGCCTCGGTGCAGTGGGCAGCTGGGAGAAGGTGTTCTTATTCTCCATGGACTTCACAGTGTCCCAAAACGTTTTGGAGTTATACCTACAGGATGCAAATTTCTGTTTTAAAAAAAGCTAGCCTTTGCTTTCCTAACTGACTGTGTATATTGGTTCCTGACTTCCCTGAAAATCTATACTGACGCTTTGCTTGTTTGATGCCTGTGAGAGGCTACCTCCCCAAATACAGGTGCCAACCTTGTAGCGTCATACCGGAGTAGAATCAAGGCTATAATCGCTGCCAAAGGTGCTTCAACAAAGTACTGAGTAAAGGGTCTGAATACCTATGTAAAATGTGATATTTCCATTAAATCTTTTGTAGATAAAAAAAAAAAAAAAAAAAAAATGTAAATCTGTTTTTGATTTGTCATTATGAGGTATTGTGATGAGAAAAAAACAACAATTGAATACATTTTAGAATAAGGCTGTAGCGTAACAAAATTAGGAAAAGGTAAAGGGGTCTGAATACTTTCCGAAATGCATTATACATGTTATAATCACATCCCATGGTATGTATTAGTATACGAAACCGCAAAATACTAATCTTTTACATGCTCTTACTCTGATTTAGCCACTGTCTCCCATATTCCTGACCCAGAGTAGGCTCTCTGGCATAAACAAGCCCCTTTTAAGCAATTCAGAGTCAAAAGATAGAAAACCAAGGGCTAGATTTTCAGAGCTACAGTTGAAGTCGGAGGTTACATACACGTAGCTTGGAGTTATTAAAACTTGTTTTCAACCACTCCACAAATTTCTTGTTAACAAAGTATAGTTTTAGCAAGTCGGTTAGGACATCTACTTTGTGCATGACACAAGTCATTTTTCCAACAATTGTTTACAGACAGATTATTTCACTTATAATTCACTGTATCACAATTCCAGTGGGTCAGAAGTTTACATACACTAAGTTGGCTGTGCCTTTAAACAGCTTGGAAAATTCCAGAAAATTATGTCATGGCTTTAGAAGCTTCTGATAGGCTAATTGACATCATTTGAGTCAATTGGAGGTGTACCTGTGGATGTATTTCAAGGCCTACCTTCAAACTCAGTGCCTCTTTGCTTGACATCATGGGAAAACCCAAAGAAATCAGCCAAGACCTCAGAAAAAGAAAAAATGTAGACCTCCACAAGTCTGGTTCATCCTTGGGAGCAATTTCCAAACGCACCACGTTCATCTGTACAAATAATTGTAAGCAAGTATAAACACTATGGGACCACACAGCCGTCATACCGCTCAGGAAGGAGACGCGTTCTGTCTCCTAGAGATGAACATACTTTGGTGCGAAAAGTGCAAATCAATCCCAGAACAACAGCAAAGGACCTTGTGAAGATGCTGGAGGAAACAGGTACAAAAGTATCTATATCCACAGTAAAACGAGTCCTATATCGACATAACCTGAAAGCCCGCTCAGCAAGGAAGAAGCCACTGCTCCAAAACCGCCATAAAAAAGCCAGACTACGGTTTGCAACTGCACATGGGGACAAAGTTCGTACTTTTTGTAGAAATGTCCTCTGGTCTGATGAAACAAAATATAGAACATTTGTGGGCAGAACTGAAAAAGCGTGTGCGAGCAAGGAGGCCTACAAACCTGACTCCGTTACACCAGCTCTGTCAGGAGGAATGGACCAAAATTCACCCAACTTATTGTGGGAAGCTTGTGGAAGGAGAATCCAATTCCCTTTAAAAAGTAACTAAGTCATAGGCCCGCCCCATGAGCACAGACAGTGATCTGGCGTCTTGGGACAGTCCTTTTCTACTGTTACGAATATAACCCACACCTGGGTTTTCCCACTTCAGACCAGTACCTCTATCACAGAGGGAACTAAGGTTTGAGTACAGAGACCATGCATACCTCGGTAGAGACCAAGCTTACCTCTACCGAGAGGGCTAAGGGTTGATTAGAGACCACAAATGGTTTTTGAATTCTTAACCATACCATGTGGTTCAACTCTGAGACTATCGATCTGACAGAATAAGAGCCACTATTCAATACTAATTACTAGTCTGCACCATGTAATTATGTCGACCTGAATGCGAGAACCGCCGACAACCGCTGAAACATCCATCTACAAGAACATTTCTTAATGGTACTCTGAAGTACCCTTTCTAACCACGAAAGACTTCAAGAGAGAGTGAGAGGGACGGATGAACGGACGATTCCAACAGAAATCACAACGACACACTGAGCGTAAATATGTATTGATTGCAATTATTCCCGAATGAGTGAGCGTTCATGTGCAAAGGATTAGCATTTCAATTAATAGAATTAATCAACCGTGTAGTGACTTGTAATTCCCGCCCTTCTCAGTCTACTCCCCCCATTATCTTTTGTTCACCAAGCCGTCATACCGGCTTATCCCACTAGGGGAACATCCCCTATAATTTCCTTGTAACCATATCTACTTTGTTTGTTTACTGTTTGTTCGTGAATTTCTGTGATTATTTAGTTAGTTAATAAATGAGTGATTTAAGACAATTGGTGTATAGATGATTCATAGTAAAGACTGGGTTCGTGCAGATAACCAACAATTTACGACGTTCGGAATGAGACTAACGTGAGGTAAAGAATAATTCATTAATGAGAAGACTAATTGATCAGATATTAAAATATCTGAAAAGTTATATTAGGAAAATTATAACTTTGTAATCTGAATATTTTCCTTGGGGCCCCGACTTCCTAGTTAATTACATTTACATGATTAGTTTAATCACGTAATAATAATTACAGAGAATTGATTTGATAAAATAAGTCTTCACTTTAATGATGCCAAAGACACGACAAAGGCTACACGAAACGTTTGACCAAAGTTAAACAATTTAAAGGCAATGCTACCAAATACTAATTGAGTATGTAAACTTGCGAAACAGACTCTCGATTAAGAAAGCTAAATCAAGCTACCTTTTTAAGATCTATATCCGACAGCTGGTGATCCTTCAAAATGTTGGAAAACAGTAAATGAACTGAAGCGTACAAATTCCTCTTCCCTTCCTAAGCAGGTTCTAGCTGACTATGGCATCATAACTGAGAAGAATGGGATAAGTGATGCTTTTAAATCATAGTTTTATCTTGGCAGGCTTTTTATTTGCGAGAAATTGTCATTTAATTGACCCTGGTAAGTCAACCAACTGCTCTTCCTCTGCCAGCCTCTAGCTGACTTGATGGTTAAACGATCAACTTCAAGTGAATCTTTGTTTTCATTTCAACATTTTACTATATGTGCCTTGCTTAAGACTGGTAAAAAAATCCACTGGGGTTGATATGCTTGATCCATTTTTGCTGTAGCTCTCTGCCCCCTTGATTACTGAATCATTAACCCATATTTTTTTACCTGATGATTATACACTGCTCAAAAAAATAAAGGGAACACTAAAATAACACATCATAGATCTGAATGAATGAAATAATCTTATTAAATACTTTTTTCTTTACATAGTTGAATGTGCTGACAACAAAATCACACAAAAATTATCAATGGAAATCAAATTTATCAACCCATGGAGGTCTGGATTTGGAGTCACACTCAAAATTAAAGTGGAAAACCACACTACAGGCTGATCCAACTTTGATGTAATGTCCTTAAAACAAGTAAAAATGAGGCTCAGTAGTGTGTGTGGCCTCCACGTGCCTGAATGACCTCCCTACAACGCCTGGGCATGCTCCTGATGAGGTGGCGGATGGTCTCCTGAGGATCGCCTCCCAGACCTGGACTAAAGCATCCGCCAACTCCTGGACAGTCTGTGGTGCAACGTGGCGTTGGTGGATGGAGCGAGACATAATGTCCCAGATGTGCTCAATTGGATTCAGGTCTGGGGAACGGGCGGGCCAGTCCTTAGCATCAATGCCTTCCTCTTGCAGGAACTGCTGACACATGAGGTCTAGCATTGTCTTGCATTAGGAGGAACCCAGGGCCAACCGCACCAGCATATGGTCTCACAAGGGGTCTGAGGATCTCATCTCGGTACCTAATGGCAGTCAGGCTACCTCTGGCGAGCACATGGAGGGCTGTGCGGCCCCCCAAAGAAATGCCACCCCACACCATGACTGACCCACCGCCAAACCGGTCATGCTGGAGGATGTTGCAGGCAGCAGAACGTTCTCCACGGCGTCTCCAGACTCTGTCACGTCTGTCACGTGCTCAGTGTGAACCTGCTTTCATCTGTGAAGAGCACAGGGCGCCAGTGGCGATTTGGCCAATCTTGGTGTTCTCTGGAAAATGCCAAACGTCCTGCACGGTGTTGGGCTGTAAGCACAACCCCCACCTGTGGACGTTGGGCCCTCATACCACCCTCATGGAGTCTGTTTCTGACCGTTTGAGCAGACACATGCACATTTGTGGCCTGCTGGAGGTCATTTTGCAGGGCTCTGGCAGTGCTCCTCCTTGCACAAAGGCGGAGGTAGTGGTCCTGCTGCTGGGTTGTTGCCCTCCTACGGCCTCCTCCACGTCTCCTGATGTACTGGCCTGTCTCCTGGTAGCGCCTCCATGCTCTGGACACTACGCTGACAGACACAGCAAACCTTCTTGCCACAGCTCGCATTGATGTGCCATCCTGGATGAGCTGCACTACCTGAGCCACTTGTGTGGGTTGTAGACTCCGTCTCATGCTACCACTAGAGTGAAAGCACCGCCAGCATTCAAAAGTGACCAAAACATCAGCCAGGAAGCATAGGAACTGAGAAGTGGTCTGTGGTCACCACCTTCAGAACCACTCCTTTATTGGGGGTGTCTTGCTAATTGCCTATAATTTCCACCTGTTGTCTATTCCATTTGCACAACAGCATGTGAAATTTATTGTCAATCAGTGTTGCTTCCTAAGTGGACAGTTTGATTTCACAGAAGTGTGATTGACTTGGAGTTACATTGTGTTGTTTAAGTGTTCCCTTTATTTTTTTGAGCAGTGTATCTGGTACTATTCCCAAGGTTTGGAAGGCGGCCCATGTACTCCCCCTTCACAAAATGTGTGGACCCTTGTGATGTAAATAATTAAAAATCACCCTATTTCTAAACATTCTTGCCTAGCTAAAAATATTAGAATCCTTAATTCTTCTCAGCTAAGACCTTTCTTATCTTTGAAATGTATTCTAAATGTACATCAGTTGGGTTTTAGATGAGGTTGTAGCACTATCTCTGCTGCATCCCTAGTTATAAAGTGTGGTTGACTGTATGGATAAAAGGCAACATTGTGCTGCCCTCTTCATTGACCTGTCAAAGGCTCTCAATACTTTTGATCACTCATGGCTAATTCAGAGGCTTTCCTCAATTGACCTAGACCAGATTGCATGTAACTGGTTTAAAAATTACTTGACAGATAAAACTCAATGTGTGTTAAATAAGGTGTCCTGGATATTACGAAAGGTGTCCTAACAGGGGTTGATTCTGGTCCTGTGCTTATACATTAACAATATCGACTTCTTAAAAATAAAATAAAAATACCTGCACTTGTATGCCGATGATACTGTTGTGTATGCTATTGCACCCACGGTTGACCAGGCTATCTGAACTACAGTCTGCTTTCATTGTATTACAGAACAACTTTATTGACCTGGAATTTGTATTGCATTCAGGTAAAACTAAAGTATATGTTGTTCTCTAGAGCACAACAAAATAACTTGTCATTTGGATGGTGTCCATATTGATTGTGTCCCTGCTTACAAATATCTGGATAGATTTAAAGCTGTCTTTTAAAAAGCATATTGATGAGTTAAGAAGCTGAGAATCAAAATGGGCTTCCTCTATAGAAATAGGTCCTGCCTCTCGCTAAGTAGTAGAAAGCAGATTATTCAGTCGGCGTTCCTGTCGGTCCTAGACTACGGCGACATCATCTATATGAAGTCAGCTGCCACTTCATTAAAGCTGTTAGATACAGTTCATCATAGCGCACTGTGCTTTATTACAGGCTAAAATGTTGGTACTCATCACTGTATTCATTTGATTTATTAGGATCCCCATTAGCAACAGCTAGTCTTATTGGGGTCCGGCAGACAGTTGGTTGGCCCTCTGAAGTCATGTAGGTTGATACATAGCTATGTTGTTATTTAGAAAGCCCTTTTACAAAAAGTCCCACTAACTTCTTTACTAAACTAGATATACGAGTTACCACACCCGGTATCAGGGATGGCAAACACAGGAAATTCCTTTGGTCTCTACTGAGTTAGGTAAATCAGCTTTTAGTTTCCTTGCACTTTATCTGTGGAATAATCTTCAAAATGTTCTTAATCTTGATATTTGGGTGCCTCTAGAAGAATTCAGAAAGTTGATAGAGACCATCTTTTTTTTGACCTTACAAAGGCTTATTACTGATGAATGTGTTTGTTTTTTATGACCATGTTTTTCTTTCTGCTTGCATTTTGATGTGTGTATTTTGTGTCATTCAAGGCTCATCTGTAAAAGAGACCTTGGTCTCAGTATGACTCCCTGATAAAATAATAAACATACAACATACAAACATGATATATAATCACATATTACACAGTACATAGACATGGTATAATGGTCCGCCAAAATATAGGCCTAACTTTTCTCCCTGTTAAAAGCACTGTACCTGTACACAAATCTGATTGGCCTAAAACAATCACTGATCACCACGTAAGTCCATCTGAAAAGATTCCACCCTTGATGACCCAAGACAAGAAACATAAACATTGGAAAACACAAACGCATCAGGCAAACAAAAGCCTTGAGTTCACACACACGCGGAGGGAGGAAAACAAATAACGTGGTAGGGTTTTTCTACGTTCTTATCAAAACCTGACGGAGAGAGACAAAAAAAATGGGCAAGAGAGTCAGCAGAGTGATTACTGCGGACATCGTCTCAGGAGGCCAGTCGCCATGGTAACCTGCAGCGACCGGATGCTCCTTGATTGGCTGGCGTTCCTTGTCTCCCAGCAGCCCATGCTTCTCCATTAGTATTCTGGGAGTTTCTCCTCTCATGGTCTTATCAGCCCTTCTCTCTCACACACACACACACACACACACACACACACACACACACACACACACACACACACACCTTTGCTCCCTCCTTCCTTTCCTCCCTCCTTCCTTCCTTTCCTCCATAATCACCCCTTTCCTCTCAGCTTTCTATAGCAGTGACCGTCTGGTCCATAAATAGTAGCAATCAAGAATGCCCAATGGCCACAGCTGTGAGACAGGGGAGGGAGGGGAAATGACTGCTGACACAGTGCTAACTCAAACAGACAAAGTGTGCACAAACACACACACACATTCATGCACGCTCACACACACTACACTAAGCTAGTTAAATGTAACAATAGATCAAATGGAACTGTAGATACTAAGAATTGTGTTTAAATTCCCTTTGGCTTCAACATAAATAAAACAGGTCTGAATCAGAATCACATACATTCAAAACCAGGGCACTACTGTGGCACTGCCACACACTCAAACCTACTAACCTCTGTCACTTTTCTCTCTCTGAAAATGTTGTCTCCTGCCCTATATTGTATACGCCCCTCTGTCCTCCCGCCATATGTTTTTACCAACACCTCCTCCCGGTCTCAGTCTGTCAGTCTCACCTGTTGCTGGCTCTGTTCCTCCAGATTGAGTTTGACCTCCAGGGACTGCCGTGCTTCCAGGAAGGCCTTGCGGTGTTTCCGGTCTGCCATGTAGTAGGACATGACGCCCACAGTGATGGCACACACATAGATCACTATGTTGGCCAGCAGCTGGAGAACGCCACAGAGTCATTAGACACACACAACACATGCACTATAACAAAACACACAAACAGGTACGCACAGTAAGCCTTTAACTGTTAGTCTACACCTGTTGTTTTACGAAGCATGTGACAAATAAAAATTGGATTTGACATACGGACGCATGCACACACACTCTGAACCCTGTGGGGAGGACCCTTGTGTCGACGTATCATGACATAGGCTAGTGGCATCTTACAGACTTTCTGCAGCCATGAATGTGGCAGACGGGCAAAAAGAAACCAGCACTCTAAGCCATTACCAAACTCTTATAGGTTGCAGTGAGGTGGCTGCTGATGTGTTACATTTCAAACAAAGTTTGGATACTGCACTGTTCCCTAAAATGTTTTGTCATTGAATAACATTTTGATTCGCTGAGATTGAAGCTTCGATAGGGGTTGGCCATTTATTGGGCTGCATGCCTCTCATTGGATTACTGTGAGATTATGATAAAGAAGACATGAGCATACTGAGAACCAAAAACTGTGGACCTTTTGAGAACAGTATTGATGTCAAACAAGAGAGCGACCTCGAAAATATCAAATACAGACAAATGACGAAACCACAGAGGCTTTTTTTGCCATTGATAATTCTACCCCAGACTCTTAATTGTTAGGAGACACTCAAACGTCAGCGTATTCTCAGCCTCTGCTCTGTCACCGAAACATTTGATACATTCAGCCTGTTTGTAGACTCATCAGTAATGCCTATTCATTGTAGATGCTGTAAGGCAATTACAGGGCATAATGTGTCATAAATAGTACATAGACTGGAGGCTAATCTTCTGCATAATGAAATGATTTCAACACACCATTTGATGTGATCAGGAAAGCTAGCATGACTTACCTGCACTGTCATTTTAACAATATCTAGTCTCTTATTAAATCTACTGTATATACCCTAGTAATTGCTCATCATTCCTTGAGTTGCAAGTATGGCATGTTGCACTGTTCCTAGTTATTTTATGAGCTACTTCACAAGATCTGTTCACCTCTCTCTACCTGCCACCATACTATCTCCCCCTCACACCTGCAACTTCATCCAACTCGTGTTCATCCAACCCACCCCAGGTGTTTCCTGAACCACTCTCACCCGTCCCACTCTACCTGCAACTTCCTTCCCCTCCTGCAAGTGTCCTCAGCCCCCACCCGTCTCCCCCTCTACCTGCAACTTTCTTCCCATCCTGCAAGTGTCCTCAGCCCCCACCCGTCTCCCCCTCTACCTGCAACTTTCTTCCCATCCTGCAAGTGTCCTCAGCCCCCACCCTTACCCGTCTCCCACTCTACCTGCAACTTCCTTCCCCTCCTGCAAGTGTCCTCAGCCCCCACTCTTACCCGTCTCCCACTCTACCTGCAACTTCAATCCCCATCACCCACTCTCACTCCCACTGCAACTCATCCACCCCCCACCCAAGCTGTGTCCTCAGCCCCAGCCCCACTCTCACCTGTCTCCCGAGGGCAGCCCCCTGGATATCCTCCTGCTGCTGCTGAGCAATGGTGACCCCCAGCACCAGGGTGTGGACCCCGCACGACACGGATGTGATCAGCACAATGGGCGTGAGCCGCAAGGGCAGTGTCAGGAAGAAGGAGAAGCTAAAGAAGGCCTGCCAGCCCACTGTGTCACTGGCCTGGTGGAAGCGGGCATAGTTCAGGCCCAGGTAGCAGAAGATCTGGGCCGCTATGAGCACCCACAGGGCGTAGGGCACCACACGTCGTGAGATGCGGTCGGGTAGCAGGCCGTAGCAGCACAACACATAGAGTAGGATGTCTGATGCCAGGCCCACTGATGCCACCACCACAGAGGCCAGCTTTTCACCTGTGTAGACCACAGCGCACATGACAATGATGTAGCTGTCAAACAGGGCAGCAAACACAACCAGAACCAGCAGGGTTTCATGTCGCTGCCGGCGGAAATAGGTCTGATAGAGGTTCTCCAGAGACTCGGGTGCAAAGGTGAGACGCATGAAGCGTGGAAGGCAGAGGCAGCACCCTTGGCTGCGAACCGTTACCTCGTGCGTGCGCCCCACGGCCTGGCCCGGGTCCGATGGTAGGGTCACAGAGCAGTCCGCCGAATACTCTGCTGAGTACTCAGGCTCTGAGAAGGCCCGGTTGCGAGGCATCGTGAATGCTGACTAAGTTTTGTATTCTTCCTGTGACCTCGTCGTAAAAAGGGGAAATCTGTTTGTAGTTCTGCAGGAGGTGTAAAATTCCTCAAGGTACTGTTGTAAGGTTCAAACGTAGGCCTACATCGTGCTCTCTCATCAGGTTCCGTTTATTCTCCTGTGTGTAAACTGAACCCTTTGCCCTGAGGTGTCACAAATGTCCTTTAAATCACACGTAGTGTCTTGATTGTCAGGCCCTGCACTTTGGAATAGCTTCGCTCACATATTTGTTAGTTACGCGTCTCTGACAGTGTCAGTTGATTCTGTCAGTTGATTCACCAATCCAATGTCCTCCAAATGTAGGCTTAAGACAAAAGGAGATTTAAAGGGTCTCCTGGACCATGTTAATTTTCCTTAAGTGAGCCCATGGAAAACTCACTAAGAAAAAAAGGTGGGGGCGATAATATAGCTTTGTTTATTTTCGAATACAAAACGTTGTTTACATTGCCACCCTTCTCTCCGTATTCATTGTATCAAGGTCATCACCATTGTTCACATGGGGTTTCCGTGGTGAAAACTCAAAAGAAGTGAAGAATATGGGATGCTGTTTGATCATGAATTGTGGCACCCCACCTGAGACTAGCAATCCACGTTGGGAACAACTGGGATTTTTCAGAAAGTTACTGGGAAATATGGACAGCCTGTGCAAGTTGTGCAAAAGAGGCCTAGGTTCGTTTCTTCTCTGTAATTGACAGACTGATACTGAGAGCAATGTCTGTCGTTCCCTACCAATATTTATCTTGAGAAGACTGCGCTCTGTCCTCAGTTGATAATAACCCCGGAGAACTATGCGGGACTTCTGATTTTACAGCGCACACAGGAAATAGGCTACATGTTGCGCTCTATGAAAGAGAGAAAAAAATTGAACTTGTAAAATGGATGTCCAAAATGACACCATCATGACTATCCATTTAAAATACTTAACACTGTCTTTTTGCCGTATTATTAAGCAACGCGGTTTTCCAGCCTACAGTCTAGGGACATCATATTTCTTGCCCTCATTACACATATTGATGAGTTTGTTGCCTGTGATTTCAGGGTTAAATCGTTTGGCTACATTTCTATTTTGAAAAGGTGCAAGAGGACTGCTATTGTCATACCCATTTAAATGATCGAATGACTGAAAATAATAAGCGTCATTATTTACCCATTCTGTATCCATTTAACATGTGGCGATGGCCAAAGATGAACGTGATCTTTCAATGTAGGTTTTCATTCTCCAGTGACTCGACGTTTGGCATCTCCTGTCTATCTATCCTTTTAAGATGCCGCCTGTGAACAGAGATTTTGTACCAGATTATGTAAAAACCATCCGCATATTGTTGCATCCGTTTACCGAGCCATGAAAAAGCCACTATCGATCTCCTATAGGTGGTGCTCGCTCTTGTAAGGATTAGATGTCACTTGTAATCAGAACAGTGCATTTTGGGTGTTTGTTATAAGAATAACCTGAACATGTCCCTCTCGACGAGTAATGGACTACAATGGACTCTCGCCTTGTGCAGAAAACACGGAACAGCTCTGCTTTTTCCACCCTCGATCTTCACTTTCTACCCCTGATAAGCCCGTCCCCCTCTTCAGATCACCCACCCCCTTGCTTCCCATGTACAAAGTCGGAAATAGGGACAGACAATTCCAAATAGGATAACTAAATGTAAACAGCCTATGGTTAATCATTATGACTGGATGAACATGCTCTAATATGACACTTGATTTCATTTTATTGATTAATTGCCACTAAAGTTCGCATATTGTTTTTCTGCCTCCTGGCCATACCACCACAATGTCTGAGTACACTAATTGACTCTGACCATTATCACATCAAATGATCTACTTCTATAGTTAAACAAAAAAAGAAGGAAAAAGGTTGGAAGCCTGGGCCTACCCCTGGATCCAACAAGCACCATAAAATAAATATGCATGTCACTTGAACCAGTCTTTGGGAAGGAACAATTGATAGCTGTTCCCCCATCCACTTGAACAATCTAAACAAGAGCAGCAGCCCACTACACAACATCAGTTTGTTTTGCTCACACACAATGCCCACCCTGTTTCAAATCAAAGGTTGCTTACACAATTTAGCAAATCTTACAGCGGGTGAAGCGAAATGCTTGTTACTAGCTGCTAACAAATGCCAAACAATGTGTGTGTGGAGCAGGAACTGAGTCTAGTCTAGGTGCTCCAGGGCTGTTCATGCACCATATGGCATCATTCTTTATTATTCTTTTTAGACTATGAGATATGTTCAGGTTGTTGTGTCTGGTCATTTGTTTGTGTCCCAGAAACGCTACTGGCTGTGCAGAACCTGCCCGAGACCGGCTTCTTTCGTTGACACCGCCATGAGACCTGTATTGATTATTCCACTGAAACCCTGTATTGAACGTGTGATCAATACCCAGACCATTGACCTTTTTTTTTTTTTACTGGAAACAAACTCATCAACAACATCTCCCTGCCTCTCAGGCCCAATTGGAACAATCATACTTCCCTCTGTATTCATCCCTCTATAGCTTGGGGTGTGTGATACCCAACATCACAGGGTCGTCTGTCCTCTCCCTTGTTACTATGCCCCCCCATAAACACACCCCTTGATCTTTCCTTTGCATCATTCTTTTCAAAGTACATGATGTATCAATTTTGGATTTTGTCAAGGAAGTAGAGGTTAGAGGCCACGAGAACACATGTGAACATATTTTTGAAGCTGTGCTAATCATCGAGAATTCAAATCAAATCAAATGTTATTGGTCACATACACATGGTTAGCAGATGTTAATGCGAGTGTAGCGAAATGCTTGTGCTTCTAGTTCCCCGAGCATGCAGTAATATCTAACAAGTAATCTAACAATTTCAAAACCACTACCTTATACACACGTGTAAAGGAATGAATAAGAATATGTACATATAAATATATGGATGAGTGATGGCCGAACGGCATAGGCAAGATGCAGTAGATGGTATAGAGTACAGTATATGCATATGAGATGAGTAATGTAGGATATGTAAACATTATATGTAAACATGTGCCTAGAGTGATGCAGCCAATTGAGAATAGATGAGGCTTGTAGGTAACACTGTACAAGTGATTCATTAATTGCTGGATTCCAAGACTGATGTTGCTGTGGAGAGACAGATTTCCCCCAGAGAACAGCCAACAATAATTATTAAACGAGTGCTCTTTAGCACCAGCAAAGGCTCAGGTAGGACAGATAACGATGGTGTGCCAAATTAGACACAGATTATGGGAGGCAATGGATTAGGGTACATCCTTTAACAGTTGACAGATGATTATGTAATGTCATGATTTTATTCGGAGGCATAACAATTGATTGCTTTGCTAAAGCGGATTATACAAGTCCGGTTTTCAGAATGATCTCTTCCAAGTAACAAATAGGCAAGGGAAGGGAGTGACAAATTAAGCCTGTTTATTGTGTTTAACCATGTCTCTCATCATGTTTTCTCTAGATTCATGAATAAACATTGTCCTATAACAATATCACAATCATGCTCTCAGTATCACTATGAATGCACGATTGTTTTAGAGAGACCATATTTTTCATCATCCATCTCATGTGATTAAGACAATACACTGTAACTATTTGAATGACCCTGTTGGGCAGAATCAGAATAGAACATCAGATGTGCATATTGTTTCCCATGGCATTGGCCACAGAGGACAAAGAAGAAACGGATTATTTGCACAAGGAAAGTGTTATTATCCATACATTGTTTGGCCAATATAGGCCTGTGCAAATATTTTCTGCTGTCCATGATCTACAGAAGGTTTTAGATCTATGTAGAATATAATACATCTACGTAAAACATGTGTTGCAAATATTTGGCTCTTGTTTTGCAGTGCTATAAAAATGTATATTGTATTTAGAAAAAACAACAATACAGTTCAATCAATACAGTGTCACAGAACAATGTGACAGATGTTTCACCGGATATATAAATCTGAAGCATCCGGTTGGCATTTCCACTCACCACCAAATATGGTTATTAGAGGAAGCCCAGTGGCTGGCAGTGGGAGAAGATGGAGTGAGATGGACTTTGGCCAACATTCTACTAATTTTCTCATCGATTAAACATTTAATCTTAATACACAGTTTTCTGTTCCCCAAACTAGGATCTGTTACGAACAGAGTGGACCACGTTTTGTAGACTTAAAATAAATGTATAAAAAGGCGCTGTTTAGTAGAGCAATGGCGAATTATTGCGCACGCGCACTTCACAGAGTAGGCGTTCCCTAACGGAAATATGCAAATAATGCTAGAACGCACCAATAGGATCTCGCTAGCTCGTGCTAAGCTCTGCCCACTAGGATTACTCATCTTTTATTGGAAACGACAGGGTGTGGTCTATCGGAAGATTTCACACTGTACGTACAGCGGCGTCTTCAATGACGTGGTCGCTCAGATTGCACGCTGCTGACGTGTTTGTAGGGAAGTAGCAACTTGAGCGTTATTTCCATTAGGTATATGCAGCCAGTGGCCGATCATAATGGGAATAATAGCCAACTAAATGAAATAATTGGCATCGGAAGAGAAATCGGAGCAGATTACACAGGTGGAGTTTGCAAGAGGTCAAAATACATGAGCATCCACTACACCATTCATGCTCAAGTATCTAATGGTTGGCTGGCATGCTAAAAGCTTAGATGGCAAGTTAGCAAGCTAGATAAACTGTCTTGTTCAGATTGATTGTGCAGTGACAATTGCTAAGATGTATGTAGCTAGCGGGATGTTTAGCGAGCTAACATTTAAAAGAACAAAACATGTTCTAGTTGGTTAGTAAACGATGTAGCCAGCGCGTTAGGATTGCCAGGCAGAAGATGGCATCCCTACAGTTATTCTTGTTTACACCTGAGATCATAACGCAATCATGGTTACATTAACACACATTGCAGTCGGAAAACGTACCTCTTTGCAGGAATGGGATATGCCACTGTACTCCAAATGTTACCTTTACCCACACTGCTCCACCGAGAAGATTGAAATACTGCCAGTTTCCAGAAAACTTCACCTTTCATCCTCAATTTCAGTCTTCTCGGTGGAGCAGTGTGGATAAAGGTAACATGTGTGGAGCACATGGACTGTTTTGTGCAACCAAATACAATTGAAGGCAACGCTAGTGTATGTAAATACACCACCATTGCTAAAGCAAGGATCTAGCTACTATTTTGTAATTATTGTTTTTTTTGTCCTGTATTTTGAGTTCTCGTGCATCTGTTTCTACAGACAAGGAATTTGCCGTGAAGTGGATTGATTCCTTCAAGAGCCATGGGCAAACGGAGGATGCCAGACCTGTATAGGGCCCCCTTCCCCCTCTACACAATCAAAGTGGACCCCAAAACAGGATGGGTGATCACTGCAGGAGGTGGAGGTGCTTCCAAGACAGGCATAAAGAATGCAGTGGTAAGCTACTGAATGTTTAGGTGATCATGTAATGGTTTTGCTCTATGGGCACAATCTCTCAATTTCTAGTCTTTTCACACCTTTTTGCATTGCATGTATTCTGTAAGTGTGAAAATGCAGAAACATTGTAGATGTGTGATTCAGCATTTATTTTGATCTAATTAAATCGTAGTAGTGTTGTACAGTATTTGCTAAGTTAAGTTGGGACTGTCTTTTTCAGCACTTCCTGGGTTTGGAGTTGGTAGGAGACCAGCACTGTGCCACCCTGGTGCACTCTCATGACACAGACACGCGTGCCACCATGAACCTGGCAATAGGCGGGGATGTGATCGCTGCAGGGCAGGACGGCAAATGCAGCCTCATGCGCTTCAGACAACGCCAGACCAGGGGCAAGGCCGCAACCAAAGTTGGTAAGGAAGGAACATCCCCAAAAACCCACCTGCCATTCACTTTTATAAACCTCTTTATGCCTAAAGTTCAAATGATCTTTGCAGATACATTTACTGTAACGCCATTCCTATCTTACATTTCATCTATTACATCTGTGTTTCTCAATCCTGGTCCTGGTGACCCAAAGGGCTGCACATTATTCTTTTTGCTCTAACACACTTGATTCATCTAATCAACTCATCATCAAGCCTTTGATTATTTAAATAGTCTGTTTGTGGTAGGGGGAAAAAACTCAAATGTGCACCCTTTGGGGTCCCAAAGAGAAGGATTGGGCAACACTGCCTTACATCACTATGCCCCTTATTTTCCAGCAGGGGGTGGCAGTGAGCAGGGCGCAGCTAGGAGACGAGCTGGGAAAGGGGGTAAGGGTAGTGAGGGAGCTGCTGCTGCTAGGGGCGATGTGTCCGAGATGAAGGATAACACCACCCAGATCTCTGTTGACACGTTTGGGGAGGTGCAGTCGGACCTCAACCCCCAGGACCCCCTCCAGAAGTGTGTGAGGTTCAGTCCCGATCTCAGCCTCCTACTGACTGGCGGAACAGACGGACACATCAGAGTGTGGGAGGTGAGTTTAAGTTGTGCTAAAATGGCTGCCATGTTGAGACTTCTCCCCAATTGTTACTGTGCAGGTTTTGAGCTTGACTGTAATGCCTCTGCTCTCTCACCAGTACCCCTCCTTAAAAGAGAAGTTTGACTTCAAAGCCCATGAGGGGGAAATTGAAGACTTGGACATCAGCCGAATAACAAGGTGCTAACCAGCGAATAAGTATATGACCTCAATGTCTGTCTGTGTTGGAATCACAGTAAAAAATAGGTTTTAAACATCATGTGCAAGTTAAACTGGTAAGTGTTTTCTGACCTGTGTGTGTTATTTTGTGTTTCTGTGTAGCACCTTGTGACGGTGGGCCGGGACTTTGCCTGCAGTATATGGAGTGGCAACCAGCTGGCCATGAGCCTCTGTTGGCATGAGAAGATGCCTCAGATAGCAGCAAAGTCATACCGCTATATGTCTTGCAGGCAAGCACATACCCCTTTCTCCTACGAATGTTCACATACCCTGTTACATCACTGACATATGGCTCTGGTCCAATAGCCACACTAGCATACCACATAAACTCAGCAAAAGAAAAAACGTCCTCTCACTGTCAACTGCGTTTATTTTCAGCAAACTTAACACGTGCAAATATTTGTATGAACATAACAAGATTCAACAACTGAGACATAAACTGAACAAGTTCCACAGACGTGACTAACAGAAATTGAATAATGTGTCCCAGAACAAAGGGGGGGGGTCAAACTCAAAAGTAACAGTCAGTATCTGGTGTGGCCACCAGCTGCATTAAGTACTGCAGTGCATCTCCTCTTCATGGACTGCACCAGATTTGCCAGTTCTTGCTGTGAGATGTTACCCCACTCTTCCACCAAGACACCTGCAATTTCCCGGACATTTCTGGGGGGAATGGCCCTAGCCCTCACCCTCCGATCCAACAGGTCCCAGACATGCTCAATGGGATTGAGATCCGGGCTCTTCGCTGGCCATGGCAGAAGACTGACATTCCTGTCTTGCAGGAAATCACGCACAGAACGAGCAGTATGGCTAGTGGCATTGTCGTGCTGGAGGGTCATGTCAGGATGGGCCTGCAGGAAGGGTACCACATGAGGGAGGAGGATGTCTTCCCTGTAACGCACAGCGTTGAGATTGCCTGCAATGACAACAAGCTCAGTCCGATGATGCTGTGACACACCGCCCCAGACCATGACGGACCCTCCACCTTCAAATCGATCCCGTTCCAGAGTACAGGCCTCGGTGTGACGCTCATTCCTTCGACGATAAACGCGAATCCGACCATTACCCCTGGTGAGACAAAACCGCGACTCGTCAGTGAAGAGCACTATTTCCCAGTCCTGTCTGTTCCAGCGACGGTGGGTTTGTGCCCATAGGCGATGTTGCTGCCGGTGATGTCTGATGAGGACATGCCTTACAACAGGTCTACAAGCCCTCTGTCCAGCCTCTCTCAGCCTATTGCGGACAGTCTGAGCACTGATGGAGGGATTGTGTGTTCCTGGTGTAACTGGGGCAGTTGTTGTTGCCATCCTGTACCTGTCCCGCAGGTGTGATGTACTGATCCTGTGCAGGTGTTACACGTGGTCTGCCACTGCGAGGACGATCAGCTGTCCGTCCTGTCTCCCTGTAGCGCTGTCTTAGGCGTCTCACAGTACGGACATTGCAATTTATTGCCCTGGCCACATCTGCAGTCCTCATGCCTCCTTGCAGCATGCCTAAGGCACGTTCACACAGATGAGCAGCGACCCTGGCCATCTTTCTTTTTGTGTTTTTCAGAGTCAGTAGAAAGGCCTCTCTAGTGTCCTAAGTTTTCATAACTGACCTTAATTGCTTAATTGTCTGTAAGCTGTTAGTGTCTTAACAACCATTCCACAGGTGCATGTTCATTCATTGTTTATGGTTCATTGAACAAGAATGGAAAACTGTGTTTAAACCCTTTACAATGAAGATCTGTGAAGTTATTTGGATTTTTAAAGAATTATCTTTGAAAGACAGGGTCCTGAAAAAGGGACGTTTCTTTTTTTGCTGAGTTAGTTTTTTCGCTCTCCTGTTTAGGTTTGGAAAAGTCGAGGACCAGAAAGACACCCTGAGGCTCTACACCGTCCAGATCCCCCACAAACGAGACAGAAAACCACCACAATGCTACCTCTCTAAATGGGACGGCCAGAACTTCTTACCCATGCTGACGAACCCCTGCGGCACTGAGGTCATCTCCACCCTGGCTGTCAGGTGAGGAAGGATGGAGAGGATACCTAGGATTCAATACATTTTTCCTTGATTACCTGCATCCTATTTCCTTGCCCCCTTCTGAACCGTATTGGAGAAGGTCCCTGCCCTCAGACCTTCTTTTCCAATGCATTTTGAGAAGGCGAGTAGGAAAATCAGAAAGGATGTGAGGAATTGAGCAAAGATGAATTTAGAAAGAGCCTTATTTGTTAATCTCTAAGGTCGCTTAACTGCTCATTGCAGGTATTTCTCTGAAGTTACTGTGTCATAAATGTAGGGCTGGGCGATATGGCCAAAATATCATATCACAATATTTTTCACATATGTTATTTTATGTTTTAGATTTACATTTGTTTTATGAGTTGTGCATGATCCTAGGGTGGCTACAAATCAAATCAAAGTTTGTCACGTGCGCCGAATACAGCAGGTGTAGACCTTACAGTGAAATGCTGAATACAACAGGTGTAGACCTCACAGTGAAATGCTGAATACAACAGGGTGTAGACCTTACAGTGAAATGCTTAATACAACAGGTGTAGACCTTACAGTGAAATGCTGAATACAACAGGTGTAGACCTTACAGTGAAATGCTGAATACAACAGGTGTAGACCTTACAGTGAAATGCTGACTACAACAGGTGTAGACCTTACAGTGAAATGCTGAATACAACAGGTATACAGTGAAATGCTGAATACAACAGGTGTAGACCTTACAGTGAAATGCTTACTTACAGGCTCTAACCAACAGCGCAAAAAATAATACAAAAGGTATTGGGTGAACAATGGGTAGGTAAAGAGACTTGGCACTCCGCTACCGCTTGCCATGCACATACATTCTAAGTGATTTTCAAAGGTGCTTTTTTTTCAACCACTCCACAAATGTCTTGTTAACAAACTATAGTTTTGGCAAGTCGGTTAGGACACCTACTTTGTGCATGACACAAGTCATTTTTCCAGCAATTGTTTACATACAGATTATTTCACTTATAATTCACTGTATCACAATTCCAGTGGGTCAGAAGTTTACAAACACTAAGTTGGCTGTGCCTTTAAACAGCTTGGAAAATTCCAGAAAATGATGTCATGGCTTTAGAAGTTTCTGATAGGCTAATTGACATCATTTGAGTCAATTGGAGGTGTACCTGTGGATGTATTTCAAGGCCTACCTTCAAATCAGTGCCTCTTTGCTTGACATCATGGGAAAATCAAAAGAAATCCGCCAAGACCTCAGAAACAAACCTGTAGACCTCCACAAGCCTGGTTCATCCTTGGGAGCAATTTCCAAACACCTGAAGGTACCACATTCATCTGTACAAACAATAGTACGCAAGTATAAACCCCATGGGACCACGCAGCCGTCATACCGCTCAGGAAGGAGACGCGTTCTGTCTCCTAGAGATGAACGTACTTTGGTGCGAAAAGTGCAAATCAATCCCAGAACAGCAAAGGACCTTGTGAAGATGCTGGAGGAAACGGGTACAAAAGTATCTATATCCACAGTAAAACGAGTCCTATATCGACATAACCTGAAAGGCCGCTCAGCAAGGAAGAACCCACTGCTCCAAAACCGCCATAAAAAAGCCATGACTACGGTTTGCAACTGCACATGGGGACTAAGATCTTACTAATTTGAGAAATGTCTGATGAAACAAAAATAGAACTGTTTGGCCATAATGACCATCATTATGTTTGGAGGAAAAAGGGGGAGGCTTGCAAGCCGAAGAACACCTTCCCAACCGTGACGCACGGGGGTGGCAGCATCATGTTGTGGGGGTGCTTTGCTGCAGGAGAGACTGGTGTACTTCACAAAATAGATAGCATCATGAGGAAGAAAAATTTTGTGGATATATTGAAGCAACATCTCAAGACATCTGTCAGGAAGTTAAAGCTTGGTCGCAAATGGGTCTTCCAAATGGACAATAACCCCAAGCATTTAAAAAAATAAAATAATATTTCACCTTTATTTAACCAGGTAGGCCAGTTGAGAACAATTTCTCATTTACAACTGCGACCTGGCCAAGATAAAGCAAAGCAGTTCGACACATACAACAACACAGAGTTACACATGGAGTAAAACAAACATACAGTCAATAATACAGTAGGAAAAAAACTAAACAAATCTATATACAATGTGTGCAAATGACTTCCAAAGTTGTGGCAAAATGGCTTAAGGACAACTAAGTCATTGGAGTGGCCATCAAAGCCCTGACCTCAATCCCATTGACAATTTGTGGGCTGAACTGAAAAAGCGTGTGCGAGCAAAGAGGCCTACAAACCTGACTCAGTTACACCAGCTCTGTCAGGAGGAATGGGCCAAAATTCACCCAACTTGTTGTGGGAAGCTTGTGGAAGGCTACTTGAAACGTTTGACCCAAGTTAAACAATTGAAAGGCAATGCTACCAAATACTAATTGAGTGTATGTAAACTTCTGACCCACTGGGAATGTGATGAAAGAAATACAAGCTGAAATATATCATTCTCTCTGCTATTATTCGGACATTTCACATTCTTATAATAAAGTGGTGATCCTAACTGACCTAAGACAGGGAATTTTTACTACGATTAAATGTCAGGAATTGTGAGAAAATTAGTTTAAATGTATTTGGCTAAGGTGTATGTAAACTTCCGACTTCAACTGTAAGTGACTTTTAGCTTGGTATGATCGTCGGTGCCAGGTACGCCGGATCCAGTATCTCAAACGTCCACCCTCCTAGGCTTTTCACGCACGACATTGTCTAGGGTTTACCGAGAATGGATGTTTGTTTGTTGCACCAGTCAGCAACGGTCCTGTGAAACAGCTCGTTGATGAGAATGCTAGAAGGAAAATCTTGCACTCAAACAAACAGCGCAGTACAACAGTGGTGTGCAATGGCATCTCGGAACGCACAACTCGTCTCTCCTTCTCATGGATGGGCTATTGCACCAGACGACTCCACCGTGTTCCACTCCTATCAGCTAAAAACAAGAAGAAGTGCCTCCAGTGGCTACGCGATCACCAACATGGGACAATTGAGGAGTGGAAAAACATTGCCTGGTCTGACAAATTCTGTTGCGTCATGCTGATGGCAGAGTCAGGATTTGATGTAAGCAGAATCCATGGACCCCTCCTGCCTGGTGTCAACGGTACAGGCTGTTGGTGGTGGTGTACTGGTGTGGGGATTTTTTTTTGTCAAACATTAGGTCCCTTGATAACAACATGCTGATTTTAGGCCTACACCATCACTGGTTTCAGGCTGTATTAGCTAGCTACATTTGCTCTAACTCAGAACATGTATTAGCTATCCAGCTAACTAGCAATTAGCATTAGCGGCTAACACAATTTTTATCCACAAGTTTCTAAGAAAAGAAACTAGCAGTTTGCAGACAGTAAGATACACTATTGGTTTGTGTAATTATAACGCTTATATTAAGAAGCAAAGTGGAAAGCAGCATCGCTGTCATCAATATATTGTTGCATCTGCTGCGTTGACCATGCAGACTGAAGAGTGAACTGTCGGCAAATGCTCTCGTGGTCCAACAACTTCGCTCCTTCAGTGACGGGGCAGAGCTTGGGGAGAGAGACGACTCGAGTAGCGGAGGAAACTATAAAAACGGAGTGGCGTATCCCATTTAACAAACAAACATTGAAATACCGTTACAGAAGGTAAAGTGAAAACTTAAACTGGTCTGTGCATCAATACCGATATATACTAAAATAGGGTATACCACCTAGCCCTGAATAAATGTAATTGTATTAGATATTTGTTCTAACCAGGAGTCAGTGGCTATTTTTTGTTCTCGCTGTGTTCCACAGTGACTCTGGAACCTTTCTCGGCCTTGGGACAGTGACGGGATCAGTAGCAATCTATATCGCCTTTTCACTACAGGTACACACACACACACACACACACACACACACACAAATAATTAGCTGCCTTAGCTTATCCCTGTGTGACTCCCTATTTATCTTGTCTCTGTAGAAGTTGTACTATGTGCAGGAGTCCCATGGCATTGTGGTGACCGATCTGGCCTTCCTGCCTGACACTCCCAAAGGCCAGAGCCTCAAAGGGAACAACGAGGCAGCCATGTTGAGTGTGGCTGTTGACAGCCGCTGTCAGATGCACACTGTACGCAACCGAAGTAAGTGGTTTGAATTGGTAGCATTGATTTAGCATTGTGAGCGGTATTGTATTTTCCCTCACCCTCCTTTGTTCTCTCTCTCCCTGTATCTCCACCATCCCAGGATCCTTCCCTATCTGGCTGGTGCTGTTCTTCTGTGGCCTCATGGTGGTGGGAGCCGTCCTGCTCCTGCAGCACCTCTTCCCAGGATTAATTTAGACATTGACGGGGAGTTAAGGGAGGGAGAAGGAAATAATCACAGACTGCCCTACAACCACTACTAGCCCTACAATCTTCAACAACAACCTCGGAGGAACTCCCCTGACACAACTCAACCCTGGAACACGCATCGATCTCCTACCTATAACCATCTTACCAAACCGTGGAACATTTTAACCACACTTGCCCAACCCTGGACTACATCTACTAGAGCCATTTACTCCGTCTTAACCCAAACCTCCCAACCCAACAACATTCTCTGCATAAATTACTATACCCTTAACCAATATTTGGATCCCCCATCCTTCCCTGTCACCCCTAGCTCTGATTCAGGACTGCCCCCCAGTGAACCATCTGTGCTCCTTCCACCCCCAATTCTGTGAGACACAAAAATCTTCTTTTGCTTTTATACTATGGTGGAGAGTTAAGGGCTCAGCTTCAGATCTATATCATCATGAATGTGCAAGGGGTTGGGCCTTTTTATCTGAGATATTTAAGAAATAATGTACAATTATAAATATACTTAAATCATTGCTTTGTGTCCATCTGTCCTGTTCATACATAAACACACACTTGTAATTTTAGCAAGTTGGTTGGATAACATTTCTGTGTATGGATTTTCTGTACCAGTTTCCAGCGAGGCCTGTTTTTCCTGCTTTGTCCACTAGACATTTGGCCTATGATGCTTTCTATCTAATATTGTTCATCCCAGACTGGAAAGCAGGTCAGGCAACAGGGCATCATGATCTTCAGAAAAACAAAATCAATTGCGTTTGTGGATTCCCTTTTTTGCTCCATTTCCAATGTTGAAAGACCTGTCAATTTGAGTTATGCTCTGAAGGCACCTGTGTAGTATCTCTAATCGTCTCCTTTCAGGCCTATTCCTGCATTAAACCAGATTGACAGATGGAAGGGAGGTATTTTTCTGCTCCACACAGCTCAGTAGATGGGTTTTATGTACAACCATTCAGTCTGGGCCCAGGGCTTGCTCTGATTTGTCAGAGCTGGACCGACTGATTCATATTAATGCTCTAGTCACTCTCACGTGACATTTTAACACTACTTATCTAAGATAGAAGAAAGCGATAATGATCCTAAATAAAAGATGAGGCAGGCTATGATCCAGTGTATGTGATGGTTTTCTGTATTTTGCAGAGTCTACATACTGTATATCAGCATTGTATGGTCTTTTGTAGCATGGCATTCAAGATTCTGCACGTTCTAGACCAAAGCACCGTGAAGGGGGGGTGGTTTGTTTCAAATGGCCGACTAACACTATCATCAAGCTGTATAGTTCATCTGTGTTTGTTTCAACCAATTAAACACTTTATTGGAATCTCTTTTGTCGAGGCTTAATGGCCTTCAACTAAAGAGCTTTAATGACTTTCTCTTCCACTTTCTTCACACACTTTAAAATAATGCCACCAGCCTGTCTGGGTACCTGACTATGTAACAGCTTGGTTCTGGCCCCTAGTCTCACCACCATCCCTCTACATGCCTGGCCTAAGCACTTGCGTTGTTGCAGAGATGGAAAGGTTGCTGTGATACACTGGGATGTGTTCATTAAGCACCAAATGGAAAACGACGGACTAAACAGGGAGGGACTACATGGACTTATCCAATAAGAAAGTCAAATTTTTGTTTCCAATTGCAAAACTTATTTTTTAATGATTTCCGTTGTGTACCCTTCTTGAACACGACCCAGGGGCATAAGAGCAGGGCACAAGGTTGAAAACATTGGATATAAAAATTAGAGGTATAGAATGGACATTATCTACCGTGAACTTTGTATTCTGGGACATTTTACAATGTTTGGTCCCACCAGTTCACATCATAACCTTTAGGTTATGGTGCATTGCCAGTGACAACAAAGACACTTCTTTAGGAAGCAAGAAACCTTGAGAGGCTTGCATTGCTGGCATGTTGGCTGCAATATTGTTTGGCTTTGGCATACACGACACTGGATGGGGTTTTAGCCTTAAACCAGCCAGCAGTTGGACTACAATTTGTTTGATCAGAATTGACTTGCCAATTATCCTCCCTCAACATCAAGGCCTTTGATCACTGATGGGTAGAACATCAAGGAGTGTGTGCTCTCTACCTCTGTTCAATTTCTTTAACAACAGCAGTGTGTCATTTGTACACTCTCTCTCTTTTATTTCAATATCAAATAATTTCTGGGTAACAATTAAGTACCTTACAGGGATTGGTTGAATTTACATATCAATAAGGTGTTATGCCATTGGTCATGCTTGCAGATAGGGGGAGATCGCAAATTGAAATTCTTCCCACTCTGATATTGACATTCAAGTGGTAGGTCACGTTCTGAAATACCGTATTCTATTTTCATGTTTATATGTGTACGAGTTCACTATGCACATGTCCTGTTGTGTATATACAGTATATATGTGTATGGTACCTGTTAGATATTGGGGGCATCCTAGGATCTGCTTTTGTATGTCATTGCTGTAAGAGCGAGTTAGCTAGCATGCTCTAATTGCAATGGTCACATTAGCCTCCTGCTAATTCACAGTTATTCCCATGCTAACAGACAAATCACACATCTACAGCCATCAACATATTGTTGTCCTGCACTTCGGATGTGCTTCCTACAAATCAACTGGCATCGCTGGCTGGACAGTCCTTTCTTTAAAAACACAACGCAAGAGAGTCACGAAGTATGGTCACATCGGTTACACTACTGGTGCCGAGACCAGTCATCGTGTCTTCGCTGGACAGCTGTTACACATGTATGAACTACACCCAATCAAATCAAATGTTATTGGTGGCAGACATATATTTTAGCAGATATTATTGCGGGCGTAGCGAAATGCTTGTGTTCCTAGCTCCTGCAGCTCCAACATTGACACATCCAGCCCAAAGAGGGAGGTTTAAAGATTACTTCCTTAGTCGCTAAAGTACCGGAACATGTCTTTAAGGCTTTCACTGAAAACAAATGTGTGCATGTGTGCACTCACTCACAGTGTGTTTGGCCAACAGGTGGCACTGTGTGTCTGGCAAATTCTTGCTGTATAGTGGTGGAAGTCCCCATGTTGTTGATCTAACCTACATTCTGATTCAGTTGAAGCAGCACAACCTTCCCACACATCCAAGCCAGTTATCACAGATAGGGGGAAAGACTCAGACCTCTCAGACGTCTATGGTTTCTCCTGTGAAGTCCAAGGCCACTTCACAATGGCAGTATGTGTTTCATTGTGAAGCTCTCTAAATGCTGTCTGTCCAGCCAGCCATCCCAGGTTTATTTGTCTATATGAGAGAGCGAAGGGGCAAGTATCAGTCATCATTGTGCTGAAAATCAATAGCTCCGTCAGTGAGACAAGATGACGGCCTAAAAGGTCAACAGCCATGTTTGCGTAACCCCCTCACCTTTCCGAAACGTCATTCTTCTCACCAAATTGTGAAGCCGATTCAGACATTTCCCCAAATACACCCCCGCCCTCCAGCCAGGCTCCTCCACCCCCACGGCCCACCCCTACATCAGCACAAGGCAGGAAACCCAACTCCCACCTCTCACCTACATCGCAGCCCAGCAGGAAATGAATTCCCCAGACAGGCCAGTGTCTCAAACTCCATGAAGAGGAACAAACACCATCTCTTTCTCTTTTTTTTTCACCTCCTGTCCTCCCGACAACGCACATACCCCGTGGGCCCGTTGGCTTAAACTTGCCAGACCAGTAAAATGGTTTCAATTTGAGGAATTGACTGGTGGCATGGGGCAAAATGGCTAGACAGCGAGGGGGGGAAGTTTGTCTTTCTCCATAGTGGTGACTTAAGCCAGTGACCATATCTGTCCCATCGTGGTGATTGTTTTAGCGTACCTCTGATAATACAGTAATACAGTAATAATGTGTCTCAGTGGATGGATTTTGTTTGCTGGCCAGTCAGCCTGGTCTGCTCAGAGCAGTGGGGACTCCTGTTCAAATGAGACTACTAAAACACTATTGTTTTCATGAATGGATATGTGAGTTCATGGATCAAACCTTGTGGGACAACATGGACTCAGGGGTAGGACGTAGCATAGTAAATGTAAATGCGGGACACTCCAATTAGTATGATATGTTATGATTCGTATGGTATGTATTCATTTGTGGATGTCCATTATCCATTTCATAAGATGTTACAAATTACAATACGAATGAAATGTTACAAATTGCAATTCGTACAATATTTTACGGAATTTGAAAAATATATGATATGCTACGAATTCCAATTTGGTGTGGCTAATGCTAACGTTAGCTAGGTGGCCAACATTAGCTAGGCTAGGGGTTAGGATTTAAGGTTAGGAGTTATGTTAAAGGCTTAGAGGAAGGGTTAGCCTACATGCTAAGTAGTTGCAAAGTAGCTAAAAAGTAGAAAGTAGTTGCAAAGTTGCTAACTAGCTAAAATGCTAAAGTTGTCCATGGTGAGATTTGAACATTCACGTTATATGCCTACCCATCCACCCCCGACCAACCATCCTACTTTTGTTTTTGCCTTAAGTAACCTTCTGTCTTATGTAACCATACCAAATGTAGCATATCATACTAATTACTACATTTACATTTACTGTGTTACATCTAGTCTATGAGACCAGGCTGTGTGGGACCACTGGTTCAGATGCTGTCATGTCGAATTACAGGGAAACATTTATCTTCTTTGCAATTCTCTTCGCTTCTAGTGTAAAAAACGCTTCAAACTCACCCAGTTGGATACAGTTATGGTATCAGAGAGCGGCCCTTTAAATGGATTTCAAAGGTGTGAGATAGAAATCATAAAACATGCATGTTTCCACTATAAAGGCAGGCCTGCTTCAGGTGTGTTGAAGATCAAGCATTTCAAATTAGGGAGGGAAAAACCGCATTCTCCCAGATGAAAAGGTTTCCCGGGGTCAAAAGCACATAAAATACAGTCTTAAATGTAGTACAGTTAAGCAATAATGTGAAACAGACAAGCAGGGCAAACATTACACACACACACACACGCATGCACGCACGCTAAACCCCATACAGTGCCTTCAGAAAGTATTCATTCCCCATTTACTTATTTCTCATTTTGTTGTGTTACAGCCTGAATTCAAAATTTATGAAATAGATTTTTTGGTGGCTTGCGTTAGCCACTTAGGTCATGTTAGCAACAACAAATTGGAAAATTTGTAAATTTGTAAATGATTGTACAAATTTCTACAACAACCCTTACATCCTTGTGTTCTCCATCGATCATTGTCCATTTGCATCAAAGCCATATCGGAACATTGGTGTCCCACGTTTCTGTTAATTGAGTATTGCATAAGTTGGCAACTTTTTTGTCTGACTGTGGCTATCAGGACAGTGTTTGAACTAGAGCCCTGCATAGGCATGCATTTTAGCCCATGACCGCAACATTCAGGCTCTACCCTACCCAGGCTGGATTGCTTGAAGGCCCGTCCCTGCCTGAAACCTGAAATTAGAAATCCTCCATTAGTAAATCCATTGGCTGCTACTCTCTGTCTGTCACTCGCTCCCTGCGCGCAGTTCACTCTGTATGCGCTCTGCTCATGGAGCTCCGAATCTGTGAGTATCTATAGCAACTGCCCCGCTTTGCTGCTCTGCTCAATGACATGAGCAGAGAGAGCAGTTAGACATGAGCAGAGAGAGCAGTTAGACATGAGAGAGCAGTTAGACATGAGCAGAGAGAGCAGTTAGACATGAGACATGAGAGAGCAGTTAGACATGAGCAGCGAGAGCAGTTAGACATGAGACATGAGAGAGCAGTTAGACATGAGCAGAGAGAGCAGTTAGACATGAGAGAGCAGTTAGACATGAGACATGAGAGAGCAGCTAGACATGAGCAGAGAGAGCAGCTAGACATGAGACATGAGAGAGCAGTTAGACATGAGACATGAGAGAGCAGTTAGACATGAGCAGAGAGAGCAGCTAGACATGAGACATGAGAGAGCAGCTAGACATGAGCAGAGAGAGCAGCTAGACATGAGACATGAGAGAGCAGTTAGACATGAGCAGAGAGAGCAGCTAGACATGAGACATGAGAGAGCAGTTAGACATGAGCAGAGAGAGCAGTTAGACATGAGACATGAGAGAGCAGTTAGACATGAGACATGAGAGAGCAGTTAGACATGAGCAGAGAGAGCAGTTAGACATGAGACATGAGAGAGCAGTTAGACATGAGCAGAGAGAGCAGTTAGACATGAGCAGAGAGAGCAGTTAGACATGAGCAGAGAGAGCAGTTAGACATGAGACATGAGAGAGCAGTTAGACATGAGACATGAGAGAGCAGTTAGACATGAGACATGAGAGAGCAGTTAGACATGAGCAGAGAGAGCAGTTAGACATGAGACATGAGAGAGCAGTTAGACATGAGACATGAGAGAGCAGTTAGACATGAGACATGAGAGAGCAGTTAGACATGAGCAGAGCAGTTAGACATGAGACACGAGAGAGCAGTCAGCTGTTTTTTGTCTCTCTAAACTCAGACAAAACTCAAGGAACATCATTATTTCCTGTGAAATAATCTCTTCTGTTTTATATTTGACATGGTTGAAGCACTTCTGATACCGTGTTATGATCTTAGTCAGACGTGACTGTACTGCGCAGCAGAGCACGAGCAAATGGCTCGGGTTCAAAATGGTAATGATCAATTTAGTGATACCCGAGCCCTGCCTGTCCTCTAGTTATTGCTGAAAATACAGGCCCTACCTGGCCCTAACCCAACGTATAATGTCGGGCCCGTCAGGCTCGGGTCAGGTAGCAGAGCTCTAGTTTGAACCCAGAAGTAGCCTCTTCCTGGTAGCCTCTGCAGCCTAGAAGCCTAACCTTTCATAGCCACATCACAGGACCATACCGCACAGCAGTGGAGAGGCCAGGCCCTGCTGCCTCGGACTCAAACCTCCTGTCTACTCATCTCCATCTCTCAGCCTTATCTTGGATGGGAGAGGAAGAATTCCTCATTATCGTATGGTCCTCTCTATAGATGTAAAACATTTTATATGAATGATATACGACCACTCTTAAGGTCTTTTCCTTCATTATTGGGAACCGACAAAGAGCGAGGAACCACTTTGAACAAAATGTGTAACATACCTTTGTACAGTACAATAAATAGGCTGTGTCTACATGCATGTGTGTGTAGGCTATTTCATGTTTGACTTTAATTCTGTGTGTTTGTAAGAGTGTATAATTGTGTGGCATAGAACTGGAACAGTGTAGTGTGCTTCTGTCTCTTTCTGTGTGTGTTTGCAGTGGTGAGTGAATATGTCTTTGAGTGTACTGTATGTGTGGCTGTGTATTTGAGGCGAGTACAGCATATGGGGATTGAGTGACTATGTGCTTGGGGATTGAGTGACTGTGTGTGTATGGGAGAGTGCTGTAGTCTAGCAGTGTGATTGTATGAGGTGGAAGGGTAGCCAGAGTGGCACCAGGTACAGTGCTTTATCAGAGATGGAACACATTAGAGAGTATTATTGCTTCAGCATGTTTCAGCCCACACTTTACTTCACTCCCACTCACTCCTATCACAACCAGTTTGATTAGGGGTTAGCTTTAAATTCCACAGATAAAATATACATTTATTTTAATTTGCGCTCAACCCTGTCGCTTTGTGTGTGTCTCTGTGTGTGTGTGTGTACTGTATCTGTGTGTGTGTGTGTGGGTTCATGTGGCTACAACCCCATGACATGGCAACATAAGACGAAACGGAAGAATACTGCTTAAGATTGTTGGTGGTCGAATGTATAGTAAAAAATGATCCGCGCTGAGTACAATTTTGTGGTGGGCAGACCCCAAGGAGTCTAGAGATGAAAGAAAATAGCAAAAATGTGTGTCAGGGACTTTAATTGTAGGGCCCCTTAATCTGGAATGATTCACCCCCATGTCTGGGAGGCAGAAAGTGAGTCAGTTTTTAAATGTGGACTAGAATCTCATCTCCACCTCCCTCCCATACCGTCCCGTGGCCATGCTCTGTTTATTCTCATCTGGCCATTGTTTAAACACTGCTGACCCGTCTCACCAACTCAGGGTGGTATGCTCGGCAGGCAGTCTTGCTGGCACGGATTAAACAAACACACACACATATATTCATATAGCCACATGCGCACAGACAGACATAAGCTGTGGACTTGATAGCGGTGTGTGCCTCTGTAGTCGCCCAAAACCTGGCAGGCCTATGTCTTTCTAGACATTGGTGTTCTGATGGTATCTGTCAATGCCATTTCAAAACGTCATAACTCTCCCCATAGGAGAGGTCAAATATAATCAGATTACATGGCATGGAATGACACCTGATGAGATAACTAAAGCCCATGTGTCTTAGTCTAGTCTAGCGTCTAAGCTCTTACCCTAGAAGCAAACCCAGGCCAGTGGTGACCTAGCCACAATGAGCCAGGCAGTGAGTAAGCCGGGATTTCCAGCGAGAAAACCCTGTCTCCCATCCCACACACTCACACACAGACACACCACAAGTGTCTGCGCCGGGGCCCCTCTGCACTGACGTCAGCCATGGAGTCAGCCGGCCCACGGCTGGAGTGGAAATCTGTCGCACACAGCTAAAAGTGGCCCTGTCTGTGGATGTGTGTGAAAATACACCAGAGCCCAAATAGAAGGCCACATAAACAAGAGGAAAAAAACAACAACAAACAAGAAATGAAGGGCGTAAAGTGTATCTGTTTTTCCTTTTCGTCAACAAAATCTCCCAGGATAAACAAACCAAATCTCTTTTAACTCTTTCGATATAAAAAGCATAACCCTGCAATGTCTCACACAAGCATGTCCTATACATATAAAATAGTAGGCTAAATATTTCAATGTCACACACACACACACACACAAGCTACAGTATGTTGAATTTTCTGGCAGAACACAGTTGACGTTCTGACTCTCCTGGCTCGTGCCCACCGGACAGTAGACTGTAGACACAGAGCGGAACTGGACCCTGGCAGCCAAGCTGTACGGAAAGCCACAGACATGTTATTGAGGCTGTGACGCAAAGCCCTGCATGTCAACCAAACTATATATAACCAGCAGTAGGATGTTTGTTTGTGTGTCACACGTCATTGTTTCTAATCATACTGTGCATTGTGCCATGTGCGTAGAGTCTGGCCTAGAAGAAAGCCTTGGTGGCGAACCTTAACTACGGTTCTGCCCACCAATTTAGCCACAGTCTGTCTGGGACATAGACGGGTTAGCTGACAACGTCACGAAAACAATACACACGCTTCAACGGGGCAGAAATATGTGTGTTTATTTACGTTTTTAATTAACATTGGAGACTAAATCTAGTTTACATGTTGTGAACAATGTAAGCCAACCCCATCTGTTTTGTCCCATAGTTGCGCCACGTGTCGGTTTAGTTGCTAAACAACCAACCCATCTATTTGTCTGGGCACTTTCTCTCAGCCTGCTATATACCACTCTGGTGAGAACCGGGTGCCACGGGAGAGTGGGGGCGTTTTCGGGGCTTTCTTTCCCTTCGACTTCTCTTTCGGTAAACCAGACGGAATAATTTTGACTCTTTTTTTTTTTGTCACCGTGGTGGGTATGGTGCGCGAGTGAAGGACAGGGTATTAAATAACACCGATGATGGGAATCTGGGTGCACACGCCCTGGCCCTGCGGCTGCTGCTATTTTGGGTCTAATATAAGGAGTTCTGAACTCAAACATGGAAAAGACAACATGGTCGCATTTTTTTACTAGGCAAGTCAGTTAAGAACAATTTCTTATTTTCTATGACAGTGGGTTAACTGCCTGTTCAGGGGGCAGAACGACAGATTTGTACCTTGTCAGCTTGGGGATTTGAACTTGCAACCTTTCGGTTACTAGTCCAACGCTCTAACCACTAGGCTACCCTGCCGCCCTGAGTTTAATAGAAGGGCTTTGGTTTCTGACAAAAGGGTAATGAAACAAAGAAAATGACAGGGTGAGTGGAACAACTATGTCCCTCTGTCCCTCTGTCTGTCTGACTCCCTCCTCCTCTGTCTGGTTGTGGGTGACTTGAACAGTCTTGGCCCATTTGAGCAGCATGGGGCTTGCCTGCTGAGGCGAGACAGTGGGAAAACTGATGCTGCGACAGGACAAGGGTAACACGATCATTATGTTCCACAGACAAGTCTGAAGTCTTCTAAAACGACTCACATCTTCACTTGTCAACATTTAAAAATGATATATTACTGCGTCATAAGTTATTTCTGGTATATCTCACAGACCCACAGTCTGGCCTGGTAAACTCACATTGATGACAGAGATATGGGTCAACTTGCTCAGCCAGCCCGTGTGGCGCGTCACAGACACACGTTGTGGGGCTTGTGGTGGGGGGGCTCCCTGCTGGTGACGGCACCACTTTCTCTACCGCCCGCTCTTTAAGACGCAAGCGGCACAATGAAATTATACGTCTAGCCCAGAGCAAACATTGTGTGATTCAACGTGATGCGGTTTGATCCCCAGTAGTAGCGCATGGTTTGTGTGTGGTGGTAGTGCTATGAGGGAGGTAGCATGTATGTTTATGTGCGTTTCCCGCAGGGCTGATGTGTTAGATCAGCGATTGAGCTTTGGTTTGCCGTGATGAGACATCCTCCTCTCACAGGCGGGCCTCTGTCTCTCTCAGCAATGGATAGTTAGCGGAGAAAACACGAGCAGAGGCCATTTTGACTCCTGTGAGGTGAAATAAATCAGAGGGTCTCTCCAGCTGTTCCCCGATCAGACCAGTCCAGAGACAGGCTGAGGCAACAGTGCTGGGGGGGCAGTGGGGCTCTCACATGTGAGCAGTCAGGCTCATTATTTGGAGGTCAGTTACCCGTCTGCAGACTACCTGTGATGGTGATGATCACACGTGGCTAACGGCTAGCTAGAGGTCCATTTCTCCATTCTGGGATGAGAGGGACCAGTGGATATGAAAGAGTACAGTCCCACTCTCCCTGGATAGCGTGCCTACAGAGGTAGTGGGGGTGGTGATCCCAAATATATCTGGTCTGAATCCCAAACATCTCCCCTTCAACCCTGCTATGAAGGAGACAACCACCCCACCACTACCGGCAGTCTGGCACTCCCAGTCTCAGCATCCGAGAGGAACGTAGGTAGCTGACTAGCAATTTTCACCTGGACTATACCCCCTGATGGATGCATCAGACTGGCGACTGCAAACATACTAACACAAACACAAACACACATACCTATACACAGCCATTTTATTTGCATGAGTCACACCCATTCTACACCGCATTAAAGAAGATGCTGGTAATCATCTTTAACATATGAAATACATTAAGTAGATTTTTTGGGGGGGTGAGGCAACTGCACAGGTTTAGACTATTCCTCTATAAATAAAATAAATGTGTAAAACATTATCTTCTGGTAAAACAATCGGTGGTCTCGTAAACAACACGCCCCTAAACACCCCTGTGAATATGGCACTAAGTGTCACAGCGCACTGAATCTGGCAAGAGACAGCCATCTGGAAACCCCATGACAAATACAGGAACAATCTGTCTGAAACACAACGTTGCGTGTCAATGACTGGACAGTCTCAGACTGCAGGAGTGCATTCTAGAACGTCTACTGCTATTGGCATCGCCTGCCGTTACACCACACGATTGGTCAGAAAACATAAGTGTATGTTTAAGTCCTCAAGTCTTTTTTTCTCAAGTCTCAAGCCAAACAGACTGGTTGTTTCTTTCATTGAAATTATGGAGCCTTGCATAATCTTTAAAAAAGCCCACTGAAGCACCCGTGTGTCAGTCTAATTAACATAATACAAAAATCCCCATAAAAATCAGTCTGTTAAAATTAAAGATATCCGTTTTTTTTACATGGGTCTCAATCCACAGGCATCGGCTTTCCGCATTTGCGGTGGAAAGTGGCACAGCACTGTTTGTCAGACCAGGAGACATCCTGAAAATCGGTCTTTAGCGTCTGTAGCGTCCGAACGGTTTGGCCTACAACTAATATATACCTACAGGGGTCCTAAAATTCTAAATTAAATAGCTAAATGATCCATGGTATCACCATGTTAAAACAATTCCATATGTTAGCTTAGTAGAACCCCCCCCCCCCCAACGACTTATACTTTTAGGGTTCATTTCTGGATACGTCTACAAGTCACATTGTGTTCAAGTTCCATGTGGCTGTAGACACGTTTTAAATAACATGACATTTCTGTACAGTACTGTAATGACTGCAAAATGTTTCAAGATGAAAGGGCACGGCGTTTGTTTGCGCATTACATTAACCTAAGTATTTCCTGGGAAAACAGCATGATGAAAAGGAACGACGAAATGAAAATATAAATGTACAAGTGTGCTCCTGAGTGGGCTAGCTTGAAAAGTGTATATGATGCCACATCCCAGCGTAAGACACGGGATGTATTTGAACTGCAAATCAGTGTGTGCTCCACTGGCGGCGGTGTGATTGGACTGGTTGGGTAGAGTAGTGTGGAGCAGAGCGTAGCGGATGGGGAGGGCCATCTATGGGCTCTATGTGAACAGAGCAGGCACTGTCTCGTGGCAGTAAGAAAGTTAGAATAATATATACTTTGGACGAGGGCCCATTATTAAAGATGGAGCCTACTCGAGGCAGTTGTATAAACTTCAGAGGACTTTCAGTGTCTCTCTTTCTGATGTCAAAGGTCTTTTGAAACACTTAAATCGAATCACTGTAATGGACAACAAGGGGGGAAATTGCGAACATTAAATTAGATTTCCTCCTCCTATTGGGTTCCGAGGTTTCACTTTCAAACAAGGTGCACCCATTTTGCACGAGAACTTGAGGTATTTCATTATTTGATCACGCTTTGAAATGTTAATAGGGCAAAATTTGAATGTGATCCCTCTTCAAAATAAGCAGCAGCAGGGAGGGGCATATTGTGATTGGAGGGCTTAGTGTTTATCCTGCATTTGGGCCTCACTTTCCGCTTCAGGAAGGTTTTCTCTGGCAGGGATGGCCCAAAAGGCTCAAATAAAGCAGTGGACGTCAAATTTTCTTTGGTGAGTTTCTGTCACCCTGGGTACTCCAGCTGCCCAGCCCCCTAAACAGCGAAAGAAAACATGGCGGCCCCCGCAGGGCCCAGAGTCAACACTGGCGGACGCGTGCAGCTGCTTTTCTAATCACGGGAAAGCCTATCAGCGGCAGCATAGTGCGGACACAGACCAGCAGACTATATACTCCACTCTATCTCTAGTTTCTCTGTCATACACTCTCGGGGACACACACAGACGGACACACACACACAAAAACCTGGATGACTAATGCCTGCATTATGAGTTCTACTCCGAGTGTCATCATCATCGTAAGACCAGAGTCTAATCTGTTGCAAGGTATTCACATCTTAATATTTTTTTATTTATAATAACATGTTTTTACTTATTTTTTATTTCACCTTTATTTAACCAGGTAGGCCAGTTGAGAACAAGTTCTCATTTACAACTGCGACCTGGCCAAGATAAAGCAAAGCAGTTCGACAAAAACAACAACACAGAGTTACACATGGGATAAACAAACGTACAGTCAATAACACAATAGAAAAATCTATATACAGTGTGTGCAAATGTAGTAAGATTAGGGAGGTAAGGCAATAAATAGGCCATAGTGGCGAAATAATTACAATTGAGCAATTAAACACTGGAGTGATAGATGTGCAGATGAGGATGTGCAAGTAGGGATACTGGGGTGCAAAAGAGCAAAAATAAATAACAACATGGGGGTGAGATAGTTGGGTGTGCTATTTACAGATGGGCTATGTACAGGTGCAATGATCGGTAAGCTGCTCTGACGGCTGATGCTTAAAGTTAGTGAGGAAGATATAGGTCTCCAGCTTCAGTGATTTTTACAATTCGTTCCAGCCAGTGGCAGCAGAGAACTGGAAGGAAAGGCGGCCAAACGAGGTGTTGGCTTTGGGGATGACCAGTGAAATATACCTGCTGGAGCGAGTGCTACGGGTGGGTGTTGCTATGGTGACCAGTGAGCTGAGATAAGGCGGGGCTTTACCTAGCAAAGACTTACAGATGACCTGGAGCCAGTGGGTTTGGCGACGAATATGAAGCGAGGGCCAGCCAACGAGAGCATACAGGTCGCAGTGGTGGGTAGTATATGGGGCTTTGGTGACAAAATGGATGGCACTATGAAAGACTACATCCAATTTTCTGAGTAGAGTGTTGGAGGCTATTTTGTAAATTACATCGCCGAAGTCAAGGATCGGTAGGATAGTCAGTTTTACGAGGGTATGTTTAGCAGCATGTGCGAAGGAGGCTTTGTTTTGCGAAATAGGAAGCCGATTCTAGATTTAATTTGGATTGGAGATGCTTACTCTGAGTCTGGAAGGAGAGTTTACAGTCTAACCAGACACCTAGGTATTTGTAGTTGTCCACATTGTCTAAGTCAGGACCGTCCAGAGAAGTGATGCTAGTCGGCCAGGCAGGTGCGGGCAGCGATCGGTTGAAGAGCATGCGTTTAGTTTTACTAGCATTTAAGAGCAGTTGGAGGCCACGGAAGGAGTGTTGTATGGCATTGAAGCTTGTTTGGAGATTTGTTAACACAGTGTCCAAAGAAGGGCCAGAAGTATACAGAATGGTGTTGTAGAGGTGGATCAGAGAATCACCAGCAGCAAGAGCGACTTGCATAGCGGAGAAGGTACGGTGGGAGTCGAAATGGTCGGTGATCTGGTCGACTTGTTAACTTGGCTTTCAAAGACTTTAGAAAGGCAGGGCAGGATAGATATGGGTCTGTAACAGTTTGGGTCTAGAGTGTCTCCCCCTTTGAAGAGGGGGATGACCGCAGCAGCTTTCCAATCTTTAGGGATCTCAGACAATATGAAAGAGAGGTTGAACAGGCTAGTAATAGGGGTTGCAACAATTGCGGCAGATCATTTTATAAAGAGAGGGTCCAGATTGGCGAGCTGTTGGCCGGGGTAGGGGTAGCCAGGGGGGAAAGCATGGCCAGACGTAGAAAAATGCTTATTAAAATTCTCAATTATCAAAGATTTATCGGTGGTGACAGTGTTTCCCTAGCCTCAGTGCAGTGGGCAGCTGGGAGGCGGTGCTCTTATTCTCCATAGACTTTACAGTGTCCCAAAACTTTTGGGAATTTGTGCAACAGGATGCAAATTTCTGTTTGAAAAAGCTAGCCTTTCTTTCCTAACTGACTGTCAGTGTATATTGGTTCCTAACTTCCCTGAAAAGTTGCATGTCGCGGGGGCTATTCGATGCTAATGCGGTACGCCACAGGATGTTTTTGTGCTGGTCAAGGGCAGTCAAGTCTGGGGTAAACCAAGGGCTATATCTGTTCTTAGTTCAACATTTTTGGAATGGGGCATGCTTGTTTAAGATGGTGAGGAAAGCACTTTTAAAGAATGACAAGGCATCCTCTACTGACGGGATGAGGTCAATATCCTTCCAGGATACCCGGGCCAGGTCGATTAAATAGGCCTGCTCGCTGAAGTGTTTTAGGGAGCGTTTGACAGTGATGAGGGGTGGTCGTTTGACCGCGGACCCATTACGGACGTAGGCAATGAGGCAGTGATCGCTGAGATCCAGGTTGAAGACAGCAGAGGTGTATTTAGATGGCAAGTTGGTCAGGATGATATCGATGACGGTGCCCGTGTTTACGGATTTAGGGTTGTACCTGGTAGGTTCCTTGATAATTTGTGTGAGGTTGAGGGCATCTAGCTTAGATTGTAGGACGGCCGGGGTGTTAAGCATATCCTAGTTTAGGTCACCTAACAGTACGAACTCAGTCACGCTCAAGGTCCTAAGCCAAGTTAATGGGGGGCAATCAATTCACATATGGTGTCCAGGGCACAGCTGGGGGCTGGGGGTCTATAACAAGCGGCAACAGTGAGAGACTTATTTCTGGCAAGGTGGATTTTTTAAAGTAGAAGCTCGAACTGTATGGGCACAGACCTGGATAGTATGACAGAACTCCACCCCCTTTGGCAGTTCTATCTTGATAGAACATTTTGTAGTTAGGGATGGAAATGTCAGAAGTTTTGGTGGCCTTCCTAAGCCATTTCAATCAAATGAAAGCAATTTGTTATTTCAAGGGAGGAGGCTTCTGATGTTAACATGCATGAAACCAAGGCTTTTACGGTTACAGAAGTCAACAAATGAGAGCGCCTGGGAAATAGGTGTGGTACTGGGGCTATAGGGCCTGGGTTAACCTCTACATCACCAGAGGAGGAGTAGGATAAGGGTACGGCTAAAGGCCATAAGAACTGGTCGTCTAGTGCGCTGGGAATAGAGTATAAAAGGAGCAGATTTCTGAGCGTGGTAGAATAGATTCAGGGCATATAGTACAGGCAAGGGTATGGTGGGATGTGAGTACAGTGGAGGTAAACCTAGGCATTGAGTGACGATGAGAGAGATTGTATCTTTGGAGGCACCAGTTAAGCCAGGTGAGGTCTCCGCATGTTGAACCGGACTGGGGGCTCTACAGTGAAATAAAACAATAAGTACTAATCCGAGACAGCAGTGGACAAGGCATATTGACATTAGAGAGAGGCATAAAGTAATTACGGGTGTTGATCGGGAGAGCTAAGACAACATTGGGTAAATGGTGATGAATGGGCAGAGAGGGTCAGTTAGATACGCACATGACCTGAGTTCGAGGCTGGGGCCGACAGGTAAACAAAACGAGGTACCGCGTTAGTGAACAGTCCAGCAGGCATCAGCTGTGTAGTGGAGTGATCATTGAAAGAGCAGCAATATGCGAGTCAGGGAGCCGTTCGGTAGTCGCTACTACGCTAGGCGAGCAGGAGACAATGGCGTTCAGAAAGCTAGCGGGCCGGGGCTAGAGGATGGGTTTTCGGGGACATCGCAACGGAAAAGCCTGTTGAAACCACATCGTACGATTACGTCGGTAGACCAGTCGTGATGGATCGGTGGGGCTCCGTGTCGACAATAAAGGGTCCAGGCCAATTGGCAAAAAAGGTATTGTAGCCCAAGTAGTTAGCTGGTATATGGGCCTAGCTCGAGGCTAGCTCAAGGCTAACTGGTGCTTGCTTCGGGACAGAGGCGTTAGCTAACAGTAGCCACTCGATTGCAGATGATCCGGTGTAGTGGTCCAGAGCTTGCGGCAGGAATCCGGTGATGTGGTAGAGAGAAGCAGTCCAATATGCTCTGGGTTGATATCGCGCTGTGCAGACTAACAGGTATTGTCCGAGCTAAAGCTGGCTGGTGTCCGAGCTAAAGGTGAAGACCGCTAGCCGTGGCTAACAAAGACTGATAGTTAGTTAGCTGGCTAGCTCCTGATGGAGGTTCTAGTTATAAGGAATAAAAATAGCAGATCCGTACCACATTGGGTGAGGCGGGTTGCAGGAAAGTATATTTAGTTCGTAGATAGAAAGTGAGATTAAAATACATACGAAAAAAACTGACTATTTACATGGGATGAGACAAAGACAAACACACATCCGACTGCTACGCCATCTTGGGAGATTTTATCATGTGCCATGTGTATCAAACAAAGATTCAATCCTTCTTGGACAGAGAGCATACAAATTGGGTAATTGAAGGGTGACACCACCAACATTATATATTACTACTTTCAAAGAAGGGTCTAGTAGGGAAGCATAGCTTTGAATGGGAGTCAAACACTATAAGGGAACAGTCTGCTGATAAGTCAAAATTAGCTCATTTATTCTGTTGTTATTGGTACAATTTTTACAAACTTTGCATGTTCTTTATACAGATATAGCTGATTCAAAGGAATCACATAATATTTCAGTAGTCCAATGCAGAAAAAACATTTAACCGATCATTCAATCAAATATAACATCATATTATCCTACAAAATACATGAATGGAAGGCAACAGTGCAAACGCCAAGGCCCTATGGTAAACATTCCACGATTTGGAAGTATTTTGCTGTTGCTGGAACTGCATGTCAATGTTGCCAAACAGTAATGTTAGCGTGTTTATGTGGCTAGCACTTTATGCATTATGTATTGAGTTGGTTTTTAAGGGCTTGTTAATGTTGTGTTAATGGTGATACACTCCCCTTCTTTAGCAACAGGAACAGACACATTTAATTAAAACAATTCTGATGAGCTACGTTAAAACAAGCCTCTTAATGATCTCTTGTTGGAAAAGTGCCCCGGAGATAGAGAGGGGCAGGAGGGTAGTGGTGTAATGTTGGGGGGCGTACCCATGGAGATGTGCCCGGATGGAGGCTCCATGCCAGTGGTTGTGTACTGCCTCTGGGTTAGAGGAGGTATAATGTTTTCATGTCCTCTCACTCAACTCTGCCAATGATGCCTTTTGGAAGGCATTAAAAAAGAAAAAAAATGGAAATAAGTAAACACTGGATACTTTGAACTTCAGGGTGGTCTGCCAGTCACACAAGCTATTATTATCACTGACTACACGGCATTCTGTTGCTATCTGATTATGAACAATTTCTCGGGCATCCTACTGCTTCACTTCGTCAGCAGGTTATAAGAGTTAGTGGGTCAATGGAGCAAAATGAAAGGAGAGGGAGAGAGAGTGTGTGCGTGAGGAGAGAGAACAGTATAATTGAGTGCGTTGTCCACAAACATGACAATAAAGTATCTTCTTTATATGCAAAGGCACGTGATAAGATACATTGAGTGTACAAAACATTAAGAACACCTGCACTCTCCATGACACACTAACCAGGTGAACCCAGGTGAAACCTATGATCCCTTATTGATGTCACTAGTTAAATCCACTTCAATCAGTGTAGATGAAGGGGAGGAGACGGGTTAATTAAGGATTTTTAAGCCTTGAGACAATTGAGATGTGGATTGTGTATGTGTGCCATTCAGAGGGTCAATGGGCAAAACAAAACATTTAAGTGCCTTTGAATGGAGTATGGTATTAGGTGCCAGGTGCTCTGGTTTATGTCAAGAACTGCAATGTGGGGGGCGCTAGAGAGCGTGCTATGGAATAGAGGTGTTTTGTTAGAGATCTGCTCAATTTTGAAACAAATGCATATTTATTTTAATCTCACATTGTCTGGCAATATGACAAAATGAAAAGGCATCCAAAAAGGGGGCGCTAAACAAGATCATTTGGATGAGACAGAAAACAAACCAATGTCGACATCACCGGCCCACGAGGAGTTAGCTGAAGATGCTAGCTCCCCACAGAACCTACTCCAAGTGAACATTATGGCCTCTATAAACTCACTAAGCAAGAAGGTGGACACAATGTTGGCTGATATCTCAAAGAGTATTGGGACTTTGTCTGAAACTGTGAAGGCATCTAAGGGCAGTCTGCAGGAGGTTGAGCAGACGACAGTCGATCACGAGGCCAGGCTACAGGACATACAGGACATAGAGAAACAGTGCACAACGTTCAAAAATTACAACAAAACACGGAAAGCCCGACTGGAAACACTCAAATTGCATTTAAGACGCCCGGACATCAGAATTTGGGATCCAGGAAGACACTGAGGAAGGGAAACCCACTGAATTTGTATCGGAGCTGAGACCGATCTTGCTGGGGAGTGGACACTTCAAAATGGCCCATCCTGATTGACGGCGCACACAGATCACAGGCGCGCCACCAAGGCCATTCATCGCACGGCTGCACTATCCCCAGACCAGGGATCTCATCCTCAAGCTGGCTAGTCAAAAGTTCCCCCTTAACTACAACAGAGCCAGGGTGTCTTTCTACCCAGATCTTTCTTTGGAGGTGAGGAACCAACGGAAAGAGTATGATGAGTTGCGCAAGAAATGCAGGGCGGCCAACATCCGATATGGATTCCTTTTTCCAGCCCAGTTTAAGGTGACAGTCAAGGGATCAGGACTGGCTCAGGATACAGAACTGCTGTGTCAGCCGGCTAAGTGGCCAACTACGGTACGTACCTCCCCTCTATCACCAACCCCCGGGGTAGACCTCCCGGGATACCACAGTATCATGATCATAAGGTTGAAGCAGTGGTAATTGCTCTTGATGCAGAGAAGGCAGATTGAGTGGAAGTATATGACGTCGGTTCTGAAGCATTTCGGGTTTGGAAAGGAATCTATTAATTGGATATCCATGGTAACCAATCAGGAGATGTCGCAGTCATTCCACCTGTTCAAAGGCTGTCGACAGGGGTGCCCTATTTCGCCTGCTCTCTTCGCTATAGTCACGGAACCCCTCGCAACTCTCATTCGTGTGCGTGCAGATATAGCTCCCGTTAAGATAAAAGACAAAATCTCCCCTCTATGCAGACAATGTTCTTTTGTTTTCATCCAAGCCTAAAACTTCTATTCCCCCTTACTTAACTTGATAAATATATTTGGCTCCTTCTCTGGTTACAAGATAAACTCGCTAAAAAGTGAATTGATGCCGATATTACGACCTGTGGATATGCAATTTCTGCAATCTACCCATTTAGAACTGTGATGGACAAGTTCACAAGACTTGGCATTGTAGTGACAAGAAATTTGATCAGCTATTGAAAACAAATTGGGACATGAAAATTGATCCAGCTTAAACAAAATATCGATTTTTGGAATACTATGCCTATTTCCTTGGTTGGTCGTATAAACGCTAATAAAAAGGTTGTCCTACCCAGGTTTCATTACCTCTTCCAATGTCTATCCAATTGCATACCACAAAGCTACTTTAAGAAACTAGATTGAATAGTAATTCCATTTTTATGGGATAAGGCAGCCAGAATTTCAAAGAAGCATTCATGCGAGTACAAGATAGAGGGGGGTTTTGGACATGTCTTAAGTTGCATGCTTACTGGGCTCTCATTTTTGATAACTTATCTAAAGCCTTTGATAGAGTTATAGCCCCAGACCAATTGATCGCTGTTTGGTACAGTTGATGGGAATAACCAGGAAGGGAAGGCGGTTTCTCTTTGCACTCTATTAGCCAAAAGGCTTATATTGCAATTTTGAAAATTGGAGACTGCACCTACCTTTGAAATCAATCAATCAAATGTATTTATAAAGCCCTTCTTACATCAGCTGATGTCACAAAGTGCTGTACAGAAACCCAGCCTAAAACCCCAAACAGCAAGCAATGCAGGTGTAGAAGCACGGTGGCTAGAAAAACTCCCTAGAAAGGCCAGAACCTAGGAAGAAACCTAGAGAGGAACCAGGCTATGAGGGGTGGCCAGTCCTCTTCTGGCTGTGCCAGGTGGAGATTATAACAGAATATGGCCAAGATGTTAAAATGTTCATTGATGACCATCAGGGTCAAATAATAATAATCACAGTGGTTGTAGAGTGTGCAACAGGTCAGCACCTCAGGAGTAAATGTCAGATGGCTTTTCATAGCCGATCATTCAGAGTATCTCTACCGCTCCTGCTGTCTCTAGAAAGTTGAAAACAGCAGGTCTGGGACAGGTAGAACGTCCGGTGAACAGGTCAGGGTTCCATAGCCGCAGGCAGAACAGTTGAAACTGGAGCAGCAGCAGGACTAGGTGGACTGGGGACAGCAAGGAGTCATCAGGCCAGGTAGTCCTGAGGCATGGTCCTAGGCCTCAGGTCCTCTGAGACAGAGAAAGAAAGAAAAATAGAGGGAGAATTAGAGAGAGCATGCTTAAATTCACACAGGTCACCAGATAAGACAGGAGAAATACTCCAGATATAACAGACTGACCCTAGCCCCCCGACACATAAACTATTGCAGCATAAATACTGGAGGCTGAGACAGGAGGGGTCGGGAGACACTGTGGCCCGTCCAAAGTCCCAAACAGGCAGGATATAACCCCACCCACTTTGCCAAAGCACAGCCCCCACACCACTAGAGGGATATCTTCAACCACCAACTTACCATCCTGAGACAAGGCCAAGTATAGCCCACAAAGATCTTCCCCATGGCACAACCCAAGGGGGGGCGCCAACCCGGACAGGAAGATCCCGTCAGTGACTCAATCCACTCAAGTGACGCAGCCCTCCTAGGGACGGCATGGAAGAGCACCAGTAAGCCAGTGACTCACCCCCTGTAATAGGGTTTGAGGCAGAGAATCCCAGTGAAGAGATAGGAACCGGCCAGGCAGGGACAGCAAGGGCGGTTTGGTGCTCCAGTGCCTTTCCGCTCACCTTCACACTCCTCTGCCAGACTCAATCATAGGACCTACTGAAGAGATGAGTCTTCAATAAAGTCTTAAAGGTCGAGACTGAGTCTGCGGAGGCAGTGAGTTCCTGTGCAACAGCTTTTTCTAACATTTTTGAGAGGAATGGGATATTCGCTATAGACCGATAGTTTTTTATATTTTCTGGGTCAAGGTTTGGCTTTGTCAAGAGAGGCTTTATTACTGCCCCTTTTAGTGAGTTTGGTACACATCCGGTGGATAGAGAGACGTTTATTATGTTCAACATAGGAGGGCCAAGCACAGGAAGCAGCTCTTTCAGTAGTCTACTTGGAATAGGGTCCAGTATGCAGCTTGAAGGTTTAGAGGCCATGATTATTTTCATCAATGTGTCAAGAGATATAGTATTAAAAAACTTGAGTGTCTCCCTTGATCCTAGGTCCTGGCAGAGTTGTGCAGACTCAGGACAACTGAGCTTTGGAGGAATACGCAGATTTAAAGAGGAGTCCGTCATTTGCTTTCTAATGATCATGATCTTTTCCTCAAAGAAGTTCATGAATTTATCGCTGCCGAAGTGAAAGCCATCCTCTCTTGGGGAATACTGCTTTTTAGTTAGCTTTGCGACAGTATCAAAAACACATTTTGGATTGTTCTTATTTTCCTAAATTAACTTGAAAAAATAGGATGACGGGATTTAGGATATGTAATGCTAATGGAAAAGATTCGATACAATACCTCCAATAGAATATAAATATATATAAAAAAGAACTGCAACGCTACTGAGTTTTTCCACACTCAATAGTTTCCCGTGTTTATCAAGAATGTTCCACCACCCAAAGGAGAGCTGGAGTCAACATGGGCCAGCATCCCTGGGAAACGCTTTTGACACCTTGTAGAGTCCATGCCCCCAACTCAATACTAGAAAGGTGTTCCTAATGTTTGGTATACTCAGTGTAAATCACCTGCACTTACCTCTAACTTGCTTCAGAGTGGGGAGATCACCATCACCATCGGCCCTGGCTGCAGCCCCAGTGACATCTCTGTCCAGAGTCCAGCTCCAGCCTCTTGTAAAAGCCAGGTCCAGTTCTTCTGGGGGGAGAACAGACACAGCATAACGCCTCTCCTCCTGGAAGCTGAGAGGCTACAGCTCTGCTCTGTCTATTGGGTCCTCAGATCAACGCGAGATCAACGCGAGTAGAGCTAAAGCTGCAAACACCTGCCTCCCTCCCCCCATGGCCGTGTTCTGACCGTGGTCTCACGGCACAGAGGATGTATTCAAAGCACAGAAAGAGGAAAGGTCAAAGGTTAACGGGAGAGGTCAGGGCAGGACATCAGATAGCCAGAGTGTGTGTAGTTCAAGACATGATAAGGGCTAATAAAAAGACAACTCTGGTTTGAAACTAAAAAACTCAATGGGACTAGCTCTGGGATAAAGAGCAGGGGTTGGAACTGGTTCGGGGAACAGAACCAAAAAACGGAAAATAACAAGGAACAGAAATGGAACCGGGAACGAAAGTGATCCATACTGATCAGGAACAGAACCGTTATTTTACGGGAACCGGTTAATAACATTATTTTATGTTCCAGGGATTTTTTTCTAGCCACACAAAAAAACACAGCAAAGCCCCAATGCAAAGCCCTCACTCTGTCACTCAGAAACGTATTCCAGTGTCTGCCTGCAAGCTCAAAATATTTACCAGTGTGTGTGTGCGTTTAGGCTACCTGCCCCTTCCTCCTCCGAAGCATAGGCTACTGTACTGACGTTACAAACATGATTCAGAAGATAGGGAGAGAGATTTTTTATTAGCTAGAGAAGAATGGATTAACTTTTTCAATGCTTGTTAAGGATACTGTAGGCCTAGTTATCACGTTTCAAGTTGGATTTATTAACTACAAAAAGGTAAGACATGTTTTTAATTCTGGTGCCGCTCTGCACACACAAGCTTGTTAGCTAGCTAGCTCAAAGGACACTCAAAGTTTCTCCATAGAAGCCGCTCCTCCTAGGCACAGTATAATTCTGTAGACCTAATTCAGATAGTGCCCAGCGCTTCAAGCCTCCTCAACCCTCTGCAAAATTTCAGTCGCATCTTGCGCAATAGGCTACACGTCAGTCCATCATGCATGTAAACAACTAGCTTGCTTGCTCTACCCACACTGATTGGTGAAGTCATTTAATGAGCTAAATGTAAAACAAAAAAGGTTTATTTCACAGGTTAAAAAAAGGAACAGAAAGGAACCAGCATTTTTCTGGGGGTCGAACCGGTTCAGAACTTATTTTTGTTAGTCGGAACAGTTTTTCTATAAAGTAACATTAACTCAAGTTAGACCCTATTCTTGAATTCAGACTATATATAAATCCTAATCTGCAATAAATGGGCTATTGAAATAAAATGAGTATACAATCAGATTTTGGCACTCTTGCTCACACATTTCCTAATTAATTTAGCTGGCACACTGTACAAAACAAATGTTAGAAGAATATACTAGACACTACAATAATAATCTAATCCCTTGTCCACAAATCATGTAATACTGGATTGGAATCCATAGTATCTAATTATAAATCAACGACGGACGGTCAAGCGTGAGTGGTGACCTTTAATGGGGGGGCGTGACCAGATGAGTGATCTGGAATCTTTCAACACCTCGGCTCCCTCAGCCGGGAATTCCTCCTGCTGTAGCCTGGCCACTCTGGAGCAGGTCCACATGGAAAGTAGTGCACAGTGGAAACTGGCAGCCAAAAAAGCCCCGACTTCGCAGTCCGCAACTCTTCCAGATTAGCATTCCTTCCCCCTGACACATGCACCGTGAAGCAGATTATCATCTGAGCCGACAGGGGACGCACTTTAGAGGAGGAGCAGGGGAGGAGAGGAAGGGGGAATACCTCAGGAAAAGAGTTACAAATTGGTGGCTATGTAATTACGATCCGCTAGTATTGTAGTAGCCTCAGAAACAGTGACGGGAGTTGTAGTCATATCATACGCCAGTTAGTGGTGAAAAGTAGGGCATTGGATAAGGAGTGTTGAGGACTTAACATCTACAGTGTTAAGGTGAAGGCTGTATCCTCCTTGCAGTGTTGACAAACACTTGTTTCTTCATCTCATTTCACCTAGAGAGGAGTAGACCGCTCATGGCCTCCTTTATTTAACTAGGCAAGTCAGTTAAGAACAAATTCTTATTTTCAATGACGGCCTAGGAACAGCGGGTTAGCTGCCTGTTCAGGGGCAGAACGACGGATTTGTACCTAGTCAGCTCGGGGATTTGAACTGGGAACTTGAAACTTTGGTTACTAGTTCAACGCTCTAACCACTAGACTACCCTGCCGCCCCATTACCTACATCTATTCCCGCCATTAAATCATAAAACGCCTGGATGGCACTAGGCTACAGCCTGGCCTTTCACTGGCCAGGGGAAGAGAGGTAGAAAAGGAGAGAAAGTGTGGGGCGTGGAGGGAGGGAGAGAGCAAGGAGCGATGGCCAAGGAGGCATACAAGAGAGGGGGAGTGTGCCAGTCGGTGTAGGGGAGGAGAACCGCTGGCCGCTCAACAGTAGCATTCTTTCACACATAGCTGGAAGTAATCAGCGATCAGGGCCAGAGAAAAATTCAGAGCTCAGTTGTTTGCTTTGGCCGCACCTCCCACCCCTCTCCTCTCTTCTTTCTCTCCCTTCCTCGACATGGGCTGAGGCCCTGAGCGCACCCCCATCTTCCACCTCCCCATTCTCTTCTCCCTTTCTAAGCCCCCTATCCCAGCCCCGGCGAGCCACTAAGAATGATCTCAACATTGTTGCCTAATCCGAGTTCACCTGATACTCACGTTTCCATCCTCTCCAGTGGAAGGAGAGAGACAGAGAAGGAATAGAAACCTAGAGCTAGAAAAAGGGGGAGAGAGCATGATTGACAAATAAACTTTGCACATGATTTGTTGGGTGATTAGAGTGGAGAGAGTATAGTGGGAGCAGAGACTTTGATCAGTGTTGAGTTCAACACGTTGATGAAACAGATTCTGGAGGTGAACGCTTCCTAAATGGTGGATGGTGTCAAGGCCAACATCCAACTGAATTTCAATAGCCTTACTGCAACTGTAAAAACATCTTCCAACACTGCCAAAGCATTTTGGACATACAGTTTATATGTTGGAATGAAAGCATGCCCGGATGTTAAGCAATAAACGTGCATTTTCTTTGACATGCATTTTCTTTTGCAGTGAGGTACATTTTGGTTTGGAGTTCTTGTGTTGGGGACCATGTTACATTCTCTAGCTGGTTCAACTAAGCAGGTATCATTTTTCATACCTTATTCATGTCTAAGAAGTTGCTGAATTGTTATAGCCTACATCATGTAAACCACAAATATATAATAAACTCATTCAAATAATGTTAATTTTAAAGGTTTGTGTATTTTCCAAAGGGTGACTGCTGATGTTGACAGATGTTTAATTTATAGCCAGAGCTATACAAGAAACGCTAATCATTTCCATAACTCTCATTATGTTTGGCACCTAAGTGTTACTACTGCTCACTCATGATCTTCCTGTGTTCTGACCCTGGCCTGCAGCCCTACACTAGTGAAGGCAACCCAACATCCGGACTACCTTAAGCACAACGCTGAGAGAGAGGCTGCAGGTAGGAAGAAGGGAAGAATAGCTAACCGCTTCCTCCCAATAACCATCAATGAGGCGATGTGTGCTACGGAGCAGAACTACTGAGCAAACAGAACAGACCTCTGCTCCCTCCATCCCCACACATGTTCAGCACATTTCCCAGCGCAAAATGATAATGGTGTATAAAAAAAAAAACTGAGCGAGCAAGAGAAAGATTGACTAAACAATTCCTACAGCAACGGTACTAATCTGACTCTAGTGTTAGGTAGACTATAGGGGTGGAGGCAGAGCATGCTCCCATATCCTATTGCAGATAGACAGACGAGGCTGAAGTGTTAAGAGTGGAGACTGTACTAGTGCAGAGGGAGTGGTTATAAGCACACTCAACTATCACATGTTCTCTTTTGAAGGGAATCACACAGCTGTTGAGTACACTAAGCAAGCACAACAGACAGTGTCCGAGCAAAAAAAACGAAATATTTATTGACACATTAAAAATGGTATTGTGTCCAACAGAGGTTGTGATGAGGTGGTACACAGCCCACTCAGCACGTTAATATCCTTTTCACACTATAATACCGACCTGAACCGTGCTGGCTCGCTTTTTTCCAGCTTTGTTCCAGAAACTATGGGCAATGCATTACCAGGCCAGCGCAGTATAGTTTGGTTTGGCTCAGTTTAAATCAGCTCAATAGTGTGAACGTGATATTAACGTGTTAATAACGTGTTGTTAATGTGTCTGTTTAGTGGTGTGGGGCTGACTGGTCACTGCCCACTGGCGTCTAGACTGTCCGGGGGCAGCTTGGTGAGGATCCAGGAGCGCAGTAGCTCAATCTCTGGCCGGGAGAGCTGGTGCTGGAGGCCTGGGAATGAGTGGAAGGTGGTCGTCATCCCAGCCTTCTTCAGCAGGGCCGTAGTTTCTTCTCCCCACTTATGGAACACCAACTTGTCTCCTTTCCCATGGCCCTGGAACAGCTCTGGAAGGGGCTCCCCGCCCCTGCACGCTCCTCCACAGCCTAGCAGGGGGAGAAGAGTCAGTCAGACACTTCTAGACTGCTTACTAGCACACTCTATAGGCCCAATATCCCTGTCAGAACCAAGTGCAGCCAACTCCTGATAAATGCAAGATCTTGGGACTGACATGGAGCATCTTTGAATTGGGACACTGTATATCAATATTTCTCTACCACTATCTGTCATTCAAAGGACAGTTTAGTAGATAGTTGTAGTTTTCTGGCGCTCTAATCAAGATTTAGAATATTGTCTGGACAGTTTAGTAGACATTATACCCAGTGAGAGCCTACCTTACCTGATATACTACAGAGTCCTTGTTGAGAAAGCTGGACAGAGCAAAGACTCCTGCTACGTCAGGGTGATAACGGCACGCTAGGTGGAGGGCCATAGCTCCGCCCATAGAGAAACCCCCTTTAGATGAGGAACAAGACAAAACAGAACATGTCATTGTACTGGGTCCATTAGGTCTCTTCGTGCAGGTATGCACTGAAAATGTGTATTGAATATTGTATCCAAAGTACTTTTCCCAGGAAAATCTAATTTTTCAACTGTGCATATTGGGAATAATATAAGGTAGAAACATAATAATAAATATAAATTCATTTATTATTGTGTTTGAGTAACAGTAGTTTAAGCCATCCTGGGAGTTTAAGCTGTCCGAAGTGGAAAATACTCTGCCTTTAACTGAGAAAGAAAAGAAAAAACATTCAAATGAAACAGACTCCTTAGTTCCACATCATCAGCTTTTCGCTCCTCAGGAGTCGGCATCCGTTCACGAGCCCATCCTTAATCTCACACATCTGGGTACATCTGGGCACACAGTGTACATCTGGGAAAGTGTGCAAGTACCCATCATCCTGTCAGAGGGGGAAGGGAAGAATGGAGATATGGAGGGAAGGGGGAGTTCACACGCTTTGCCCAACGAAAAAAACATTTGTCCGTGAGATTCTCGGTTTCTTTCTTTACTTCACCGGCTATACTGGAACCACAAAAATGGTTCTCCTATGGGGACAGCTGAATAACCCTTTTTTCTAAGTGTATACTTTGAGACCGTCTTTCTGGTATACTCTCAGTCTCTCATTCCAATCCACGATAACAAACCTCAATCATACATTCACATTCTAATGTCTCCTTCTTTCTTATACCCGCTGTGCTGTGCTGTTTGGTACAGTGCTGCTGTGTGTTTTCAGTGTGTGTGTGAGCCTATATGTGTGAAATCATGACTGTGGTGATAGCTTCTCTTTTCTGAGATTTCCAACGGATCCGTGCTTTTTAAAGAGTGAAAAACATGAACACAAAAGCCTGTTGCGGCGGCTTTTACTTGAAAAATGTTTTCCATGGAAAGTTCTGCTGCTTGTCAGTCCGTCAGCCCTGCAAGTGGACTCTGGGTACAGACCACTCCGTTTCTCCAGTATGCCGAGTGACTCCAATGAGTATTTATAGCGAATGACAAAATGTTATGATTTAGGAAGATAATATTTCAGCAGTCTCCCAGGAACATGTGTTTTTTGAATCACTTTCTCGAGTTGAGTTCAGGGGTTTTTCTGGCGTTCCACACTGGGCCTTTCACACAAACGCTCAGCTCTTTTTTTCTATTCACAACTATTTCTGTATATTTATATATTTCAGGGCTTCTAGGTTAACCCTTTTCCCAATGTTCCCATCGGTTTCCCCTTTCATGGACGCTATCATTTGTTCTCTTACAGAGACATAAAACTTGCGATGGCCCCCCACATATTTCCTGTGGGAACTCTTACCTAGGTTCTAAAATAGTGTTTATGGCGCTTGAGCCGAGCGGTTTCATGTCATTGTTATTTACACGGACCTGATAACTAAAATATTTGGGAAAAAGGATTTGCTGAACCCGAGAATCCCTCCAGAAATACTTTACGGTTCACAATTGGCAGCGTATAAAAGGATAAAGAAACCTGATAACTTGCATTCTTCATTTTATATCATGACAGAGGGAGTTGAGAACACCAAGGCCAAGAGAGAGAGTGGTGTGTGTGGAGAGAGAGATCAAGCAAATGGGCAAGTGGAGGGGTGCATAAGACACATTCAGAGGGGGCATGGAGTTATGAAGTCATGAGGAAGGCAACGAGTGAAGGAGAGACCATACATGCAAATCTAACATACAGCCAGAAAGAGACAGGGAAATAAAACAGACAGCTCTAGTAGCAGCATAATTAGTGTGTGTGTGTGTGTATGTGTGTGAGACAGTACCTATGATCATCCTGTGTTTGGGTACTCCTGCCCTGACCTCCTCCTGTATAACCGCTCCCAAGGAGTTGGCCATGGCGTCTATTGACTCCAAGTGCTCCAGACAGTTCCGTGAGATCTTGTAGCGGTCAAACCACACATTGGACAGAGCCCCTGCATGGGTGTGTATGGCCTGAGGGGTCAACAGAAGACAGAACAAGATTCAAAGTTTAGCTCTGTAACAAGGAAAGGTTTGGGCAGTGAGGGTCACATGGGAGGATGAGAAGATTTACCCCTTTCCACAATATCATTCTGACCCGAACCGCACCGCAATGGCTTGGAAATGATCTATTCACATGGTCCATTCAGCTCAGCAAGTAGTGTGCAAAATGTTATTGGGCTATTTATCCTATTTAAATTGCTGTTCAGGGTCCATATTCATAAAGCATTGGAGTAGGAATGCTGATCTAGGATATATAATCGTAATCATTATTATCTAAAAGGCAAAACTGATCCTAGATCAAAACTCCAACTCTGAGATGCTTTATGAATACATGCCCAGATGTTCTACCTGTCTGGGTTAGTTAAGTTATTTTAAAGACAACAGTTGAAGGGCTTTGTCTGTGTGTTGAGGGGTTTCAGCAGCTTGACTGTATATGGCATTTAGCAGCAGGTAGCCTAGTGGTTGGAGCGTTAGATTAGTAACCGAAAGGTTGCAAGATCGAATCCCCAAGCTGACAAGGTAAAAATCTGTCGTTCTGCCCCTGAACAAGGCAGTTCCTAGGCCGTCATTGAAAATAAGAATTTGTTCTTAACTGACTTGCCTAGTTAAATAAAGGTTAAATAAATAAAAAAATACCTGGCTGGAGCTGTGGGATATACCACTCTGATGTGGGGGAAAGCCAGGTCTGGTACCGAAACCTCTTTGACCCATGCTCGCACTCCCTGTCCAGTGTCTCCTGCATGGCAGAAGGGAACAGTTAGCCAATATAACGGACTCACCAGTCACTAGGCTTACAGAGCAGAACCTTTCTGTCACCAACATCCCTTTCACATGTTGCTGACTTTGGAATAAACCGTATATTGAATAATATTGGTGATACCACACTTATATTTTTGTTGTTGTTGAGTTGCTCACATTTACTGTAATATTTGTTTTAAAATATTTTATTTTAATGAACATTTCTTTTATCAGGGAGATATCAGATAAATACAAAGCATTCTGTTTTTTTCTCTCTTGTGATCAACGCCAAATATTACGTATCCTTAGAATAACATTTCCCAATGCAGACCACTCAATTGAATGTATCCATCTACGTAGCTTCTGTTTAGCGACATTATTCATTTGCCACAGTTGGCCATATCACAACTCAGTTACAGTTGCGTTGAGGCCCCATAGTTTGTATAACGTTAGTTATAAAGTTCAAAGACGGTCCTGTCTGTCCATCACTGTACAAAAGCTTTCAGTATCTCATTTGAAGGAAGTCTGGCAAGGCTACAGGCTAGGCTATAAGTAGCTGACCTACTACAACTCCCTAGTTATCATGAGGCTAGTGCAGCGTAGTTACTGTGGAAGAAATGGCACTGAACACCGAGAGCATTGTGAAACGCAACCACCTGAGCCGTGCAAGAAGATGACTGATGCAGAGTGTTTCCCCGTTGGAGACGCAACACACTGGTGTAGAAGTTTGCTGCTCGGTACAGCAGCCATGACTTCTGCGTGTCGCGCGAGACTACCGAGCAGACAGACGGGCATCTGTGGTTGGATAGACGCAGTTTACAGATGGCCGAAACCTAAACTCCCCGTAGCTTGTTCGACTGCACCTTTTGCCCCATCCCGATGACACAAAGATCAGGGAATTGACGGTGCATGCGCGCATGCTCCAACGCGAACGGTTATTTGCTACATTCTTTTAGTTTTGCTATGAAGGCTATGTTTGGTAAATTATTACAATACATTTTCACTTACCCTTCATAGGCTAAGGATGTCAGAATTCATGGTCAAGGACCCATTTCCCCCTGAAGCTATCTAGAGCCACTAAAGTATGAGTTTACAGAGCCCCACAAAAACGGATGTCAGTGTGCTCTATCATGTGTACAGTGATTTAATGGAATGTCTGGATCTACAAATCAGTTTAAACACATTCTAAGGTCTTATCTTTTATAAACATAGGCCTGTTTTACTCAGATTCTGGTCATTTTCACTTGCCTTGGACCACACAAACTGTATCCCAACACTGACCCTCAATAATGTTGCAGAGAGGGATCAGCTTGAAAGTGAGTGGCTATCTTGCTGTGCCAAATACCAAAACTATAAACCCACTCAGGGGTCATTCCCTCCATTTTGTGTAATAGAACAGACCATAAATATTTCCTGAACCTTCCACTAACATGTGTTACATGGGAAGCTCCCCCTCTTTAGAATAGGCTGATGTGAATCTTGATATTAGGCCTACATGTTTGGGTCATGGTGTCTGTGCCATGTACCACTGTTGTCCTTTTATTCCTTATCTGACAGGGCACAATGGTTGCATGAATAAGGAATGCACAGGTCTCTTTGGAGGTTGATGTGGAATATGGGGTAAAACATGACACATTCACTCAATCATTAACAAACTTCTTAAATATCTATATATTTGATTTTAATCAGTGAGCATCACAAATGTGTGCTTGAATAGTTTTTTTATGATAATTTCTTGGTTTAAGTAGCTTCACTACGTAGACAGAGGTGAAATAAATATTCAATAAATCTAATGTGGGTTTTGTGTGAGTTGTTCAAAAGAACAAAATGTATTTTACGTTTAATTGAAGCCCATTGTGTGGCCTTGTTATGGATGGCTCATGTTTTGGATGGCACGCTGGAATGAATTCCCACTGAGTGATTCATGCTGCTGACTGATAAGTAAACGCACTGTTGTCTTTCAACCTGGACTCATGGGTAGACGTAACCTAGTAAAGGTAAATCCGGGACACTCCAATTAGTATGATATGTTACGTTTCGTATGGTATGTATTAATTTGTGGATGTCCAGCATCCATTTTGTATGATATGTTCAGAATTGCAATTCGTATGATATGTTCCGAATTGCAATTTGTACAATATGTTACTAATTGCAATTTATACAATATGTTACAAATTTGCAAAAAGTATGATATGTTCCAATTTGTTATGGCTAACATTAGCTAGGTGGCTAAAGTTAGCTAAACTACAGGTTAAGGTTGGGGTTAGGAGTTAGGTCAAAGGGTTAAGGTTACAGTTAGGGTTAGCTAACATGCTAAGTAGTAAGTAGTTGCAAAGATGCTAATTAAAAATGCAAATGTTGTCCATGATGAGATTCGAACACGCAACCTATGGGTTGCTAGACATTCACTTCCCATCCACCCTATTTTTGGCTTTGCCTTAAGTAACCTTGTGTGTTATGTAACCATACCAAACATAATATATCACACTAATTTGAGTGTCCTGGATTTATGTTTACTATGTTGAGTCTAGTCTATGAGACCAGGCTGTGTCTTTAACCTGCATTGAGTGCTATGTGACAAGTATCTCACCTCACACTTTACCGTCAGTGTTGTACTCATGCATGCCATTCTTACACACCAACATGTCCCTGTGCCTACCTTGCCCAGCTCTATCCTCACCTGCTTGTTATTGCCTATGATAGCATCTGGGTGTGCTCGTGTTGGTGTTAAAGTGTGCTACTTTGCTTCCGTGAGATACCTTTTGCAGCAGTGTCATAACAAATGTGTGAGTTTTTGCAGGTTTTAACCAGACAGTGAAAAAAGATCAAATGAGGTTGCTTGTTCTAAACTTTAGCACTCATACCCCTCCCCAACAAGCACTCGCTCATTCAAATTCTAACTCAGGTTAACCTATGCACTCTATAAGTGGCTAAGTCATGTGGCTCATAGTAATAACTAATAGCAACAGCACATACAAGTCCAAAAGAGAGAGAACAATCTTAAAACTCTCAGCATTTGTGTGTGTGTGTGAGAGAGAGAGAGAGAGAGAGAGAGAGAGAGAGAGAGAGAGAGAGAGAGAGAGAGAGAGAGAGAGAGAGAGAGAGAGAGAGAGAGAGAGAGAGAGAGAGAGAGAGAGAGAGAGAGAGAGAGAGAGAGAGAGAGAGAGAGAGAGAGAGAGAGAGATTTAGAGTCGGGTCAGGTTGTAAGTAAAGCATTGCAGTGGGTCTGGCGCTCTCTCAGGCTCTCAAAGGTTGGTTGTTATAAACAGTAAACAGTAGAGGTTCTGGTGGCCCACCGACAGTAGCTGTGGAAGACATAAATCAAACTTTGATTCTTTCAGTAGTGCTGTTATAGACTGAGTCAAAACTAAACATGCCACACACACACACACACACACAGGTTTCTCAGGGAAAGAAATAGCTTATCTGTCTTCATTTAGGGACCCAAATCCCCCAGAGCTTTACGCCAGATGCTGTCCTCTCCTAACTATAAATCTTTTTTCAAAGTGAAATAAAAATGGGAGACGTTAAACCGTAGAGGACAATCCTTGCTTCTGTTAATTCCTGCTTCTGGTTTTACCATATTGGAAAGTTTGACTCGGGAGTTAGAGCACTTTGATCACAGCAATTTTTCACCCAGCTGTTTTTCTTTTGCCTTTCATTTTTCCCATTTCTCTCTAAATGTGAGCTCACTGGTGAGCCCTTGGGGGCTTGCTGTGGCAAGGTAGCTTCTTCACATCGATCAATGCTGGTAAAATAATCACCACACTCAGATTGAGGGGAGCGAAGAGTTAAACAACTCATCACTCTCCCTACTCAGAGGTCTTTCTGTGATTCAGGTCCATGAGGGCCTTTTTATTTATAGAGGGAACTTAGTTAGCAAAAGGAAAAATGCCAGCAATGGAAACTTGTTCTCCCCTCTCCAGTTAGGCATGCTAAAGGGGATTGGTTTGATCTTACATAGTACACTCATAACTCAAAGGGACTCAACATGGACTCACAACACAGCAGTCACATATGAATCATACTTTAGTCCACTTTGACTCACACTTACACATGATAGGAATGACATCACTGGACTCCCAGCTCTGGAACTATACATATCTACAGTATGGCCTTGTGTCATCTAGATATCAGTGTTTTATTACTGTACTACTGCACAGGATTCCATACACAACTACCTGTATGGGCTCTGCCAAGGCTTCTGAACTATGTGCAGTAACAACTTATTTATGCCTACTATTTGATCCGTGCCCTGGATGTAGTACAGGTTAGTGTCCTCTTGGCAGAGTCTCCAGGTCTCTGTATGATCAGGACCTGTCCTCACTCCCTGTATAGTGCCGTTGCCGCTGACTCTATTGACCTGCGTGTCCTGCCTCAACCCACAATACAGTGCGCTGCCTTGGCTGCTCTCTCACCGCGTTTTATGGCCTCACTTCAAAGGTCCCTGCTGCAGCCCTGCCAAAGAGCGCCACATAACTCAGCCAACATAAAAGTATGGCCAACCATAAATTTTTACGGAGAAAAAGACCTAAGTAAACACAATGGGCTCCTAGCAAGCAAACTAACGGAGAAACAATGCCACCGCCTCTGCCCGTGTTCATTTGGAACCAGGCAAGTCAGCTGTTGACGGTTTCGCTTTTAATATCTGTAAATGTATTTTCTTTATGTACCCAATCCATAATTCCTCCTACCTACAGCGGTGCAGAGGTATTGGGTTTTCAGGAATGTGCACGGGAGGCCAAGGATTTCTTTGCCGATGTGATTTTATTTTCAGGGTTCACTTTGATGTGGATAGATGTATTCTCCATTCTCTCCCTTAACAAGAAAATCAGAAGCATACATGCCAGCACAAAGGTCAACTGGGAAAAGTGTACTGTTATGGAGAAGTTTTGGTTTACACAACCATTTTGATGTTTAAGAGCAGGGTTTGGAAATAATAATCTTTATGCTCTCTTTACCTTTTTATCAGAGCTATGAATATCCACTCGCTCTATCTTCTCTCAGATACCACTGCATCCATAGCTCCACCTCATTAACCCCATTGGCCCTGTCATATTACCGTAGCCTTCCTTCTCTAACAGTGTTCCCTCTATGAAAGTCTGCTGTCAGTGCAGGAACAACTTGGGGTATAGAATTTGCCTCTAAGCGCTGGTCCAGGGAATGTTTGGTTCATTGGCTAATAGTGGTTGAGGTCAGACGTGGGCTAGGGAAATCTGATCCTAGACCAGCACTCAGGGCCAGGGGCAACGTCTCCCCAGAGTATTGGGGAAGCACCTGCTCTCCCTGGGCCTATGATTTAACCATAACACCGAGCTTCTGTAGCTCTGACTTCAGACAGGTTTCCATTACACAGGAAAAGGGGGAAGCAGTGTTTTCTGAGCTGAGCGGTCACAGTTTGCGCTCATGCCAACTTCCAACTGTATTTTTGGAAAATAAAGGGCGAAGTGAGAGCATCGCCACAGCATTTTGCACGGCACAGGCTCCACTCTGGGTTGATTTTGGATGGGGAGGCCCTCATCTTCCCTCTGTTTTGTAGGACCTGTCATGGAGAATGACCGGGAAGCAAACATTTTGAGAGGCATGAAATAGAGAGAGAAATTCAGAGAGAAAGTGATGCAACACACAGCCCTGTATAATGACTCATTTAATCCCCCCCCCACAAATTAGAATGACACTTGCAATATTTTGTGTCTGCGACCATATTGAATTTAATATTTCAAACAGATACAGTGGGGAAAAAAAGTATTTAGTCAGCCACCAATTGTGCAAGTTCTCTCACTTAAAAAGATGAGAGAGGCCTGTAATTTTCATCATAGGTACACTTCAACTATGACAGACAAAATGAGGAAAAGAAATCCAGAAAATCACATTGTAGGATTTTTTTATGAATTTATTTGCAAATTATGGTGGAAAATAAGTATTTGGTCAATAACAAAAGTTTATCTCAATACTTTGTTATATACCCTTTGTTGGCAATGACAGAGGTCAAATGTTTTCTGTAAGTCTTCACAAGGTTTTCACACACTGTTGCTGGTATTTTGGCCCATTCCTCCATGCAGATCTCCTCTAGAGCAGTGATGTTTTGGGGCTGTCGCTGGGCAACACGGACTTTCAAAGATTTTCTATGGGGTTGAGATCTGGAGACTGGCTAGGCCACTCCAGGACCTTGAAATGCTTCTTACGAAGCCACTCCTTCGGTTGCCAGGCGGTGTGTTTGGGATCATTGTCATGCTGAAAGACCCAGCCACGTTTCATCTTCAATGCCCTTGCTGATGGAAGGAGGTTTTCACTCAAAATCTCACGATACATGGCCCCATTCATTCTTTCCTTTACACGGATCAGTCGTCCTGGTCCCTTTGCAGAAAAAAACAGCCCCCAAAGCATGATGTTTCCACCCCCATGCTTCACAGTAGGTATGGTGTTCTTTGGATGCAACTCAGCATTCTTTGTCCTCCAAACACGACGAGTTGAGTTTTTACCAAAAAGTTATATTTTGGTTTCATCTGACATTCTCCCAATCCTCATCTGGATCATCCAAATGCTCTCTAGCAAACTTTAGACGGGCCTGAACATGTACTGGCTTAAGCAGGGGACACGTCTGGCACTGCAGGATTTGAGTCCCTGGCGGCGTAGTGTGTTACTGATGGTAGGCTTTGTTACTTTGGTCCCAGCTCTCTGCAGGTCATTCACTAGGTCCCCGTGTGGTTCTGGGATTTTTGCTCACCGTTCTTGTGATCATTTTGACCCCACGGGTGAGATCTTGCGTGGAGCCCCAGATCGAGGAAGATTATCAGTGGTCTTGTATGTCTTCCATTTCCTAATAATTGCTCCCACAGTTGATTTCTTCAAACCAAGCTGCTTACCTATTGCAGATTCAGTCTTCCCAACCTGGTGCAGGTCTACAATTTTGTTTCTGGTGTCCTTTGACAGCTCTTTGGTCTTGGCCATAGTGGAGTTTGGAGTGTGACTGTTTGAGATTGTGGACAGGTGTCTTTTATACTGATAACAAGTTCAAACAGGTGCCATTAATACAGGTAACGAGTGGAGGACAGAGGAGCCTCTTAAAGAAGGTCAGGTCTGTGAGAGCCAGAAATCTTGCTTGTTTGTATGTGACCAAATACTTATTTTCCACCATAATTTGCAAATAAATTCATAAAAAATCCTACAATGTGATTTTCTGGATTTTTTTTCCTCATTTTGTCTGTCATAGTTGAAGTGTACCTATGATGAAAATTACAGGCCTCTCTCATCTTTTTAAGTGAGAGAACTTGCACAATTTGTGGCTGACTAAATACTTTTTTTCCCCACTGTAAGTCCCGACCGAGTCATTGGAATCACTGTTGTTTATCTGACTGGCTGAATAGGGAGAGATGCAGGAGGATTTGTGATATGTGAAATCCAATATTCTTCAGGAAAGGAGAAGTTGGGCAGCTCCTGATCTAATTTGCTCCCTTTCCCCTCTACCCCACCCCAAACATTCTGTTCCCACATCATTCGATTCTGATGTCCCATCCCAGGGGCTCTATGTGCCACATCCCGGCCCTTTCTCTCACCTTGCTTTAATATCAGACACGGGAAGAAAAAATGAAGTTATTTGTTACCACCCCCCCAAATAATGAATTAAAACAAATGTCATGGTGATGTTATGCAAATGTAGCACATCCCCTGCTTAACAGGGTAGTCTTACTTTTTGTGCCTCTGTCTTGAGATGCTTGACCCTGGCTAAACTCAATGCACAAGCTACTGTTCAACTGTTTATGTCTCTTTAAAAAGTCATAGTCTATCTAAAGCCCTGTTGGCACCATGGTCCATGCCCCCTTGAGACACTGACCTTGTGTGTGTCTTTGAAGTAGCGAGATGGTAGAGTGCTTGAAACCTCAGGTACAATGGCCATGAGCCTCAGCTGGGTCACTTTGAATATCGCTTTCATTCCATGTCAGCTCACCTGCCACTGGCAATTTCCAAAATGACACTGTAGGGCTATTGCTAACCAATGTCCACTCTAGCATCCTCTCCCAGCTTCTATTCCTGTCAACACAGAGCAGCAGATGATGCTGAGAGAGAGAGAGAGAGAGAAAGAGAGGTGGTATGGGGGCCAAGGGGCAATGGGGATCATCAACTTGGAGTCTTGAGTTACGGGCTCTCATGCAACACTGAAAGGGTTTCACTGACAGGTGACAGGGATTTCCCCAGAGACAGAGGCAGAATTCCAAACACTTAGGCCTAAAGAACACAAGAAGTGGCCATGGTGGAGAGAGAATAGTTGGGCGACCAAGTTTAAAGGTGAAGGGTCATAAATCTCAGTTATCAACACAGCAGTGACATGAGGTCCTTGGAGACAGCCCCCACACACACACACACTCTCTCTCTCTCTCTCTCTCTCTCTCTCTAAACCCCTTGATCTGATCTTAGCTGTGCAGCCTAGGACTGGGTTTGGCACGTTCCCTGGCAGTGGAAAGTTCAAGGGTGAAGGGTCAGAGGTCTTGTTAGTGATAGGGTTGATAGTAGTGAGTAGAGGGAGGTGAGCGCTGCTTTGTCTATCTCTCATACTTGATTTCATTTTGATCGCGTTGCAATATTGAGATGAAAACGGGAGGAAACCTCACGGTGCAATATGAACTTTCTCTTTTTAGATGCAGTCAGAAACCCAAGTTTTATTAAGTTTGTTAATAAAGAAATGCCATACAAATAATGTTATGTTCAACATACAGTTGAAGTAAAAAAATCACTGTTTTAGGTCAGTTAGGATCACCACTTTATTTTAAGAATGTGAAATGTCAGAATAAAAGTAGAAAGAATTATTTATTTCAGCTTTTATTTCTTTCATCACATTCCCAGTGGGTCAGAAGTTTACATACACTCAATTAGTATTTGGTAGCATTGCCTTTGAATTGTTTAACATGGGTCAAAAGTTTTGGGTAGTCTACCAAAAGCTTCCCACCATAAGTTGGGGGATTTTTGGCCCATTCCTCCTGACAGAGCTGGTGTAACTGAGTCAGGTTTGTAGGCCTCCTTGCTCGAACACGCTTTTTCAGTTCTGCCCACAAACCTTCTATGGGATTGAGGTCAGGGCTTTGTGATGGCCACTCCAATACCTTGACTTTGTTGTCCATAAGCCATTTTGCCACAACTTTGGAAGTATGCTTGGGGTAATTGTCCTATTGGAAGACCCATTTGCGACCAAGCTTTAACTTCCTGACTGATGTCTTGAGATGTTGCTTCAATATATCCACATAATTTTTCTTCCTCATGATGCCATCTATTTTGAGAAGTGCACCAGTCCTGCCTGCAGAAAAGCACCCCCACAACATGATGCTGCCACCCCCGTATTTCATGGTTGAGATGGTGTTCTTCGGCTTGCAAGCCTCACCCTTTTTCCTCCTAACATGACGATGGTCATTACGGCCAAACAGTTCTATTTTTGTTTCATCAGACCAGAGGACATTTCTCAAAAAAGTACGATCTTTGTCCCCATGTGCAGTTGCAAACCGTAGTCTGTTTTTTTTATGGCGGTTTTGGAGCAGTGGCTTCTTCCTTGCTGAGCGACCTTTCAGGTTATGTCGATATAGGACTCGTTTTACTGTGAATATAGATACTTTTGTACCTGTTTCCTCCAGCATCTTCACATTCATCTCTAGGAGACAGAACACGTCTCCTTCCTGAGCGGTATGACGGCTGTGTGGTCCCACGGTGTTTATACTTGCATACTATTATTTGTACAGATGAACGTGGTGCCTTTAGGCGTTTGGAAATTGCTCCTTAGGATGAACTAGACTTGTGGTCTACAGTTTTTTTATGAGGTCTTGGATGATTTCTTTTGATTTTCCCATGATGTCAAGCAAAGAGGTAGGCCTTGAAATACATCCACAGGTACACCTCCAATTGACTCAAATTATGCCAATTAGCCTATCAGAAGCTTCTAAAGCCATGGCATCATTTTCTGGAATATTCCAAGCTATTTAAAGGCACAGTCAACTTAGTGTATGTAAACTTCTGACCCACTGGAATTGTGATACAGTGAATTATAAGTGGAATAATCTGTCTGTTAACAATTGTTGGAAAAATTACTTGTGCCATGCACAAAGTAGATGTCCTAACCGACTTGCCAAAACTATAGTTTGTTAACAAGACATTTGTGGAGTGGTTGAAAAACAAGTTTTAATGACTCCAACCTAAGTGTATGTAAACTTCCGACTTCAACTGTATCTTTTCATGTATATCTCTTGGTGATGTAAGGACTATGTTTAATAATGATTTGCAACACCTGCGAGTAACAGAGCTGCCGAATATTATAAACACAATTAAAGTTGTGTTTGCTACTATAGCAACTCCCCTTGCCATAGCAACCTGTAAGAATCCCACAAATGTAATTTGGGTGTGTTTCAGAGAGGAGAATTTCAGAAGTTCAAGGTAAACATGTGCTATGTAACAGTTTCTGTGTGTGTGTGTGGGTGTTTGTGTGTGTACACGTTTTACTATACTTGTGAGTGCCAGAAGTCCTCACAAGAATATTAAACCAACAAATTCAGACAAGTGAGTACATTTTGCCGGTCCTCACTTGTAAAAGGCTATTTTAGGTTTAGGGGTTAGTGGTTAGGTGTTGGGTTAGGTTTGGGGTGAAGGTTAGGGTTAACGTTAGGGTAAGGTTTCAGGTTAGGATTATGGTTGGGTTAGGGGTTAGGGAAAATAGGATTTTTAATGGGAATCAATTGTTGGTCCCCAAAAAGTGAAGGTTACAGCGGGTAATGTTACAGGTTGAGGTGATAATAACGGTAAAGGTTGGAATGTTATTGCTGAGAATGTCACAGGAGTCAGGAGCTTGAGGGTGCAAATGTGATGGCTGTAAATGTAGCGAACCAAGTGACAACAGCAGTTACAGGTGAGAATCAATTAGTCATTCATTGAGTGGTAGATATACAAGTTGTATAGTCAAACATATTCTAGTTGTTTAGCAAAATATTTTGTAGTTGTATAGTCAAAAAGGTTTTAGTTGGATAGTCAAAGATGTCATAGTTGTATAGTCAAATACAGGTAACTGCCAAAATAATGGAAACACCAATATAAAGTGACTTAATAGGGCGTTGGGCCACCACAAGCCAGAACAGCTTCAATGCATCTTGGCATAGATTCTACAAGTGTCTGGAACCTTATTGGAGGAATGCGAGACCATTTTTCCACACGAAATTCCATCATTTGGTGTTTTGTTGATGGTGATGGAAAACGCTATCTCAGGAGCCGCTCCAGAGTCTTCCAGAAGTGTTCATTTGGCTTTAGATCTGGCTTTAGACGGACATTTTAGACGGACATTTGGCTTTAGACGGACATGGTATATGGTTTACATTGCTTTCATGCTCTACAAACCATTGTTTAGTCAAATATGTTATAGTTGTATAATTATAGATGTTATACACATGCGCGCACACACACACACACACACACACACACACACACACACACACACTTACATGGGACCGTGACAAATGGTGATGAATACTGTCACATGACCAGGAAGCAGGATACTGTCACATGACCAGGAAGCAGGAAGTTTGAGTGGCGATACAGTGCTTCTGTGTTTTATACTTTTTTTGAAACACTTATGCGTGTTTAGTGCTGTTCCATACCGTGTTGGCTGGATTTTGCCTTCTCCTGGAGCTAACGTTAGCAGGCTATTTCATGTTGCGGTTGGCTCTTGTAGCTGGGACTGCTGTTTCTGACCCAAGAATAAGGATGTTGGATTCCTCTGATTTGGACAGTAGCCATGAAATATGAGATCTGTGATATGTTCACCGTAGTAAAAGAGTTTACTGACTTTTACACTTGTAAATAGTGTAAGCAACTTGTGACTCAAAATACCAGATCATTGAACTACTAGAGGAGAACAGGATCCTAAAAGAACGTCTCGCTCTGGCTAAGGAGACTCCAAGATTGCATGTTGTTTTTGATGCGGAGATAATCCAGGGTACTCTACGAGATTGGGCTCCTCTGCAGTAGCCACTGAAGATCATACCTTGGACCACGTTCCCATATTAACACATTGTTTTCTGGATCTGGTCCTGCGTTACTGACCCGGCCATCCCCTGGATAAGCCCCCATAGCACGTCCCACAGGCTCGCAGCAACCCTCTTGTCATCCTCCACTGGTGGTTGCTATTGGGAGCTCCATAGTTAGGGATGTGGTGGTCGTGAAAGCTTCCCCTGGAGCACCGGTTCGGGACATAGATCCCCAGGTCCCTGCAGCGATGGAGAATGCTCACACAGTAGTCATTATGAAAGGGGGAAAAGTTGTCTGGTGTATGTTATTTCCCCCACAGCTAACCAGGCTCTGTCAGAGTTTCAATCTGTCTCTATTTCCCTGCAGAAAGACTTGTTGAACTGAAATGAGTACTTAATGCAGGTAAAACCAAGTATGTTATTTTCCAAATCACTTCAAAAGTATCTGATCATTTATGCATATGTACTTTTGATGGTCTGGATTGATGAAAACCAATCTTTCAAAAAAACATGTTGATCAGTTAGTTAATGAAGAAATTAAGAATTAAAATAGGCTTATTCCATAGGAACAGGTCCTGTCTTTCGTTAAATAGCAGCAAACAAATAATTCAATCCGGTAATTGACTATGGCGATATTTCAGCCACACCCGATGTTGGCAGGTGTATAAAATCGAGCACACAGCCATGCAATCTCCATAGACAAACATTGGCAGTAGAAAGGCCTTATTGAAGAGCTCAGTGAATTTCATTGTGGCACAGTCATAGGATGCCACCTTTCCAACAAGTCAATTCTCCAAATTTCTGCCCTACTAGAGCTGCCCCGGTCAACTGTAAGTGCTGTTATTCTGAAGTGGAAACGTCACAATAACACTTCAGCCACAAAGTGATAGACCACACAAGCTCACTGAATGGGACCGCCGGGTGCTGAAGCACGTAATGCATAAATATAGTCTGTTCTCAGTTGCAACACTCACTACCGAGTTCTAAACTGCCTCTGGAAGCAACGTCTGCACAATAACTGTTTGTCGGGAGCTTCATGAAATGGGTTTCCATGGCCGAGCAGCTGCACACAAGCCTAAGATCACCATGCACAAAGCCAAGCATCGGCTGGTGTGGTGTAAAGCTCGCCGCCATTGGACACTAGAGCAATGGAAATGCGTTCTCTGGAGTGTTGAATCATGCTTCAACATTTGGCAGTCCGACGGACAAATCTCAGTTTGGCGGATGCCAGGAGAACGCTACCTTCCTGAATGTATAGTGCCAACTGTATAGTTTGGTGGAGTAGGAATAATGGTCTGGGGCTGTTTTTCATTGTTCTGGCATGGCCCCTTAGTTCCAGTGAAGGGAAATCTTAACGCTACAGCATACACTGACATTCTAGATGATTCTGCGCTTCCAACTTGTGGAGGCGCAGAATTTGGGGAAGGCCCTTTCCTGGTTCAGCATGATAATGCCCACGTGCACAAGGTGAGGTCTACACAGAAATGGTATTGACTTTGGGGGATGAATAGTTACGCACGCTCAAGTTTTACGTGTTTGTTTCACAATAAAAAATATTTTGCATCTTCAAAGTGGTAGGTATGTTGTGTAAATCAAATGATACAAACCCGCCCAAATCTATTTAATTCCAGGTTGTAAGGCAAGAAAATAGAAAAAATACCAAGGGGGTGAATACTTTTGCAAGACACTGTAGTGGAAAGCCTTCCCAGAAGAGTGGAGGCTGCAGCAAAGGGGGGACCAACTCCATATTAATGCCCATGATTTAGAAATGAGATGAGACCGTAGTCTCAGCTAGACTCCCTGCTTAAATAAAGGTTAAATAAATACTAAAATAGTCAAATATGTTAGTTGTATAGTCAAAGATGTTATAGTTGTATAGTAAAACATATTGTAGTACAGAAAAACCCCACAACTATTGTACTGTCTATTGCAGGAATTGGAAACTTGATACAGATCTTGACTAAATCACTGGGGTTTACATGGTTGGAAATCTCATAGATATTTTAATGATTTATGGTGCTACTCTCTGGCTGACAAACAACACATGCTTTTGCTTCTTCTTATATGATATCAACATGATTTGGCCCAGTAAGACAAACATTATGCTAGTAATTAATAATTATGTGTGAACAAGGCCCTGCCTTGGACTTCAGCTTGGTTATTTTCCATCTTTTCAGGAATCGCACAAAGTGTAAAAGACATTCCGGCCGTGTGGAAAATGTGTGCGCTATAAGTGAAGGAACAGACATTGGTCCCATTCCAGAGGCATATAACATGATCCTCAGAGGTGGGCCAAGGGGGTCTGGTGTGGGGAAGAGGGGGTACAAGGGGGTCCCCACGCAATGTCGACAATATGATGCGTATACAGTACAGTACCATACATACATACCATACATACAGTTGTAGCCTATGTGATGGTCTGCTATTGACTGATTTCTTGTGTTGTTTGTCACTATGTCCTACAGTCTCACGGTGTTCCTGTATTTGAATGTGTTTGTGTTAGGGAAAGGCAAAGTGTGTGTTCCTCTGTACATCCTGTAACCTGTACCCCGGCACATTGACTCGGTACCGGTACCCCCTGTATATAGACACATTATTGTTATTTTATAGTGTTACTTTACTTTAGTTTATTTAGTAAATATTTCCTTAACTCTATTTTCTTAACTGCATTGTTGGTTAAGGGCCTGTAAGTAAGAATTTCCCGGTAAGGTCTACACCTGTTGTACTCTGTGCATGTGAAAAATAAAATTGGATTTGATTTTGATTTGATATATGCCATTTAGCAGACGCTTTTGTCCAAATTCACTTACAGTCATACTGTACATTTTACATTTGGGTGCTCCACGGAAATCGAACTCATTATCCTGGTGTTGCTCTACCGATTGAGCTACAGAGGACCACACTGAGCTACAGAGGACCACTGTGCATGTGTCTCTGTACAGTGCAGCAAGGGAGTGGGAGAGCAGGTGAGATTACATTCCGTTCATTACATTACAACCATATGTGTGTGGGAACCAAGTGACCTTGTGGTTTCTAAGGATAAACTCCATATCGTTGTCTCTCACCTGCACTGCCCAGGTGCTCTGAGTCTTTATTGCTGTAAGATGACCCTAAGTCAGAGTCCTGTGATGATTTATCCCTCAGATCTCGTATGGGAACAGGAATAAAGGTGGCTTGGAGTCCCAGGTGGGAAACCAATGGCCCAAACCTCTGACACAAACAGCAGAACAGCCATTTGTCTCCTTCTCTCATTTCCTCATACACCTGTTATGAGTGTATTCAATACTTTTTCAAATTAATTAGTTTGGTTTAATGTGTTTGTGTGTGTGTGTGCGTGGGTGTGTGCGTGTGAGCACTTGTGTGCCCAACCGCTACGTGATTTTGAACAAGAGGAATCTTGTGCAGAAGCCTGTATTTACACAGTCATGCTATGCCATAATATGGCTATTATGCTTTGCCACAGTAGCCGAAAGGCATGGAGGATAATTTTCTTATGAGACGTTTGTGTAGAACTGTATCCACCTTACCAGACCAGATTCCATTTCCATGTTATACAATGAGCGTACAACACATTAGGAATACCTTCCTAATATTGAGTTGGGGCGTGTACTCTACAAGGTGTCAAAAGCGCTCCACAGGGATGCTGGCCCATGTTGACTCTAATGCTTCCACAGGGATGCTGGCCCATGTTGACTCTTAAGTTGGCTGGATGTCCTTGGGTGGTGGACCATTCTTGATACACACAGGAAACTGCTGAGCGTGAAAAACTCAGCAGGGTTGCAGTTTTTTACACATTCAAAATTGGCACCTACTAGCATACCCCGTTCAAAGACACTTAAATATTTTGTCTTGCCCATTCACCCTTTGAATGGCACACACACAATCCATGCTTCAATTGTCTCAAGGCTTAAAAATCCTTCATTAACCTGTCTCCGCCCATTCATCTACACTGATTGAAATTCATTTAACAATACATTTTCAACTGGATTCATCTAGTCAGTCTATTTCATGGAAAGAGCAGATGTGCCTAATGTTTTGTATGTCCAATATTCTAGGTTCCAGGTTCCAGTTCCAGCTTCTATGTTCTACTATTTGGAAGACTGCAATTGTAACTCCCATATTTAAGTCAAAAGACCCTCTGAACATATTTAACTACCGCCCAATAAGTATTCTACCTGTGGTGTCCAAGGTTGCTGAAAAATGTGTATCAGAGCAGCTTGTCTCTTTCTTCAATAATAGTCCATTCACTCTTCATCCGATGCAGTTTGGTTTCAGGGCCCATCACTCTGCAGAAACAGGTAACTGTTTCTTTTTAGAGACTGTTCGAGCAATGGTTGACAAGGGTGGTGTTGTTGGCGCTGTGTTTTTAGACCTTCGTAAAGCTTTTGACACAGTCAACCATCAGGTCTTTATTGCCAAACTTTCTACTTTTAATTTCTCCCCTTCTGCAATTAAATGGATTGAGTCATATTTAACTGGTAGAACTCAATACGTTTCTGTGAACAATCATCGTTCATTAGTTCTTAATTTACGCACAGGGGTACCACAAGGATCGATACTTGGCCCGCTTTTGTTTAGTCTATATATCAATGATCTGCCATCAGTTTTCCCTGATATCAATACACTAATGTATGCGGACGATACTGTAATTTATGTGCATGCCAAGACAAAACATCTGGCTGCTGCCAAACTGACCACAGCTATGGATCAGATCACCAATTGACTAAATCGTTCGTGCCTTCAACTAAATGTAGATACAACTGTGTGAATGTTTTTCACAAAGAGACAATGTAACATTGTGTCAAATATAACGATTTCAGGTCAAAACATTAGTATTGTGCCACAAGTTAAGTATTTGGGCGTTATTATTGATTCTAATCTTTCTTTTAAAGCACATATTAAGAAAGTGTGTAATAGGGTCAAGTGTAGCTTAGCTAATTTTAGATATATTAGAAATGCACTTACTTTTAATGCTGCTAAATTATTTATGGATGCCATGATTGTGTCACATCTAACATATTGTCTGACAAGCTGGGGACAAACTAACAGCTTATCACTAAAGCCATTAGCAACTCTTTATAAAAAAAACTCTCAAAGCTTTGGACCAGAAGCCTAACTGTTTACATCACTGTATTATCCTTAATAATCATAAACTGCTAAGCTGGGAAGATGTAATCAAATATAAAAACATCTGTTTGGTCTACAAAATTCTGCATAATACCGCTCCTGCTCCTTTTAATTAATTTATAATCCAACGTAATAATAGCAGGCAGATCACCAGAAGCACCACACGAGGTGACCTTCTAATCCCATTTAGAAAAAGCACATTTGGTCAATTATCATTTTCTGTTACAGCAATACAAAACTGGAACTCACTGCCCACTACAATTAAAGGCATACATACATATTCCACCTTTACTATACACCTTAAAAACTGGCTGTCCGACAATTATAACTGCACACATTAATTTCACAGATGTGATGTGTATTTGATGTGACATGGTCAAGCTGCTGCCACTTGATCCTTGCTGCCTGCCTCAATGTTATGTCCTGTATGTGCTTCAATGTGGTCTCTGTGTGATTATTCTTTATGTCGATTTGTACTGTTTTATTGCATGAACTGTTTTTATGTCTTTGCAATCTGTGCTTGCTTGTTTCTTGCTTGCCTCAATTGTGTGCCACATGTTTAGTATGTCTACTCCCTCTTGTTTAGTCCTGCTGTAAATATAATTGTAATGTATTTTATTTGATGTATGCCTACTGACAACTGGCCGGGGGACTACAGCTGGAAATTAGCCGTAGAGGCTAAAGCTGCTCTTTTTATCAAAAGGGACTGTCCACGTCATTATAAAACTAATAAACTAAACTAAACTAAACTAAATACTCTTTCAAAAAACTATTCCAAAACGGTTCTTTGGCTGTCCCCATGGGATAATCCTTTGAAGAAACCCTTTTGGGTTCCAGGTAGAACCCTATGTGGAAAGGGTTCTACAGTTCCAAGTTCTAGTTTCTAGGTTCTAGTTTCCAGATCAACTAGCCATGACACAGCTGCCATTGTACACAGCTGCCATGGTCTTATTATTGAGCAAGGCAAATTGTTGTTTGATTACAGTATGATGTCAGACAACACAGGGCACTGATGTGTAGTTATTCCTACATCCCGCTTGGTTAAATATACACTACCGTTCAAAAGTTTGGGGTCACTTAGAAATGTCCTTGTTTTTGAAAGAAAAGCAAACATTTTTTTGTCCATTAAAAGAACATAACATTTATCAGAAATACAGTGTAGACATTGTTAATGTTGTAAATGACTATTGTAGCTGGAAATGGCAGATTTCTATTGGAATACATAGGCGTACAGAGGCCCATTATCAGCAACCATCACTCCTGTGTTCCAATGGAACGTTGTGTTAGCTAATCCAAGTTTATCATTTTAAAAGGCTAATTTATCATTAGAAAACCCTTTTGCAATTATGTTAGCACAGCTGCAAACTGTTGTCCTGATTTAAAGAAGCAATACAACTGTCCTTCTTTAGACTCGTTGAGTATCTGGAGCATCAGCATTTGTGGGTTCGATTACAGGCTCAAAATGGCCAAAAACAAAGAACTTTATTCTGAAACTCGTCAGTCTATTTGTAACGTCCAGGCCTGGTTTAGCAGGCTGGTGTTTAGTTTTGAGTTTTGGTTAGAAGGGTTTTGTGTTCTAGGTGTTATATTTCTATGTTGGTTTGATGGTTCCCAATTAGAGGCAGCTGATTGTCGTTACCTCTAATTGGGAACCATATATATGTTTTTTTTTTTTTTTTTTTTTTACTGGGGTGTGGGTCATTGTTTATATTAACATTTGATTTGTGTGTGTGTGCTTTAGTTGAACCACACCGGAGTTACGATCTTTGTATTGTTTATTGTTTTGCCAGTTACGTTAAGTTAATAAAAGTATGTACACTGGAACCCTCGCTGCATCTTGGTCCATCCTTCAAGAAGATCGTGACACTATTATTGTTCTGAGAAATGAAGGCTATTCCATGTGAGAAATTGCCAAGAAACTGAAGATCTCGTACAATGCTGTGTACTACTCCCTTCACAGAACAGCGCAAACTGGCTCTAACCAGAATAGAAAGAAGAGTGGGAGGCCCCGGTGCACAACTGAGCAAGAGGATAAGTACATTAGAGTGCCTAGTTTGAGAAACAGACGCCTGACAAGTCCTCAACTGGCAGCTTAATTAAATAGTACCTTCAAAACACCAGTCTCAACGTCAACAGTGAAGAGGCGACTCCAGGATGCTGGCCTTCTAGGCAGAGTTGCAAAGAAAAAGCCATATCTCAGACTTGCCAATAAAAAGAAAAGATTAAGATGGACAAAAGAACACAGACACTGGACAGAGGAAGATTGGAAAACAGTGTTATGGACAGACAAATCTAAGTTTGAGGTGTACGGATCACAAAGAAGAACATTTGTGAGATGCAGAAAAAATGAAAAGATGCTGGAGGAGGCAGTGTGATGGTCTGGGGGTGCTTTAGTGGTGGTAAAGTGAGAGATTTGTACAGGGTAAAAGGGATCTTGAAGAAGGAAGGCTATCACTCCATTTTGCAACACCATGCCATACCCTGTGGACGGCGCTTAATTGGAGCCAATTTCCTCGTACAACAGGACAATGACCCAAAGCACAGCTCCAAACTATGCAAGAACTATTTACAGAAGAAGCAGTCAGCTGGTATTCTGTCTATAATGGATTGGCTGGCACAGTCACTGGATCTCAACCCTATTGAGCTGTTGTGGGAGCAGCTTGACCGTATGGTACGTAAGAAGTGCCTATCAATCCAATTTGTGGGAGGTGCTTCAGGAAGCATGGGGTGATATCTTTTTCAGATTACCTCAACAAATTGACAACTACAATACCAAAGGTCTGCAAGGCTGTAATTGCTGCAAATGGACGATTCTTTAACGAAAGCAAAGTTTGAAGGACACAATTATTATTTAATTAAATATCATTATTTATAACCTTGTCAATGTCTTGACTATATTTCCTATTCATTTTGCAACTAACTTCATGTTTTCATGGAAAACAAGGACATTTCTAAGTGACCCCAAACTTTTGAACGGTAGTGTATATACAGTGGGGAAAAAAAGTATTTAGTCAGCCACCAATTGTGCAAGTTCTCTCACTTAAAAAGATGAGAGAGGCCTGTAATTTTCATCATAGGTACACTTCAACTATGACAGACGAAATGAGAAAAAGAAATCCAGAAAATCACATTGTAGGATTTTTTTATTTATTTATTTGCAAATTATGGTGGAAAATAAGTATTTGGTCAATAACAAAAGTTTCTCAATACTTTGTTATATACCCTTTGTTGGCAATGACAGAGGTCAAACGTTTTCTGTAAGTCTTCACAAGGTTTTCACACACTGTTGCTGGTATTTTGGCCCATTCCTCCATGCAGATCTCCTCTAGAGCAGTGATGTTTTGGGGCTGTCGCTGGGCAACACGGACTTTCAAAGATTTTCTATGGGGTTGAGATCTGGAGACTGGCTAGGCCACTCCAGGACCTTGAAATGCTTCTTACGAAGCCACTCCTTCGTTCGGGCGGTGTGTTTGGGATCATTGTCATGCTGAAAGACCCAGCCACGTTTCATCTTCAATGCCCTTGCTGATGGAAGGAGGTTTTCACTCAAAATCTCACGATACATGGCCCCATTCATTCTTTCCTTTACACGGATCAGTCGCCCTGGTCCCTTTGCAGAAAAACAGCCCCAAAGCATGATGTTTCCACCCCATGCTTCACAGTAGGTATGGTGTTCTTTGGATGCAACTCAGCATTCTTTGTCCTCCAAACACGACGAGTTGAGTTTTTACCAAAAAGTTCTATTTTGGTTTCATCTGACATTCTCCCAATCCTCATCTGGATCATCCAAATGCTCTCTAGCAAACTTTAGACGGGCCTGAACATGTACTGGCTTAAGCAGGGGGACACGTCTGGCACTGCAGGATTTGAGTCCCTGGCGGCGTAGTGTGTTACTGATGGTAGGCTTTGTTACTTTGGTCCCAGCTCTCTGCAGGTCATTCACTAGGTCCCCCCGTGTGGTTCTGGGATTTTTGCTCACCGTTCTTGTGATCATTTTGACCCCACGGGGTGAGATCTTGCGTGGAGCCCCAGATCGAGGAAGATTATCAGTGGTCTCATATGTCTTCCATTTCCTAATAATTGCTCCCACAGTTGATTTCTTCAAACCAAGCTGCTTACCTATTGCAGATTCAGTCTTCCCAACCTGGTGCAGGTCTACAATTTTGTTTCTGGTGTCCTTTGACAGCTCTTTGGTCTTGGCCATAGTGGAGTTTGGAGTGTGACTGTTTGAGGTTGTGGACAGGTGTCTTTTATACTGATAAGTTCAAACAGGTGCCATTAATACAGGTAATGAGTGGAGGACAGAGGAGCCTCTTAAAGAAGAAGTTACAGGTCTGTGAGAGACAGAAATCTTGCTTGTTTGTATGTGACCAAATACTTATTTTCCACCATAATTTGCAAATAAATTCATAAAAAATCCTACAATGTCATTTTCTGGATTTCTTTTCCTCATTTTGTCTGTCATAGTTGAAGTGTACCTATGATGAAAATTACAGGCCTCTCTCATCTTTTTAAGTGAGAGAACTTGCACAATTGGTGGCTGACTAAATACTTTTTTCCCCCACTGTATATTAAATAAGCTCACTCTGCCTTCAACCTTATTGTCCACAGGCTCTCCTATATGACCCCCAAAATCTGGGAAGGGCAACATACTGTATATCTCTGACTCGATCTGACCTTTCACCCATGGCATGTTCCATGGCCTGAAATCTTTCCTAATTTCCTATTATTAATGTATGTCAGCAATAATAGGTCCAGCTCCAGCTCCAGGATTGCAGAAAGAATGAGCTACTCTGGCCAGCAAGTCAAAGGAATGTTGGATTGTTTGTTATGAGGTTGTGAAAAGGCTCCCCTAAGTATATTGTGGAAACACACAACAACATAATTTCCAATGCTGCTTAAAGGGCAAGAGTACCTCCCCTGGTACAGTCTCCACAAAGGAAAAACACACATTTTACAAACACAGCTAGTGGCTTAGCTAATTTAACAAAGTGGGTTAGAAAAGGCTGCAAGACAAGTCATATTCTAATGTACTTTATTACAGAGAAGTGGGTTACCCCAGCTATAAAATGTTGCATGTCACCCATCCATGGTGGCTCTGTTATTTGTCCTAGCGTTTAAACAGTAGTGAAGGGCCCCTGGTGGGAGCCACGCTCAGGTAAGCAGGACCCACTTAATCTTGTTTTTCTCCCTCCAGGGAGTACAGAGAACAATGCTCTATTATCCCCTGTCATAAAAGAAATAGAAGAAGCTCACAGAGATAGGACCCTGGGTTATTATGACAGCCGGGGCTATGGTGGCTCTGGCATGCTAATAATAAAATGCTGGTTGATGCAACAGGGGAGAGAGAGAGAGACAGATCATGAAACAGGAGCTATGGGTTTGGCCCCTTGTTATTGTGCCTCTCCTGCACGTACTGGTACATTATCTGTAATCAGGCCTTCCATCTGGGAGCTCATTGTGAAAGTTCCTTGGCACCTCTCTGCTCAAAGACCCTCTGTGCCTGATAACTCCCTCCCCCTGCCCACACCACAGCCATTTACTGTACTCTACATAATTGGCGGTCAGTGCCGTTTAAGATGAGGGAGGACGATTATTTTTTTATGAGCATGGCCTTATTTCTATTACAACATATTGGATGACTGTCATTCATATTCCATTCAGCCAGAAGAGTTACATAGCCAGCTAGCTAACATAGCATCCCTCTCTATTGGAGCTGGGTGTTTGAGTAGGCTAAACTAGATAGTTGCATTAGCTAGCTAAGTAAGAGAAAGTGAAAAAAGTTAGCGCTCTCTCTCTCCCCCATCTCCTTCACTTTTGAAGAAATTAATTTGTTCAAAACTGTTCAATTAATGTCTTTCTCTTCCTTTGAGTCACCTACTCACCAGATGTAATGCACTGCAGTTCTAGCTAGCTGTAGCTTATGCTTCCAGTACTATTGTCACGACTTCCGCCAAAGTCGGTCCCTCTCCTTGCTCGGGTGGCGTTCGGGCGGTCGACGTCACCGGTTTTCTAGCCATCGCCGATCCACTTTTCATTTTTCCATTGTTTTTGTCTTGTTTTACACACCTGGTTTCAATCCCACAATTACTTGTTCATTATTTAACCCTCTGTTCCCCCATGTTTGTTTGTGAGTGTTTTATTGTATTGCGCTCCGTATTTGTGGGCTTGGATAATTTTGATTTTGTTTATATTTTTAGTAAAATTTGCTATATTTGCTGTCCTGCGCCTGACTCCTCTACACCAGCAACACACAGACGCTTTACAACTATATTAATTATCTGATCCTTTGATTGGGTGGACAACATGTCAGTTCATGCTGCCAGGGGTGTGAGAACCACGAGCCTCCTTGGTTTAGTATTCAAGTCAATGTACCCAGACGAGGACAGAAACTAGCTGTTCTCCACCTACACCATGGTGCTACCCTACAATGCTGTTGAGGCTACTGTAGACCTCCATTGCCAACAGTGTGTTTAATTAATTATTTGGTGACGTGAATATATTTAGTAAAGTTTTATCTAAAAAAGGATATGTTTTTAAATGTTTCACTATTAAAAAAAAATTCTGAAATTCAAAAAGGAGCATGGTCCTCCCTTTCCTCCACTGAGGAGCTTTCACTGCTTTACACACACACACACACACACTTTCTGTACATACTGTACGCACACACAAAAGACAAATAGCTATAACATTGACTTCCTGGTCTGGGTTTCAGTAGACGAGAGAGAAAACGGTACCACAGTGCTAAAACAACAAACAAACTCTGGCTGAAGCGAGAGGGGAAAATGTTTACCTCGAGACCAACAGATTTAGGAACTATATGATCCTAGTAGTGCTTGATATGAATACATCAAAGAAAATTATGTTATGACATATTGACTCCTTGACAGCCATGATTGAGTGTGTGATGTTTTCTGGTGGCATGTTATTCTGATGAAGTGTTGATGTTCTTGTTTGCTGATATTTTGGTGGTCTTGCTGAAGTCATAACAGTGACTAGCTACATTTCTGAATCAAGCATCATTGTGAGTAGCTTGAGTCTTACTCAACTTGAACAACTCTTCTACCTGTGAAAATATATATATTTTTTCTTATAAATCAAAGTCATTTCATTAATTTCAACATCTGTTAATGAGATATAATGGATGTGTTGAAATAGTTAAACGGTGGGACATTAAAAAGTAATTAGTTATGTACAGTAAATGCAAGCTGGTGTGATCAATGTCTTGTTAACATCTTGGAAAATTCATGAAAAGCTACATTTAATTTCTGTAATCGGAGGGTTTGTGGACCGACTGACGTCACTGTCTCTTAGCCTACTGACTTTCTTTCTGCTCGTTGGTAAACCGATAGGGTCCCTAAATCACAAACCTCTACTACCCTGTCAAAACCGCCTCTGCTACTACCAACAATAATAAACATGTTATTTTCAAATCAACTTAATTAGCGGTTATTAAAAAAGTTCCTTTCACACTAATGATCAGTTTAATGATTTATGGCTAACCATAAACAGCCTGCCAAGCAGGCTGTTGGGATGCTCTAATGATTTCTTCTCCTGTTTTGTTCTTTCTTTTTCACAGAGCGATTGCCTCAGCCTCAGGTCTGATCTATGCTGAGAGGAATGAAAAGAAAACACTGAGCGGTGTGTGTGTGAAGGGGGAATGGGTCAGGTCACAATTAGGGCTGTTGCCACACCGGCAGTCATGAGTCATGACCACAGTAAAATTCCACGTGACCGTTGAGTCTGTAATCTCCTCTTATGCCCTCTGGACATGCTTTGTTAGTACCCAACTCGCTAACGATCATCAAGTCGCTAATGGCCTGGTACTCAGGGCACTATTTTCCCTCGAACCACTCAATGCAAATGCAATAGAAAATCACATCAAACACATCAAAACAGTATGTGCTTTTAAAACTCACCTCACTATGATTGATCAATTTTACATGGTCGTTGTGGATGTTGTTTCAAAGCCTAGCACAACGAATTGGACAGCGCTTTCTTAGGTGATGATTAATTCAAAACACCCGTAAGCATATTAGAGCTTGCACATAGGGCTATATATGAGCCCAACCCCGAAAAAAAAAACATTTAAATTTGTTTATAATATAATTTATTTTGTTTTTCTCCCCAATTTTGTGATATTCAATTGATAGTTACAAACTTGTCCCATCGCTGCAACTGCGTACGGACTCGGGAGAGGTGAAGGTCGAGAGCTATGAGTCCTCCGAAACACGACCCCCGCCAAGCCGCACTGCTTCTTGACACACTGCTTGCTTAACCTGGAAGCCATCCGCACCAATGTGTCGGAGGAAACACCTTAAGCTGGTGACCGAAGTCAGCGTGCATGCACCCGGCCCGCCACAAGGAGTCTCTAGAGCGCGATGGGACAAGGACATCCCTGCTGGCCAAACCTCCCCTAACGCGGACGATGTTGGCCCAATTGTGTGCCGCCTCATGGGTCTCCCGGTCGTGAAAAAAAAACTTTATTAAAATTATGATTGTGCCGTTATACAATACATAGCCTACTTCATATTATGCAAGGCAAAAAAAACAAACAAAACTAATTTAAGGCTGACACATTATATTTAGCTACAGAAGAAGGCAGTAGATGGCGCCGGAGAAGAAGGCAGTCGATTGTGTTTTTTGTTTGTTTATTTGCGTTGTTGGTAATGTCACGACTTCCGCCGAAGTCGGTGCCTCTCCACTCTTCGGGTGGTGTTCGGCGGTCGACGTCACCGGTCTTCTAGCCATCACCGATCCACTTTTCATTTTCCATTTGTTTTGTCTTGTTCCCCACACACCTGGTTGTCATTCCCTCATCATGTATTTAACCCTCTGGTTTCCCCCATGTCTGTGTGTGTGATTGTTTGTTGTCAGTGGCACGTTCCGGCTGGTTTGCGCTGGATTTATTTTGTTCATTGTGTTTTGTGCTGCCGCACTTAATTTCTGTAGGCATTTTGTTGTTGTGACGCTATTGGCGTTCGGTGACTTTATTCTGTGCCACAGTAAAGTGCTTTTGCTCACTCATTTCTGCTCTCCTGCGCCTGACTCTCACGCACCAGCTACACACACGCCTATGACAGGTAACTTACTTTGTAACTTGTTTTGTACATAATGTTGCCGCTACCGTCTCTTATGACTAAAAATAACTTCTAGACATCAGGACTGCGATTACTCACCATGGACTGGCAGAATACTTTTTTTCCTTTCACAAAGGATATACTGCTTCCTCGGGAACAGGCCCCGATCCCCGTGACCTGCGTGAAGAGGAGGCAGAGAAAGAGGGGGCGAAGGGCGGGCTGCCTTCTGAGAATTCGTAGGCGATCGAATAAGCCCCCACTTCCCTCCATTCTGCTAGCAAACGTGCAATCCTTGGAGAATTAAATCAACGAGTTACGCGGAAGATTAAACTACCAACTGGACATTAAAAACTGTAACATCTTATGCTTCACAGAGTTGTGGCTGAACGACGACAGTATCAACATACAGCTGGCTGGTTATACGATGTACCGTCAGGATAGAACAGCGGCGTCTGGTAAGACAAGGGGCTGTGGCCTATGTATTTTTGTAAATAACAGCTGGTGCACGATATCTAAGGAAGTCTCGAGCTATTGCTCGCCTGAGGTAGAGTATCTCATGATAAGCTGTAGACCACACTATCTGGCGAGAGAGTTTTCATCTGTATTCTTCGTAGCTGTTTACATACCACCACAGTGTAATGTTTCCCTGTGATGCCAGTAAGGCAGAGTCAGGCGCAGGACAACACCATTGAGTATTAAATAAGTTTACTCAAAATAATCCATAAGAGTGATGATAAAACAATCACACGAAAATACGGAAAACAATTTACAACAAACAATCACGCACAAAAAACATGGGGGAAACAGAGGGTTAAATAAGGAACATGTAATGATGGGAAATTAAAACCAGGTGTGTGAAAAGGAAGACAAAACCAACGGAAAATGAATAATGGATCGGTGGCGGCTAGAAGACCGGTGACGTCGACCGCCGAAAGCCGCCAGAACAAGGAGAGGGACCAACTTCGGCTGAAGTCGTGACACACAGTCAGCGGCTGGCACTAAGACAGCATTGAATGAGCTGTATTCCGCCATAAGCAAACAAGAAAACACTCACCCAGAGGAGGCGCTCCTAGTAGCCAGGGACCTTAATGCAGGGAAACTTAAATCCGTTTTACCAAATTTCTATCAGCATGTTAAATTGTGCAACCAGAGGAAAAATAACTCTGAACCACCTATACTCCACACACAGAGACGCATACAAAGCTCTCCCTCGCCCTCTATTTGGCAAATCTGACCATAATTCTATCCTCCTGATTCCTGCTAACAAGCAGAAATTAAAGCAGGAAGCACCAGTGACTAGATAAAAAGTGGTCAGATGAAGCAGATGCTAAGCTACAGGACTGTTTTGCTAGCATAGACTGGAATATGTTCCGGGATTCCTCCGACGGCATTAAGGAGTACACCACATCAGTCATTGGCTTCAACAATAAGTGCATCGATGACATCGTCCCCACAGTGACCGTACGTACATACCCCAACCAGAAGCCATGGATTACAGACAGCATCCGCACTGAGCTAAAGGCTAGAGCTGCCACTTTCAAGGAGCGGGACTCTAACCCGGAAGCTTATAAGAAATCCCGCTATGCCCTCTGACAAACCATCAAACAGGCAAAGCGTCAATACAGGACTAAGATCTAATTGTACTACACCGGCTCTGACGCTAGTCAGATGTGGCAGGGCTTGCAAACCATTACAGACTACAAAGGGAAGCACAGCCGAGAGCTGCCCAGTGACACAAGCCTACCAGACGAGCTAAACTACTTCTATGCTCGCTTCGAGGCAAATAACACTGAAACATGCAGGAGAGCACCAGCTGTGCCGGAAGACTGTGTGATCACGCTCTCCGCAGCCAATGTGAGTAAGACCTTTAAACAGGTCAACATTACAAGGCCGCAGGGCCAGACGGATTACCAGGACGTGCACTGCGAGCATGCGCTGACCAACTGGCAAGTGTCTTCACTGACATTTTCGACCTCTCCCTGTCCGAGTCTGTAATATCAACATGTTTTAAGCAGACCACCATAGTGACTTTATATGGTGGTTGGCAACCAACTTTAAGGTGCATTACTGCCACTAACTGGACTGGAGTGAGGACCTCGTTCATCTTTCAATCACCCACGTGGGTATATGCTCCTAAAAACCAATGAGGAGATAGGAGAGGCGGGACTTGCAACGCTTCAAGCGCCTAAAATTTAACAAAGTTCTATTTTAGTGCCTGGCTACGCAGACACTCGTTCACGCGTGAGCAGTTTGGATAAAATGATTGAATAACATGTATGTGTACATTTATTTTCTAACGCTCGCCCACGCAACGCGGACGGTGTGGTCAGCATGTAACAACATCCATAGAAAGGTATTAGTGTGTATGTATTTCAATGTATGTATGTATCGTAATGTGTGTGTGATTTTGGGTTTGTAATATGAGTAATTGTTTATGTCTATAGCACGTGTGTATACTGAGTGTACAAAACATTAAGAACACCTGCTCTTTCCATGGCAGACTGACCAGGTGAATCCAGGTGAAAGCTTAATCCCTTGTTGATGTCACTTGTTAAATCCACTTCAATCAGTGTAGATGAAGGGGAGTAGACAGGTTAAATAAGGACTTTTAAGCCTTGAGACAGTTGAGATATGGATTGTGTATGTGTGCCATTTAGAGGGCGAATAAGCAAGACAAAAGATTTAAGTGCCTTTGAACGGGGTATGGTAGTAGGTTTGTGTCAAGAACTGCAACGCTGCTGGGTTTTTTACTCTCAACAGTTTCCTGTGTGTATCAAGGATGGTCCACCACCCAAAGTACATCCAGCCAACTTGACATAACTCTGGGAAGCATTTGTATTTATTATGGATTCCCATTAGCTGCTGCCAAAGCAGCAGCTACTCTTCCTGGGGTCCAGCAAAATTAAGGCAATTTATACAATTTTTTAACATTAGAACACATTCACAGATTTCACAACACACTGTGTGCCCTCTGGCCCCTACTCCGCCACTACCACATACTACCACATATCTACATTACTAAATCCATGTGTATGTATAGTGCGTATGTTATCGTGTGTGTGTGTGTGCATATGTCTGTGCCAATGTTGGTGTTGCTTCACAGTCCCCGCTGTTCCATAAGGTGTATTCTTTTGTCTGTTTTTTAAATATAATTTTACTGCTTGCGTCTGTTACTTGATGTGGAATAGAGTTCCATGTAGTCATGGCTCTATGTAGTACTTTGTGCCTCCCATAGTCTGTTCTGGTATTGGGGACTGTGAAGAGACCTCTTGTGGCATGTCTTGTGGGGAATGCATGGGTGTCCGAGCTGTGTGCCAGTAGTTTAGACAGACAGCTCGGTGCATTCAACATGTCATAAATAAAAGTAGTGATGAAGTCAACCTCTCCTCCACGTTGAGCCAGGAGAGATTTTCATGCATATTATTATTATAAGCTCTCTGTCTACATCCAAGGGCCAGCCGTGCTGCCCTGTTCTAATGCCAATTGCAGTCCTTTTGCAGACTGAACAGTAGTCAAGGTGCGACAAAACTAGGGCCTGTAGGACCTGCCTTGTTGATAGTGTTGTTAAGAAGGCAGAGCATCACTTTATTATAGACAGACTTCTCCCCATCTTAGCTACTACTGCATCAACATGGGGCCAGCATCCCTGTGGAACTTATTTGACACATTGTAGAGTCCATGCCCCAATGAATTGAAGCTGTTCTGAGGGTAAAGGGGGAGTGTGGGGGAGTGTGGGGGTTTGCGTGTGTTCGTTTATAAATGCGTTGCCCTGTGCCTGGTGAGTGAATGTGTTTGTGTTTACGAGTGGTTTTATGTAGCTGTGTGTGTACATTGGGGACAGGGGTATCTACTCTCTGTAGGTCTAACACACAGAAACAGACCTGTGCTGTGTATGGACTCCCAGGCTACAGCCCCCATTCACTGGGGGAGGGGGGCATAGGAGACCCTGATGACTGACTGTGTGTGTTGTGCTGCGTTGAGGAACAAGGTTGCACTGTGCTTTGGCCTGCTGTGTGATGTAATATCTGTGTATATGTTTGGAAGATATAAAGGGCTTGATTGGAGCACACACAGGGGGCACCGTGTATGAAATGGAGGCTAAACATTTGGGACGTGCCCTCTTGGCTGATGAGGACAACCCTTGTCTGTGCACGTATGAGTCAACGGCAGTTTTCTGTCAAGTGCACGAGACTCTGTCAAACAATCTGACAACTGCCTCAGAGCGAAATGGCACATCATACCCACCACAGTCAGCACAGTGCCAAACATGTTGTTGATCTGCTCTTTGTCTGTGCTCTACTATGCCAGAGGATAGTCTGCTTGCCAGCGATGATATGATAGCCCATTCGTTTTTGTTTCGTGGTCTACATTCTGATTGTGGTAGGCAGACATGACGTTGGCCATGTTTATGGAGAACTATTAAGAGTGGACATGCACAAAGAAGGTGCTTCTACAGTTTGACATCAGTTAGCAACATGACCCTGTCAACATTCCTTCTCACACTTACCACAATGACACTAACCTTCCATCAGCCAAAACAAACTCTAAAGCTTGAGTGTAAATGTTGTTGCCACTTGAAAGATAATGTTGCCATCATGAGGGCTTTATTTCTATCCTGACAGTGTTTAGGAGATAAAAGATAAGTATTGGAGAGTTAATGAGTCATGGAGATGGGTGACGTGTGTGTGTGTGTGTGGTGTGTGAGAAAGAGTTTCCACAGTTTGTTTAGGGGCTCCCGAGTGTCGCAGCGGTCTAAGGCACTGCGTCTCAGTGCTAGAGGCGTCACTACAGACCCTGGTTTGATTCCAGGCTGTATCACAACCGGCCGTGATTGGGAGTCCCATAGGGCGGCGCACAATTGGCCCAGCGTCGTCTAGAGTTTGGCCGGGGTAGGCCATCATTGTAAATAAGAATTTGTTCTTAACTGACTTGCCTAGTTAAATAAAGGTTAAATAAAAAATAAAGAGAGCTTAGCTGGATGGAAAACAGGTGTAAGTACAGCCTCATGTGATCTGTCTCCAGAATCAGATAAGTCTCAGGATCACATCCCAGCGTGAGGCTGCACATATCTTCTTTCACATTTAAATGCCCCACCCAGTGAAATCAAAAGCTCATCTTTTAAAACACGCGTGTCCTGTTGCAAACCCACAAATCATTACAGAGACTCATTTTAAATTATTATTTTCAACCAAGAGGATTCCAGAGGTATGGCATTAGAGGTGTCCTGTTATACTACTAGCCACCTAGCAATTTTATGAAGTTGGCTTTAGCTAGCCCAGACAGATTCCCAATCTCCCAACCTCATAACTAGCTACCAACAAGCCATTTCAGGCTATCAATCAAGTTAGAGTAGCTAGCTTGTCTATCTATACTCTTAGAAAAAAGGGTTTGAAAATAGTTATTCAGGTGTCCCTATAGGAGAAACCTTTTTGGGTCCAAGTAGAACCATTTTCGGTTCCAAAAAGGGTTGTACCTGCAACCAAAAAGGGTTCTTCAAAGGGTTCTCCTATGGGGACAGGCGAAGAACCCTTTTAGGTTCTAGATAGATATGCTAAGAGTTTATCTTAGCTGGCATGCCTGCTGGCAAGGTTGGTAGAGTTTAAAAAGAAAGCAATAACTACATTTAGCCTACTGAATAAGACACATTCCTTTCAATCTTTTATCCATATGCAGAAAAATATTTCAGAAAAATATTTCAGAAAAATATAGCAATTTTTTACATGGAATTAAGCATAATGATTACCGGAAAAAGCGTTTTCAGGTGAAAAATGCTAAATTCTCCAACTTAATTACAGAGGGGGGCCCCCCCTTCGGACCACACGCCATCCATCCTTGCGTACTTTGTGCCCCCTCAGATTTTGGGGGTGCATGACACCCCTGTGTGGCATGTATGAGTGTGGTAGACTAGGCGTCCCCTCCCCTGTTCACTCCTTCTCACCCTCTGCTCTCCCCTTCCATGCACTCTCACCTCCACGCCTCTTGGCACCCTCTCATGCGTCTCATCGCATCACGCCTATGGTCACAAATAAAAACCGTCGGCTTCCAAAGCTACCCTATTCTGTTCTCCCCTGAGGGGAACCTAATCCTTTTCTGTGTAATGAAGGGTTTTACACTAATCTGCTGTGAAAAGGGCTGAGTAGACAATCACACAGACAATGAAGGGGCCTCAGGCTCCTATCTGTCCACTAAGCTCACACTAAGACAGGGCCAAAGAGGCAGAGAGAACAGGGAGAGAAAGAGACCCAGCTGTGACTGCTCCGAGGCATTGGATCAGATGATACACGCCCAGGTGTAAGGAAGATGTAAACAGGTGACAGGCAGGTAATCGAGGGCACACCTAACTCAGGAGAGGTGCAACACCTGCATGGAAATATAAGAGTCGTACAGGGAGGCGCCTTACAGACCGACAGATGTGGCGGTCCACAGAAATTTGAAAAGCCATGCTGGCACTTTGGTAATCCCCTACTTATAAATAGGCAAATTAAAATGGCCACCCCAATTCAAGCTGTGGTTGATACATGCAAAAGTGCAGAAAAATGGCTGCTGTGCATCTCCTACACGTGGGTAATAGCCTTACATGGTGCATATTGATGAGGATCCTTCTAGCCACCAATAATGTGGTACAGCATAAGGAAATGAATGGACGCAATCAACTGAATGTGGGAAATGTCTCTACAATCCAGCCTGGAAGTTTTCTTTTCATTATTGGTGAGAAATGTAGGCTGAATATGGCAAGAAATGGAAAGTGCAGAAGTGTGGAAGACATGCCACGGTCATCAGATTGCAGAGGAAGTGAAGCACACTTATCGTGGATGGACGCATTTCAAACGCTCTGGGAAAGTTACCCGACTGAGTTAACAAACTTGGAAACTATGGCCGTTGTGGCCAGGATTTTCATGTTTGGTTAGATTTCATGATCTTCTCGACATATTAAATTCATCACAGTTAAAACGAAAAGAAAGAATTAGAGAGAGAGAGAGAGTGAGAGAGAAACGAGTAGTCAGTTTTTCCATTCTGTCATTATATTGACCTCAGCTCTAGTGAACTAGGGGCACGTAATGTAGAGAGAGAAGGAGTACAGTCTGGCAGTGGGGGATTACAGTAAAGATGTCTGCTGGCTTTAGCCAGCACAGGACGATGTCGCTGTTCACCAAAGTGTCCTCTGGTTCATTTGACCACAGGCTCTTCAGCGTACCGACCCCGCTGTGGGTTTACAAAGGATGATGGGAGACCAAGCAATGGTGGGAATTCAAACTCAACTTTCCTCTAAATGTACATTTAGATACCTGGAACTGACAGCATTTAACTTCTTTTCAAATATGAAACAAACAGACTATCATAATATTTGTCAAAAATATCAAGTTCCCAGTTTATGCTTCAAAACCAACTTTATAAGAATGTCAATACAATCAAACTAGCAACGGCAATGATCACAAGTCAGTCATAATGTGGCTAATAGGCCTCCTAGCGCACATGTATCAAACACAAGGCCCGCGGGCCGAATAGGACACAGAAGCGAGTATAATTGAGTCAACAGTTGAGTCTTCCACTTTATGAAATTACAGCCTGATGCGCTCACATTGGTGAATTATACTTCAATTGCGCTGCTTTCATGTGTCCCGTTTTCAGGGCGCAGTGAAGGGAAAGTCTACAGACACATGCCGTAGTCCTAGCTAGGCTACTAAAATGTTGCAGTCTGGCATCAGTTTTTAAAGCTTGACAAGGAAAGAAAACCTGCAACAAAACACCATGCAAAGGAGAAACATGAGCCTATTACAGCAACATTTGAGCAGTAGCCTAGGCTGGCTACTCAACTACTACATGTTTTTAAATGTTACAACAACCTGTAGCTACGTTTTTGTTATTTGGAGTTTTTAAATACTTTTTGGTTAGGGTTGCAGCATATTATGCACATGTGCAAGCAGCAAAGGCTGGACAAATATTATTTATCTCTTATTTTGTTTTAATATGTTAAAATGCTATATACAGCATAATTGTAAATAATTTGTACATTATAAATGGTCATATTTATTCAAATTAAACAATGGGCCGCAAATTCGTTATGTTTTTACAATATGGCCCGTGCGCTGATTGAGTTTGACAGCCCTGGGCTAGCGTATCTGTTTATTTAGCTAGTTATTTACTTAGCAAGCTAAAAACACGGAGCAAAATATACTGTATTTATAACTAACCCCTTCTGTCTGTGACAGAGCCTAACATTTGCTAGCTAGCTGCTGGGACGATGTAATGTCATTGGAGGAGTGGGTGAGTGACCGACTTACCCTCGTTTCGTTTTTTGGTGGCTACAGCTAAAGATTCAAGACATGTGAATCGCTTTGCTAGCTAGCAAAATGTGGGTTGGGACAAGCATACGTTGGCAGGCAAGCTGCAGAAGGACGAGAAGGCTACTATTCCCCATCGTTTATCAGTACAATTCTGACTGCCAACTAGCTGAAAAAGTTTGAGAGCGTTTATCTAATGTTCCCTCGTTAGATTTTAGCTCATCTCTCTCTGGCTAGCATTAGTTGTTGATCTTGTTGTTGTTGTTGATGTGCATAAGCAACTGAGGGAGAGAGAGCCTACCTTTTCATGGTTGTTTGATCAATAGGACTGTGACGTTTCCAAATATAGGAGGACTCCCTTGGTATTTACATATTTGCAGAGATCAAATCAGGTGTATTTTGTGGCTTTTTGGCAAATGCGTTCTAATGATCTAAAGTCACACTGTTGCTTCTGCCTGTAAACACACAGTTTAGTTCAAAGTGAATGATGACAGGTCTGTGTGGCAAATGGCTTATTTGCATATAGGTCTACTGTAGCTCTGATTGGCTATAGCACACTGGTCTGCATAGACTCCGGTCCGGGACAAGACAGATGTTTTTTTTTTAGGTTTTATTCACTGCAGTGTCTATTAATTGTACAAACGCACTGCGGCTTTCCCACTCTATATTGCTATATAATTTTCACAAATGCCTTACTATATGTCATTCCCAAACATTCTATGAATTTATGAAAATGTGAAAATGACCATATCAAGTGATCGCTTGTCAGAAAATGTAAAAAAAAAAATGGCATATTCTTCCTGGGGTTGTATATGAACAGATTTTTATAAGATTTTGTTGTTAATATGCTGCCAGTTCCACTTTAATGTGTCTCTGTGTTCGAGACTATAGTAGTTATTTTGTAGTTATCACATAGCCATCTCTCTCCTGAAGGAATCACTGTAATTTTCACATTTATCTGGTTTCATGGGAACAATGTGACAGAGGCGATCCCTACTCTCGCCACTTAGCTATACTAATAGCATTCTTATCAACACCACACTTTGGGAACTCGGCCTACCCCCGCTCCTGGAGTCACTCTCTCTCTCTCTCTCTCTCGTTCTCTCTTCCCCCCTCTCTTTCTGCACACGACGGTGAAAGACCTAAACACCCTCCTTTTTCTGACCTCCATTTCCCCTCCTCCCTCCATCTCCTGTCCCACACTCTTCTGGAGTGCTCTCCACACTGCATGCCTCTAATGCTTGCTCCATGGGGTTTATACGGCCTTATTAGAATTTATATCTAACAAGTGTTTCCCCGCGCTATGATTAATCTCCTGTCTCACACTGGATCTGGAGACTAATGCTGCTGGAATGGCCTGGGGATCTCCACTCTCCACTGTTGAGGGGGTAACAAAGCAGCCAAGGCTGTTCCCCTTCCCAGTAAAATAGCAGACAAATAAAAGTAACAAGTCTGTAATGTTATTTAGTAATTCTTTAAGTCCGACAATGTTCCCAGAATGACACAGCCATATTTTCCACACCACACCGCCGCACAGCAGTAGCACACCACCACAACAAGTGAGATAGTAGGCCTCCAGACAAGATGCTTGTTTACGTGTGTGTGTGTGTTTATGAGTGTGGGTGTATTTCAAAATAGAGAGAGAGGGTGTAGTGGGGTAATATTTGATATATGTGATATTATACAATATATTCTTCACATGCGACCTGTGATAAGACTATGCAAGTAGCCTATTAAAATGTTTATCTGACTCCATTTAACATTATAGTAAAACCATGTGCAATCAAGTATTATGCTTTTAGAGGTCTGAGAGCTATGAACGTATCAGATAACTCATAATCCCTGCTTCATACACAGGCTGGTTAATGTTACCCAGCTGTCAGATCAACTCCATAATCCCTGCTTCATACACAGGCTGGTTAATGTTACCCAGCTGTCAGATCAACTCCATAATCCCTGCTTCATACACAGGCTGGTTAATGTTACCCAGCTGTCAGATCAACTCCATAATCCCTGCTTCATACACAGGCTGGTTAATGTTACCCAGCTGTCAGATCAACTCCATAATGCCTGCTTCATACACAGGCTGGTTAATGTTACCCAGCTGTCAGATCAACTCCATAATCCCTGCTTCATACACAGGCTGGTTAATGTTACCCAGCTGTCAGATCAACTCCATAATGCCTGCTTCATACACAGGCTGGTTAATGTTACCCAGCTGTCAGATCAACTCCATAATCCCTGCTTCATACACAGGCTGGTTAATGTTACCCAGCTGTCAGATCAACTCCATAATCCCTGCTTCATACACAGGCTGGTTAATGTTACCCAGCTGTCAGATCAACTCCATAATGCCTGCTTCATACACAGGCTGGTTAATGTTACCCAGCTGTCAGATCAACTCCATAATGCCTGCTTCATACACAGGCTGGTTAATGTTACCCAGCTGTCAGATCAACTCCATAATGCCTGCTTCATACACAGGCTGGTTAATGTTACCCAGCTGTCAGATCAACTCCATAATCCCTGCTTCATACACAGGCTGGTTAATGTTACCCAGCTGTCAGATCAACTCCATAATGCCTGCTTCATACACAGGCTGGTTAATGTTACCCAGCTGTCAGATCAACTCCATAATCCCTGCTTCATACACAGGCTGGTTAATGTTACCCAGCTGTCAGATCAACTCCATAATGCCTGCTTCATACACAGGCTGGTTAATGTTACCCAGCTGTCAGATCAACTCCATAATGCCTGCTTCATACACAGGCTGGTTAATGTTACCCAGCTGTCAGATCAACTCCATAATGCCTGCTTCATACACAGGCTGGTTAATGTTACCCAGCTGTCAGATCAACTCCATAATGCCTGCTTCATACACAGGCTGGTTAATGTTACCCAGCTGTCAGATCAACTCCATAATCTCTGCTTTATACACAGGCTGGTTAATGTTACCCAGCTGTCAGATCAACTCCATAATCCTTGCTTCATATACAGGCTGGTTAATGTTACCCAGCTGTCAGATCAACTCCATAATCTCTGCTTTATACACAGGCTGGTTAATGTTACCCAGCTGTCAGATCAACTCCATAATCCTTGCTTCATACACAGGCTGGTTAATGTTACCCAGCTGTCAGATCAACTCCATAATCTCTGCTTTATACACAGGCTGGTTAATGTTACCCAGCTGTCAGATCAACTCCATAATCCTTGCTTCATACACAGGCTGGTTAATGTTACCCAGCTGTCAGATCAACTCCAACCTGAGACAAGTTTCTCTCTCTCTCTCTCTCTCTCTCTCTCTCTCTCTCTCTCTCTCTCTCTCTCTCTCTCTCTCTCTCTCTCTCTCTCTCTCTCTCTCTCTCTCTCTCTCTCTCTCTCTCTCTCTCTCTCTCTCTCTCTCTCTCTCTCTCTCTCTCTCTCTCTCTCTCTAACAAGCACTAGTATCCAAACACAGAAACAGCACTCACTTATGCAGTAATTTTCATTGCCACAAACATTTATGGCATTCATGTTTGGACTAATTTCCTGAGCTTGCAGGAACACCTTGCACCCAGGCAGGGTGCTCTCTGTATGGGAGGTGTATTGGGTGACGCCTTGGTGCCTGTATACTTCTGGAGGGTGTTGGGTTCATGTGGTAGCAGGTGCCTGCTATTGGGCTACAGAGAGAGGCGACTCCCTCCGATGTGGAGATGAGATATGCTTCGCACGCTACCTCGCCGGATTGTCTTTCTGTACAGACGGATGGTGGAGACGGTGTGGAGACGCCTCTGTCGCGTGCCCTTCCCACTCCTCTCCTCTTCTTTCTTCCCTCTCTCTCTCTGGGCTGCCCCAGAATATATCTGTCTATCTGAGCATTTGTCTGTCTGTCTCTCTGCCTGTCTGCCAGATGAACAACACCGATGAAGGTATGCACACCTTTGTGTCTCTCTGTCTCTCTGTCTCTGTCTGTCCCTCTCCCTCGCTGATAAAGGGGAGGAAAGACTCTTGTACTTTAGACAGGAAACTTTTGTTAATATAACAGCTTTTATTAGCTTTTTAGGGTGCGTAGAGTGCATGGTGTTGTGCTCAGTTGACCCTGGGCACTCCTTTTGTAGCACACGCCTAATGAGGACACAGGATAAAATGGGCATTATGGGAACTGGAGAGAAAAGCACTTGGGAGAGCGGAGTACCTCCTCTACCTCTCAATAGTCTGTAAATAGATGGTTGGAGGAAAGTCACTGCAGGGTGTCAGTAAAATGTTGCCTGCCTGATTGGCACAGTCACCAAGTCTTGGGCCCACTGACGGTTCTATGCACAGCTACATAACTTAACTGGGTGAGCTGACCTGGCCAGAGGGCAGTGTGTGTGTGTATGCATATACAGTATGTGTGTATATGTGTGTGGGTGCTAGAGAGAGAGAGAGGGAGAAAGAGAGAGTGTGTGAGAGAGAGAGAGGGTCTGTGTAGTTGAACCCTAGTCACAACAGTCAGTGTGTCCCCAGTCTGCGCCATGACTCGCACACTTCCTTGTCTGTGGTGTTCTCTTGGCTCACCATGAAAGGAACGTCCTCTTACCCCCCCTTTCTCCTCCCACGCACCCCTTTCTGCCCCTCTCTCCCTTCTCCGACTGGGAGACAATGTGCAAGAGAAGTTATGGCACCTAACACCAACTTAAAGAGCACACATACTACAGATTCTTCCTCTGTAGAAGATCTTCTCTCTCTCCCTCTCCACCCTGTCTTCATACCTGCTAGATTATTGTCTTCTGTATGAATGCTGCAGATTTTTCACATTCTTTCCCACTGTTTTCATAACACTCCGGGAAAGGGAGCCGGCCTGGAACCATGCATCTGTTGGAGTTAAAGAGAATCTCCACCCCTTTTCAATCTCATTTTCATTATCTCCAGTACAATACCAGTGTCAACATATAAACTCAGCAAAAAAAAAGAAACGTCCTCTCACTGTCAACTGTGTAAATATTTGTATGAACATAAGATTCAACAAATGAGACATAAACTGAACAAGTTCCACAGACATGTGACTAACAGAAATTTAATAATGTGTCCCTGAACAAAGGGGGGTCAAAATCAAAAGTGACAGTCAGTATCTGGTGTGGCCACCAGCTGCATTAAGTACTGCAGTGCATCTCCTCCTCATGGACTGCACCAGATTTGCCAGATTTGCTGTGAGATGTTACCCCACTCTTCCACCAAGACACCTGCAAGTTCCCTGACATTTCTGGGGTGAATGGCCCTAGCCCTCACCCTCCGATCCAACAGGTCCCAGACGTGCTCATGGCTGGTGGCATTGTCATAGTGGAGGGTCATGTCAGGATGAGCCTGCGGGAAGGGTACCACATGAGGGAGGAGGATGTCTTACCTGTAACGCACAGCGTTGAGATTGCCTGCAATGACAACAAGCTCAGTCCAATGATGCTGTGACACACCGCTCCAAACCATGACGCACCCTCCACCTCCAAATCGATCCTGCTCCAGAGTACAGGCCTCGGTGTAACGCTCATTCCTTCGACGATAAACGTGACCATCACCCCTGGTGAGACAAAACGCGTGCTTGACGAGAAGAGCACGCGGTCTGCCACTGCAAGGATGATCAGCTGTCCGTCCTGTCTCCCTATGGCGCTGTCTTAGGCGTCTCACAGTACGGACATTGCAATTTTCTTCCCTGGCCACATCTGCATTCCTCATGCCTCCTTGCAGAATGCCTAAGGGACATTCATGCAGATGAGCAGGGACCCTGAGCATCTTTCTTTTTGTGTTTTTCAGAGTCAGTAGAAAGGCCTCTTTAGTGTCCTTAGTTTTTATAACTATGACCTTAATTGCCTACCGTCTGTAAGCTGTTAGTGTCTTATGTTCTGTTATAATCTGCATCCGGCACAGCCAGAAGAGGACTTGCCAACCCTCACAGCCTGGTTCGTCTCTAGGTTTCTTCCTAGGTTCTGGCCTTTCTATGGAGTTTTTCCTAACCACCGTGCTTTTAACACCTGCATTGCTTGCTGTTTGGGGTTTTAGGCTGGGTTTCTGTACAGCGCTCTGTGACATCAGCTGATGTAAGAAGGGCTTTAAAAATACATTTGATTTGATTTAACGACCGTTCCACAGATGCATGTTCATTAATTGTTTATGGTTCATTGAACAAGCATGGAAAACAACAGTGTTTAAACCCTTTACAATGAAGATCTGTGAAGTTATTTGGATTTTTACAAATTATCATTGAAAGACAGGGTCCTGAAAAAGGGACATTTTCTTTTTTTTGCTGAGTTAGGTACGTGACAACGGCGCATTTCTACGTTTTGTAGAAAAAAAATATACATTTAAAAAGTTCTACCTGATGACATGAAAAGTTATAACAGTGATTTTCAAACACCAGATTCACGGTGGTGGGGAGCAAGAAAATCCCCTCCCTTGAGCTAGAAACTCATTGCAGGTTTTGAAAATCACCGTTTTTTTTCCCTTTAACGTCTTAGGGAGTAGCGCACGAGGTGACCGTTTTGGAGAGCCTGGCGTGCCCAAAGTAAAATGCCTCCCATTCAGGCCCAGAAAATAGGATATGCACATTTAGTACCATTTGATAGGAAACACCCTGAATTTTCTAAAAGTGTTAACATTTTGTCTGTGAGTATAACAGAACGGATATGGCAGGCGAAAACCAGAGGAATTTCTGTCCTGGAAAAAGTGGTTTTGACACATTGCTCATTTGGAACCCCTCCCTTACGAAAATGCCCATATAAGGGCATATGAATGCAGTACCTATCGCTTCCTCTGGATGTCAACAGTCTCGAGAAAGTGTTCTGATTCTTCTTAGCTGCTTTTAGAGCAGAGAAGAAGACGAATAAGGAAGAGTCCCCACAGATGTTTTTTTTTTTTTCGTATTCGTATCGCCCAGTTTATATTCCGGTTGAAATATTATACAACATATACATTAAAGTGTTCCTAAGGATACATTAGCAATTATGTTTGATTGTTCTTGGACAAGTTTATAGGTATAAGTTGAACGAGTTCTCTTCACGTTTCAATGGACTCTATTTTCTCATTCTAACTCGCCAACCAAATGGCGATTTATGGATATAATACATGACTTTTTCTAACAAAAGAACCATGGATTGTCTTCGTTGGACACTTGGGAAGCCCTCAGCAGAAGTTCTTCAAAAGGTAATTGATTTGTTTTCGCTGTGAAATGTGTTATGTGTGAACCGTGATAGCTTATGAATTCATGGTAATGAATTCATGGTGCTACCCTCAAACAATCAAATGTGGTGCTTTCGCCGTAAAGCCTTTTTGAAATCTGACAACGCTGTGATATTGCCAAGAAACAGAGCTTTTGATGACTATGAAACATTTGTATATTGATGCATGTTTAATAATTAAACTTTTGGATTTTGAATTTGGCGCCTTGCATTTTACCTGGTAGTGTCGGGAGTGGGGCGCTAGCGCCCCAGCGCATCTTGCTGCTCCTTAAGAATTTAATCCTGTGACGTCACAGAGAAGCTTTTTTTTTATATAGAAACGCACAATTTTCACATATGTAGACACTGGTTTGGTCCTGGAGATGATGAAAATGAAGTTGAAAAGTGGTGGAATTGCCCTTTAAGGAGTTAATCACTAGCTCCCTGTGTGTATATGTGTGTGTGTGTATATGTGTGTGTGTGTGTTAGTAATGCTGTTTGTTCACCTGCACCCACCCGCAATTGCTAATAATCCATCCGCAACCGCTCAACTATATGTGATAAAAGTTCAAACATGAGGCCCAACCCTAACCCACAAATATAGAAAATGCGCCATTTTGAAGTCCCCGTCTTGTGCCTGTCGAATTTGTATAGCGCCTCAATAATATCATCCTCTTACCACTTTACCAAATCTTTCCCAAATATTAGAATACTGTTCTGCCCCTCCCTTCTATTTTTCTAAATTTTACAGCTTTTCTCTTATTGAATTAAACTCCAATATTGTCCTTTTTGCCTCAATATCCACACAATATTTTATGACACAAACAAGTCACACCCCTCTTGTTGGTGGAGAGAAAATGTTTCCAGTTTTAAAGCATATTTCCTGCAATTCTACACATTTTGTCATGGGGTGCAGAGAAAATCTTGAAGTTTTAAAGTACATTTTCTTGCAATTCTATACATTTTGCCATGTCTAATGTTTATTAATGTAATATTTGAGTGACTAAAACATTACAACAAAATCTATGGGTTAAAAAACCTTAGCTGACATGGGCTAGTTGATCTGGACATTTCTGACAAGTTATAAATAGCTCACCAAGGTATACCATGACTGACATGACAAGAGGAAAACTTATGATGCACTATCCAATTTTGAAATTTCACATTGTGCATTCTACTAATTTAAATTTCAAGAGTAAGTTGAAAGCCGGACTGAGTTCCATATACAGTATCAGTCAACGCCTACTCATTCAAGGGTTTTTCTTTATTTTTACTATTACCTACCTTGTAGAACAATAGATGTTTTTTGCCTGCACTTGATGAAACGTTCAAAGTTATTGAAATTTTCCGGATTGACTGACCTTCATGTCATAAAGTAATGACGGACTATCGTTTCTCTTTGCTTATTTAAGCTGTCCTTGCAATAATATGGACTAGGTATTTTACCAAATAGGGACATCTTCTGTATACCAACCCTGCCTTGTCACAACACAACTAATTAGTTCAAACGCATTAAGAAGATCTCTTTTTCCATTTTTAAATTAAATATACCTTCCAGCAACCCGCCTCATCCAATGTGATACGGATCTGCCATTTTTAGACCTTATAGCTAGAACCTCCATCAGAAGATCCATCACGACTGGTCTGCCGACATAATTCCGTCCGTTGTGCCCTCAACTGGCCTTTGCCCGGACGTCGGTGAAAACGCTTCTGCTAGCCCCGGCCTGCTATCTTTACGTAGGCCATGTCTCCTGCTTGCTAGCGTAGTAACAACTACCTAACGGCTTCCCTGTTTCACCTATTGCTGTTCACTGGACCCTATGATCACATGGCTACATAGCTGATGCCTGCTGGACTGTTCATTAATCACGGTACTCCATTTTGTTTATTTTATTTTTATTCTGTCGGCCCCAAACTCGAACTCAGGTCCTGTGTGTAGTTAACTGACCCTCTCTGCCCTCTCATCAGCATTTTACCTGTTGTTGTTGTCTTAGCTGATTAGCTGTTGTCGTCTTACCCGTTGTCTTAGCTAGCTCTCCCAATCAACACCTGTGATTGCTTTATGCCTCGCTCTATGTCTCTCTCTAATGTCAATATGCCTTATATACTGTTGTTTAGGGTAGTTATCATTGTTTTAGTTTACTGCAGAACCCCTAGCCCCACTCAACATGCCTCAGATACCTCTTTTGTCCCACCTCCCACACATGCGGTGACCTCACCTAGCATAACTAGTGCCTCCAGAGATGCAACTTCTGTCATCGTCACTCAATGCCTGGGTTTACCTCCACTGTACCCGCACCCTACCATACCCCTGTCTGTACATTATGCCCTGAATCTATTCTACCATGCCCAGAAATCTGCTCCTTTTATTCTCTGTCCCCAATGCACTAGACGACCAGTTCCTCGGGTGCTGTGGAGGTTAACCCAGGCCTTGTGTGTTCCCAGGCGCTCATTTGTTGACTTCTGTAACCTTAACTCTTAGGGAGCGGCAGCCGAGGTGTCGGTTTTGGAGAGTCTGGCGTGCCAAAAGTAAAATACCTGCCACTCAGGACCAGAAACTAGGATATGCACTCAGACTGCAGTACCTATGGCTTCCACTGGATGTCAACAGTCTTTAGACAGGGTTTCATGACGTTAGGTTGAATTAGAAGCGAATAGAAGAAGAATTTAGAAGTGGACCCAGGAAGTCAATAGAATGACATGCGCGTTCACGGTCTCGCGCACTCTTTGTTTTTTTCCTTTCCTATCATCCGGTTGAAATATTATAGTAAATATACATAAAAGTGTACCTAAGGATACATTATAAATGATGTTTGATTTGTTTGGACAAAGTTGATAGGTATAGTTTGAACGCATACTCTTCACGGTTCAATGGGCGACGCGACGGTGGATTTTCTGAACATAACGCGCCAACCAAACTGAGATTTATGGATATAATAATTGACTTTTTCTAACAAAAGAACCATTGGATGTTTTCCTTGGACACTTGGGATGCCCTCAGCAGAAGTTCTTCGAAAGGTAAGTGATTTATTTTAGCTCTTATATGGGTTTTGTGTGACCCGCACTGGATATGAATTTATGCTAACACACTGTTGACCACAGTGTGTTAGCCCGCCTAGCTCGGTCGGCTAGCACACCCACCAGCTGTGACAACACCGCACTCAACTTCGCTCTGCTCAACATCCGCTCACTGACAGACAAGGGACATTTCATCCAGGACCTCATCTCTGATCGTCACCTAGACTTTCTCTGTTTAACTGAGACATGGCAACAGCCCAACGACTTTTCTCAGCTGAATGAATCCACTCCTAGTGGGTTTGTTTAAATCTGTCAACCCCGTGGCTCTGGCCGGGGAGGAGGTCTCGCGATAATTTATCGTGAGAAGTGTAAAGTCTCGCCGGTGTCCGTGCCTGTCTCTAGCTCGTTTGAATCTGCTGTCTGTAAGTTGTCTGGTCCCACTCCAACCATCATTGCTACTGTCTATCGTCCCCCTAAACCGAATAGTGAATTTTTAAATTATTTTTCTGCTTTTCTCACTCAGTTATCTTCTCTCTCACCAAACATAATACTGCTGGGTAATTTTAATATTCACATGGACAATATCAATCTGCCTCTTACTAAAGACTTCACTTCCTGCTTAGAGAGTTTTGGATGCCAGCAACATATTAATTTTCCCACACACTCCAAAGGACATACTCTGGATTTAATCTGCTGCTCTGGTGTCACCCCTTCTGACCTTACAGCTGTTGAACTCCCCATAACTGACCATTTTTTCCTCTCATTTATGGTGGAACTCACTCTCTCCATCTCTAAAATATCACGCTTCATTTCGTTTCGGAATATAAAGAATATCAATCCCACCACACTCACTTCAAGTATCCTCTTCTTCTGCCTCCCTGACACTCACAATCTATCCACCCCTGATGATCTGGTCTCTCACTACAACACTGGACTCCATAATATTCTAAATTCCCTTGCTCCGTTAAAAACCCGATCTGTTTCTTTTTCTGTCTCCGCCCCTTGGTTCACCCCCGATCTTCGTCTCTTGAAAGCCAAAGGTCGGCAACTTGAACGTCTCTATAGAAAAACTGGTCTCACTATTCACAAAGAAATGTACAATAACCACATCTTACATTATAAGGACTCTGTTGCTAGCACCAAAACCCACTATTACTCCAGTATAATCATTGCTAATAAAGGAAACTCCAAGTCACTGTTTTCCCTACTTAACAATATCACCCAACCCCAGAACTTTCTCCCCCCTCACTTGTATACAACCTCCTTCTGCAACTCCATTATGTCATTTTTTACTGAAAAAATCAAAAACATCCACCAGCATCTTGGATCTATCCCTCACCTCAGCATCTCAGTCGACTTTCACCCATCCACACATTCATTTTCTTCCTTCCAGCTACCCGCTATTTCAGAAATCACAGAACTTATCAGGAAATCCAAGCCTTCCACTTGTCAACTTGACCCCTTTCCCACACAACTTGTTAAAGCCTGCCTTTCCTCCCTGGTTCCCCTCATTTCTGCTATCATCCACTCCTCTCTCACTACTGGAACTGTTCCTACATCTTTCAAAACTGCTGCTATTACCCCAATTTTGAGAAAAATTGGTGCGGATCCCTCCAACTTCAACAACTTCCGTCCTGTATCCAATTTACCATTCATTTCCAAAATTCTGAAGATAGATGGGGGGATATCAATTCACATATGGTGTCCAGGGCACAGCTGGGAGCTGAGGGGGGGTCTATAACAGGCGGCAACAGTGAGAGACTTATTTCTGGAGAGATTCATTAAAAAAATATGAAGCTCGAACTGTCTGGGTATAGACCTGGAAAGTATGACAGAACAGCAGGCTATATGGCTATGCATGAAACCAAGGCTTTTAACATCTTAAGCATTATTAAGGAGCGCTGGGGCGCTAGCGCCCCGTTCCCGAAACTACCCGGTGAAATGTAAGGCGCCAAATTCAAAATCCAAAAGTTGAATTATTAAACATTCATCAATATACAAGTGTTGCATAGTCATCAAAAGCTCTGATTCTTGGCAATATCACAGCGTTGTCAGATTTCAAAAAGGCTTTACGGCAAAAGCACAACATTTGATTGTTTGAGGATAGCCCCTCTCATATTTTATGCATTAGCATAAATCCATAACCAAAGCGGGTCTCATAAAACGCATAGAATCGCTAATATAAAATCCCTTACCTTTCAAAGAACTTCTGCTGAGGGCTTCCCAAGTGTCCAACGAAGACAATCAATGGTTCTTTTGTTAGAAAAAGTAATTTATTATATCCATAAATCTCTGTTTGGTTGGTGCGTTATGTTCATAAAATACAGCGTCCACTCGCCCATTGAACCGTGAAGAGAACACGTTCAACCTATACCTATACACTTGTCCAAGAACAATCAAACATCATTGATAATGTATCCTTAGGAACACTTTTATGTATATTTACTATAATATTTCAACCGGATTATAAACTGGACGATAGGAAAGGAAAAAACCACAGCGCGTGCGAGCCCGTGAACGCGCCTCCTCTTCTGTTTACATCTGGTGACTAGTTCGAAATTCTTCTTCTATTACCATCCAGAGCAACCTAACATCACAAAACAATGTCTAGAGACTGTTGACATCCAGTGGAAGCAATAGGTACTGCAATCTTACTCCCATATATGGCTGTTTTCAATAGGGAGGGGTTCAAAATGAGGCAATGTGTCAAAAACACTTTTTCGTGGACAGAAATTCCTCGGGTTTTCACATGCTATATCAGTTCTGTTATACTCACAGACAATATTTTAACACTCTTAGAAACTTCAGAGTGTTTCCTATCCAATAGTACTAATTATGTGCATATCCTAGTTTCTGGGCCTGAGTGGCAGGCCTTTTACTTTGGGCACGCCAGACTCTCCAAAACCGACACCTTAGCTGCCGCTCCCTAAGAAGTTAAAAGTGCTTTCCTCACCATCTTAAATAAGCATACCCCTTTCAAAAAATGTAGAACTAGTAACAGATACTGCCCTTGGTTCACTCCAGACCTGAGTGCCCTCGACCAGCACAAAAACATCCTGTGGCGTACTGCACTAGCATCGAATAGTCCCCGCGATATGCAACTTTTCAGGGAAGTCAGGAACCAATACACACAGTCAGTTAGGAAAGCAAAGGCTAGCTTTTTCAAACAGAAATGTTCATCCTGCAGCTCTAACTCCAAAATGTTCTGGGACACAAGTCCATGGAGAATAAGAGCACCTCCTCCCAGCTGCCCACTGCACCGAGGATAGGAAACACTGTCACCACCGATAAATCCACAATAATCGAGAATTTCAATTAGCATTTCTCTACGGCTGTCCATGCTTTCCTCCTGGCTACCCCAACCCCAGCCAACAGCTACACACCCCCTGCAGCTACTTGCCCAAGCCTACCCAGCTTCTCCTTCACCCAAATCCAGATAGCAGATGTTCTGAAAGAGCTGCAAAACCTGTACCCGTACAAATCAGCTGGGCTAGACAATCTGCACCCTCTCTTACTAAAATTATCCGCCGCCATTGTTGCAACCCCTATTACTAGTCTGTTCAACCTCTCTTTCGTATCGTCCGAGATTCCTAAAGATTGGAAGCTGCCGCGGTCATCCCCCTCTTCAAAGGGGGTGACACTCTAGACCCAAACTGTTACAGACCTATATCCATCCTGCCCTGCCTTTCCAAAGTCTTCGAAAGCCAAGTTAACAAACAGATCACTGACCATTTCGAATCCCACTGTACCTTCTCCGCTGTGCAATTCAGTTTCCGAGCTGGTCACGGGTGCACCTCAGCCACGCTCAAGGTACTAAACAATATCATAACCGCCATCGATAAAAGACAGTACTGTGCAGCCGTCTTCATCGACCTGGCCAAGGCTTTCGACTAAGTCAATCACCGCATTCTTATCGGCAGACTCAACAGTCTTGGTTCCTCAAATGACTGCCTCGCCTGGTTCACCAACTACTTCTCAGACAGGGTTCAGTGTCAAATCGGAGGGCCTGTTGTCCAGAACTCTGGCAGTCTCTATGGGGGTACCACAGGGTTCAATTCTCGGGCCGACCCTTTTCTCTGTATATATCAATGATGTCGCTCTTCTCTGATCCACCTCTACGTAGACAACACTATTCTGTATACATCTGGCCCTTCTTTGGACACTGTGTTAACAAACCTCCAAATGAGATTTAATGCCATACAACACTCCTTCCGTGGCCTCCAACTGCTCTTAAACGTTAGTAAAACTAAATGCATGCTCTTCAACCGATCGCTGCCCGGACCCGCCTGCCCGACTAGCATCACTACTCTGGACGGTTCGGACTTAGAATATGTGGACAAGTACAAATACCTAAGTGTCTGGCTTGACTGTAAACTCTCCTTCCAGACTCATATTAAGCATCTCCAATCAAAAATTAAATCTAGAATCGGCTTCCTATTTCGCAACAAAGCCTCCTTCCCTCACGCTGCCAAACATACCCTCGTAAAACTGACTATCCTACCGATTCTCGACTTCGTCAATGTCATTTACAAAATAGCCTCCAACACTCTACTCAGCAAAACTGGATGCAGTCTATCACAGTGCCATCCGTTGTGTCACCAAAGCCCCTTATACCACCCACCACTGCTACATGTATGCTCTCGTCGGCTGGCCCTCGCTACATATTTGGATCCAGACCCACTGGCTCCAGGTCATCTATAAGTCTTTGCTAGGTAAAGCTCCGCCTTATCTCAGCTCATTGGTCACCATAACAACACCCACCCGTAGCACGCGCTCCAGCAGGTATATTTCACTGGTCATCCCCAAAGCCAACACCCTCTTTGGCCGCCTTTCCTTCCAGTTCTCTGCTGCCAATGACTGGAATGAATTGCAAAAATCACTGGGGTTGGAGACTTTAAGCATCAGCTATCTGACCAGCTCACCGATCGCTGCAGCTGTACACAGCCCATCTGTAAATAGCCCATCCAACTACCTACATCATCCCCATATTGTTTTTATTTACTTTTTTTTGTTTGCTCTTTTGCACACCAGTATTTCTACTTGCACATCCTCATATGCACATCTATCACTCCAGTGTTAATTTGCTAAATTGTAATTACTTCGCTACTATGGCCTATTTATTGCCTTACCTCCTTACTCCATTTGCCCACACTGTATATAGATTTTTCTATTGTTATTGACTGTACTTTTGTTTATCCCATGTGTAACTCTGTGTTGTTTTTTTGTAGCACTGCTTTGCTTTATCTTGGCCAGGTTGAAGTTGCAAATTAGAACTTGTTCTCAACTGGCCTACCTGGTTAAATAAAGGTTAAATAAAATAAAATATAAGTCACACTTGTTAATTGAAATGCATTCCTGGTGACTACCTCTTGAAGCTGGTTGAGAGAATGCCAAGAGTGTGCAAAGCTGTCATCAAGGCAAAGGATATCTACTTTGAAGAATCTACAATATATTTTGATATGTTTAACACTGTTTTGGTTACTACATGATTCCATATTTGTTAGTTCAAAGTTTTGATGTATTCACTAATATTCTGCAATGTAGAAAGTAAAAAATAAATAAAAACCCTTGAATGAGTATGTGTGTCCAAACTTTTGACTGGTACTATATATACAGTTGAAGTCAGAAGTTTACATACTCCTTATCCAAATACATTTAAACTCAGTTTTTCACAATTCCTGACATTTAATCCTAGTAAAAATTCCCTGTTTTAGGTCAGTAAGGATCCACACTTTATTTTAAGAATGTGAAATGTCAGAATAATAGTAGAGAGTTATTTATTTCAGCTTTTATTTATTTCATCACATTCCCAGTGGGTCAGAAGTTTACATACACTCAATTACTATTTGGTAGCGTTGCCTTTAAATTGTTTAACATGGGTCAAAAGTTTCGGGTAGCCTTCCACAAGCTTCCCACAATAAGTTGGGTGAATTTTGGCCCATTCTAGGAGACAGAACGTGTCTCCTTCTTGAGCGGTATGACGGCTGCGTGGTCCCATGCTGTTTATACTTGCATACTATTGTTTGTACAGATGAATGTGGTACCTTCAGGCGTTTGGAAACTGCTCCCAAGGATGATCCAGACTTGTGGAGGTGTACAATTTTTTTTCTGAGGTCTTGGCTGATTTCTTTTGATTTTCCCATGACGTCAAGCAAAGAGGCACTGAGTTTGAAGGTAGGCCTTGAAATACATCCACATGTACACCTCCAATTGACTCAAATGATGTCAATTAGCCTATCAGAAGCTTCTAAAGCCATGACATAATTTTCTGGAATTTTCCAAGCTGTTTAAAGGCACAGTCAACTTAGTTTATGTAAACTTCTGACCCACTGGAATTGTGATAGAGTGAAATAATCTGTCTGTAAACAATTGTTGGAAAAATTACTTGTGTCATGCACAAAGTAGATGTCCTAACCGACTTGCCAAAACTATAGTTTGTTAACAAGAAATTTGTGGAGTGGTTGAAAATATATACAGTTGAAGTCGGAAGTTTACATACACCTTAGCCAAATACATTTAAACTCAGTTTTTCACAATTCCTGACATTTAATGCTAGTACAAATTCCCTGTCTAAGGTCAGTTAGGATCACCACTTTATTTTAAGAATGTGAAATGTCAGAATAATAGTAGAGAGAATGATTTATTTCAGCTTTTATTTCTTTCATCACATTCCCAGTGGGTCAGAAGTTGACATACACTCAATTAGTATTTGGTAGCATCACCTTTAAATTGTTTAACTTTCAGGTAGCCTTCCAAAAGCTTCCCACAATAAGTTGGGTGAATTTTGGCCCATTCCTCCTGACAGAGCTCGTGTAACTGAGTCAGGTTTGTAGGCCTCCTTGCTCCACACGCTTTTTCAGTTCTGCCCACAAATCTTCTATAGGATTGAGTTCAGGGCTTTGTGATGGCCACTCCAATACCTTGACTTTGTTGTCCTTAAGCCATTATGACACAACATTGGACGTATGCTTGGTGTCATTGTCCATTTGGAAGACCCATTTGCGAACAAGCTTTAACTTCCTGACTGATGTCTTGAGATGTTGCTTCAATATATCCACATAATTTTCCTCCTCATGATGCCATCTATTTTGTGAAGTGCACCAGTCCCTCCTGCAGCAAGCACCCCAACAATATGATGCTGCCATCTTCGTACTTCACGGTTGGGATGGTGTTCTTCGGCTTGCAAGCCTCCCCCTTTTTTCTCCAAACATAACAATGGTCATTATGGCCAAACACTTCTCTTTTTGTTTCATCAGACCAGTGGACATTTCTCCAAAAGGTACAATCTTTGTCCCCATATGCAGTTGCAAACCGTAGTCTGGCTTTTTTATGGTGGTTTTGGAGCAGTGGCTTCTTCCTTGCTGATCGGCCTTTCAGGTTATGTCGATATTGGACTCGTTTTACTGTGGATATAAATACTTTTGTACCTGTTTCCTCCAGCATCTTCACAAGGTCCTTTGCTGTTCTGGGATTGATTTTCGCACCAAAGTACGTTCTTCTCCAGGAGACAGAACGCATCTCCTTCCTGAGCGGCTGCGTGGTCCCATAGTGTTTTTTACTTGCGTACTATTGTTTGTACAGATGAACGTGGTACCTTCAGACGTTTGGAAATTGCTCCCAAGAATGAACCAGAATTGTGGAGGTCAACCATTTTTTCAGAGGTTTTCTTTAGATTTTCCAATGATGTCAAGCAAAGAGGCACTGAGTTTGAAGGTAGGCCTTGAAATACATCCACAGGTACACCTCCAATTGACTCAAATGATGTCAATTAGCCTAGAAGCTTCTAAAGCCATGACATAATCTTCTGAAATTTTCCAAGCTGTTTAAAGGCACAGTCAACTTAGTTTATGTAAACTTCTGACCCATTGGAATTGTGATACAGTGAAATAATCTGTCTGTAAACAATTGTTGGAAAAATTACTTGTGTCATGCACAAAGTAGATGTCCTAACCGACTTGCCAAAACTATAGTTTGTTAACAAGAAATTTGTGGAGTGGTTGAAAAACGAGTTTTAATGACTCCAACCTAAGTGTTTGTAAACTTCCAACTTCAACTGTATATATGTATATATATATATTGTGAGGAGTGGACCCCCACCCCTGCCGACTCCACAGTTTGGGAACCACTGCTCAATAGGACACTAGTGAGAAGGAGAGCATATTTGATATTTGTGTGTGCGTCGTATTTGAGAGAGCATGTAGTATATATTGGCAGGAAATGAAATTATTACAACTCTATCCTAAGATTCACTTCCGAGCAGTTTATCAAGTTGTGACATTTGAAAAAACAATAACAACAACAAACAGAAAAAGATAAAAAGCTTTTCCCCCAACAAGCGAGATAAGAGAGAAAGAGCGGGGGGAGGAAGAGAGAGAGATTGAAAGGGATTCCGTTCCGCTGCAGGCCAAGCTGGGTCACCATCGTCCCAGGGCCTGTGAAGTGACATCATAGTAGACTCAAACCCACACCAGAGGGGACCTCAGGTCACACACACACCATACAATGTGAGGATGGGAGCCTGCTGTGTGTGTGTGTACGTGTCTGTGTATGTGTGTATGTGTGTATGTGTGTATGTGTGTGTGTGTGTGTGTGTGTGTGTGTGAGTGAGTGAGTGAGTGTGTGTGTGTGTGCATGCGTGCGTGCGTGCTTGAGAGAGTGAAAGTATGAGTGCATGTGTGTGCGTACATGTTTGTATGTATGTGAGAGAGAAAGAGTGCAAGTGTGATAGAGCTTGATATACGACAGCTCCCTGCCTCTGTCTGTGTTTAGCAAGGCCTGTGCATCGTCTCCTGCAGAGCAGACAGATAACCTCTGACCTCTACTTCCTGCTAACAGAGAAACACTTCCTCCACTGACCTTGACAATGGGACAAGAGGGTGACTGGGGCTGGGGGGGACAGCTGCCTCGGCCCGGGATGGGAGGAGGGGCACTTGGACATAGAGACACAGGGAGAGACACTGGGGAGACAAAAAAGAAAATACATGTATTATTGTTTGGGCTCCCAAGTGGCGCAGCGCTCTAAGGCACTGCTTCTCAGTGCTAGAGGCGTCACTACAGACCCTGGTTTGATTCCAGGCTGTATCACAACTGGCTGTGATTGGGAGTCCCATAGGGCGGCGTACAATTGGCCCATTTGGCCAGGGTAGGCCGTCACTGACTTGCCTAGTTAAATAGGTTAAATAAATTGTCACACACAGGTGCAGTGAAATGTGTGGTTTTACAGGGTCAGCCATAGTAGTACCTCGCCCCTGGAGCAAATTATGGTTAAGTGCCTTGCCCAAGGGCACATTGACAGATTTTTCACCTTGTCGGCTCGTGTATTCGAACCAACGACCTTTCGGTTACTGGCCCAAACACACACACACACACTGAGAGACACCCCAGGGATGGGAGGATCAGTGGGGAAGCTTTCCCATGCTGCTCTGACTCAAACGTCTTGACTGATCCCAGGCAGGGACACACTACAGTCAGCCTTCATACAGGAAGGAGAGAGCTTCTTGCTGACAGTGAAGCAGACATTCACCAGCAGGTCTGCACAAACGCACACCCACACATGGTGTCTATCACACGCTATCCCTTACTACTCCTGTTCTCCTCTCCCACACACACAATACACACATACAGTGTCTACTGACAAATATTTGCAAGCGCTTTATGCTTTGTTTATATTGTTGAATCACGGCCTATCTTTGAGATAAGACAGCAACTTGGGAGTAGATCCATTTGCAGCTGAGTGCCCCTCCCCACCCAAGGGAAGCTGAACATAGTGAAGCACCCCGGACCCTGGACTCCCACCCCCTTCCCAGGATGCACTTCTCTGTCCAGGTCGTTGGGTTTATCCTCCATTGGTCTCGTCACACTGATGGACAGGGACAGTTGGGTTTCCTGGCTCTGAATCAAGGCCGGGACTCGGTCTGGGAGACAACGCTCTATTCAATAAGGGGGACCATTCCACAAGGGAGAACGCAGCGTTGGGTTATTCAATACACTGCTGTCTCACATGCCCTACCCAAACAACTCTGTCGAAAGAGAGGGAGGGGGTGAGAGAGAGACACACACACTGATGCAGGTTGACATTTATTGTCATTTGTCTTGTACTAGAGGCAGCATGCATTGATTTCCCCTTAGATAGGCCAGGCAAAGTCATATTGTAAATATTCATAAAAACAAAAATGTGCTTTTTGGTCTTAATTTAAGGTTAGGGTTAGGCATTAGGGTTAGCAGTGTGGTAAGTTTAGGGTTAAGGGTTAGGTTTTTAAAATCTGATTTTATGACTTTGTGGCTGCGCCAGCTAGTTACCACTCTGCAGAGCAAAACAAAAAACACTAACCTGCCGAACGCACGCACACACACACACAAACTCTGTATTACGGAACTAAGGACTTCATGGACAAAAACATTGTCAGTCATTCAGTCATCTGTGTCTAGTGTTTCTGCAAACTAAAAAGACCATTATGAACGAGAGCTAAAGTTTAGTTTTGATTTATGCGATCAAGACTGAGTACCGTGACCCTGATGCTTCAAACAGAAAACATCAGCTTTAGAAGGACTAAAACTGTAATTGGGTTCTCAGAGAGAAAAAGGGTACTCTCAGAATGACAAACAATGCCAGATCCTCCATTTGCTTTTGTAAGCCATAGTTTATCCACAGAATGATGTTATCAGATCCTCTTGGGGGAAAGGGGAGAACTAGCTGGCTAAATTGCCTGAGACACTGTCCTCAGTGTGCTGTGACCTGCAACACAACCTCTGTGAATGTCATTGGCCTGCTAAGCCAGTCGACCAACTAGGATTTGACAGATAATGAAGATAGACGAAAAGGTCAATGTCCAAACCTATTCAATACATAATATTTCTATATATTCAGAATAATAAAAATAATATAACTTATATGCCACAAATCCCCATGAAATAAATTGCCTCTGAAATTCAATGTGCATATTATAGTACATCCCAGCTTGACTACAGCCATTTGTTTATCTTGAGACTAGCAAATGCCTGTGCCAGGTTTTACAATATATACATATACATATCCTTTATTTAGGCATGGAGTCATGCTGAGACCACTGTCTATTTCACATATGAGCCCTGCATAAACACATCAATAAACAACAATTACATTATACATACTGTATCTATACAAGGACTTTTTGAGATCATTCCACATGAGAAGCGCAAAAACTAAAAGCACATTTACCTATCTCGCTTGAGTCCAGGTCTGGTAACTTAAATGTCTGAAGGTTAACAATGAGGCAAGGTATGGAGGAAGTTTATGCAAGATGGCTATATAGACAAAAAGTCTTCAACACATACTGTTGCTACAGTATGGACCCCACTCTATCAAACGCTGGGTTATGCCCCAGTCCCAGTTGTAATATATTGGCTTCAGACATACACTGTCACATGAAAGGGTAGTGCCTCCCTGAGAGATGTGGAGCAGACCACTGGGGTGAGGGTGTGGGGATTTCCTCAGACATCAAGCCGCCCTATAGACTCTCACAAATGGGACAGGCCTGACCATGTCTTTGACCCCCCCTTAGTCCATGTCTAGTGGTAGAGGGGTCAGACATCAACCCCCCATTATAACCTCCACAGAAAGTTCAGCCCTGACCATGTATTTGACCCTCCATGTATACTCCATAGATAGGACTTACCATGTCTAGTGGGAGAGAGGGGCCCCTGGGGACATGAGACCGACTGGGAGCTCCGAGGGAACACGAGGCGTGAGAAATGATGCAAGGTCCCGCTATTCCTCAAGCAGGGCCAGTGACAGCTCGATTACGGGCGGCAATACAAACCATTAAGTGCTATTAATCTTCCTGGCTGGCGACGAGTCATTATGGGCCATTCATCTCGCTGGGCCGGGGTGTGAGTCATTATGTGTCATTACTCTCCTACCCACTGGACGCTGGGTTAGGGGGGCAGGCAGGACGGGGGCAAGTGGGGGTGAGGGCTCCGCCTGTTGGACCCCAAGCTGAGCGGGCAGGTTTACCAGGTCAGCTGGTTGGCACTGGTGCTGAAATATGTATGGAGAACTCATGAACAACAGCCAAGCCAAAGAAGCCCTATTTGGGGGTAATTGTTTCCTTACACGGTCAACGTGTCACAGGGGTAAACCGGACCACTGTGGCTTCCCGTTCAGTCTTAGCCCCAGTCTCTCTAGACTCTCTTTCTGCTCTCTCTCTCTGTTTTTTTCTCTGACTCTCTCTCACTATCTCTTTTTTCTTTCTCTCTCCACTCTCTCTATCTCTCCCTACCAGTGTGCTATAACTTTCATTTCCCAATTTTTCCCCAATGCGCACTCAGAGAAAGGTTTAGGGCCATGTCAATGTACATAAAGCCAAGGCATTAAACTGACTATGTGGCAAAGTGGGGTGGTGACCTCAATGAAACCCTAATGCTATTTCATGGTTGTGGGGTGGGAGTTGAGGGAACTCACTCGACCCCACACCTGGACAAGAACCCTCTATATAAGGCCTTATGGCGGAAATATAGTGGACCTCTCCACCCCTTGCCTCCCCTAAGCGTGTCGCCCTCCGTCCCCCGCCGTCCCCCAGCTCATAAAAGTATGGGAAAGTCCCAGCGCTGCTATGTGTCTGTGTAAAACATAATACTGTCGGCAGTCCTGACTGAGTCCTCCGCCACTACAGCGACAGATGTTTTATTTAGAATCCAAAAACACTGTCTAGGTAATTTGCTTAAAGGAGGGGAAACAGAGAAGAGAGTGCTGTTGCGGTGTGACGACCATGCCAGAGCACGTGAGGGAGAGAGAGAGCAAGAGACCAGCCTTGTAGAGTTTCCACTCCTCAGCTCTGTCATGATATTTCCTCTCTCCAAAATCAGCTCTTTCTCACACTCCTGTTTTTCACCGTCTCTCTCTCTCTCTCTCTCTCTCTCTCTCTCTCTCTCTCTCTCACAAACACTGTTAATCTCTGTCACAATCTCCTTCCTATCGCTTTACTCTATGTCTATCTAGCCTTGTCTATTTCAAACACTCTAATTCTCTCTCTTTCTCCCTTTCTCATCCGTTTCTTTCCCTCTCATTGTCTGACTGACTGTTGGCTATAAGACCAGGTGGTGTTCCTTCTGCTCTTCTCCCCCACTCTCTTTTTCTCCCCTCCTCCCTCCGTCTCAACAGGGGGTGCAGATTGACCCTGCTCGTTTAAGTGTGCCTCATGGGGGGGAAGAAGATGGGTCTAGGAAAATGGGCAAGTCACTCACACACAATCACCAACACATATACTGTAACTCACTAACACGAATACCAGCACTATGCGCTATTGAGAAGTTTCAAATGTAAAAACATGGCAGTTATTCATTTACTAGTGAGTAATACCACAGTGTGTGTCATATACTGTAAATGTGTGTGCGTATGTGTGTTTGTGTGTGTGTGCGTGCGTGCGTGAGTGAGTGCATGCTCGCGTGTGTATGTGTCATATTGTACTAAGCAGAGATCTGGTCTAGTGCGCTGTACTAGGGAAGAGTTAAACCCCACACTGGTTGCTGTGGACGTCTTGGCAGCCTCCCCATAATGACAATCCCAGATCGCTATTATCAGAGGTAATATGGATGCCCAGTGCAGCCCCCTCCTCTACACCCCACTCCTCCCCATACACCTCGCCCTTCTCTGTTGCCAATGGGAATCCAGCTCACTTTCAACAGCTATCCATGTTTAATTATTATTGTTTATTATGGTAAATGGGATTTTACACGCACCGCTCTAATATTACATGGGGGTCACTCAACCAATATGGAATAGCTGTTACTCAATCCGCATGTTCTCATCCCCGACCTCCACAAACACAGACGTGCACACAGAGACGTACACACACACACACACACGGACAAGCACACACCCACACACATAAAAACGCACATACGCGCACGCACACACACCCACACATACAACATGCATGCGCATACACACACATACACACATAGCCCTGGGCTACGCTTCTCTGCGTGGCCCACCCACGCCACACACCAGGAGTTCCCTTACACACTCACCCTGGGAGAGAACGTGGAGCTAAACTCTTCAGCAGACCCAGGTTCTCAACCCAACTCAATAACAGGCTGGGATCCACAACAGCAATGAATGCAGCCGTCTACAGGGTCTACTCTGTGAGTATTTGGTTGTGGGTGTTATGTAAAAGTGTATGTGCCCATTTTATACAGGTATAAATGTAAATGTACAACAAACGAATGAAGATGGTGAGGGAGTGATAGAGTGACTGAATGACTGACTGACTAAATGTGTGACTGGGGGTTCAGTAGCTTGGTTTAGAGCTTTGTCTGACGAGAGAAATGCAGGCAGAGTGTGTGTGTGTTTGTGTGTGTGTGTGTGTGCGTGCGTGCGAACGGCGCTGGAGGGATTGAATGTCCGGGGCTCCAGGGCTCCCTTCCTGCCTCTCTCTATCTATCTCCAAGACGCTTGTCAACCTCAAGGGGTAGGTAGACAGAGTGGGAAAAACACTTTGTACTTGGATTCTGTGTGATACTTCAATCTGCCTCCTTTTGTGCCTCTTTCTGTCCGCTCACAAAGAGAGTTGCTAATCCGGAGCTCAAAGGAGAGCTGGCTTTTCCTGTGTAATTACAGACGCAACACAACACTCTGTCTGCCAAGCAATTACAGCTGCCACACGGGAGAGATGGAGGAGAGGGAGAGAGAGAAAGTAAGGGGTAAAGGGGAAAAAGAGGTTGAAACTGTAATATCGAGTTCAGTCAAATTGCTATCAAAGGAATGTCTTGGCCACACACACACACACACACACACACACACACACACACACACACACACTATCATTGTGGGGACTTAAAATTGATTGCCATTCAAAATCCTATTTTCCCTAACTCTAAACCTCACCTTAATCCTAACCCCAACCCTAACCTTAACCATAACCCTAACCGTATACAGGGAAAGAGCAGCGGTGAAATTTCCCTTTGTGTCCATTAATATGCTATTAACATCTATGTGTCATACAAATCTAGAATTTCCTCCCTACACTCAAATACGAGCATTTCTGCATCTCGCTGGTAGAAATGGGCCATCTACATTTCCTGGCTGTAAGCAAACCACAATATTCAGAATTCATAGAGATTTCAGGATGTAGTACTGCCCCTGTCAAGGAGGATCCAGTTGAGAATGGGTATCAAAAGGTAGCTAGCTAATGATACTCCCTGGACTAGCCATTCATTCACGTCAGCTTGCCCTATTTATTTTTGTGTCGAAAACAACCGTAAAATGTAGTCATGGTGGGGTGCTCAGTACTTGGATGTGCAAACTACAAGCAAGTAACATTTCATTGGTTACCTTACTAAGAAGTCAAGCAGAGGTAATGTAGCTAACTTAGCTAGCTAGCTAATTAGATAGCTAACTCTATTTGTTTATCTAACCCCAAATCTATCTAGCTTTCATAGTATGCTGGGTAGACATTCCAAAGCAAATCACTGTAATTAGCCAGCTGCTATCTGGCGAGCTAACATTAGCTATGTTCGGTTACGTTAGCTACAGACTACCAGAACATATCTAACCGTTAGCTAGCTGACTAACTACCGCAGAGGCTAACGTGACTGGCCTATGTGTTCTATTCACAGAGTCCGATTCCATCAACATCTGCAGCGGCATAAACATCGAGCTCAGCACCAGGAACCTTTGCTAAATCTTTCCATGACTCCATGATGAGCAAGTAAATATACTGGAGCCAGGCATCAACATGGTCTGTGTCTTGCTGTCATAGTTGTTGTGTTTATAAGTAGGCTATAACTTCTACTGTAGTTTTTCTAAGTCTAAGTCTGAGAACATCTGAGTTATAAGTAAGGAGGGATTGGTGTGGGTGACTGACTGGTGTCTTTTGGGGGTGGGTTTTATATGTGAAGGTTAGTATGCATGATCTATTGACATGAGGGGGATGGGTGGATGTAGTACCTTGTTTGAGTTTGTATTGATGGGGACAAAATTGTAAAATGTTGGCTAATCACTAACAAGTCTATGTCCTACAGACTAATCCTACTGCTGCTGCACTTGCGAAAAGATTGCAGTCAGAGTGCAGTGTAACTGCAGTTATAGTGTAGTATAAGTGCAGTTATTTTTGCAATTACTGCGTCCAAAATAGCACAGTCGACTGCAGTTACTGCACCTTTACTGCAGTTTCAAAATATGTATATTTTTTGTAAAGGTGATGATTTAGTAGTACAGATCCTGTAGACCCATTGGATGAAAGCTTTCAGCCGGGAACACGTTCAAGCTCAACATCATCTGACTCAGATGAGGAAAAGACTGCACATGGCTGGCAAGAGCCAAAGTGTATAGTCTATGAGTCCAAGGTCAGCTGCCATTGCCCAACACAAAACAAGGTTCACGCTGCCTGGAAGATTCAGCCAACACAACATCCATATTCAGTTACACTGATGTTGTAGTATAATATAGAATGCCTAGTATGCTCACAATAGCATTGTGGTATAGATATTGCTAGATATTGAACATACCGTGCCTTCGGGAAAGTATTCAGACCCCTTGACTTTTTCCACATTTTGTTAGGTTAAAGCATTATTCTAAAATGGATTATATCGTTTTTTTCCCTCATAAATCTACACACATTACCCCATAATGACAAAGCAAAAACAGGTTTTTAGAAATGTTTGCTAATTTATCAAATACAATAAAAACTGAAATATAACATTTACTTAAGTATTCAGACCCTTAACTCAGTACTTTGTTGAAGCACCTTTGGCAACGATTACAGCCGCGGGTATTCTTGGGTATGACAATACAAGCTTGGCACACCTGTATTTGGGGAGTTTCTCCCATTCTTCTCTGCAGATCCTCTTAATTAATCTCAGTCAGATTGGATGGGGAGCGTCACTACACAGCTATTTTCAGGTCTCTCCAGAGATGTTAGACTCAAGGACGTTCAGAGACTTCTCCCAAAGCCACTCCTGCATTGTCTTGGATGTGTGCTTAGGGTCGTTGTCCTGTTGGAAGATGCAGGTGTTCATCAAGGATCTCTCTGTACTTTGCGCTGTTCATCTTTCCCTCGATCCTGACTAGTCTCCCAGTCCCTGCCACTGAAAAACATCCCCACAGCATGATGCTGCCACCATCATGCTTCACCTTAGGGATTGTGCCAGGTTTCCTCCAGATGTGACGCTTGGCATTCAGGCCAAAGAGTTAAATCTTTGTTTCATCAGACCAGAGAATCTTGTTTCTCATGGTCTGAGAGTCTTTAGGTGCCTTTTGGCAAACTCCAAGCGGGCTGTCATGTGCCTTTTACTGATGAGTGGCTTCCGTCTGGCCACTCTACCATAAAGGCCTGATGGTGGTGCTGCAGAGATGGTTGTCCTTCTGGAAGGGTCTCCCATCTCCACAGAGGAACTCTAGAGCTCTGTCAGAGTGACCGTCAGGTTCTTGGTTACCTCCCTGTGACCAAGGCCCTTGTCCCCCGATTGCTCAGTTTGGCCCGGCGGCCAGCTCTAGGAAGAGTCTTGGTGGTTACAAACTTCTTCCATTTAAGAATGATGGAGGCCACTGTGTTCTTGGAGACCTTCAGTGCTGCAGAAATGTTTTGGTGCCACAGATATGTGCCTCAACACAATCCTGTCTTGTAGCTCTACGGACAATTCTTCCTTCTTGGTTTTTGCTCTGACATGCACTGTCAACTGTTGGACCTTATATACACATGTGTGCCTTTCCAAATCATGTCCAATCAGTTAAATCCCGAATGAAGTTGTAGAAACATCTCAAGGATGATCAATGGAAACAGGATGCACCTGATCTCAATTTCGAGTCTTATAGCCAAGGGTCTGAATACTTATGTAAATAAGGTATTTCTAAAAACCTGTTTTCGCTTTGTCATTATGGGGTATTATGTGAAGATTGCTGAGGATTTTTTTTTTTTAATCCATTTTAGAATAAGGCTGTAACGCAACAAAATGTGGAAAAAAGTCAAGGGGTCTGAATACTTTCTGAAGGCACTGTATGTATATAATGGAGTTCGATAAAAGGTTTTATATAATCTTTTTTACAACTGTACTAACTGACAAGTGACTAAATGATTCCATCTACATCAAAAACTAAATATCAAATCACATGCGCCAAATACAACGTGTGTGGACTTTACAGTGAATTGCTTACTTAGTAACCTTTCCCAATGATGCAGAGTTTATAGAATAATAATAATAATAATAATAATAATAATAATAAAAAATGTAATAGTAACTAACACAAGGGGAATAAAATAAAATACACAAGAAGGGAGCTATATACAGGGAGTACCAGTACCAGATCAATGTGCGGAGGTACAAGGTACTTGAGTTAGGTATGTGCACGAAGGCAGGGTAAAGTGACTAGGCATCCAGATAGATAATAATACGTGTAAAATAAAGAACTGAGTAGCAGCGGCAGATGATGAGTATAAAAGTCTGTGAGTGTGATTGTGTGTATGTTTGTGTTGTGTCGGTATGCGTGTGTGTGTATACTGTTTGAATGTGTGAGGGATTTGTGTGGGAGTGACAGTGTAGTGTGTGTGAGTGAGTGAGTATATGGTGCGTATATAAAGTCTATTGAGTGTGCGTAGGGCCAGTGCAAGACAACTGTAAAATGTAGTCATGGTGGGGTGCTCAGTACTTGGATGTGCAAACTACAAGCAAGTAACATTTCATTGGTTACCTTACTAAGAAGTCAAGCAGAGGTAATGTAGCTAACTTAGCTAGCTAGCTAATTAGATAGCTAACTCTATTTGTTTATCTAACCCCAAATCTATCTAGCTTTCATAATATGCTGGGTAGACATTCCAAAGCAAATCACTGTAATTAGCCAGCTGCTATCTGGCGATGTAATTTGTAACTTTGCAAGCTAACATTAGCTATGTTCGGTTACGTTAGCTACAGACTACCAGAACATATCTAACCGTTAGCTAGCTAACTAACTACCGCAGAGGCTAACGTGACTGGCCTATGTGTTCTATTCACAGAGTCCGATTCCATCAACATCTGCAGCGGCATAAACATCGAGCTCAGCACCAGGAACCTTTGCTAAATCTTTCCATGACTCCATGATGAGCAAATACATATACTGGAGCCATATACTCACTCACTTGTGAGTGAGTAAGTATATGGTGCGTATATAAAGTCTATTGAGTGTGCGTAGGGCCAGTGCAAGATAGAGTCATTGTAGAGTCACCTTCCGCCTGATATAGAGGTCCTGGATGGCAGGGAGCTTGCCCTCAGTGATGTACTGAGCTGTCCGCACCACCCTTTGTAGCTCTTTGAGATCAAGGGCGGTGCAATTGCAATACCAAGCGGTGATGCAGCCAGTCAAGATGCTCTCGATGGTGCAGCTGTATAACTTTTTGAGGATCTAAGAGCCCGTGCCAAATCTTTTCAGCCTCCTGAGGGGGAAGAGGCTCTGCCGTGCCCTCTTCACGACTGTGTGGGTGTGTGTGGACCATGTTAAGTCCTTAGTGATCTCGACGCCAAGGAACTTAAAAATCTTGACGCTCTCCACAACAGCCCCATCGATGTGGATGAGGGCGTGCTCTCCCATCTTTTTCGTATGGTCCACGATCAGCTCTGGCATTGAGGGAGAGGTTGTTGTCCTAGGACCACACTGCTAAGTCTCTGACCTTCTCCCTGTAGGCTGACTCATCGCCGTCGGTGATCAAGCCTACAAACGTCATGTCGTCAGCAAACTCGATGATGATGTTGGAGTCATATGCGGCCACGCAGTGAACAAGGAGTACAGGAGGGGACTGAGCACACACCCCTGTGGGGCCCCTGTGTTGAGGGTCAGTGCGGCGGAGGTGTTGTTGCCTATCCTCACCACCTGGGGCTGACCCGTCAGGAAGTCCAGGATCCAGTTGCAGAGGGAGCGTTTCAGTCCCAGGGTCCCTAGCTTGGTGATTAGCTTGGAGAAACCAATAAAGTGTTGACTTCAACTTCACATTTTGTTGGGTTACAGCCTGAATTCAAAATGGCAAACTTTTTTTTAACCCATCTACACACAATACCCCATAATGACAAAGTGAAAACATGTTTTTTCTTTTTTTTTTTGCACATTTATTGAAATTGAATTACAGAACCTTGAGTCAATACTTTGTAGAAGCACCTTTTGCAGTGATTACAGCTATGTCTTTCTGGGTAAGTCTCTAAGAGCTTTTCACAACTGGACTGTGCAACATTTGCCCATTATTATTTTCAAAATTCTTCAAGCTCTGTCAAATTGATTGTTGATCATTGCTAGAAAACCTTTTTCAGGTCTTTTTCAAGTAGATTTAAGTGAAAACTGGAACTCAGCCACTCAGGAACTTTCACCGTCTTCTTGGTGAGCAACTACAGTGTATATTTAGCCTTGGGTTTTATGTTATTGTCCTGCTGAAAGGTGAATCCTTCTCCAAGTGTCTGGTGGAAAGCAGACTAAACCAGGTTTTCCTCTCGGATTTTGCCTGTGCTTAGCTCCATTTTGTTTATTTTTTTATCCCCAAAAAACTCCACATTCCTTAAAGCTTACAAGCATACCCATAACATGATGCAGCCACCACTATGCTTGAAAATATGGAGCGTGGTACTCAGTAATGTGTTGGATTGGATTTGCCCCAATTTTGCACTCCTGAACTTATTTAGGCTCGCCATAACAAAATTGTTTAATACTTATTGACTCAATACATTTCAGCTTTTCATTTTTAATTAATTTGTAAACATTTTGAAAAACATAATTCCACTTTGACATTATAGATTATTGTGTGTAGGCCAGTGAAAAAACATCTACATTTATTCCATTTTAAATTCAGGCTGTAACACAACAAAAGGTGTAACAAGTCAATACATTCTGAAGGCGCTGCAGCTACAATCTTACTGCTAAAACAAATTATGCAGGGAGTTGGTTTATCATTTCAACTTGTATTTCTTGGCAAGTAAACATATTTCAATAAAACAGTAGCAAATAAATAGACATGGATTGTATTCAAGATAAAGTTTATTTGCTCAGGAGACCGAGGTGAATTTACACAGCAGTATGCAGGAACAGTTATGGCAATGCATAACCAAATATACTACTAACGGCTATAATAAATACTACAGTTCTACAGAGGGAATACTTGCATATGGTGTGTTTGGTGGGTGCAGTGAGGTGTTCGGGGGTCACTTTGATACAACGGGAGATTTCACATCTTAATTGTTTCCAAAATACTGTCCATCGTGTGAGGGATGAATGGCCCCAACAACACACACAGGCAAGGGGATTTAGTGTCCTGTGACTAGCTTCTTTCCACATAGAACTAACTCCAAAAAGAATCCGTAGGCCACCAAACGGTATTGCCTGTATGAGAATGACAATTCAACGCTATGAGACTTTCATGAGCAATCGTTGTGTACTGTCTATTCCTACTGTAGCAGCACAATGAATAATATCACACATCTCACAGGCACACGTTAGCAATCTAGCTACAACATACAGGTATAGTTACTCAAAGACTAATGTGTCATAAAACTAAAGTCGTTCCATTACTCTTCGTCATCATCATCACCAGTTTTGCTAATAAGAATCTCCCAATAAGATGCACTGGTGGCTAGGCTAGCTAATAATGTTAGCTAGCTATCTAGCTATAACATTAGGCTACAGTATATTTTGGGGATTGCAAACAAAGCTACCTAGCTCAACTTGGCTAGCTTGGCTTGTAGTGGTACTAGCAAGCCCTGTTACGGCCGACTCAATCGCGAAATTACACTGCACTGCACAACACTGCCTCGTGTGAAAAGAAAGCTTATATTGCTAGCTAGCTACTGACAACAAAACAACTTACTCGTTTGTCATTTAACCTCCTGGTCAAGCTGGTCTAGGCTGCCGCCGCCAGTTGATCTTGGAGGTTCTGAAGAACGTCTCCAACACACCTTCGTCCTAATCTACATCGAAACTTTGATGGTCTGTCACAGACACACGATCCATGGGATCTGCTGTGACCCTCTCCAGATAGGAACATCGTTGAGACAAGTCCAATGGCTCTATTGAACAAGGACAACCAAATGTACGCACTGCTAGCGTGATTGTGTAATCGGTGACACACAAAGGCCACCATAATTGCTACAAAACATGACTCCATTCAATTTTAGATCAGACAGCAGGCTGAATCAACCAATGAAGTCATTGGCTGAACTCTCCCAGCGCAAAAATTCAAAAATACTGCTATGGTGCATAATTATGTGACACACCTCTCATCACTCATAATTATGTAGGTAGACTGAAAAAACATTCAAAATAGTAGTGTTTAGCGGTGAAGTTTCCCTTTAACCCTAACCCACGAGGGAGAATCTTCCATGTTTTACTATCCTTGTGGGGACTTTTGGGGATTTCCAGTACCCATTAGGGTAGCAATACAAGCACACACATGCGCGCGCACGAATACGTGCAAGCACGCATGCACACACACGCATACACAAACTGTCATCAGACATACATTTTCTGACAAGTAGTCTGAGGTTTTCTCTGTGATAATCAGGGCCTGTGCATTGCTTCATGCTGATGTCACCGTTCAGAGTGCCTCTCTCTGATTTCATATTATTGTGTGCCGCCAGCTGTGGCTGAATCACCAAATCGCTTTACTCCCTCGGGACGAGGAGCCCTTTCACCCCAAACCCCTCGCTCTGATCTGCTGGATACTCTCAGGCTTTCACTCTGTGTTTGTGCATGAATGCCAAGGAGGGAGAACACTTCTGAGGTATTGTGGACATCTAAAAGTGTGTGGTGTGTGCAGTATGGTTGTGTGCAGTATGGGTGTTTGCAGTATGGGTGTTAGCAGTATGGTTGTGTGCAGTATGGTTATGTGCAGTATGGTTGTGTGCAGTATGGGTGTTTGCAGTATGGGTGTGTGCAGTATGGGTGTTTGCGGTATGGTTGCGTGCAGTATGGTTGTGTGCAGTATGGGTGTTTGCAGTATGGGTGTTTGCAGTATGGTTGTGTGCAGTATGGGTGTTTGCAGTATGGTTGTGTGCAGTATGGTTGTGTGCAGTATGGGTGTGTGCAGTATGGGTGTTTGCGGTATGGTTGTGTGCAGTATGGTTGTGTGCAGTATGGGTGTTTGCAGTATGGTTGTGTGCAGTATGGTTGTGTGCAGTATGGTTGTGTGCAGTATGGGTGTTTGCAGTATGGGTGTTTGCAGTATGGTTGTGTGCAGTATGGTTGTGTGCAGTATGGTTGTGTGCAGTATGGGTGTGTGCAGTATGGGTGTTTGCAGTATGGGTGTTTGCAGTATGGTTGTGTGCAGTATGGTTGTGTGCGGTATGGGTGTTTGCGGTATGGGTGTTTGCAGTATGGTTGTGTGCAGTATGGTTGTGTTCAGTATGGGTGTGTGCAGTATGGGTGTTTGCAGTATGGGTGTGTGCAGTATGGGTGTTTGCAGTATGGTTGTGTGCAGTATGGTTGTGTGCAGTATGGGTGTTTGCAGTATGGTTGTTTGCAGTATGGTTGTGTGCAGTATGGGTGTTTGCAGTATGGTTGTGTGCAGTATGGGTGTTTGCAGTATGGTTGTGTGCAGTATGGTTGTGTGCAGTATGGGTGTTTGCAGTATGGTTGTGTGCAGTATGGGTGTTTGCAGTATGGTTGTGTGCAGTATGGGTGTTTGCAGTATGGGTGTTTGCAGTATTGTTGTGTGCAGTATGGGTGTTTGCAGTATGGTTGTGTGCAGTATGGGTGTTTGCAGTATGTGTGTGTGTGTAAGAGAGACAAATAATGCATGTGTGTATACGCGTGTGTGAGAAAGATTGAATGTGTACGTGTATGTGCATATGCATGCGTGTGTTAGAGCAGACAAGTGTGCATGTGTGTATATGTTTGTGTATGTGTGTGTCAGCGGGGAGGAAACTGAGAAGCAGATAAGACATTAAACGGAGTCTCAGAAGTGCATGTGAAATCTCCAGCAATCCCCCTATGTTACAAACCCTGAGAGAGAGGCCACACCTGGACACAGTAAGACGCGATGTGAAGAATCACAACAAAGAAGAAAACGACAACCCAATTAGACTCTGCTGTTCACTGCTCGCCCCGCCGCCACAGCTGGTCTTTGTCTAAAGCCCAACAGCACTATACTCCCTGAGCTGTGTGTTAGTGTTTCTCAGTTGACTCCCATAGCACTGCACCTATCAACCACTGGTAATCTTGTGCCGTGGTTGATCATGTTCATGACTGCCTATGACAGATGTTATAATGTCTTATGTAGCTGTTATAAAGACTTTATGAATGCATACATACGGGAAGTTGCATTAAAGTGTTCCCAACCATAACAGGTTAGAAGTTCTTAGCTACTGTAGCTCTTGCAATGTTCAAAATGCTATCTAATACTTTATAAGAACAGTGATTGTTACTAATGGTTTAAACGGTTAGTCACTCTGTTGTCCTCCGTTTGACAATAATTCCTAAGGGTAATTATGATGCCATCTTGATGCTTAGGAATGATTGGGGTGGGCAGGGAGGGACTGCTGGAACAAACTCGATACAGTTCAGTGATTTTTGCACTGCTGTGAACTGTGACATCATCAGTTAGTGGAGCATTTATCTTTCCAAGCACAACTCTGTCTCAATCACAGGAAGTTCCCATTTAGCTTCAAAACATGTTATTCTCAACAGCCTATGTTCTCCATAAAGGACCAGAATGCTGCTATGGATGGTATCCTATACACGTGCCTAAGAATTGGTTTGCAAATATCTGACTATGAGTGATAAGGTTGTTGTGTACTGTAGTTGGTGATATATTGTTGCATATTATATAAAAATAGTTTCATGTAAATAGTTAATTGAATAACCCATATTGCAACTTATTAGTTTCCAGTTTTAATGTTACTTGCACAAGTGCAGTGAAATGCCTTTCTTGCTAACTAAAAACTCAACTATGCAATAATCAATAACAATGTATTACTAGGAAAAAAACACAAGAAATAAGAATAATAAATATGAAATACACAATAAAGTAAGTAAGCATACTAAACGTAACATGTGTAAATATTTGTATGAACATATATTTGTATGAAGTTCCACAGACATGTGACTAACATAAATTGAATAATGTGTCCCTGAACAAAGGGGGGGTCAAAATCAAAAGTAACAGTCAGTATCTGGTGTGGCCACCAGCTGCATTAAGTACTGCAGTGCATCTCTTCCTCATGGACTGCACCAGATTTGCCAGTTCTTGCTGTGAGATGTTACCCCACTCTTCCACCAAGGCACCTGCAAGTTCCTGGACATTTCTGGGGGGAATGTACCTAGCCCTCACCCTCCGATCCAACAGGTCCCAGACGTGCTCAATGGGATTTAGATCCGGGCTCTTCGCTGGCCATGGCCGAACACTGACATTCCTGTCTTGCAGGAAATCATGCACAGAATGAGCAGTATGGCAGGTGGCATTGTCATGCTGGAGGGTCATGTCAGGATGAGCATGCAGGAAGGTCGGAGGATGTCTTCCCTGTAACTCACAGCGTTGAGATGTCCTGCAATGACAACAACCTCAATCCGATGTTGCTGTGACACACCGCTCCAGACCATGACGGACCCTCCACCTCCAAATCGATCCCGCTCAAGAGTACAGGCCTCGGTGTAACGCTCATTCCTTCAATGATAAACGCGAATCCGACCATCACCCCTGGTGAGACAAAACCACGACTCGTCAGTGAAGAGCATTTTTTGCCAGTCCTGTCTGGTCCAGCGACGGTGGGTTTGTGCCCATAGGCGATGTTGTTGCTGTTGTTGATGTTTGGCGAGGACCTGCCTTGCAACAGGCCTGCAAGCCCTCAGTCCAGCCTCTCTCAGCCTATTGCGGACAGTCTGAGCACTGATGGAGGGATTGTGCGTTCCTGGTGTAACTCGGGCAGTTGTTGTTGCCATCCTGTACCTGTCCAGCAGGTGTGATGTTCAGATGTACCGATCCTGTGCAGGTGTTGTTACATGTGGTCTGCCACTGCGAGGACAATCAGCTGTCCGTCCTGTCTCCCTGTACCGCTGTCTTAGGCGTCTAACAGTACGGACATTGCGATGTATTGCCCTGGCCACATCTGCAGTCCTAATGCCTCCTTGCAGCATGCCTAAGGCACGTTCACGCAGATGAGCAGGGACCCTGGGCATCTTTCTTTCGTTTTTCAGAGTCAGTAGAAAGGCTTCTTTAGTGTCCTAAGTTTTCATACCTGTGACCTTAATTGCCTACTGTCTGTAAGCTGTTAGTGTCTTAACGACCGTTCCACAGGTGCATGTTCATTAATTGTTTATGGTTCAATGAAAAAGCATGGGAAACAGTGTTCAAACCCTTGACAATGAAGATCTGTTTATATGCAGGAAATATTTAAGAAGTCAGTTCCAATAGCATATTTACATGTGCAGGGATACTGGAGTGATGGGGGTAGATATGTATAGGGGTAAGGGCACTAGGCAACAGGATATAAGATAAACAGAGTAGATGCAGCTTGCATGTGAGGGTGGGTGTGGGTGTGTACAGTCAAATGCATGTGCATATGATGTGTGAGATAGCAAATGATGGAGCGAGTGTCTGTGTGAGACTGTATGTGTGACAATGTGTGTGAGTGTGTAGGGCCCTGTGAGTGTGCATAGAGATATTGAAATAAATGGTCAATTATGATACAAGGTAAACTGTTCAAGAGCCTGTTGGTGTCAGACTTGATGCACCGGTACCTCTTGCCATGCGGCAGCAGGGAAAATAGTCTATGTCTTGGGTGGTAGGGGTCTTTGACGATTTCCCGAGCCTTCTTTTCACACCGCCTGATATAGAGGTCCTAGATGTCAGGGGAGCTCGGCCACAGCGATGTACTGGGCTGTCCGCACAACCCTCTGTAGCCGGCATGCAATCGAGGGCGGTGATATTGCCATACCAAGCAGTCACGCCTTCTTCACGACTGTACATGTGTGTTGGACTATTTTAAGTCTTTAGTGATTTGGACACAACTTGAAAACGATCTACCTGCTCCACTGCTGCTCCATCGACATGGATGGGGGCGTGCTCGCCCCGCATTTCTTGTTGTCCACAATCAGCAATTAAAAAAAAAATATATTTTTTATTTTACTGCTGGCATGAGTTACTTGATTTGGAATAGAGTTCCATGTAGTCATGGCTCTATGTAGTACTGTGCACCTCCCATAGTCTGTTCTGGACTTGGGGACTGTAAAGAGACCTCTGGTGGCATGTCTTGTGGGGTCTTGTGCATTCAACATGTCAATACCTCTCAGAAATTCAAGTAGTGGTGAAGTCAATCTCTCCTCAACTTTGAGCCAGGAGAGATTGACATGCATATTATTAATGTTAGCTCTCTGTGCTGTGCTGCCCTGTTGTGAGTCAACTGCAATATTCACTAGTCCCTCTTTGTTGCACCTGACCACACGACTGAACAGTAGTCCAGGTGAGATAAAACTAGGGCCTGTAGGACCTCCTTTGTTGATAGTACTGTTAAGAATGCAGAGCAGTGCTTTATTATAGAGATCTTCTCCCCATCCTAGCTACTGTTGTATCAATAGGTTTTGACCATGACAGTTTACAATCCAGGGTTAATCCAAGCAGTTTAGTCTCCTCAACTTGCTCAATTTCCACATTATTAATTACAAGATTTAGTTGAGGTTTATAGAGTTTAGTGAATGATTTGTCCTAAATACAATGCTTTTAGTTTTTGAAATATTTTGGACTAACTTATTCCTTGCCACCCATTCAACTAACAGCAGCTCTTTGTTAAGTGTTGCTGTCATTTCAGTCACTGTGGTAGCTGACGTGTATAGTGTTGAGTCATCCGCGCATACACACTGGCTTTACTCGTTAGTAAAGATTGAAAAAAGTAAGGGGCCTTGACAGCTGCCCTGGGGAATTCCTGATTCTACCTGGATTTTGTTGGTGAGGCTTCCTTTAAAGAACAACCTCTGTGTTCTGTTAGACAGGTAACTTTTTATCCACAATATAGCAGGGGGTGTAAAGCAAGAACACATACACTACCGTTCAAAAGTTTGGGGTCACTTAGAAATGTCCTGGTGTTTGAAAGAAAAGCAAATTTTTGGTCCATTAAAATAACATCAAATTGATCAGAAATACAGTGTAGAAATTGTTAATGTTGTAAATGACTATTGTAGCTGGACATTTTTTTATGGAATATGCAAAACACCAGTCTCAACGTCAACAGTGAAGAGGCGACTCTGGGATTCTGGCCTTCTAGGCATAGTTGCAAAGAAAAAGCCAAATCTCAGACTGGCCAATTAAAAGATTAAGATGGGCAAAAGAACACAGACACTGGACAGAGGAACTCTGCCTAGAAGGTCAGCATTCCAGAGTCGCCTCTTCACTTTGAGACTGGTGTTTGCGGGTACTATTTAATGAAGCTGCCAGTTGAGGACTTGTGAGGCGTCTGTTTCTCAAACTAGACACTCTAATGTACTTGTCCTCTTGCTCAGTTGTGCACCGGGGCCTCCCACTCCTCTTTCTATTTGGGTTAGAGCCAGTTTGCGCTGTTCTGTGAAGGGAGTAGTACACAGCGTTGTACGAAATCTACAGTTTCTTGGCAATTTAAATCAATATCGGTGGGTTTTGTGACAAAGGAACCATCTGATTCAATGAATGATGGAGCGGAGTTTGCCTTTTTCCCCAAAATGTCATTGAAGGCGCTCCAAAGCTTTTTACTATCATTCTTTATGTCATTTATCTTTGTTTCATAGTGTAGTTTCTTCTTCTTTTTATTCAGTTTAGTCACATGGCTTCTCAATTTGCAGTATGTTTGCCAATCAGTTGTACAGCCAGACCTATTTGCTTGGAGGGTATAATGGTGTTGAACACTGAGCTGTAGTCAATGAACAGCATTCTCACATAGGTATTCATCTTATCTAGGTGGGTGAGGGCACTGTGGAGAGCAATTGAAATTGCGTCATCTATGGATCTGTTGGGGTGTATGCAAATTGGAGTGGGTCTAGGGTGGCTGGGATGGAGGAGTTCATGTGTGCCATAACCAGCCTCTCAAAGCACCTCATGATTACAGAAGTGAGTGCTAGAGGGCGGTAATCATTGTGGCCTGAAGTCTTAGAGTTCTTAAGAACAGGGATGACTGTGATCATCTTAAAAAGCGTGTGGGGATTACAGACAAGGAGAAGTTTAAAATTACAGTGAATATTCATGCCTCCCAGCTGTTCTGCGCATGCTCTGAGAACGCGCCCTGGAATATTGTCAGGGTCCGCGGCCTTGCGGGTGTTGACCTGATGAAAGACCTTTCACACGTCGTCCTTGGAGAGCGAGATCACCCAGTCCTTTGGGTCGGTGACAGCCCTCACACCCAGCTCAATGTTTTCAAGGCGTGCATAAAATGCATTGAGAACGATGTGTTGAACATTGCAGTCGTATCCAACTTGATAATTTGAGAATAGAACTGACCCCCATTGGCTCAGGCTCAGATGATGCCGGAGTCTCGTTGGGTCCAGCAGAGATGTTGAGACATGTTTTATGATGGGCCAGATGTCTTTAGAGTGGAGCCAGGCACTAGGTTGGCCTAGAGGGTGTGTGCGTGTGTGTCTTCCTTAGTTACCACATAGAAAGCCGAGCTCTGCCTAGGACCACACTGTCTTTATTTATCTCAGCGGTTACTTAGATATCCGCCATGTCATATTTCTACCTGGGCATCCTGCCTGTCTCCCTCTCACTCTCAAGGTGAGAAGCGTCATACCAGAACAAACTGACTCAAACCTCCCACGTCCTTTTAATGCTGTTCATACTCCTTCCATCTCTCTTTCCTTTCCTGCATCCTATCTGTGCACACACTCCCTCTTTTTCCCTCCTCATCTGCAGACTCTCTTTTGTTCCCTTCTTAGTCCATCTCTGGCAGTTACTCTTCTGGAGAGTTATTAATTTCTGACAAATACTGTAAATGTATATTCACGGAGTACTAACAGCGTGCCATTCTAGCTTACCTCCATAGCTTTTCACAGTAAGAAATAGAGAGAGATGCATTCAGTGCTTGTGTTGGAGATGAAAATGACAGCCCACTCATGCAGCATAAGAAAATCATACTGTTATTGTTTTGCTCAATGGGAGTAGCAAATAAATCTGTTTTTGAAACTTCTTTCTCAACATCTCTTGATTTCTCAACATCTCTCTCATTTATGTAATATCACGCTTCAATTAACACAGATTAACAGCGAAAAGAAAAGGTGAATTGCGTTATTCCCTTGTAATTTAAATAATTTATTTACCACTAGAGTACAACAACAATAATGTGTTTCAATACATCATAGTGGGTCAACAACAACAAAAACATAATCATCCTAAACAACAACAACGAAAAATAATAGCTCTATCATGACAACACTGGTGCCTCGCACCTCTTCCTGGTTTTCCAGGAAGTCCACTGGTCGGTGCCCAAAGGGGGGTGGGGTTAGGGTCGGGGTAGTGTCACCTACACTTCCTGCTCTAAGTCACATCATCAACACTCCTCATTTAATAAGGGGGAAGTAACGACTAATAAAAAATAAACAAATAAAAACAGAATCAAAATAGCGTCAGTGCAATTCTTTGTATCCAACAATTTTTATTCCTACAAAGGACAAAAACCTATGACTGAATAACGGCTTTACACTTTGAGGGAGGCGGGCGAGACAAAGCTTTTCGGATGCAAATGAGCAGATACAACGCTGGTGTCCATAACAACTACTGCACACCTGTAAATATGACCCTTGACCTAATGGAATGGTCTCAAAGGTTCATGGAGAATCTCTGAACCAGGTCACATCTACTGTCCATTCTCACCTATTGTGTCCCTTCTCTCTAATTGTCACTACAACACTACTATACCTCCCTAACTACTATACCTCCTATTCCCATACCACTGCATCATATAGACAACGACAACCCTGTTCTACTCAGAACAATCCAACATATCCACAGAAATCTTAAACGTGTGTTTATGATGACATACCTTGTGTAGTTGATGGAATCCCTGTTGGGCTTCCTAAAGCATTCGAGATTCAATGCACAAGGTAAACAGAGCTCAACATTACTTTGGGACACTTTTCTTGTTTACTTTTTTGTTATCAAAATGTCAGGACTGTTCATTCCAGCAGAGTTTGAATATGTTGCCTGCTGCAGGGTTTGGGATGGGTGTGTGTGTTTTGTATGAGTATGCCTGTGTGAGGATGAGTCTCTGTTGAAAAGGTAGGCATACTAGGTGTGCTTATTTTCTTTTGTTCTCTGTCTCTCTCTTACAGTCTCCTAGCCTCTTTCTGCCTTGCGTGGCTGTTACAGCACATATAAACAGCATATGGGATGCGATTATAACATTGCTATGTTATAACATATTAGTAAACTGACATTGGGAAGTGGATTCATCCACCACTTCTCGAGAGAGTTGAAAACACGTTGGGTGCTAACCATAAAACACTGGATATTAAATAGGCAAAACAATTATCAAAAATCAAAACAAAATATAAAATTACAATAGTTTCAAAAGGATGCAAAACGAGACAAACAAAATCAAGGAGATGGCTTGCTTTGAATGTTGAAACCGGGGGGGTCGTCTTTGTTTCTCAGACGTATTATTTCACATATAGAAACGTATACTTTTTTCCAGTGTTTGCCGTACTCTTGCGTCTTTGTGTGACAAGTGTGTGAGGTGAGGCATGTTAACAGGGCCTTTCTGAACACAAAAACACAGGCACGCCTGTACAAAAGCCACAGCTGTGTATGTGTGTGCGTGTGTGTGTGTTTGTGTGTGTGTGTGTGTGTGCATGGATGTTTCGGGAGACATGTTGTCTGTACCTAGATCTGCTCAGCACCTTTTCCACTTGTGCTTGTAGGAGATCAAATATATCTGTACAATAGTGCAGGAGAGTAATAGTGTGACTGACTGTGTGAATGTACAGTATGTACTTGTTGATGAATGTGTGTATGTGTATATGTACAGTATCTGTATTTATGTGTGTGTACGTGTGGGTGGGTGCATACACGTGTTTATGCATGTGTGTGTGACTGAATGTGTGTGTATCCAAGTGTGTGTGTGTGTGTGTGTGTGACTGAATCTGCACAGTTCCTAGCTGCACTTGCAGGACTTGACGATCATGTTGGAGAGCTGCTCTATCTTGGGGGTCTTGCCGATGTAGTAGAGGATGGTGAGAGGTTCCAGATCCTGAGACACACAGCAGGGCGATGCTGACGCCTCCGGGTTGATGGTGTTGTACAGGCCTAGCACCTGAAGCGAAGAATCACACACAGAGGTCAAGTATGAGGCTTGATGTTGACAGAGGCAATGGTATTTGACCAGTGCTGCTTGAAACGATGAAAAAACTAAAAAGAGGAATGAGACGATCTACAGAAGAACTCCACTGCACAATGCTGCTGCAATGACCGCTGCTCCAAACTGCTACTCTCACCACTGCTCTACACTACCACTCTGACCTCTGCTGGCTCTAAACCAATCCCTTTGGATTATTTAACCTTTGACTTCTCACCTTGGAATGCTGGGTGTCAGCACTCCATAGATAGGGACAGGCCCCGGCGCAGAAATTAGCGTTGTAGCCCTTGGGCTCATGGATCCACCTCCAGCCCAGATCCTTCTTGAAGTCGATGTAGAGCGACCGCAAGCAGCAGTTATCCTGGACATTTCTGTATGTAGGAAGACAGAGAGAGTTAGGAGTGAGGGATGGATACGGTTCTGTGGGAGCCACACGTGTGTGTGTGGGTGTGTGTGTAAGAGAGAATGAATACATGCATAGCTGTGAGCAGAGAGAGTTCTGCAATAAGAACAAATTCCAACTGTGTGTGTGTCCCTAAGAGGGTGAGCTGCTGACAGAGAAGGTAACTTTTTACTAGGTATGTACAGTATCTATTAGGTGTGTGTGTGTGCATGCGCACATGCTCAGTGTGTGTGTTGATTTCCCGCCAGCAGAGTGGTGTCGGGGTCATGTGAGGATCAGTGGGGTCAGTAGGGGTCATTATGGGTCAGTACCTGGAGCAGAAGGCAGCGTCCAGGGCTCGTTTGGAGCGGTGGCTCTTGTGCTGGGACTCCAGGCGGTAGGAAGGAAGCAGCATCATGAGCAGGTGTGGAGCCTGGGCACTGTGGCGCCGCTTCCTATACACCTTCAGGTCTCCGCTGTGGTGGAAGCTGTCATCTATACCTGTCAATCACACACATACATATCATCAAAATGTTCATACAATGTCAAATCAAGTTAGGGGAGATCAAGTGTGACATTTTAAAGTGGAAATGACACCGTTTTTAAGCTTTTTAAAACCTTGAATACACTACAATTTGCATTTCCTGCTGCACAGGAGAATTCTCTGCAACAACAGAGTGATCAAATTAAGATACCCATAGGGCTCTGGTCAAAAGTAGTGCACTATATAGTGACTAGTGTGCCATTTGGGACGCACTCAAAATCATCTGTACCAGTGAATCACACAAACTGCATATCTGCTACTTACTGCACTTCTTATTTACACTTGCCAAACACATCGTTGCATAACTAGTCATGTCAGTTAGCTACATATGAATAAAAGTAAAATACAATGCACTTATCTCTCAAAATACAGATGTTCTATCTCAATTTGATCACTCTGTTGTTGCAGAGAATTTTCCTGCGCAGCAGGAAATGCAAACTATACTATTCAAGGCTTTTTCATTTCCACTTAAACATTTCAGACTTGATTTTCCAGAATGAGAAATGTATCAACCTCTTAAAATATGTCCATAATAATTCACATTTCCTGTTTCTGCAGGATTATTTTCCTGCTGTGAGAAACTGGTCAAATTAAGAGAGCATCTGTATGCCTGTAGAGTAACACACATATACTGTCCAATACATACCTGCAAAGCGGGTTTCCAGCTCCTCACTCTTATTGGGGATGATGTAGTTGTTTGAGGGCACAAACGTACAGCACGGACAGTGCAAGCTGATCTTGAATCCACTGTTTCTGTCTGGGGAGAAAAATAGACAGGATTGTTCATATACAGCAGGCCAATGAGATTTCAGCATCATGTATGATCAGTGATTCAGCTGTAGTATAGGAAGTCAAAACTTCTGCGTCCTACCTCTGTGAAGCAACCATTCACTGACTGCCTCAGTCACGTCAAAAGACAGCCACTCCCCCTCCGTGCGCGTTCGCACCACCTTGCTGTCGATGTAGCGCTGCGTCGGGGACGCCAGGTCCTTGTGACTCAAAATCTGTGGAAACAACAACAAGTCCTATGTATGAGAACAACCTGGAGGTAAATGCTGGTAAGAGTCCCAGAAGTCACTCCTGGTTCAGTTACTCGGGTCTAGTAGTGGTCCCCCCAGTCTCCAAGACTGCTCTCTCCCTGATCGATTGAGCAGGTCTAGGAGGAGCAGAGCTGGGCCGGAAACAGATGCCGGACAGAGCGTTGTTATTCTGCTGTCCTTCATAACCATGTATTTATGTTGGCCATGCTCTCCTTAATGTGAAAAACACTGCTCCTCTACTCCTCCACTGTCTGCTACACCACTGAGATCTACTGCTGCTACAGGGAAGCCTGATGACAGAAGAGAGGAGGGAGGGAGAAGAGGAAGGGGAAAGGCGAGAGAGAGGCAGAGCGAGAGTGAGAGAAAAAGGAAAGAGAGGTTGAGACTAGTCAAAATCTCTGAAAAGTAAGCCTACAGAGATTGGGGCCAATTGCTTACAAACCCTTGAAATGAGAGACAGACATGGGGGCCCATCTACCTGGATGGCCACTTACTTCAACATATCTAGGCCCTAGCTATCTTTCCTCTAGGCCCTGGCTAGTCTTCACTAGTCCCTGGCGAGTGAACCATCTCAGGGCCCGATCACTCCTCAACAGACATGGCATAGAGAAAACCTTCCTAGTAGTTAATGTATAGTAACACTGTATCTCTGAAAAATACATAATTATGTATAGGCTCAATTCCACTCTGTATCTGAATGTGTGTGGAACTACACACGTCAGTGTAAGGTTTGGGTGTCCAGTTCATGTACAGCACGACTTGAATGTATTACTGAAGGTTATCAGTTGATGTCCTTGGAGAAACTCTCCCTGGTTGCACCGGCTCAATCCATCCTCCCTCACACGCTTTCAATCGCCTGTGTTCGCGTGAGAAAATGCTCCATGTTGAGCTGTGTTTAGGCCACCTGTCATTCCCCTGGCTGGACATAAACACTACCACGCCCTGGGAATGGGCTGGTGCCGACGGTCCTACACCGTGTGGAGGCAGTAGACGCTGGGCTGGCTGGCCCGGAGCACAGCCCCCGGAGACTCAGCACCGGGTCTAAATCACCGCTCTGCATTCCACACTCCTCTCTCCACTCACAAATAACGCTGGACTGATCCATGAGCTGCCCGGCTCCCGACACTACTGACTCACACATTTCTTACAGGCCCACGCTGAGCTTTATAATGCCTGTGTGTGTGTGCACGCATGTACACTCAAGTACGGCATATAGTAATTTAGTGGTAAGCATTTAGTCATCTATTTCATACTGGTCTGAAGTGGTAAAACTTAAAAACAAAAAGTAGTATATTTGTGGAATACCACCATATTATTATTCATGCTGTGCCAGGTGTGCTAATAGAGATACAGTATGTATATAGTATGGAGTGGTTGAGTAAAGACTAAAGGAATAGACACACCATAACGTACATCAGCCGTGCACAGTAAATCACCTGTTGGGTGTCGATGAACTGTGGCGATTGAACTTGTAGAATCGTCGGGAAATTAACAGAAAATGACAGCTGTTGTACTGTGGTCAGAGGTGATAAGATGGCCACTCACTGCTTTTAACCATTCGCTGGCACGGTCTGTTTTGCCCTTCAGTGGAGATCACACTAGATCCAGCTCAAGAGTGGTTCATCAACTAGGTTTTCATCCAATTGGCTAACGATTTTCATGCAAATACTCAAAAATCCGGATACAAACAATATGCACATTTTCCCACTAGAGATGAGTTTCCATCAAATTGACTTGTCGGGGGATAAAAAGCTGTGCGTGATGACATAGTGCACATAAAAATACCTTTTGCGGTTAAATTCCCATGTCCCGAATTAAAAAAGTAAAGTGGGTTTCCAATGCATTTTCAACTCTACTGATGGTTTTCTCTCAAAAGATGTTGCGTTATATAGCGAGTGTGCCCACTCTGGTTTTGACACATGCTCTAGCCAACAGCTCGCAGATTCAGTGCGGTTAGGACTATAGCCTACGTGATGAGATTACTATGGTCAAAAGAGCAAGATCATTTTTATTTGTGAAGTGGCAACCAAGCATCGATCATCATGCCACCAGAATAACACCCTCTATATTTATTGGAAAGGAGCATCAAACTCATCACATTGCACTTTCACCACCCTGTGAAGGTCATCATAACTTATTTAATCTGTCACCTAATAAACTGCATGGTTTCCCGACAAGTCGTAGTGGGAGGACAACACAACATGTCATCGGGTGACTCCAAGTTCACTTCCATATGATGGTTATTATATCAATATTTGTGAATAAAAGTGTTTCCACTGACATTTCTCCCATAATTAATTATGCTGACACAAAAAGATGGCAACTTGTCTAGCGTCCTTTGTTTAGTCTACATTTGGAAAGTTTACCGAAAATGTTCTGTTTCCATCAGGCTGGTCGTTACTTGGCTCATCACGCTCTAGCGACTGCTTGTGGTGGGACAGGCACCTGCAGGCTGACTTCGGATGTCAGTTGAACCGTGTTTCCTCCGACACATTGGTGCGGCTGTTTTACAGGTTAAGCAGGCGGGTGTTAAGAAGTGTGGCTTGGCCGGTCATGTTTCGGAAGGACGCATGACTGGACCTTTGCCTCCCGAGCCCGTTGGGGAGTTGCAGCGAAAAAGGGGGTTAAAAAAATTAATAAAAATAAAATAAAAAAAAGGTTGGATGGAAACCTGGTTAGAGATGAGGACAGAAGGGAGGTTAACCTGGTACAGTTCAATCCTCTGTTCAGACACGCGGGCCTTGGGGTTCTGGAGGCGGAAGACGCGTAGCTCAGCCTTGACCAGGTTAGAGGCATTCTTCTCCATGGAGGTCACGTCGAAGGTGAGCCGTCTGTAGTATGGGTTGTAGTGCGTGGGAGAGATGACATCTGAAACACAGGAAGGAGGACAGAGTTTAGCAACACGACTAACAATTTTGTTTGTGTGTGTGTAAAGACAAGACCAATCCAAATGTAATGACTGACAGGGTTGGAAATTCTTCCCTACTTTTACTCTTCCCCAGTTTAGTCACTCACTGTGTCCAGTTGAGAGGTCATAAAAAGGCAAAATGACATTCACTCTCATCTTTGCAACTTCAAAGAATGGTCAAATTCTCATAGTAAGAATTGATGCCATTCGCTCTCTTGCAAAGTTAAGACACACACATCTCCCTGTCTCTCGCGAGGGTCACTTGGGGGTAATGCTGCAGTTCATATGGTTCATATGGTTCCGGAACCCGGTACTATGGTAATGCTGACTGAATACACCCGAACATGTGTGTAGCTCTGTGTAAGTATCTGATACGGGACCTGCACAGTAGTACTGTAACACTCGCACACAACTCAAAACCATGTGTGGTGGAAGCGTGTGTTTGACAGAAGCTTACACAGTAGAACCGGGTGACACACTTAGCACTGACAACCCTGTGTGTAGTGGTGCGCCTGACAGCCGTGTTTGGGCGCAGAAAGTAATGCAACACACGTAATGCTGGGAACCATGTGTGCGGTGGTGTGTGTTTGACAGTTCCCTACACCACGGTGTATTAGGAGGCCCGGAGCCTTAAATTGATGGCTGCAACGTTAGGCAGAAGCCCAGGATTAGCCAGCCACCATGGTTTGTTTAAAGAGAGTATACAACCACAACGACCATCAAGACAGGAGGGAGAGAAGGGGTAGAGAAACTGCTAAGCAGTTGTACTTGGAGCCAGACCTTAAAGGACAACTACAGCCAAAATACCATTTACTTTACTCAACACTGGAATAAATTAGTTTAATTATAATAGCTTGCGTGTGTGCGGTTTGTGTGCGTGTTAAACACAAAGCTATGACAATGCCCTTGTGTCAGAGGGAGCATGTGTGAGGTGACTGTGTCTAATGTAACCTTTGACCTTCTTAGTGAGATCCCCATTCAGGTCTCTCACAGGCACCTACCAAATACCTGTCCCAGGGTCATGTTTCAGAGCAGATCCTGTCTTTTTTTTTATCAGTCTATCAATCTTTTTTTCTCTCTCTCTCTGTGTTGCGCCAGTGACCAATGGTCTGGGTGCGCCAACACGAAGCCTTCTCTGTGTGACCAGAGAGTCAGATGAGCCAAGACTAACTACGCTCTTGCTCGCTTCCTTCCCATCCGTCAACAGAGAAGGTCACACTTCCAAGTCCCAATGGGCCAGCTTAAGGCGGTGTGTAACTTCTACACAGCAGCACTGCCTCGTGAATGATGCCGCTGTGCTTAACACAACACTGGCCGCATTGACTGAGGGCACAGGAAATAGTGCAGCTGGACTAACCACAATGAACACGCACTCACCTAATGTACAGGTCTGGATATCCATTCGCACACATACAATCTATTTGCATACACTTCAAACAGACATAGACTACCGGTCAAACGTTTTAGACCACCTACTCATTCAAGGGTTTTTTCTTGATTTTGACTATTTTCTACATTGTTGAATAATAGTGAAGACATCAAAACTATGAAATAACACATATGGAATCATGTAGTAACCAAAAAAAGTGTTAAACAAATCAAAATATATTTTATCTTTGAGATTCTTTAAATAGCCACCCTTTGCCTTGATGACAGCTTTGCACACTCTTGGCATTATCTCAACCAGCTTCATGAGGTAGTCACCTGGAATGCATTTCAATTCACAGGTGTGCCTTCTTAAATGTTAATTTGTGGAATTTCTTTCCATCTTAATGTGTTTGAGCCAATCAGTTGTGTTGTGATAGGGGGGTATAGGGTGGTATACAGAAGAAAGCCCTATTTGGTAAAAGACCAAGTCCATATTATGGCAAGAACAGCTCAAATAAGCAAAGAGAAACGACAGTCAATCATTACTTTATGACATGAAGGTCAGTCAATACGGAGAATTTCAAGAACTTTGAAAGTTTCTTCAAGTGCAGTCGCAAGTTACCAACCTCAGAAATTGCAATCCAAATAAATGCTTCACAGAGTTCAAGTAACAGACACATCTCAACATCAATTGTTCAGAGGAGACTGTGATTCAGGCCTTCATGGTCGAATTGTTGCAAAGAAACCACTACTAAAGAACACCAATAATAATAAGAGACTTGCTTGGGCCAAGAAACACCAGAAATGGATATTAGACCGGTGGAAATTTGTCCTTTGGTCTGGAGTCCAAATTGGAGATTTTTTGGTTCCAACATCTCCACATGTGTATTTTCCACTGTAAAGCATGGAGGAGGAGGTGTTATGGTGTGGGGGTGCTTTGCTGGTGACACTGTCTGTGATTTATTTAGAATTCAAGGCACACTTAACCAGCATGGCTACCACAGAATTCTGCAGCGATACGCCATACCATCTCGTTTGGGCTTAGTGGGACTATCATTTTTTTTTTTAAACAGGAAATGACCCTAAACACCTCCAGGCTGTGTAAGGGCTATTTTACCAAGAAGGAGAGTGATGGAATGCTGCATCAGATGACCTGGCCTCCACAATCACCCGACCTCAACCAAATTGAGATGGTTTGAGATGAGTCGGACCACAGAGTGAAGGAAATGTGCTCAGCATATGTGGGAACTCCTTCAAGACTGTTGGAAAAGAATTCCAGGTGAAGCTGGTTGAGAGAATGCCAAGCGTTTGCAAAGCTGTCCTCAAGGCAAAGGGTGGCTATTTGAAGAATCTCAAATAAAAAATATATTTGGATTTGTTTAACACTTTTTTGGTTACTACATGATTCCATATGTATTATTTCATAGTTTTGATGTCTTCACTATTATTCTACAATGTAGAAAATAATAAAAATGAAGAAAAACCCTTGAATGAGTAGGTGGTCTAAAACTTTTGACTGGTAGAGTACATACCCCACCAGACACGCCACAACAGGATTCTTCAAGGTACCCAAACCAAAAACAGATTTAATGCATTGCTCAGTTATGTATAGAGCCATGTCATCGTGGAATGCTCTGCCACCAGATGTTACTCAAGCAAAACACCAGTTTAGCTTTAACAAAATGATCAAAAATACATTATCACAGCACCTCCTCTTTCTAAAGATGTAATTTAACTGTACTGTATATAAGAATATGAATATGTATATATGACTAGTGTGTAAATTGTATTTTTTGTTGTCTCCATGTGTCTTTCCTATAACTTTTATTTAATAAAAACATTTATATATAATTTAATGTGATATCTTATGTTGTTCTTGTCTATAACTGTTCTGTACTTCGTTATGTATTTGTACGTTTTATGTGGACCCCAGGAATAGTAGCTGCTGCATGTACAGTAGCTAATGGGGATCGTACTAAACTAAACAAACACACGCAAGCACACACACACACACAAAGCTACTGTATATCCAATATATACATATGGAATGCTCTCTCACACAGAACTACTGCACAATAGGTCATTTTACTCAACAAAACATAAACAGTCAAGCAGACACACACACACACACACACACACACACACAACACAGTAATACATCCTCCCTGAAGTCAACTGGGGAATTCTGGGTGACTCAATAAGCCAACCACTGGTTGACATGAGGTTCAGTGGCAGAGAGAGAGTCAGTCAGACCACGGTAACACTGATTTATACGAACGTGACACCAAAATGATCCACCACAACTGGCGCCGCTGTGGTCTGTCTGTGTGCACTGCACGCGGGCTCATTCAGGGAATTGAGACGCGAGGAGGCAGTGGTGATGTCACACACGGAACGGAACCCACCAAGCGCAGGCTAATTGGGAGGGGGTGAGGGGGTTGGTTAGAGGGGTTGCACTATACTTTCATTAACCAGACCAAGGCCTTCCTTCCCTCTTTCCTCCCAGACGGGAGCCTGATGTCACATGAGAGCTGTCACACACAGCGAATAAACAGCCCCCTGATCCCTCTAATCATTCCCTTCATTACTCATCACTTCCATGACATCACAGGCCAATGGCAAAATAGTCAGGCATGTGCTGCTGGGAGAAAAAGACTATACTGTCCCCATGTATATTCAGAAGCCAAGCAATGATTGTCATGGACTTTTCAAAAATAAACACATACTTTTTATTTATTTATTTATTATCACATTTTTCAACCAGGCAAGTCAGTCATGACGGCCTGGCAAGTGGCAAGTCACACAAGCAACTGAGGGAGGAAAAAAACTAGGCCCATCTTTCAGGGATCACACTGTGGGATCACACTCATAACAATACACCGTGAATTTCTTCCTGTGCAGGGAGGAAGACATTTGTCCTGGGATACTTAAAACATCAGCTTCCTTCCTGAGAGGAAAGAGAGGGCAGTGTGCTGGGCTTGGCTGGACTCTCTCTCCACCTTGTGCTGCTGACACAGACTACTGCCATGGCAGGTTAAAGCAACACCAGTGGGTTGGTGTGGTTACAATGGCTGAGTTAGCTGGAAGAGGGTGCCTGTGACACCATGGTTGTGGGGTTGGTTCTTGTATAGGCCACATCCAAGACTTAGACAATCTAATGTGCCCTATTATAACATTTATTGATAATAACCTATATACATACAGTGCCTTCGGAAAGTATTCAGACCCCTTGACATTTTCTACATTTTGTCACGTTTTTCCTTATTCTGAAATGGATTAAATAAATAAAAAATACTGAGCAATCTACACACAATACCCCATAATGACAAAGCAAAAACAGGTTTTTAGAAATGTCTGTACATTTCTTACAATGAAAAACAGAAATACCTTACTTACATAAGTATTCAGACCCTTTGTCATGAGATTCGAAATTGAGCTCAGGTGCATCCTGTTTCCATTGATCATCCTTGAGATGTTTCTACAACTTGATTCCACCTGTGGTAAATTCAATTGATTGGACATGATTTGGAAAGGCACACACCTGTCTATATGAGGTCCCACAGTTGACAGTGCATGTCAGAGCAAAAACCAAGCCATGAGGTCGAAGGAATTGTAGAGCTTCAAGACAGGATTGTGTCAAGGCACAAATCTGGGGAAGGGTACCAAAACATTTCTGCAGCATTAAAGGTCCCCAACAACACAGTGGCCTCCATCATTCTTAAATGGAAGAAGTTTGGAACCACCAAGACTCTTCCTACAGCTGGCCGCCTGGCCAAACTGAGCAATCGGGGAAGAAGGGCCTTGATCAGGTAGGTGACTAAGAACCTGATGGTCACTCTGACAGAGCTCCAGAGTTCCTCTGTGGAGATGGGAGACCCTTCCAGAAGGACAACCATCTCTGCAGCACTCCACCAATCAGGCCTTTATGGTAGAGTGGCCAGATGGAAACCCCTCCTCAGTAAAAGGCACATGACAGCCCACTTGGAGTTTGCCAAAAGGCACCTAAAGACTCTCAGATCATGAGAAACAAGATTCTCTGGTCTGATGAAACCAAGATTCAACTCTTGGTCCTGAATTCCAAGCGTCACGTCTGGAGGAAACCTGGCACCATCTTTACAGTGAAGCATGGTGGCAGCATCATGCTGTGGTGGTGTTTTTCAGCGTCAACGACTGGGAGACTAGTCCGGATCGAGGCAAAGATAAATGGAGCAAAGTACAGAGAGATCCTTGATGAAAATTTGCTCCAGAGTGCTCAGGACCTCAGACTGGGGTGAAGGTTCACCTTCCAACAGGACAACGACCCTAAGCACACAGACAAGACAAAGCAGGAGTGGCTTCAGGACAAGTCTCTGAATGTCCTTGAGTAGCCCAGCCAGAGCCTGGACTTGAACCCTATATAACATCTCTGGAGAGACCTGAAAATAGCTGCGCAGCAACGCTCCCCATCCAACCTGACAGCTTGAGAGGATCTGGGAGAGAAACGATCTGGGAGAGAATGGGAGAAACTCCCAAATACAGGTGCGCCAAGCTTGTAGCGTCATACCCAAGAAGACTCGAGGCTGTAATTGCTGACAAAGGTGATTCAACAAAAGCAAAGGGTCTGAATACTTATGTAAATGTGAAAAAAACCTGTTTCTGCTTTGTCATTATGTGGTATTGTGTGTAGAATGATGAGGAGAAAAAACAATTCAATACATTTTAAAATAAGGCTGTAACTTAATAAAATAAGGCTAAAACCTAATAAAAACCTAATAAAAGTCAAGGGGTCTGAATACGTTCCGAAGGCACTGTACACTGTATATACTTGCTCAGCAAACATCTCATTTCAAAATCATGGGCATTAATATGAAGTTGGTCCCCCCTTTGCTGCTATAACAGCCTCCACTCTTCTGGGAAGGCTTTCCACTAGATGTTGGAACATTGCTGTGGGGACTTGATTCCATTCAGCCACAAGAGCATTAATGAGGTCGGGTACTGATGTTGGGCGATTAGGCCTGGCTCGCAGTAGGCGTTCCAATTCATCCCAAAGGTGTTCAATGGGGTTGAGGTCAGGGCTCTGTGCAGGCCAGTCAAGTTCTTCCACATCAATCTTGACAAACCATTTCTGCTTTGTGCACAGGGGCATTGTCATGCTGAAACAGGAAAGGGCCTTCCCAAACTGTTGCCACAAAGTTTGAAGCACAGAATCATCTAGAACGGCAGCGTTAAGATTTCCCTTCACTGGAACTAAGGGGCCTAGCCGAACCATGAAAAACAGCCCCAGACCATTATTCCTCCTCCACCAAACTTTACAGTTGGCACTATGCATTCGGGCAGGTAGCGTTCTCCTGGCATCCGCCAAACCCACATTCGTCCGTCGGACTGCCAGATGGTGAAGCATGATTCATCACTCGCGTTTCCACTGCTCCAGAGTCCAACGGTGCATGTCATTGCGCATGGTGGTCTTATGCTTGTGTGCGGCTGCTCGGCCATGGAAACCTCTAACATGAAGCTCCCAACGAACAGTTATTGTGCTGACGTTGCTTCCAGAGGCAGTTTGGAATTCGGTAGTGAGTGTCCAGCTACACCATGGTGCTACCCTAGAAGGTGCTGTTGAGGCTTCTGTAGACATTCATTGCAAAACAGTGAGTTTTATCAGTTATTTGGTGACGTAAGTATATTTAGTATAGTTTTATCTAATAAGGATAACTTGTTTAATGTTGCACTATTTACATTTCTATGAAATTCCCTGAGTATGACGGTGCCCCCCTTCCTCTTCTGAAGAGCCTCCAGTAGCGTTAATCTTGGGGGGAATTACATTAAATATGCATCTTTCCCACGGCTCCATAGCCGGAAGGACTGTGAACTGCTCAATGTCTGCTGTGCAGTTATCTAAACAGCAGAGTCACAGGGACCTGTGCCAACCAATGCAACCCCTCCCAGCGTCATTCACTCCTCACACTGTCACTGACCTCCACTGACCCTACACACACTTCCTGCGCCCTGGCTCCACCCACATGCTTCTTGTCCCCAGAGCGGTTCCAGAACTGCAGCCAGCATCATCTTTGTCCTTTAATGCACTCCAGACATGCAGGTTTTATACAGTACACCGTGGTGTGTGTGTGTGTGAGGAGAAGTTAGACTAGCCTCCAGCTGCCCAAACTCTCTCAGTTTATTCTGAAATGACAATAAAACTGGCCTTAATTGCACACTGTTTGACAAAGTGCAATGTTTCAAGCTGTGTCTGGCTTCTACTTTACAGAGCGACATTAAGGAGAGTTTTATTTTACATGAAAGGGACTTCATGGTGCTTGGCACAGCTCAGTGAAACACCTGCAGTGGGCAAACATTTGACCTTCGAGAAAGAAAAAAACAATTTAAGGCCGAACTGTTTAATTTGGAGTTGGGCTGTGCTGGTTTCGGCTGAGCCCACTGCTCCAGCAGCACTTGACTTTGACTCCTCTTGCTAATGGTTAGCCAATATTTTTTTTTTATCTGCACAGCTTTACTTAGGATATACACACTATATTAAAATCTCATTCAACAAGCTCTTTCGTCTCCTTAACTGAAGACAAGTTGATTTTTCCTGCCCTCACTCCCTGATAATCAACAGTGCAAATCAGTGAAAAACAGCTGAAGGGTGCCTACCTAAGTTAAAATACCTAACTCACAAGGTTCTGCTCTGGAGAAAACTTGCCTGGTCCCAGGTCTGTGTGTGCTGTCTTGCCAATTCCTATGATCATTGTGATGCCAAACATTTAGCATGACAACAACCAGAAGTTAGCTATTTAGCACAAGCAGATCTGGGACAAGGCTAAAAACTGCGGTTTCAATAAAAACCTGTGGTACTAGCACAGGCTATTAGGATTTCATAACAACACCTGCAAGTGTTTTTGCAGATAAATTGGCATGGCAAACACAGTCACATACACACACACAGATATTACAGGGTGTTTTGTGGAACATTAAAACATTTGAGTTGCCTGGAGACCTTTATGGCATAACATGTGGCTTTAATAAAATATGACATTAAGTGGTATATATTTTATGAGGAGACATTCATTTTCTTCATTGTTGGAATGGTCCTACAAGCCATGAATTACGAGGAAAATATCAAAATGTTTGTTCAAATTCCCCAAAAGTCTGATTTATGACTTTGTAAAATTACCGGATGCAACTGTTTGTTACCTCAGAGTAATTTTTACCATTTGAAAATGGAAACTGAGACCAAATACTGGTTTGCAGGGCTGAGATATCCCGGGACAGACCAAAGGGAAAATTATTTGACCTACTTTGGAGCATTTCTCACTTCTGATTCCCCAGGCTTCCTCTATGCACGGACAGTCTGTTCTCTCTCACACACTCTGGACCAGCAAGAGGTACCGATGCACCAAGTCTGGAACCAACAGGACCCTGAACAGCTTCTACCAGGAGTAGCCATAAGACTATTAAATAGTTAACCAAAAAGCTACCCGGACTATCTCAGGACTTTACAGTGCGACCATTTTACTCACATACGTGCCTAAATATTTTTCTGTGTGACCTGGAATTTTAATTTAGGAGCACCAGAATGACTAGAAAAATGAAGGATTCTAGCTTTATTATCTTAAATATTTATCATTGTGTTCCAACATTTCTTTGTACCAGCCTACATTTTTCCACAGGCGCACACGTGTTCCTTGTAAAAAAAAAGTCAGAAATAGAGCCCTGTATCTGCATTGAACTCTTTTGACTCATCACATACGCTGCTGCTGTTACTGTTTATTATCTATCCTGTTGCCGAGTCACTACCTATATGTACATAAAGTGCATTCAGAAAGTATTCAGACCACTTGACTTTTTCCACATTTTGTTACGTTACAGCCTTATTCTAAAATTGATTAAATTGTTTTTTCCCCCTCATCAATCTACACACAATACCCCAAATGTATTACAAAGAAAAAAACAGAAATATCACATTTACATAAGTATTCAGACCCTTTACTCAGTACTTTGTTGAAGCATCTTTGACAGCAATTGCAGCCTCGAGTCTTCTTCGGGTTTGATGCTACGTGGCACTCCTGTAATTGGGGAGTTTCTCCCATTCTTCTCAGCAGATCCTCTCAAGCTTTGTCAAGTTGGATGGGGAGCGTCGCTGAACAGCTATTTTCAGGTCTCTCCAGTGATGTTAGATCGGGCTCAAGTCTGGGCTCTGGCTGGGCCACTCAAGGACATTCAGAGACTTGTCCCGAAGCCACTCCTGTCGTTGTTCAGTTGGAAGGTGAACCTTCACCCCAGTCTGAGGTCCTAAGCGCTCTGGAGCAGGTTTTCATCAACGACCTCTCTGTGCTCCATCCATCTTTCCCTCGATCTTGACTAGTCTCCCAGTCCCTGCTGCTGAAAAATCCCCACAGCATGATGCTGCCACCACCATGCTTTACCGTAGGAATGGTGCCAGGTTTCCTCCAGACGTGACGCTTGGCATTCAGGCCAAAGAATTCAATCTTGGTTTCATCAGACCAGAGAATCGTGTTTCTCATGGTCTGAGAGTCCTTTAGGTGCCTTTTGGCAAACTCCAAGTGGGCTGTCATGTGCCTTTTACTGAGGAGTGGCTTCTGTCTGGCCACTCTACCATAAAGGCCTGATTGGTGGAGTGCTGCAGAGATGGTTGTCCTTCAGGAAGTTTCTGGAGTTCTGTCAGAGTGACCATCGGGTTCTTGGTCACCTCCCTGACCAAGGCCCTTCTCCCCCGTTTGCTCAGTTTGGCTGGGCGGCCAGCTCTAGGAAGAGTCTTGGTGGTTCCAAACTTCTTCAATTTAAGAATGGTGGAGGCCACTTTGTTCTTGGGGACCTTCAATGCTGCAGAAGTGTTTTGGTACCCTTCCCCAGATCTGTGCCTCGACACAATCCTGCCTCGGAGCTCTACGGACAATTCCTTCAACCTCATGGCATTAATATGACAGAAAAAAATCTCTGTTTTTGCTTTGTCATTATGGGCTATGGTGTATAGATTGATGAGGGAAATGTTTTATTTAATCCATTTTAGAATAAGGCTGTAACGTAACAACATGTGGAAAAAGTGGGTCTGAATACTTTCAGAATGCGCTGTATCTACCACAATTACCTCGTACCCCTGCACATCAACTAGATACTGGTACCCCATGTATATAGCCAAGTTGTTGTTACACATTGTGTATTTATTCCTTGTGTTATTATTTCTTCTATATTTTTCTCTGCATTGTTGGGAAGGGCCTTTAAGTAAGCATTTCACTGTTAGTCTACACCTGTTGTTTACGAAGCATGTGACAAATACAAATGTTTTTTTAGACGAGGAGACGTGGAGAGGAGAGAGAAAAGATAGAAGGGAGGAATGCAAAGGTGAGCGGGAGAGAGGGCGAGACAGATCCTGTGTGGAATCAAGACGACCATCTGAGGATTAAAAAAAGGCATGAGCAATAAGAAAGGAGAGAAATATTAGTCAAGAAAAGGTAACGAAGAGGTCGAGGAAAGGAGAGAGGAGAGGAAAAGGCGACTGGCTGAGAAAGACAAACTCGACAGATGGAATAGGAGAACAACGAGACAGCGATGAAGAGAGAAGTCGAGAAGGAAACAGGGACAGACAGGAGATCACAAAGGAAATAGTGGGGGGAGAGTGAGTAAAGGGGAAAAAGACGACAGAAAGTGAGAGAAAGAGCGAGAGGGAATGTGAGACGGAAGAGAGCTCCCGCCTGTCTCGTTCCCTGCAGACGCCTCCGCCCAGCCACTCACCTGCCAATAGCAAATTGAAAACAACTCTGCACATAATCCCTGGGAACTAAAAATACCCGGTGCTTTGAAGCCCCTTCCACGAAGGCCTGTCAGTCTCCACAGGCCTCTTTCCCAGCAACAGACCAACACACACACAAACACACAGAAACGTATATACACACATACACAGAAACACACAGTGTGAGAGTAAAGGAGAGAGAGAGAGAGAGAGAGAGAGAGAGAGAGAGAGAGAGAGAGAGAGAGAGAGAGAGAGAGAGAGAGAGAGAGACTCAGATGAGAGGGGCTTTTGGGCTTCAGCCACCAGACAGACACATGGTCTCTCTCCACTGTTGCTATATGGCAACCAGAAAACAAGCAAGCTAGGCAGCAGCATAACAGAGCAGCGAGGGAGAAAGATGAGGGGAGATAGTGTAAGAGGGAAGGAGAAAGAGAGAGACCTCATGGCGGGGTGTGTGTATGTTTGTGTTTGTGTTTAAATGTGTGTGTGTGTATGAGAGAGAGAGAGCGAGAGAGCGCAAAAGAGAGCAAGCAAGAGAGCGAGAGAGAGTGAAAGAGAGAGGGTGTGCATGCATGCTGGGTAGCAGTGGCCTGGTCCAAACTCAGTGGGAGAATACATCACCTCATTAATCGCTGAATACATAAACCTTCGGAACACTATGACACACACTGCAATACACTATCCTCTGCTCGACGATTGCATAACATTACAAACCGCAATCACACATTCAACAGTCCCATAAAACGTGCCTCTCTGCAGTACACATTCACTAAACTGCCCTCCACTAACAACAGCACTAGCTCTCACTCCCTTCTATTACTGTCATGTTAGAGTAGCATCTTACACGGGAACCTGTCCCATTGCTGTAAACAATACCAAAAGTCGTCGGAGGAACAGTTGTTATTCTTTTGCTTACTCTTTCTCTCTCTTTCCCCGTTTCTTTTCTATCTTTCCCTCGGTTACGCAATGCTGCTTGGCCACGGTTGTCCTCCAATTCAAATGGCAGCAGCGTCCAGGTCTTGCGTAAGTTTAGCGGAGGATCAAGCCCCATTCTCAACAACAACCCCACAGTGCTGCTGCTGCTGATATCTCCTGGCTCGCTGTCTCTCTCTCTCCCTCTCCTCTCTAAGAGCACCAATGAGACATCAACAGGGTGCACAACAGCAGAGAAACTGAACACCGACAAAAACCTACTGTAGATACCTCAAAGAACGACACAACACCAAGGCTACATGGCATTATGATTACAAATCAAACACAGTTTCATTATGATAGAACTCAAAAGAAAGACAAAGAAAGACATAGGATTACGTATCACAGCCATATACCTGAAACAGGGATACAGGGGCAACACATTGACTATAGGAGTTGCTTTCGGACAATATCCCTTCAAGACTGACGTGCAATTGCTTGAGGTATCGTGGCACCGAACCCAGGAAAGTCCCTCTCCCTTGAAACAGCTTGGTGAAAGTCAGATGCAGCTAATAGTGGCAAACATCGTGAGCGTGAGGCTTTGACTTGCCCCAAAATAGTTCAAACGGACCCGCTCTCCACAGTGTGTTTGTGTTCATCTGTTTGGCTGTTGTTTGTACAGCCTTCTCCTCATAAAGCAGCAACACACGCACATACGGACACACGCACACATGACCATGTTTATTTACAGAAGTGCAGGGGGAGATAGGCAAGAGTGTTCACTTAAACTAACTTAACACAATCCATCACACACATCGAGCCACACCAGGATCAGCACATACAAGGCTTCCAACATACTGAGCTAACACATCCGAACACACAAAAACCAGCAGTCAAACACAAACTAACAAAGATGCTGATATTATATAAAATGCCCAGTGCAGTCAAAAACTAGATTCATCTGCACTTCATATTTCTGCACTATGAGGGAATAATACTGTGAAATTGTGCAAATAATGGTAAGGCTCTTTTAGTGTAAGAGTTGTTTCAAAAGACCGCCTGAAATGTCTGTCTGTTTTGGTGGGATGGAGTTTTTGGCCTGCCTGGTGACATCACCAGGCGGTAAATGAGTTAATAGACCAATAAGAAAGAGAGTTCCAAACCTCTCTGCAGATAACAGCTTGTTTTCCCTCTCCCCACTCAGCCCACTGCCAGACAGTCCTAGCAAAAATCTTGCTTGAGAAATTGCTCTTTGCTAAGAAGCTATTTTTGTTCCTTTTATACCATTTTAATTTAAAACAATCTCAGTAAGGTACTTAATTGTTACCCAAAAATGATTCGATATTGAGATTAAAACGGCTGCATTGGACCTTTAACATAATAGACGGGAACACAGACATACTGTACACACACAGACAAGAACACAAGCACATACAGTACCAGTCAAAAGTTTGGACACACCTACACATTCTTTATTTTTACTATTTTCTACATTGTAGAATAATAGTGAAGACATCAAAACTAAGAAATAACACATATGAAATCATGTAGTAACCAAAAAAAGTGTTAAACAAATCAAAATATATTTTATTTTAGATTCTTCAAAGCAGCCACCCTTTGCCTTGATGACAGATTAACACACTCTTGGCATTCTCTCAACCAGCTTCAGCTGGAATGCTTTTCCAACAGTCTTGAAAGAGTTCCCACATATGCTGAGCACTTGTTGTCTGATTTTCCTTCACTCTGCGGTCTGACTCATCCCAAACCATCTCATTGTTGGGTGATTGTGGAGTTGTTGGGTGATTGTGGAGGCCAGGTCATCTGATGCAGCACTCCATCCCTCTCCTTCTTTTGTCAAATTGCCCTCACACAGCCTGGAGGTCATTGTCCTGTTGAAAACAAATGATAGTCCCACTAAGCGCAAACCAGATGGGATGGCGTATCGCTGCAGAATGCTGGGGTAGCCATGCTGGTTAAGTGTGCCTTGAATTCTAAATAAATCATTGACAGTGTCAGCAGCAAAATACCTCCACACCATCACACCTGCTCCTCCATGCTTCATGGTGGGAATTTGGACTCATCAGACCAAAGGACAGATTTCCAACGGTCTAATGTCCATTGCTCATGTTTCTTGGCCCAAGCAAGTCTCTTATTATTATTGGTGTCCTTTAGTCGTGGTTTCTTTGCAGCAATTCGACCATGAAGGCCTGATTCATGCAGTCTCCTCTGAACAGTTGATGTTGAGATGTGTCTGTTACTTGAACTCTGTGAAGCATTTATTTGGGCTGCAATCTGAGGTGCAGTTAACTCTAATGAACTTATCCTCTGTAGCATAGCTAACTTTGGGTCTTTCTTTCCTGTGGCGGTCCTCATGAGAGCCATTTTCATCATGCGCTAGATGGTTTTTGCGACTGTACTTGAAGAAAATGTAAAAGTTCTTGAAATTTTCCAGATTGACTGACATTCATGTCTTAAAGTATGATAGACTGTCATTTCTCATTGCTTATTTGAGCTGTTCTTGCCATAATATGAACTTGGTCCATATCAGTATACCACCACCACCGTGTCACAACACAACTGATTGGGTCAAACAGACTAAGAAGGGAAAGAAATTCCACATATGAACTTTAAACAAGGCACACCTGTTAATTAAAATGCATTCCAGGTGACTCTCTCATGAATCTGGTTGAGAGAATGCCAAGAGTGTGTTAATCTGTCATCAAGGCAAAGGGTGGCTACTTTGAAGAACCTCAAAAATAAAATATATTTTGATGTGTTTAACCCTTTTTTGGTTACTACATGATTTCAAGTGTTATTTCATAGTTTTGATGTCTTCACTATTATTCTACAATGAGGAAAATAGTCAAAATAAAGAAAAACCCTTGAATGAGTAGGTGTGTCCAAACTTTTGACTGGTATTGTACATGCTTGAATGCACATAAGCACACATAAGTAAACAAAGACGGACACACACACATGCATGCACACAATACACACAATTACATCTTAATACAAGCAGTGCTATTCATGAATGTGCATTTGTCTTTAAGACCTATGTAAGTCTGACACTCTCTGCTTCCCATAATAAAAGTGACACATCTTTCCTGCAGAAAGTTTAAAAAGCTGATTAGATGTCATTATGCAACTCAAACACTTGGCACACACATACACTGGGCCTTTCTTATTATATGGCCCCTCTGCAAACTCTCACCAGAAGAATGTTTCTACACAGCGCTAGGCTAGCTAGCTCAGCTTAGGAGAGTTATATTATGAAGACCAAAAACTGGGCAAAAGCAAAATAACAAATCAAAATCAAATCAAATTGTATTTGTCACATGCTTCGTAAACAACAGGTGTAGACTAAGTGAAATACTTACTTACGGGCCCAAAGTTACAATTGTCCAAATGAAAAAGACTGAATTGCAGCCATTAAATGCTAATCAAAGTTTCATACAAAAACCTTGAGGCAAAACAAACTACAACCAGCTAGCTCGCTATCTCCAGTTGTACAGAACAGACGTGTAGCCTGTGGGTTAGCGCACACCTCCACCGCATCAGAGCCCTGAGAGCTTTCCAACTGTGGCCAGTACCACGCTCAGCACAAGTCCGTCTTTGATTTCTCAAGATCAAGGTGGGCTTCGCTGAGCAGTTGCATCTCGGTTCTTGACAGAAAAACAAAAAAATCAACCCGTCCTGGGACTCGCAAGGTGTCGTCTCGAGGAGATATAACCGATCGTCTGAGGGGGGGTGCTGAGGAGTATTTATGTCTGTAATAAAGCCCTTTTGTGGGGAAGAACTAATTCTGATTGGCTGGGCCTGGCTCCCAAGTGGGTGGGCCTATGCCCTCCCAGGCCTACCCATGGCTGCGCCCTTGCCCAATCATGTGAAATCCATAGAATAGGGCCTAACTTATTGATTTCAATTGACTGATTTCCTCATATGAACTGTAACTCAGTAACATCTTTGAAATTGTTGCGTGTTGCGTTTATATTTTTGTTCAGTATATAATGAGCAGAATGTTCTATACTCAAGAACAGCTGTAACAGTTTGCATTGTAAAGGTTGCATTGTAAAGTGTAAAGAACTTAAGTAAAAATACTTGAATGTTTTTGGGGGGTATCTGTACTTGACTTACCTATTTATATATTTTTTTATTTTTGACTACTTTTACTTTTACTTTACTACATTCCTAAAGAAAATAATGTACTTTTTTACTCCATACATTTTCCCTGAAACCCAAAAGTACTTGTTTACATTTTGAATGCTTATCAGGACTGGAAAATGGTCCAATGCACACAGTTATCATCCCTACTGCCTCTGATCTGACGGACTCACTAAGCACATGCTTCGTTTGTAAATTATGCCTGAGTGTTGGAGTGTGCCCCTAGCTATCCGTAAATTAAAAAAGAAAAACAACTATAAGGTGCCGTCTGGTTTGCTTAAAATAAGAGATTTTAAGTGATTTATAGTTTTACTTTTATTATGATACTTAAGTATATTTTTGCAATTACATTTACTTTTGATACTTAAGTATATTTAAACAAAGTACTTTTAGGGAAAGATGGACACCTAGTCAGTTGTACAACTGAATGCATTCAACTGAAATGTGTCTTCCCAACCCCTTTTACTCAAGTAGTATTTTACTGGGTGACCTTCAATATTTACTTTAGTCATTTTCTATTAAGGTATCTTTACTTTTACTCAAGTACGACAATTTTTACTTTTTCCTCCACTCCTCCACTCCACCAGCATTCCTGTCTTACCACAAGGACAAGACAGCATAGGTGAGGCTACTCTCACGATGCCATCCTTCTAAGTCTAGGCTATAATGCTTTCTCCTTTCCAACCATTATCATAGTCAATAAAGGTTTGCACATGAAGGACAAGTCAGAATTAATGTGCTGCTATCAGTTTAACCCCTGCCTTTGAACAATGCTGTGTACATGACATCATCTAAATCCCATTTTATAAAAGAAAGCAACACATATAGTTTAAACATACATACACCACGGTAACGGAAATTGCAAAACTATCCCCAACAGACACACACACACACTAGGGTCACTGTGTTCCTGGAAGGCTCTAGTCCACAGGAGAGCTAAAGCACACTGGAGACATACAATAACTTAGAGAGTAGGCAGGGCAATGCTAAACAAGCATTTCTGTATAGGGCAATGAGGGCATGCTAACAGGCCAATGTTGTATCAGCTTGTACAGTGGCAAGAAAAAGTATGTGAACCCATTGGAATTACCTGGATTTCTGCATAAATTGGTCATCAAATTTGATCTGATCTTCATCTAAGTCACAACAATAGACAAACATAGTGTGCTTAAATTAATAACACACACATTATTGTATTTTTGTTGTCTATATTCAATACATCATTTAAACATTCACAGTGTAGGTTGGAAAATGTATGTGAACCCCTAGGCTAATGACTTCTCCAAAAGTTAATTGGAGTCAGGAGTCAGCTAACCTGGAGTCCAATCAATGAGACGAGATTGGAGATGTTGGTTAGAGTTGGCTTGCACTATAAGAAACACTCACAAAATGTTATTTTGATATTCACAAGAAGCAATGCCTGATGTGAACCATGCCTCGAACAAAAGAGATCTCATAAGACCTAAGATTAAGAATTGTTAACTGCATAAAGCTGGAAAGGGTTACAAAAGTATCTCTCAAAGCCTTGATGTTCATCAGTCCACGGTAAGACAAATTGTCTATAAACAGAGAAAGTTCAGCACTGTTGCTACTCTCCCTAGGAGTGGCCGTCTTGCAAAGGTGACTGACAGAGCACAGTGCAGAATGCCCAATGAGGTTAAGAAGAATCCTAGAGTGTCAGCTAAAGACTTACAGAAATCTCTGGAACATGCTAACATCTCTGTTGATGAGTCTACGATACGTAAAGCACTAAACAAGAATGGTGTTGATGGGAGGGCACCACGGAAGAAGCCACTGCTGTCCAAAAAAAACATTGCTGCACGTCTGAAGTTTGCAAAAGTGCACCTGGATGTTCCACAGCGCTACTGGCAAAATATTCTGTGGACAGATTAAACTACAGTTGAATTGTTCGGAAGGAACACACAATACTATGTGTGGAGAAAGAAAGGCACAGCACACCAACATCAAAACCTCATCCCAACTGTAAAGTATGGTGGAGGGAGCATCATGGTTTGGGGCTGCTTTGCTGCCTCTGGGACTGGACAGCTTGCTATCATCGACAGAAAGATGAATTCCCAAGTTTATCAAGACATTTTGCAGGAGAATGTTAGGCTATCTGTCCGCCAACTGAAGCTCAACAGAAGTTGGGTGATGCAACAGGACACCGACCCAAAACACAGAAGCAAATCACTAATAGAATGGCTTCAACAAAAGAAAATACGGCTTCTGGAGTGGCCCAGTCAGAGTCCTGACCTCAACCCGATTGAGATGCTGTGGCATGACCTCGAGAGCAGTTCACACCAGACATCCCAAGAATATTGCTGAACTGAAACAGTCTTTTAAAGAGGAATGGTCCAAAATTCCTCCTGACCGTTGTGCAGGTCTGATCCGCAAACATTTAGTTGAGGTTATTGCTGCCAAAGGAGGGTCAAGCAGTTATTAAATCCAAGGGTTCACATACTTTTCCCACCCTGCACTGTGAATGTTTGCACAGTGTGTTCAATAAAGACATGAAAACATTGTTTGTGTGTTATTAGTTTACGCAGACTGTGTTTGTCTATTGTTGTGACCTAGATGAAGATCACAACAAATTGTATGACCAATTTATGCAAACATCCAGGTATTTCCAAAGGGTTCACATACTTTTTCTTGCCACTGTACAGTCCATAATGCAGCATCATGAGAGACTGTCCCATGACATAGCCTAGGTGACAAGGTTGAAAAAGATGCAGCACACACACGCAGGAAACGCATGCAGCAGCACGCACACATACATATGAGATTGGGAAAGAGAGGGAGCGGGGGTGAGAGAAGGCAAACATTTGGAAGAGTTTAAATGGGGGCCAATGAGTATCAATGAGGGCAAAAATGAGTGGGGAAATGAGAACGTGAGAGGAATATATTGGGATGGGGGAAGGATAGGTTCTCTTTCTACCAACCACTCCACAGCCCAGCAACAGTGCTTCTCCTGCTGGAATTTTCCATGGAGCAAGTGGCAGAACAGAGCCCAGGGCAGCATTCAGTATTATATGTACAATGCCTGCTTGCTGGTTTAAATAGTGCACTGTGGGCCTGCCAGGCTTCTGTCTCTGCCCTCACTACCCCGTCCCTCAACCCCACCCATCTCCCCTTGCTCCGGCCCACTCCACTCCACAGCCCCTCCTCTCCCCCTTGCACATTTTAGTGTGAGTTCCAGCGCCATGGTGCCTCGCAGTGCTGCCTCTGAGGACTTCCTGGCGCCCTACCAAATAAGGTTGATACCCTTGTGTGTTTGTGTGTCTGTGTGCATTATTAGCTGGCAAAGACATTCACACTTTGACATTGGACACACAGTCGACTGTTAAAAATAGCCATCCGTATCGTCTTTTGCTGTGCATTATGGTGGTTTGACTCCCTCTCTCACTTTCTCTCTCCTGTCTCTCTCTTTGTCATCCCTCCTCCCAGGAGCTAAAGAATGGTGCAGCGTCAGAAGTGAAGATTAAAAAGGATAAATAAAAAATAAAAATCTGCCTTTTTCTCTGGATGTTGACTCAGGATTATTTATACCCTGTAAATGCCTTCCTGACTGCACTTGGCACATTGCCTGATCTATTCATATTTCGGGTATTTATACAACGGACAGGGCCAAGGATAATATTTAATGCAAAATATACCTTGGGGCATATAAAATATCTCCTAATTAATTTTTCCTCCATGCCGTGTACTCACATTTGATCTGGAGGAGAAGAAAAAATGATTGCAGAATAAATGGCACAATAGCAGTGTTTAATATTATTATTGTGTTTCGACAACCATGACTTTGAAAATATGAATGTGTATGTAAAAATGTAGTTAGGAACACAGTGGTTTATTACTTGAAAGCAGTGAGGGGGGTAAAAGCAACTTTAAATTAGGTAATTGTAGTCTCAGACCCCTATTAATTTAATCCAATTTGGGAGTGTAGGTCACACAAATCACACACACACACCACTTCCTCAGTATCACTGCCTCCTGAGATTAAAGGAATACAACTTGACATCTCAAAACTGTTGTGACAATATTTTTGATTGCCCTGCTCTTCATGCTTTTGACATGTAAAACAAGGAAGAACTTGAAGTGTAAGTGTATTATCAATTTTGATCGGGTTTATAGCAGTTAGGGAAAACAGGAATTCAGAGGCGGCCCACTGAAAATAAGAGGTTATCACTGATATAATCCACTCTTTCAATGTGATATAAACACTCATAAGCCTCTCTGTGTGTTAATGAGTCCTTGGGGCTCACCCTGTCCCTATCTACACAGCAGCTCCAGGCTGGAGAGACTCAGGCAAGGACACGCCGAATTAACATAAAATGAGGGCCAACTTGCTGTTATGTTACAAATTGACCCACATACACAATAAGTACTCTTTCTTTAGAGTGAGATAGGGGGGGTAAATCTTGGATCAGTGTTTCATTGTAGTCTGCTTCTACTACCTCATAACTATGCAACAACACATCGCCAAGGCGGCACCGGGAGTCAGCCTAGGAGGAAATCGATCCCCCTATCTCACGAGAAGTTCACGTCAGGCGACTTCTTTCGATGACCACTCTAGCGGCGCAGGCCCACCTGCAGGGTTCGCGTTATCGTTGTTTTGCCTGCCTGGATGCAACAGTGCCAGGAATAGTTTGTATAGTTTCCCCCAAATAATCACAAACACACATGATGACATGCATAAAGGGAATGGCGATCTTGGAATACTTCGCAGATAATACTACCCACTGGGCAAAAGCTGGTTGAATCAAACGTTGTTTCCACGTCATTTCAACCCAAAAACCCACAGGGGAAAACGGATTGGATTTGCAGTCACCCAACTTTTAACCTAAATCCAATGACATGGTGACATGTTTTGTTGATTACACGTTGAATTCACTTTAGTTGACAACTCATCAAAATGTACGTTGAACCTATTTCTGTGCCAAGTGGGTAATTACTAGTTATTGGAGCTTTTCAATTATGCGTTTACCCATTACACAGGTGCGCGTGCGCTCTGGCACGTATTCAGGCGCGCACACACACAAACACACACACACTTACTCTCAGAGGGGTAGGGAGGTTGCATGTCGATTTTGTGAACCTCTTTTTGCATAGTACTCCTCCTCGCTTCGTTGGCGCTCACACGTCGCCGCCCGTTCGTTGGCTTTCTCCTGCAACAGGTCCCTTGTGCTGTTATAGATGGCGACGATATCCCGCGACACCTCCTCCGGCTTGGGGTATGTCTCCGGGGGGGTCGTGAGCTTCAGCTTGCTCAGGATCTGTCCCCGGATGGCTTCTATGCGCTTTTTCATAAACTGATCCATGTCCAGCGTACTGCATGTAGACAAACTGACGGCCACAGTTGCTAAATCCAAGGTCAGGAGAAGACTTAAAACGCAGTAGTTCATTGTGAACTCTAAAAGTAGACTACAGCAGCGTCTTGAAATCTTGACAAAAAAAAGATAAAGCGGCCTTGGAAAGGGGATTGAAATATAACGGAGAGGCAATATAAACATGAAAAAAAAAAAGCCTAAATATTGGACATATAGGGTTACACACTTAACTACGTGTAGCCTAAATATTGGGAAACGTGGTAGTTTTGTGATCCCAGTTTCAGCACAGTATTTCAAATTGTACCTGGAAATCCATTCAACCATAGAAGTGAAATAATCTGTAAAATCCGTTATACGGGCAGCGGGGAGCAGACAGCAGCAGTAGGCTATGTATGATATTACCAATCACTTCACAATAAACGCATACTAAACGCGCGTAAAGTTACAATTGTCCAAACGAAAAATACCGAATTGTGGCCATGAAATGCCAATCAAAGTTTAATACTAAAACCTTGAGGCAAAACAAACTACAACCAGCTAGCTCGCTATCTCCAGTTGTACAGAACAGACGTGTAGCCTGTGGGTTAGCGCACACCTCCACCGCATCAGAGCCCTGAGAGCTTTCCAACTGTGGCCAGTACCACGCTCAGCACAAGTCCGTCTTTGATTTCTCAAGATCAAGGTGGGCTTCGCCGAGCAGTTGCATCTCGGTTCTTGACAGTAGAACATACAACAGTGCAAAAATCAACCCGTCCTGGGACTCGCAAGGTGTCGTCTCGAGGAGATATAACCTATTATTAAAGTTGTTATAACAAATATGTAGGGTCAATATAAATGGAAAAAAAGACGGAGAAAAATGTATCAAAAGTATGGCAAGTAGGTTGAAGTATAAAGATGATCGGTATTTCCTTTTAATACTATGGTAGACCGTTGACGCGTTCCTCCATCCCTTCTTGCTCTGAAAATCGGTGCACAGAGCTGATGTTGCCAGTGGCACAACAACACGCGGCCGGTTGTAGAGGGAGATTTATAAGACTTACTTAACCACGTGCTCCTTCTTCTTCAAATGAATGTTGTAGTCGTCACTTTCAGACCGGGGGGACTCCTTCAACTTCAGGTTACGAGACGAGTTATTGTAACGAGTGTTTAGTGTGCCCATCCGGACAGTGCCGCGGGTAATGTCCCTGCGCGCAACCACGGGGTCCTAACGCCAGATGAATAATTTGGCGTCCACCAACTCAATAACCATATCCACAAGTCCGGTGTAAAACATACACTTATTTTGGTACCGTATTTCGCAAGGATAAAAGCAGACCAGAAATATTTAAGATTCGAGTTGGGATGGTTCTAAAGAAACATCTTGCAGATGAAAACCCCGAAATTACAAGAACATAACATTGAGCTTCCTGAGAAATTATATGAACTGGACAAATAAGTTATATAGGCTGATTTGATTTGTGGGTTCTGGGTAAGCCTTTTCTTTTCTCAATCCTCCTCAATAACATGACATAAATTGGCAAGAATACTGCTTCCCATAATTTTGAATAACTTAAATAAAAACAACATCACTACTACAAGTGAAGGTGCTTCTTGTTATGCCCATTCTTTTTTAAACCCTTTATCCAGCTCTTAAATGGGGGATGTTTAGAATGGTTCTCCCCTGGGTCTTTGTTAGGGAGTGGTACACTACAGCTCTCTTGTCATCCAGGCACCTGTCTTAGGGGGACTGTACCATGTCAGCCATGAAAGTCCATGGACATTCCCGCATCCACTCTATTTTCTTGTATTCTCACTCCCACAGACATAACGCGCCAGGTTGATTTACATTAACGCTCCCAAGAAAATCCCACTGTTTTCATCCTTTGCCAAGGCTTTTTCCTGTCTCTGCTAAAACCTCCCTCTCTCCCCACAGCTCCAACCCCACTCCACTCCACCCAAACCAAAGCCTGCAATTCATCAGCTATGACAAGCTCTCAGAAACTCTCTCAGAGCCCGGCCTTACTGGTGTAAACCAGATGTTGTCACTAAATCAATACCCACACAGACATCTTAGGCCAACAAGAGGTGTGAGTGTGTGTGTGTGTGAGGTTCATTGGGAGTAGAGGTAGATATCTCACACAGGGAAGGCAGTTCCTGCATGTCCTCTCCAACACCTGCTCACTGTGTCGAACACACCATGACCGGAGTCAGTGTATACGGTACAGTAACGCAGACAGAACACCATTATTACTTTAAGCCCTCTAAACATATGTAGTGAGTAACCCTGTCATGTTTAATCGCCTTCTGCACCTGCAGGTATCCCTACCATTCCTTTACACCCAGTGAACCTGGATTGGTAACTCCAGCTCTACGATCCCTGTACACTGGCTCAGGAAAACCCTTGGGTCGTGTTCATTTGAGCACACTGACAAAATGACAGAAAACAAAAACAAGGGTGTCTTATTGGGCAAATTCAGGTAGTACCTTGCTAATTACCTTCATTTTCTTCCACTCTGTGCCTAATGAACATGGCCCAGGTTAGGGCAGCAAAGGGACAGCTGGACCTAATAGAGAGGGACAGAGGACAGAGGGAAAGACCATATAGACTGAAGAGGATGAGATGACATAGCAGGCTGGTTCTCTAGCAGTGTGTCAACAGAGCCAGGAGAGCCCTGGCATTCCATAGTGGCATGTCGCAGTGTTGCCATAACGAATGAGCGTTCTAAGCGGCGGAGACAGGTCGGCTGAGACGTGGCGGCATTCTCCTTGCAGCGATAAGGGCGCTCTGCAAACACGTCCACTACTTGTGTGATGGTGGCAAGGGTCAGACAGGAAGAGAGGGAGTAACAAAAAGAGAAAGGGAGAAGAGGAGTCAGCAGAAGTGCCACTGGGCAATCACCACATCAACTTGGCGCTCAGGGTCACTCTGATGTGAGGGCTGTCACCTTGGCAACTGTCCACTAGACACACGCAGGCAAGCAGTGTAAAACAGGGTGGGCGTCACAAAATGAGAGGTTTATGTAGTGGGACAGCGTCTCAATGTCACCAGCTGTTCTGTGCTCTCTGGCACACACACATTTCCTCTCCGAGGGGTCATCAGTAGGGCATCTCACATTCTCTGACAGACAGGGAGCATTTCTACAATGTCTTTTGTTTGTCATATGATCACTACAACCATACCACACAAAATCAGTGGTGTTAAGTGCTTAAGTAAAAACACTTCAAAGTACTAGTCGTTTTTTGGAGTATTTGTACTATTTTTGACTGTTACTTTTACTTCACTACATTCCTAAAAAATCTTTTACTTTTTACTCCACACATTTTCCCCTGTCAACCAAACGTACTAGTTACATTTTGAATGTTTAGGACAGGAAAATTGTCAAATTCATGCACAAGAGAACATGCTTGGCGGACTCACTAAACACAAATGCATCTTTTGTAAATAATGTCTGAGTGTTGGAGGGTGACCCTGGCTACACATACATTTTAAAAACAAGACAATGGTGCTGTCTGCTTTACTTAAGGAATTTGAAATGATTTATACTTTGACTTTTGATACTTAAGTATAATTAAAACCAAATACTTTTACTCAAGTAGTAATTTAATGGCTGACTTCCACTTTTACTTGAGTATCTTTCTATTACGGTATCTCTACTTTTACTCAAGTATGACAATTGGGTACTTTATCCACCACTGCATAAAATATATATATCATTTATGAAATAAACGAGATAAACACAGTGTACAAAACATTAAGAACAACTTCATAATATATACACCTCCACAAGGTGCCAAAAGAGTTCAACAGGGATGCTGGCCCATGTAAGACTCCAATGCTTCCCACAGTTGTGTCAAATTTGCTGGATGTCTTTTGGGTGGTGAACCATTCTTAACACACACAGGGAACTGTTGAGTGTGAAACACCTAGCAGCGTTGCAGTTCTTAAATCGTATGGGTCTTGCCCATTCACCCCTTGAATGGCACACATACACAATCCATGTCTCAATTGTCTCAAGGCTTAAAAATCTCTCTTTAACCGGTCTCCTCCCCCTTAGTCTACACTGATTGAAGGGGAATTAACAAGTGACATCAATAAGGATCATAGCTTTCACCTGGATTCACCTGGTCAGTCTCATGGAAATAGCAGGTGTGCATAATGTTTTGTACAGTGTATAAACACATTGATAAATCTTTAGTTAAACTAGTGCTATAACTCGGTTCACCAAAAAACTATTAAACACAAAACTTAAAAAGGGAAATGTTTATCAACTGGCTTTTTATTGAGGGACATGCAACTGTTAGGGGGGGAAAAAGGTCTATATACACACACAACAGAGTTCAGATGGAAAAAAATTCAGTGGGACCTTGACAAGCCAGAGAGCACCTGCATTACACAAACTAGGTATCCTGACCCAAAGCATTGGGGGCCAGAACAGAACCTTGACCCCAGTCTTTCTTCAGCTCCTGGTCCCATATAGAAAATTCAAAAGAGGGGTCTTTGGGCCTGGTAGAGCTGCCTCTGGGGGAAGAGGAGTGGGAGCCTGGGTTGAGCTGATCTCAGCGACGCAGGACCCTTCAGCTCCATTCCTCACAGTGGACTCAAAAGGCATGGTCTTGTGTACACACACACTCCAAGGTGTGCTCAGTCATACACACACTTAGATGGGTCTGTCTGCTCAGTCTGAATCGCTGTTGTAGTCCTCCACACCCCTGGTGCCTCCTGCTCGCCCCCCTCCTCGTCGCTCTCCTTGTCCCAGTCCTTCATGGAGGCTCCCATCATAAAGTCGTCTCTCAGCACGCTCCAGGCTGGCTTCTCTTCTGCCTCCCTGCCAGTCTATACACAAACAAAATATATCAGCTTTTTACAAAGATGGTACTTATTACCCATACAGGAGCCGTTTCTTATTTAAATCTATTTCTGCTTCAGGTGAATGATCAAACACAGGAATAGACCACTATAACTCCAAACCCCTAGTCTCATAACAATAGTCTCCAAGAAAGTTTCACAACATCCCAAAACCAACTGTGCCACCATGTGGACAGCAAGGGAAACTACACTAATGACAACTCCAGAGAATTTATTACATTATAAAAATTAAACAAGCGGTTTTGATGGCAATTATTACAGACCTGCCCTATACAATACGCAGTTTATAAAAAATATCCTGGGTTTGGGCTTTGGAAAAATTTCCTAGGACGCAATAGATGGTAGTTTGGGGATTGGCATCAATCTAAACCCTTCAATCCCCAGTGCCAGCCCAGCTATAACACTGACCCTCTAACCCTGAAGCTCAGAGTCCCTGTTAGTATATGAACATGTCCCTATGGTGCTGCTGTTAGTATGACAGCAGAAATTTTCTCTATATATTTATACAGATGTTGTGAGAAGGCCGAAACGTAGAACATAGGCCAAAGCGGAGCCATCTTCACATTCCCAATCAACACAGTGGATCTCTGGACCATATAAAAACTACTTCAGTCAAGTACCCTCTTGCTTGAGAAATCAGTCTATTAGATAAAAACACTACTCATCACATGATTTATCCAAGCTAACAGTTTTTATTTATTCCTTATTTTACCAGGTGAGTTGGGTTGCAAAGAGGTCTGACCCCATTTAGTCAACTGGTCGATTGTTTGATCAACTGAGATTTCTTCAGTTGAGAAGTAGCAAAAAATTAAAAAAAATAATCATGTGTACAAGACACCTGTGGACTGATCCATTGTGGAGACCGTGGGGATGGCACAGTCCATGGTGCAACACAAATAAAAATTATTATTTTATAACGAATGAGTTGGATAGTGGTCGCTCCACAGTTATGAAACACATCAGTGTGTTGTTGAATTGGCACCTTTTCCTAGACCATGTTGCTATGTAAATAACAGTTAAATTAACCAGCATATTGGTGTTGAGAACAATGCGGCGTTGGCAGCAGCGGACTTAAGAGACGAAAACAGCCCTTACCTTAATTGTCAAAGTGAAGAGAACGGAAATCCAAACTTAATTAGGTCTATAATCAATAGCCTAACTTAAATGTGCTTAGCTTTATAAATCATCCATATATACAACACCAGTCAAAAGTTTGGACACCTACTCATTCAAGGATTTTTCTTACATTGTAGAATAATAGTGAAGACAAACTATGAAACACCACATACGGAATCATGTAGTAACCAAAAAAAAGTGTTAAACAAATCAAAATATATTTTATATTGTAGAAAGAAGCCACACTTTGTCTTGACAGCTTTGCACACTGTTGGCATTCTCTCAGCCAGCTTCACCTGGAATGCTTTTCCAAGAGTTCCCACATATGCTGAGCACTTGTCAAATCTTGGTCGGCAAAGATTTATTAAAAAAAATATATATATATATAAAAAAAAATATATAATAATCGGGGACAGCCCTAGTTGCAATACAATTAATGGCAACAGAAGGGACACATTTACTTCTTAACGCTTATCTAGCATGGACCCCTGACCAATAAATGATCAAGAGCAAAACACAGTCCCGAAAACAGGTGTTTAAGCAAAACAATAATCCTATGACAAACTTTAGTTGATGTCAGCTCGTTTGTCTGCGGGGAAACTTCCCCTTTCATGTGAAAACAAGTCATGACCATCATGCTTTTATGGAAAGAGGATAATTTTGTATATGTACTAAACTGAGAGTTTGACCAATTCCAGTCACCTTGCTTAGGGGTCCTCCCCAGGATAATTTTTATGTAGAAGGACTGAGAAGCTCAGTTCTGGTGACTTTTTTTAAAAGGATATGCTGCCCAAAACGAATGAAAATAAAATGCTGACCCCATCTGAAATAATAATAATTATAATCTAATAATTTCCACCTCAATAAACGAGCCCAATAACATACTTGTAAAAAAATATTTTTACATATAACCTATGCACGGTCTATATCAGGGATATTCAACTCTTACCCTAAGAGGTCCGGAGACTGCTGTTTTACTGTTCTACCTGATAATTGCACACACCTGGTGTCCCAGGTCTAAAATCAGTCCTTGACTAGAAGGGAACAATGAAAAAAAAGCTGTGGAACTGGCATCGAGGTCCCGAGTTGAGTATGAGAGGTCTATATTATCAGGTGTGCTAGAAGCAAGAAGCATTGTCATCTGTAGCCCAACTGATGCAGCATAGCGGCTAGAAATACATAGGCTGAAGAATGCAGTTCGTCCCAATTGCATTCACCCCATTGGACACAACATCCTGATTGTTGTTATTATTAGTAGGAATAATTATTTTATTTCACTTGAAAGATGTTTTTGGCTTTGAAAAGTGTTTTTCCTACAATTGCATTAGCAATTGTTGTGCATTGACTGTTTCAGTCAATTAAAATGTGAAAACTATTTAACTATCAAAGTAATTGTTTAAAACCTGGATGTTTGTCATTTTATGAGGCACGTCAAAGAAGCCTAGCCAAAATCCGACCATAAAAAATGAGGGAATTATATAAACACTTCCTTATATGCCACTGAAAACAGCATCTCTCTCTCATGTTCTATTGGTTTTCAAATCAACTTTCTTTCATTGCCAATTAGCCAAAGGCCCAATTCTAGTCATATTAGCAACCCATGCTAGTTGTTGCATGTTTAGATCTCCCAGCTTTCTAACTGATATTTTCATCTCCGTCACATGAAACCGCTCTCTCATGTGCGTTGTGCTTTGGGAACGGTGTTTTCCTGCTAACTGCAAAATGGCAGTGGTGTGAAGTACTTAAGTAAAAATACTTTAAAGTGCTAATTAAGTAGTTTTTTGGGGGTATCTGTACTTTACTATTTATATTTGACAACTTTTACTTCACTACATACCTAAAGAAAATAATGTACTTTTTACTGCATACATTTTCCCCTGACACCCAAAAGTACTTATATTTTGAATGCTTAGCAGGACAGAAAAATGGTCCAATTCACACACGTATCAAGAAAACACACCTGGTCATCCCTACTGCCTCAGATCTGGCAGACTCACTAAACACAAATGCTTAGTTTGTAAATGATGTGTGAGGGTTGGAGTGTGCCCCTGGCTATCCGTAAAAAAAATAAAGAAAATTGTGCTGTCTGGTTTGTTGAATATAAGGAATTTGAAATGATTCATAGTTTCTCTTATTTTTGATACTTAAGTAGATTTAAAACCAAACACTAAGACTTTTACTCAAGTAGTATTTTACTGGGTGACTTTCACCTTTACTTTTTTTATGAAGGCATCTTTACTTTTACTCAAGTATGACAATTAGGTACTTTTCCCACCACTGCATATTGGAACATTTGCGCGTAGCCTACTGCCGCGTGCGCATTGCTTATAATGTAAAAAAAACTATCGTCTATCAACATTAAGCTAAACTTGTTGATCTATTGCTTTTTAAAAAACAATTGTGTAGCGGTTGTATGAATTTGGGATCTATCGTCCCACAACTGCCCCAGAGTCTGTTTCGAATGTTTATTTCTCGCACAGAACGACAAGCTAACCAATAGATTATGTACGTTTATTACTATGGGGGGTATCGAGAAAAATTGACATAGGTTAGTGATTTTTCTGTTTGTTTACTTGTCGGCTGAGGAAAAGCAAATGTGGACAGTTCTTCTAACATCTTCAAAGTGCGCATCAGAATTCGATAAGAAGGACGCACGCTGTTGCGTCCCCGATGTGTCTGTCTTCACTTGAAGGCTACTTCGGAGCTGCTAGGCCTGTGAGAAGGACCCGATCACGTGACGGGCATTGGCTAATAAGAATTGATGTAGCTGAATGAGTCATGTGAGTGAGGTGCTTTGGTGCACAGCGATTAGCATCCGGGAGAATGGAATTATAATATTCAGCACAACTACAACTGGCTACAATTGACACTAACTGCAATACATCTTTGGGGGAGGGAGGTTAACACCTGCCGTAAGACCAACTCTGGGGATGAAACTCACCGTCTGTCGCTCTGTCTTGATGACGACCTCGCTGCCCCCCTCGGTGCCACGCAGCACGTTGATGAAGTCTTTCTTGGAGACAGTGGAGAGGAGCTTGGCCTTCTTCCTCTCCGAGCCGCCCGCCTCCTTCACCTTCTCATCCACCACTTTCTGGTGCTTCCTCACAGCGTTGAACAGCTGTACTACCCCCTGTGGAGAGGAGAGGTACACACAACACACTGTCATTCTAGTAGAATTTAAAGTCAATTCACTAAGATTAATTGCAATATTTTGTGATGCTTATATTTGGCATAAATCAGAAATGCATGGGATTTCTTCCTGGTCTAATAATTTGGTTATCCCCATCCTCACCTGGCAGGCAGGCACTGTATCATCATTAAGAGATATGCAGTTGAATTCCACCTTTTGTTGTGTTACAGCCTGAATTCAAAATGGTTTAAAGAGCCCCCTCAGTTCTCTTATCACACCCATTAAACTAACTGTTTTAAAGTCACCATTGGCCTCATGGTGAAATCCCTGAGCGGTTTCCTTCCTATCCGGCAACTGAGTTAAGAAGGACACCTGTATCTTTGTAGTGACTTGGTGTATTGATACACCATCCAAAGGGATATTAAATGTCTGCTTCTTTGCGAGGCATTGGAAAACTTCCCCTGGTCTCTGTGGTTGAACTGGTTTGAAATTCACTGCTCGACTAAGGGAACTTAAAGATAATTGTATGTATGCGGTACAGAGATGAGGTAGTCATTCAAAAATTATGTTAAACACTATTATGGCACAGAGTGAGTACATGCAACTTATCATGCGACTCGTTACGCACATTATTCCTCCTAAATTTATTTTGGCTTGCCATAACAATGGGGTTGAATAGAGTGCATTCGAAAAGAATTCAGCCCCTAGACTTTTTCCACGTTATGTTACAGCCTTACTCTAACATTTATAAAATAAATACAAATCCCTTAATCTACACACAATACCCTATAATTACAAAGCAAAAACACCGTATTTACTTAAGTATTCAGACCCATTGCTATGAGACTAGAAATTGAGCTCAGGGGGGAACCTGTTTCCATTGATCACCCTTGAGATGTTTCTACAAATTGATTGGAGTCCACCTGTGGCGAATTCAATTGATTAGACATAATTCTGACAGTGCATGTCAGAGCAAAAACCAAGCCATGAGGTTGAAGGAATTGTCTGCGGAGCTCAGAGACAAGATTATGTTGAGGCACAGATCTGGGGAAGGGTACCAAAACATTTATGTAGCATTCAAGGTCCAAGAACACTGTGGCCTCAATCATTCTTAAATGGAATAAGTTTGGAACCACCAAGACTCTTCCTAGAGCTGGCCGCCAGGCCAAACCGAGCAATGGGAGGAGAAGGGTGGTCACTCTGGCAGAGCTCCCTCTGTGGAGATGGTTGTCCTTCTGGAAGGTTCTCCCATCTCTGCAGCACTCCACCAATCAGGCCTTTATGGTAGACTGGCCTCAGTAAAAAGGAACATGACAGCCCGCTGGAGTGCCTAAAGGACTCTCAGACCATGAGAAACAAGATTCACTGGTCTGATGAAACCAAGATTCAACTCTTTGGCTTAAATGCCAAGCGTCATGTCCCGAGGAAACCTGGCACCATCCCTACGATGACGCATGGTGGGGGCAGCATCATGCTGTGGGGATGTTTTTCAGCAGCAGGGACTGGGAGACTAGTCAGGATTGAGGTAAAGATGAACAGAGCAAAATACAGAGAGATTCTTGATATAAAACGTGCTCCAGAGCATTCAGGACCTCAGACTAGGGTGAAGGTTCATCTTCCAACAGGACAACGACCCTACGCACACAGCCAAGACAAAGCAGGCGTGGTTTCGGGACAAGTCTCTGAATGTCCTTGAGTGGTCCGGGCTCTGGCTGGGCTTGAACCCGATCGAACATCTCTGGAGTGACTTCAAAATAACTGTGCAGTGACGCTCCTCATCTAACATGACAGAACTTGAGAGAATCTGCAGAGAATGGGAGAAACTCCCCAAATATAGGCATGCCAAGCTTGTAGCGTCATACCCAGGAATAATTTTTTTTTTAAACTTTTTTTGCTGTCATTATGGGGTGTTGTGTGTAGATTGAGGGGGGATTTTTTTTTTTTTAAATCCATTTTAAGAATAAGGCTGGAAAGTAACAAAATGTGGAAAAAGTCAAGGTGTCTGAATACTTTCCGAATGCACTGTACTTATTGATTCAAGACATTTCATCTTTTCATGAATTTGTAAAATATTATTTTTAAACATACTTTGACATTATGGGGTATTGTGTGTAGATCAGCCACACAAAAACATCTACATTTAATCCATTTTAAATTCAGGCTTCAACACAACAGTTGGAAAAAGTCACGTGGGGTGAATACTTTCTGAAGGCACTGTAGGTTTGTAAGCGGCACAAGTGTGTTTGTACCTGGTAGCAACTCTCTGCAGGTTCCGCTCATTCTCTCGGTCTTTTACAACGTCTGGTTTCTCTCGACACATCATCTCCCAAGCTCGCTTTTTATCAGTCTGACGGACAGAAAAAAGTTATTAAGCACGCACATACAGGCAAGCAATACTGAATAAATGCCATGGGTGCAATTCAACGCCAGGTGAACTGGTCTAAGGCCATTTCTGTTATCTGATTTCAATAACCAGTCTCAGTTTAATACCGGTTTTCATTAAAGCGAGAAATTGACATACAGGTACATGCACAAACAAACAAGTAGGACTATGCACACAAACATTTAGACATGAAAAAACACAGTACCTGTTTCTTCTTCTCCAGATACTCCTTCTTCTCCTTCATCTTCATCTTGTCCAGCTCTTTGTTCTTCACCAGGATGCTGGGTTTGCTCTCTGGTGTTTTCTTCTGCAGAATCTTGGCCATGGCCTCCGCCCATCCAGCATTGGGGTTGGTGTCTACATCTACTTCCCTGTTGCCTTCACCCTCTTCTTTCTCTCCTTCGCTCCCTCCATACTCAGCCTGTTCCCCATCCCTCCCTCCATCCTCTGACCCCTCTCCATCGCTCCCTCCATCCTCTGACCCCTCTCCATCGCTCCCTCTGTCAGAATCATCACTCTCACCACTGTGGTCCTCCTGGGGCTCAGAATCCTCTTCTGATGTGTGAAAATAAGGCATTTATCATATTGTCTTCTACAAATAATAGCTAGGCTTAATCGGTTGCTAAATTCAAAAAACAATTTAGCTCTGCCACTTCAGATCTAGCTTAACACCTAATGTTATCATTGTTCATGCTTCTCTGGGCATGAACTATTGATTCGATCAAATGTTTTGCTTACACAGACAGCTTACTAACCAGTTATCTAAGTTAGCTCCCTAAGCTAGCCAAGTTACGTCACATAGGCTAGCTACGTTTTAGATTTTTGTTTATTTATTTCACTTTTATTAACTAGGCAAGTCAGTTAAGAACAAATTCTTATTTACAACGATAGGCCTACACCGGCCAAAACCAGGACGACGCTGGGCCACCCTATGGGACTCCCAATCACGGCCGGTTGTGATACAGCCTGGATTCGAACTAGGGTGTCTGTAGTGACGACTCAATGAGATGCAATGCCTTAGACCAGCGGGAGCCCCCCAAAAACGCGGACCTTTCGCGTGTAAAGCGAACGTTAATGCCATTTGATACTTCAAATGCTGAGTGAAGACGACTAAAAGCAAGTACAGCCATAGATGATCTGATGATGCTATAGATAGCCTAGCTACCAGCTCGACTCCAGTCTGTTAAGTCTGGGAGAGACCAACGATACAAGGTTAATCATCTAGCTAGCTGGCTACTTCTTTGGGAACAATTCTAAGAAAAACAATTAAAGCTTACCTAATATCCCAGCTGAGTTCTCCACATGTGCCTTTTCCACAGATGCCATTATTGTGCAGCACTGAAACCATTCCGTGAACAAAGTTCCGTTCCGTGATATTTAGTTCCGTGTAAAAAGTTCCTACTTGACTTGACTGTAGTCCAAAGGCCGGCAGATGGCGATATTGAGCCGTTTCATCTTACCATCCAAATGGACTGCATGCAGCCAGCTATACACTTGTATCCCCTGTGGACCGGTTCATACGTAAAACGTTCTCCATTCAGGCTACAAAGGTGTCGATTTCCTCCTTAACTCGATTTAATGGTGAGAAGTTATTAAAAAAATTGGGGAAAATACATGTACTTTCTTTATGAAACACCATTTTCCACCATCATGCTTGGCCTATGCCTAGGAATGCTAGACCCTGATGTTTGGTCCAGTACGGGCCGACAAAATTTGGTCTTGTTTAGTGCTGGAGCTCATTAGAAAAAAATACCCAGTGCTTTGCAAGTGTTCATTTTTACATTTACATTTTAGTCATTTAACAGATGTTTTTATCCAGAGCGATTTACAGTCAGTGCATTAAACTAAGTTGCTATAGCTAGCCTACCTACCAGCTTGAGTCCAATCTGTTAAGTCTGGGAGAGACCAGCGATATAAGGCTAATCATCTAGCTAGCTAGCTGGCTACTTCTTTTGAACAATTCTAAGAAAAGCAATTAAAGTTTACACAGTAAAAGTTAGGCTTACTTAATATCTCTGCTGAGTTCTCCACATGTGCCTTTTCAGCTGCCATTATTTTACAGATCTGAAACCATTAGCGACTATAGCATGGTGGTGGAAAATTGTGTTTCATAAAGAAACTATGCAGCCTGAATGGAGAATGTTTTATGTACAAACCAGTCCACAGGGATACGAGTGTATAGCGAGTGCTGCATGCATACCCCAATATCGCCATCTGCTGACCTTTAGGCTAACTCGATTTAAGATAATTATTAAATAATAATTATTAAAGGTGTCAATTGTAATATTTTGTGTAGATCATGATTTTTTTTTTTAAAAAATTAAATCAATTTGAATCCACTTTGCAACACAATGAAATGGAAAAAATGGGGTTCATGCTGTAATGAAACAGGCAGGGAGCAGGTCTCCAACCCTCGACCTTCTAGACCGAAGTCCAGCGTGCTGCAAAAACATGCTCGAGCGGCAAAGTCGATATCCGCGCTTATAAACCCAGGGTCGTTACAATACCTAAAGGCACTGAAGGCTAATAACGTAAACATATATTATGTTTTGTACTTTCTTAAACCGGTGGACTCTGTGAATATGTATAGATAACTATAACCATAGACGTTGTTTGGTTCAGATTTGGTCTGATCTGGACCGGCCTTGATTTGGCCCAAACAGACCTGTCTAGGGTTGGTTCCGATTTGGTCTGGACCGACAAAATTTGGTCTTGTTTAGGGCTGGAGCTCATTAACAAAATACCCAGAGTGCTTTGCAAGTGTTCATTTTTGTATTTACATTTTGGTCATTTTAGCAGACGCTTTATCCAGGTGCGACTGTCATGACTGTCACAGCTGCAACTATTTAACATTACTAAGTGAGTAGTTATTGGACATCGACTGTGAATTCAACTATGAACATTGAACTATGATTACTGCTCCAGTGTTACTGTCATTGTGTGCCACTGGGTGTGCTGTTAGATGCACTTCTTTATTGGCGTGAGTGTCATTTACCGTTTGTGTTCTCATGCCACTTACCTGAGGTCCTCCTGTGTGTTTCAGGCTCTACGCAATGATGCCGCCGCTGCTGAATCCTTGCCTCTCTACCAGAGAGATACCTGGCTGCCTACAGTGGAGCATGATCATTACACACATGCACCTTGTGCTGGGGACAATAAAAGGCTACTCTAAAATGTGCCGTTTTGTCACACAGCACAATGCCAGCGATATCTCAAGTTTTGAGAGAGTGTGCAATTGGCATACTGACTGCAGGAATGTCCACCAGAGTTGTTCACAGATTATTTAATGTTAATTTCTCCAACAACGTTTTAGAGAATTTGGCCATAGGTCCAACCGGCCTCACAACCGCAGAGCACATGTAAACCATGCCAGCCTAGGACCTCCACATCCGGCTTCTTCACCTGCGGGATCGTCTGAGACCAGCCACCTGAACAGCTGACGAAACTGAGGAGTATTTCTGTCTGTAATAAAGCCCTTCCAGGTCCACCCATGGCTACGCCCAGTCATGTGAAATCCATATATTAGGGCCTAATGAATTTATTTCAATTGACTGATTTCCTTATATGAACTGTTACTCAGTAAAATCGTAGAAATTGTTGCAAGTTGCATTTATACTTTTGCTCAGTATAGTTATCAGTTATTACCAGGGGGCGCAACTTTGGTTTTAGATCATTTTTTTTTATAAACACTCCAATAAACACTCCAATCACCTTACCGACCGCTTGGAGGGGTCCGCATGGTCCTAAAGCCCACCGTTGCCTCGTTTTGTATCACATTCCAATTATAAAACTGGGGGGGACAAAAATGCAATGAAAGTTGTGTCCCTGGTTATTACATTAGAAAAGATTAGCTGTGGAATTTTCCACTATACAGTATTATGATATGATTGCTTTGCAACTCTGCGACCAATCTCTAATCATATCCTGTAGTCGTGTAAAGTGGAGTTCCTCCTCAGGGTTGCGATGTTAAATGTTGAACTACATCCTCTTATTGGCAGAGGTGAACTGATAAGACAGTGGGCCAGCAGCTGTCAGTATGTAACCTGACACCACTGGAAGTCTTGAGGGTATTTGTCTAGAACAAAAAAGAAGTTGATAGTACAAGTTGAAAACTTTATTGAACTATTTACAGATAACATATACAAAATAATAAGATTAGCTAGATTAGCATATACAATGCCTTCAGAAAGTATTTCACACCCATTGTCTTTTTCCACATTTTGTTGTGTTACAATAGACTAAATTACGATTTCTTTGTCACTGGCCTACGCACAATAGATACATTAAAAAAAGCAGACATTGAATATCCCTTTGAGTATGGTGAAGTTATTAATTACACATTAGATGGTGTATCAATACACCCAGTCACTGCAAAGATACAGGTGTCCTTTCTAACTCAGCTGATGGAGAGGAAGGAAACCGCTCAGGGATTTCACCATGAGGCCAATGGTGACTTCATAACACTTACATTGTTTAATATCTGTGATAGGAGAAAACGAAGGATTACATTGTAACATTGTAATTTCTCCACAATAGTCACCTAATTGACAGAGTGAAAGAGGAAAGCCTGTACAACATTTAAATATTCCAAAACATGCATCCTCTTTCCAACAAGGCACTAAAGTATTACTGCAAAAAATGTGGCAAAGCTATTCACTTTTTGTCCTGAATACAAAGTGTTATATTTGGGGAAAATCCTATATAACTCATTGCTGAGTACCACGCTCCATATTTTCAAGCATAGTGGTGGCTGCATAATGTTATGGGTATGCTTGTAATCGTTAAGGACTGGGGAGTTTTTCAGGATAAAACATTTACGGAATGGAGCTATGCACAGGCAATATCCTAGAGGAAAACCTGTTTCAGTCTGCTTTCCATGAGACACTGGGAGATTAATTTGCCTTTCAGCAGGACAGTAACCTAAAACACAAGGCCAAATCTTACCAAGAAGACTAGTGCTGTTCCTGTACTAGTGCACAGACAGAGTAGTCCCAGTAAAATCGGAACTAGCAAGATGGCAGCAGCCACGAATTGGTATACGAGTAGATTACAACAGTCGGGCACCTTGGAGGTTGTCTCTAGTTCTTATTATTGGTGCCTTCAAGACAACTGGGAACTGAAAATAACTAGGTCAAATCATGATGTCAGTGACTTTCAGGTCGGGAAGTCGGAGCTATAGAATGATGCCAGAGTTTCCGACTTGGAATTCTGAGTTGGATGACCTTTCAAAATATTTTTTCCAGTCTGAGTTTTATTTTGAGTTACCCGTTGTCTTTGAAGGCACTGAAGTCGGAAGTCAGAGATTTCTGAGTTCCCAGTTGTTTTGAATGCTGCAAGAAGCTCAGTGCAAACCCCAAATTACAACTACAAACCAGTTTGACATGTTAGACCAGGCCTGGGCAATTATTTTCCACAGAGGGCCACATTAGAATATATTTCTGCCATCGCGGGCCAAAATCTAATTACAGGATTATACATCATGTGTATGAATGTGTTGACAGATATATCTACTGTAAATCACATCCAGATATGCTACTTATTTTACTTTTTTTAACATGCACAGAAATAAACCACATCCATGTTCTCCTTTTGGTAGGTATTTTCATTATTAAACATGCAATGAACTACACGGAGGGAAAAGTACACTGTCCATTCAGCACCACGGACAGAACTCTTGTTAACGGGTATGCACAAAACACAAGAAAGAGAGAACGCTCAACATTACATTCAAACTACTCAATCAGTGTGAGGAGTGAAGTCTGATGGGCATTGACTAGAGCAGTGAAGTCAGGTATAGTTGATGTCACTATGCCCAGGATTGCTGAGAGGTGAGTCAGTAAAAGATGATCTGTGCCCTGACTTGTTATATTTCATCACTGAAAATGTCTGTTCACATACATAGGTTGACCCAAACAGTACAAACATCTTCTGAGCATGACTCGTAATCTTTGGAAAGTTTTGTTCATCGAGAGATGCATAGAACCTCATCAGTGACATTGTTTTGAATAGTTCTCCAATCACTGCATCAGACTGAAGATCGATAAGCTCAAGTTGCAGGTCAGTGGGAGCGTTATCCACATTGAAGGTGAAAGGAAGGTGAAGGTGAAATCCTCAAAACGACGAGAAAACTCACCGTTCAAAGCACGCAGCAGCGATGTATACTTCTCCCGCTGGTCATCTGATAGGGAACAGACTAGTAGCGTCGGAAGGTGGGTGAGATTGTTGGCTTCTACTTAGCGGGTCAGGAGGAGTAATTTTCCCTTGAAGGCTTTGACAAGGCTGTACATCTGATGTGCAAAAAGGCCCTTCCCTTGTAGTTTGGAATTCAGTTCATTCATGAGGGCCATGATGTCCACGGTGAAGGCAAAATCAGCCAACCATTCTTTATCTTGCAGTTGAGGGAAAAACACATTTTTTCATAGCTAGCTCTCGCAATTCCGTCGTTTGCTGAATGCTGTTTTGTGAAAAGTCCTTGGTGCTTTTGCAACCGAGAAAGCAACTCTTTCGATGCACTTGCCCTCTGCTCAGAAGACATATTACTATTTTTCTCTGGCATGCTTCGTCTGGAAGTGTCGGTTGTAGTCTTTCAAGACAGCGATGACACCTTTCATGGGAACGTTGCAAGAACATATGCGTCCACTTTTCTGTGGGTTAGGAGAATATTCCATCAACGTCCCACCAAATATATACAAAACATGGTTGCCATGTTCTCAGAACACAATATATTACTGTTCTAGCCACGTAGAACTTTGCAAGAACATTCAGGTGTCCAGTTTTCTGTGGGTTAGGAGAATATTCCATCAACGTCCAGCCAGGTCACCGTGATACTAGTCAGTATTCGACGTCTATCCATATGAATGGTCTGAGGACGACGGGAGATGGTGTGGAAACTGGCCATTAGGGGCAACAGTGAGCACTGTTACCTTCAAGGTTTCGGGTTTTGATAGGGTGTTGTGCTTGGGGATAGAGGATGGTTGTAAACATCTGCCTCTGGTGCCAAAGGTTGCACATTTGAATCCAGCAATATCATTTTTGTATTTTATTTTTGTTTTAAGCCTATCCCAAACCTTAACCCTTACCTTAACCATTCAGAGTTAATGCCTGACCTTAAGATTTCAGAATTAATGCCTAGACTTAACCCTAACCTTTAAAATTAGGAGTTGATGCATAAACATACCCTTAAACACTTTGAAATTTGACATTTGGAACAACTTATATATTTTACGTTTGAGAAACATGGATGAATGTCTAATTTTGACATGAGACTGTGAGAGCTTGTTACAAAATCCAACCAAATATATTTTATTCATTTATTTCACCTTTATTTAACCAGGTAGGCCAGTTGAAAACAAATTCTCATTTACAATACACAGATCATGGTTGCCAGGTTCTCAGAATATAAGATATGAATGTTCTAGACATTTTTCAGGGGAAAATTGTAAGAACATTCATGTGTCCAGTTTTCTGAGGGTTAGGAAAATATTCCATCAACGTCCCACCAAACATACACAGAACATGGTTGCCATGTTCTCAAAACATAAGATATTAATGTACCCTTGTCTGTACCCTTGTCCATACCCTTGTTTGTACATTGGGCCTTGAATCTATCCCAGAAACCTGCCAGCTTTATTCTCTGTTCCGGACGCACCAGACAACCTGTTCTTTTAGCATTTAGCCATACCCTTATCCTACTCCTCCTCTGTTCCTCTGGTGATGTAGAGGTTAACCCAGGCCCTGCAGCCCCCAGCATCACTCCCATTCCCCAGGCGCTCTCATTTGTTGACTTCTGTAACCGTAAAAGCATTGGTTTCATGCATGTTAACATTAGAAGCCTTCTCCCTAAGTTTGTTTTATTCACTGCTTTAGCACACTCCACCAACCCAGATGTCCTAGCCGTGTCTGAATCCTGGCTTAGGAAGGCCATCAAAAATCCTGAAATTTCCATCCCTAACTATAACATTTTCCGACAAGATAGAACTGCCAAAGGGGGCAGAGTTGCAATCTACTGCAGAGATAGCCTACAGAGTTCTGCCATTACTATCCATGTCTGTGCCCAAACAAGAGCAAACAAGAGCTTCTTCTTTTAAAAATCCACCTTTCCAGAAACAAGTCTCTCACTGTTGTCGCTTGTTATAGACCCCCTTCAGCCCCCAGCTGTGCCCTAGAAACCATATGTGAATTGATCGCCCCCCATCTATCTTCAGAGTTCGTTCTGTTAGGTGACCTAAACTGGGACTTGCTTAACACCCCGGTCGTCCAACAATCTAAGATAGATGCCCTCAATCTCACACAAATTATCAAGGAACCTACCAGGTACAACCCAAAATCCGTAACCATGAGCACCCTCTTAGATATCATCCTGACCAACTTGCCCTCTAAATACACCTCTGCTGTATTCAACCAGGATCTCAGCGATCACTGCCTTATTGCCTGCGTGTTCGTAACGGGTCCGCGGTCAAACGACCACCCCTCATCACTGTCAAACGCTCCCTAAAACACTTCAGCGAGCAGGCCTTTCTAATCAACCTGGCCCGGGTATCCTGGAAGGATATTGACCTCATCAAGTCAGTAGAGGATGCCTGGTTGCTCTTCAAAAGAAGGCTCCATTCAAAAAATGTAGAACTAAGACCAGATATAGCCCTTGGTTCACCCCAGACTTGACTGCCCTTGACCAGCACAAAAACATCCTGTGGCGGTCTGCATTAGCATCGAATAGCCCCCGCGATATGCAACTCTTCAGGGAAGTCAGGAACCAATATACTCTGTCAGTTAGGAAAGCTAAGGCTTGCTTTCAAACAGAAATTTGCTTCCTGTAGCACTAATTCCAAAAAGTTTTGGGACACTGTAAAGTCCATGGAGAATAAGAGCACCTCCTCCCAGCTGCCCACTGCATTGAGGATAGGAAACACTGTCACCACTGATAAATCTACGATAATCGATAATTTCAATAATCATTTTTCCACGGCTGGCCATGCTTTCCACCTGGCTACCCCTACCCTGGCCAACACCTCAGCACCCCCTCCGCTTCTCCTTCACCCAAATCCAAACAGCTGATATTTTGAAAGAGCTGCAAAACCTGGATCCCTATAAATCTATATCTGAGTCTAATTCGTCAAAATGACAAATATTTTGGCATTTGAGCTGCCTTTTTTTATTCAAACCCATTTATACAACAGCACAGGCACTTGAACTCTATTACATTTATGAAAGAAAGCAATTGATAAATAAAGATGATGTCACGTCCTGGCCATAGAGAGCCCTCTGGGTTCTCTATGGTGATTTAGGTCAGGATGTGACTAGGGGGGGTTCTAGTTGTTCTATTTCTGTTTTTGGTTTGTGTATGGTTCCCAATTAGAGGTAGCTGATTGTCGTTACCTCTAATTGGGGTTCATACTTAGTGTGTTCTGTTTCCCACCTGCTTTTGTGGGATATTGTTTTTTTGTTAGTCCCTGTGTGCGCTACACATTTGTGCGATCAGTCATTTCTTTTGTTGTCTTGTACGTTCCATTAAATATAAATGATGTGGAACTCCATGCACGCGGGCGCCTTGGTCCATTCTTAAAGACGATCGTGACAGATGAATACATTACTACTGTAGCGTGTGTGTATATCTTTATCTTATTTTACCTTCACATACCAAACTACAGAATAGTTCAACTCAACTTGCCCACACCAAGACAGTAGGGTGTGGATGAATGACAGGACAGGGACAGGGAGGAGTCAGGGCATATGCCAGATAAAGGAAGAATATCAATGCTCATGTGAGTGTTGATACTAATTTGATGTAGTAGAGATCCTGGAGATTAATTAGCATGAACAAAATGATGGGAGAATTCATGAAACAGTTAACGGGTATATCCTGTTCTGGTCAGGCTCTCAACTAGGCAGCAGAGGAGTACTTTCACCTGTATCACACACAGACAGAGCTAGGGTCTCACCTGAGACAAAGAGCTGGAGGAGAGGCTGCACTGTAATCACTGGAAAAAGAGGGAACTCCTCTACTGTACACTGAGCTTCCTGTATCTTACTGAACCTTTAATTTCATATAGTGGGGGTGGTGGTGAATGATTCCCCTATGCTGTATAAGGTAGTGTTCAACAACCTTTGCATATGAGGCAAATTGTTTGATAGGTGGTTTTGAATTGACATGTTTGGCATTAAGTACTGCACCTTGCAAGATGTAAATTATTCTATTTATCAATGAGATGGAAACTCATGTTTTGTCTTGGCATACACGTGCAGACAGCACACTGTGAATAATGTTGACCGTGTACTTATTTTGTGACATCTTATAGCAAACAAGTATTGGAGAACAATTGGGACATAGACAGTATATCCAGTAAAGTGCTTGAACATTAGCTAAATCCCAGTATTGCAAGTGTTGGAACCATGTGAGCAATGTGAACAATATATACAGTACATATCATGGCACCATGCATGGCAGTTCTGCTGGTTAAACCTGATCAGCAAGTCTGTTGACAGTCACTTGCTGCAGGCACTTCACGGTTGAAGTGACAAATGGTGGTTTCATTCAGTTGCATGGTACAAAACAAATACATAGGCCTACAGTATAAATACTGTCAATACTGTAAATACAATAGAATAATATTATTAATGTACTCAAATTGCCAACTACTTAACAATTAAATATCAGGGATGATTGGATATCTTTACTTATTTTTTCACAATATTTACTTATTATATCACAAAGCTGTTATACCACATCCAGTGTTTTTGTCAGTGACCCTCTCTTTTCCTGCTTTGTTTCCTTAGGCCAGGAACCCCATGTTGGAAGCAGCTCTGGGCTTTGTCCTGGGAGTGGTGGGAGGCTGTGTGCTGGGGGCCACTGAGGAGCCAGTGAATGCCAGTGATGACCTCAGGGGCCCTGCTTAAGCCTGTCCAGACTGTGGGGCCCTTGGCACTGGGTACCCTCCTGGGAGCAATGGCACTAACCACAGTCATGACCTCAGTGGTGGCTGGGGTCATATTTGCAGCGGCTATGGCTTCCATATTGCTGGGTGCCAGGAGCAGTGGGGGTGGAGCATCCCAGGCAGAATCTGTGGTTGTGTGGATCGCAGTTGGACTGACTGCCGCTTTCGGTCCACAGCCAGTGGACTTGGTGGGACTTCTCTGGGCACTGAGCATATTCACCCTGCTCAAACCTGCTTTGCACTTCCATTTCAAGTTCATATGGAGACAAGGAGAGTCCTGTGTCCGCCTGGGACAGAGCTCTCTGGAGGCCAGGGAGTGAGAGCTGAGAGAGCTGGAGGCGAGGGAGGTGAAGAACAGAGACAGAGTGACAGTGGAGATCGAGTAGAGGATTGTCACATTGGAGAAGGAAGGAGAGAGGACAGAGGGCCTGGAGCACAGAGCAACATCGGAGGCACAGCGCAGAGGGAGAAAGGAGACGGAGAAAATGGATGGAGGTAAATGAGCAGGACCATTCAAGAGCAGATCAACAAAATGGTGTTGAAATACGTGGATTTCCTGACGTTTTCTGGGATACCCATGACTATGACCGCCATGGTCACAGCAGGATTTGGGGGTTTGGATTCGGGGACTACCGGTTTGTGTTTGTGGTCCTTTTAGCTTTGGTCCTGTTCATGTCCTTAATGTTCATGAAATCATCAAATTTTAACTTCTGGATGTTCGCAGGGTGCATGGGAATGTTTGCCACGTTTGCCATAGTGGTGCTCACTGTGCACGCAGGTCAGGAAGTGGTGTTGGAATCTATCAAAATGCGCAGTGTTGGTCAGGATATATCAAGAGGGAACATTAGCACCCGGATGAACCACAGATCTTGAGACCCATGGGGCGGCGCACAATTGGCCCAGCATCGTCCGGGTTAGGGGAAGGTTTGGCCGGAGGGATGTTCTTGTCCCATTGCGCACTATCGACTCGTGTGGCGGGCTGGGCGCAATGCACGCTGACACGGTTGCCAGGTGTACGGTGTTTCCTCCGACACATTGGTGCGACTGGCTTCCGGGTTAAGTGGGCATTGTGTCAAGAAGCATTGCAGCTTGACTGGGTTGTGGTTCGGAGGATGGATGGCTCTCGACCTTCGCCTCTCCTGAGTCCGTACGGGATTTGCAGCGATGGGGCAAGACTGTAATTACCAATTGGATACCACGAAATTGGGGAGAAAAAGGGGTAATAAAATGAGAAAAAAAATAACCCAAAATATAAGCTTGTTTTACTCCAATGTTTGTAAACAAAGAAAATGGAAACAAACACTATATAGCCTCAAAACATGGTCCAAAATAATGCTGTCTATGAATTTCAGAGTGGTTGCATTTTTCCAGATCCATCCCTCAGCTTATTACAGAACCAGGGGTGGGGCAACCGCTTTATTATTGTTTCTACTTCTGATTGCTGCTTTAAGTTACGTTACTTGTATACGTAATTTGTCCATAGGGCTAAAAGAAGGAGGAGCTGAAATGTTGACATCATGGTGCTCACTGCTCAAGTAACACTGTTGGGCGAGTCTGAAGTAGTTGGGGTGTACTTTGTGGTACTGTGTTGAGGTGGTATGGGGAAACAACTGTATTTTAAAGACACAAGAAGCAAAACTGCATGCAAGTATGTTGGATAAAATGGTGATACAAACAATTGGAAATGTGCATGTCCTACTGAAGGCTATGTTATAATCAAATAGACAGTATGATCATAATGACTATCTTTTGTGTTGCACTACACCAACATGATATTCTATATTCTCAAACTCAATTAGTTTAGGCTCTAATGATATATTAAATTGCTGCCACTCAATTGAAGTGGACATGTTTGTGGACATTGGACATTGAATTGGTGTAACGTCCAGGCCTGAGTGTTCAGGCTGGAGTGTTTAGTTTTGTTTTGGTGTAGGGTTTCTTCTGTTCTATGGTGTGTGTTTCTATGTTGGGGTAATGGTTCCCAACTAGAGGCAGCTGAGTCTCGTTACCTCTAATTGGGAACCATATATATGTTTGGGGTTTAGCACTTAGGTTTGTGGGTTATTGCTTATTGTTATGATGATCGTGTTTAGGTTCATGCCATCGTGTTTAGGTTCATGTCCCAGTGTCTAGTTTAGGATTTAGCGTTTGTTTTCACATCATGTTCTTCGTTTATTGTTTTATTCCGTCAAGTCACGTTTGTAAATAAAGTATGTATTCTGGATACTTCGCTGCGCATTGGTCTGTCCCAAGAGCAAATCATGACAGAATAACCCACCCCGAAAAGACCAAGCAGCGAGAAGACAAGGAGTCCTGGACATGGAGAGAGACGGCGGAGCATCGTCGTCCCAGGAGGAGGATGAAATCAGCGAAAGCTGAGCGGGGGAGTTACGAGGAGCTATATGGGGCATGGAGCCCGGAGAGGGAGAAATATGTTGGGCCTCGCCTGGCTAGAAGGGCCGAAAGGCTTCCCCCAAAAACTTTTGGGAGGGGGGTACACGAGGAGGTTGGTCGGTTCAGGGTGGACTCCTGAGCCAACTCCTCGTGCTCCTTGGAGGGAGCATTGGAGGGAGCGTCGCACTGAAAGGACGCCGTGCTATGCAGTTTTGCGCACGGTGTCTCCTGTTCGGATTCAGAGGCCGGTGCGCAAAATTCCAGCTCCACTCATCTGTCGGGCTAGATTGAGTGTGCAGCCTGGAGGAGTGGTACCAGCAATACGCGCCAAGTCTCCAGTGCGCCTCCTAGGACCAAGATATCCGGCACCGGTTCTGCGTGCCGTGTCTCCACTGTGTGTCCACAGCCCGGTGGGAGAGATCTCAGCGCCACTCATCTGTCAGGCCAAGGTCAGTGTGCTACCTGGAAGAGTGGTGCCAGCTCTGCGCGCCAGGTCTCCAGTGCGCCTTTTGGGACCAAGATATCCTACGGTCCTACGGGCAGAATCTCCGGTGCGAATCCACAGCCCAGTTCGAGAGATTCCAGCTCCACTCACCTGTGAGGCCAGGGTTAGTGAGCTACCTGGAAGAATTGTCCCTGTTCCACGCTTCAAGATCTATGTACGTGTTGTGGATTCAACACGTCCAGTCCCTGTTCCACGCTCCAAGATCCCAGTGCGTGTTGTGGATTCAACATGTCCTGTTCCATGCTCCAAGATCCCTGTCCGTGTTGTGGATTCAACACGTCCTGTGCCTGTTCCACGTTCCAAGATCCCAGTACGTGTTGTGGATTCAACACGTCCTGTACCTGTTCCACGCTCCAAGATCCCTGTCCGTGTTGTGGATTCAACACGTCCTGTGCCTGTTCCACGTTCCAAGATCCCAGTACGTGTTGTGGATTCAACACGTCCTGTACCTGTTCCACGCTCCAAGATCCCTGTGCGTGTTGTGGATTCAACACGTCCTGTGCCTGCTCCACGCATCAAGCCCCCTGTGCGCACGCCTTCAGAGCCCGACACGTCCTGTCCCTGCTCCACGCATCAGGCCCCCTGTGCGCCTCCAGAGCCCGGCACGTCCTGTCCCTGCTCCACGCATCAGGCCCCCTGTGCACCCTCAGAGCCCGGCACGACCTGTCACGTCATGTTCTTTGTTTCTTCGTTTATTTACAAACGTGACGGAATAAAACAATAAAGTATGTATTCTGGATACTTCGCTGCGCATTGGTCTGTCCCAGGAGCAAATCATGACAATTGGAGATGTTTATAATATGGATTATTTAATAATGGATCGCATTTCCATAGTGCTTTTACCCAAGACTTAAATCGATTCACATTGTAGTTTACTTTATTGTAAAAGCAAGGGTTATTGTTTCTCCATGCCATTGGTAGGAGTGGAAATTTGTCTCCTGCCTTTCCCAACACCCCCAGCTATACACTCGTAGATAAAAGGGTTCTTCACCTATCCCAGTAGGAGAACACTTTTTGGTTCCAGGTAGAACCCTTTTGTGTTCCATGTAGAACCCTCAGGGTTTTACATGGAACCCAAAAGGGTTCTACCTGGATGTCACGGTCTTCTGTATGGACAGACCAAGACGCAGCGATGCTTCCAGTATACATTTTAATAAACACGAACGTAACTGGGAAAAACAACAAACAGAAAGTAATGAAGATTGTGATGTTGAAACATAACTTAACAAAAACAAACACAGCTATGCTCAAACAATCACCCACAAAACCTAAATGAAAACCCCAAACATATATATGGTTCCCAATTGGAGACAACGACACACAGCTGCCTCTAATTGGGAACCATTACCCCAACATAGAAATAGAACACCTAGAACATAAAAAACCCTACACCAAAACCAAAACAAAAAACACGCCAGCCTGTCATCTCAGGCCTGACGTGACAGTACCCCCAAAGGCGCGGACTGGGGGGTCTTCGGTGGGTTTCTTTGTCCCAGGTGGCGGCTCGGTGCTGGCCGTGCTGGTCCGAAGTCACGCACCGGAGGCCCTGGGCCATTTGCAGGACTGGGGACCCTCTCTGGCGGCGCCGGGCTGGGGACCCTCACTGGCGGCGCCGGGCTGGGGACCCTCACTGGCGGCGCCGGACTGGGGACCCTCACTGGTGGCGCCGGACTGGGGACCCTCTTTGGCACTCTGGTGCGGGGAGCGGGAACCGGCCGAACTGGGCTTGTGACGCGCACTCTGGTGCGGGGAGCGGGAACCGGCCGTACTGGGCTCGTGACGCGCACTCTGGTGCGGGGAGCGGGAACCGGCCGTACTGGGCTCGTGACGCGCACTCTGGTGCGGGGAGCGGGAACCGGCCGTACTGGGCTCGTAACGCGCACTCTGGTGCGGGGAGCGGGAACAGGACGTGCTGGGTTTCCCTCGGGCACAGGGATCCTGGAGCGTGAAACAGGGATCCTGGAGCGTGGAGCAGGGACAGGACGTACTGAGTCCACGCCGGGCACAGGGGTCCTGGAGCGTGGAACAGGGGCAGGACGTGCTGAATCCACGCCGGGCACAGGGATCCTGGAGCGTAGAACAGGGATCCTGGAGTGTGGAGCAGAGACAGGACGTACTGGGCTGTGGATGCGAACCGGAGATTCTGCCCGTAGGACCGGTGCAGGATCTCTTGGTCCCAGGAGACGCACTGGAGACCTGGCGCGCAGAGCTGGCACCACTCTTCCAGGTAGCACACTAACCTTGGCCTGACAGACGAGTGGCGCTGGGATCTCTCGCACTGGGCTGTGGACACGCATGCGAGATACTGCACGCAGAACCGGTGCAGGATATCCAGGTCCTAGGAGGCGCACTGGAGACCTGGCGCGCAGAGCTGGCACCACTCCTCCTGGCTGCACACTCAGTCTAGCCCGACAGATGAGTGGAGCTGGAATTTTGCGCACCGGCCTCTGAATCCGCACAGGAGAAACAGTGCGCAAAACTGCATAACACGGTGTCCTCTCCGTGCGCCACTCTCCCCAACGCTCTCTCCACAAAGCACGAGGAGTTGGCTCAGGAGTCCCTCCTGAACCGGCCAAACTCCTCAGGTGTCTTTCGGGCTTCCGTGCCCGGCGAGGTCTCATAAACTGTCCTCTATCCGGATCCCATGCTCCGTATAGATCTTCGTACCTACGCCGCTCCGCCGCCGCTGCTTCCAATTCCTCTCTAGGACGGCGATACTCTCCAGGCTGGGTCCACGCACCTCCATTAAATAATTCCTCCTCCAAAGTCCTGGACTCCCGGGTCTCTCGCTGCTTGGTCCTTTTATGGTGGGTGATTCTGTCACGATCTTCATAAGGGACAGACCAAGGCGCAGCGAGGCATCCAGTATACATGTTTTATTATCCAAAACGAAACTCACGTAACTGGGTAAAACAACAAAAAGTAAACGTAACGAAGATCGTGACGCCAAACACACTAAACACAAACAAGCTATGCTCAAACAATCACCCACAAAACCTAAATGAAAACCCCAAACATATATATGGTTCCCAATTAGAGACAACGACACACAGCTGCCTCTAATTGGGAACCATTACCCCAACATAGAAATAGAACACCTAGAACATAAAAAACCCTACACCAAAAACAAAACACGCCAGCCTGTCATCTCAGGCCTGGACGTGACACTGGAAGTAAAAAGGGTTCTTTAAAGGGTTCTCCTATGGGGACAGCCGAAGAACCCTTTTAGGTTCTAGGTAGATTTAGATTTCTAAGAATGTATACACACACGTTGAGAAGCGCAGGATGAGCTGTAGTGCAGTGCCCCTCGACGGAGAGCAATTGTGGTGGGTTGAGTGCCTTGTCCAAGTGCACAAGAGCAGGAGATGGGATCAGAGACCAGCAGCCTTCCAGCTGCCAGTTCAGTTCCATTCCCATGTTTGTGTTGCGTCGCTTGAGTGGGTCGAGTCACTGACATGATCTTCCTGTCCGGGTTGGCGCCCCCCTTGGGTTGTGCTGTAGCGGAGATCTTTGTGGGCTGTACTCGGCCTTGTCTCAGGATGGTAAGTTGGTGGTTGAAGATATCCCTCTAGTGGTGTGGGGGCTGCGCTCCGGCAGAGTGGGTGGGGTTATATGCTGCCTGTTTGGCCCTGTCCGGGGGTATCGTCGAACGGGGCCACAGTGTCTCCCGACCCCTCCTGTCTCAGCCTCCAGTATTTATGCTTCAGTAGTTTATGTGTCAGGGGGCTAGGGTCAGTCTGTTATATCTGGAGTATTTCTTCTCTCTTATCCCGTGTCCTGTGTAAATTTAAGTATGCAGTCTCTAATTTCCTCTCTCTCTCTCTCGGAGGACCTGAGCCTTAGGACCATTCCTCAGGACTACCTGGCATGATGACTCCTTGCTGTCCCCAGTCCACCTGGCCGTGCTGCTGCTCCAGTTTCAACTGTTCTGCCTGCGGCTAAGGAACCCTGACCTGTTCACCAGACGTGCTACCTGTCCCAGACCTGCTGTTTTCAACTCTCTAGAGACAGCAGGAGCGGTAGAGATACTCTGAATGATCGGCTATGAAAAGCCAACTGACATTTACTCCTGAGGTGCTGACCTGTTGCACCCTCGACAACCACTGTGATTATTATTATTTGACCCTGCTGGTCATCTATGAACATTTTAACATCTTGGCCATGTTCTGTTATAATCTCCACCTGGCACAGCCAGAAGAGGACTGGCCACCCCTCATAGCCTGGTTCCTCTCTAGATTTCTTCCTTGGTTCTGGCCTTTCTAGGGGAGTTTTTCCTAGCCACCGTGCTTCTACACCTGCATTGCTTGCTTTCTGTACAGCACTCTGTGACATCAGGTGATGTAAGAAGGGCTTTATAAATACATTTGATTTGATTTGATTCTGGTTACTATCATGAATGAGGCCTCTGGGTGCCTGTCCAGGTTTGACGTGGTAAAGCGCCATATCGTTACCAATGTCTTGTGAGGCTCTACAGAGAATTTGCACAGTGTCTCCAAGCTGGACAGAGAGGACTGGAGGGGGGACTGGTGCACTGTGATTATGCCCCATGAACCTGCAATCAGGACAAGGAGGACCCAGGGACACATTAGGACAATACAGACATTGTCATCCTACAAGAAACATGGTATAGAGGAGAGCTGGTAGTCCCATCCAATAAACTACCAGGTGTGAAACAGTGAAGAGACTCAGGTGGTATGCTAATTTGGTATAGAGCAGACCCAACCCAATCTATTAAATTAGTCAAAACAGGAACATTTTAAGTCTGTCTCGAAATTAATAAGAAAATGACCTCAACAGAGAAAAATGTCCTCATGTTTGCTACCTATATCCCCCAATAGAATCCCCATACTTTAACAATGACAACTTCATCCTAGAGGGGAGATCAACTATTTCCAGGCCCGGGGACATGTACAAGTCTGTGGTGACCTAAATGCCAGAACTGGACAAGAACCTGACACTCAGCACACGGGGACAAATACCTACCTGGAGGTGACAGTATTCCCTCCCAAATATGCCCCCCATAGACACAACAACCAACAAAAACGGGTCACAACTCCTGCAGCTCTGTCGCACACTGGGTCTGTATGGTATGCTTCAAGGAGTCACCTATGGTAGGTACATCTACAGCTCATCCCTTGGGGCAGTAGTACTGTAGATTAATTTATCACTGACCTCAACCCAGAGTCTCTCAGAGCGTTCACAGTCAGTCCACTGAAACCCCTATCAGATTACAGCAAAATCACAGTCTAATTGAACAGAGCAATACTCAATCATGAGGCATAAAGCCAAAGGAACTGCACAATATTAATGCTATAGATGGAAGGAAAGTAGTGTAGAAACCTACCAAAAAACAATTAGGCAAGAACAAAATCAATCCCTTTTAGAAAACTTCCTGGACAAAACATTTCACTGTAATAGTGAAGGTGTAAACCTGGCTGTAGAACACCTAAACAGTATATTTTACACTTCAGCTTTCCTATCAAATCCCCAAAACTCATTGATACAACCTAAGAAAATTTAAAATAATAACAAATGGTTTGATGAAGAGTGCAAAAACCTAACAAAGAAATTAAGAAACCTATTCAACCAAAAACATAGAGACCCAGAAAACCTGAGTCTACGTCTTCAAAAATACAAAAAAAAACATTACGGAAAAATCAGGAACAGCACGTCAGAAATGAGATGAATGTAATTGAATAATCCATAGAATCTAACCACTTCTGGGAAAATTGGAACACACTAAACAAAGAACAACACAAAGAGTTATCTATCCTAAATGGAGATGTATGGATAAACCACTTCTCCAATCTTTTTAGCTCTATAACAAAGAACAAACAGCAAAAACATATACATGATCAATAACAAATCTTAGAATCAGGTATTAAAGACTAACAGAACACACTGGATTCTCCAATTACACTGAATGAACTACAGGACAAAATACAAACCCTCCAACCCAAAAAGGCCTGTGGTGATGATGGTATCCTAAATTAAATGATAAAATATACAGACCACAAATTCCAATTGGCTATACTTAAACTCTTTAACATAATCCTCAGCTCTGGCATCTTCCCCAATACTTGGAACCAAGGACTGATCACCCAAATCCACAAAAATGGAGACAAATTTGACCCCAACAACTACTGTTGGATATGCGTCAACAGCAGCCTTGGGAAAATCCTCTGCATTTTCATTAACAGCAGTCTCTTACATTTCCTCAGTGAAAACAATGTACTGAGCAAATGTCCAATTGCCTTTTTACCAAATTACCGTACGACAGACCGTGTATTCACCCTGCACACCCTAATTGACAAACAAACAAACCAAAACAAAGGCAAAGTCTTCTCATGCTTTGATGATTTCAAAAAAGCTTTTGACTCAATTTGGCATGAGGGTCTACTGTTGCTGATGATCTGGTGCTTCTGTTCCCAACCTAGGAGGGCCTAGAGCAACACCTAGATCTTCTGCACAGATTCTGTCAGACCTGGGCCCTGGCAGAAAATCTCAGTAAGACAAAAATAATGAGGGTCCAAAAAAGGTCCAACTGCCAGGACCACAAATACAAATTCCACCTAGACACAGCTGCCCCAGAGCACACCAAAAAATATATTTACCTCAGCCTAAAAATCAGCATCACAGGTAACTTCCACAAAGCTGTGAACGATCTGAGAGACAAGGCAAGAAGGGCCTTCTACGCCATCGAAAGGAACATGAAATTCGACGTTAGGATCTGGCAAAAATTAGGATCTGGCAAAAAATACTTGAATGAGTTACAGAACCCATTGCCCTTTATGGTTGTGAGGTCTGGGGTCCGCTCACCAACCAAGAATTCACAAAATGGGGCAAACACCAAATTGAGACTGCATGCAGAATTCTGCAAAAACATCCTCCCTGTACAACGTAAAACACCAAATAGCGCATGCAGAGCAGAATTATGTTGATACCCTCTAATTATTCAAATCCAGAAAAGAGCTGTTAAATTCTACAACCACCTAAAAGGAAGCGATTCCCAAACCTTTCAGAACAGAGCCATCACCTACAGAGAGAATAGTCCCCTAAGCAAGCTGGTCCTGGGGCTCTGTTCACAAACACAAACAGACCCCACAGAGCCCCAGGACTGCAACAGCAACACATTTAGACCCAACCAAATCATGAGAAAACAAAAAGATTATTATTTGACACATTGGAAGGAATTTTTTGAAAAAAACAGATCAAACTAGAATGCTATTTGGCCCTAAATAGAGTACATAGTGGCAGAATATCTGACCACTGTGACTGACCCAAAATTAAGGAAAGCTTTGACTATGTACATACTCAGTGAGCATTGCCTTGCTATTGAGAGAGGCCACCGTAGGCAGACAAGGCTCTCAAGAGAAGACAGGCTATGTGCACACAAAATGAGGTGGAAACTTAGCTGCACTTCCTAACCTCCTGCCAAATGTATGACCATATTAGAGACACATATTTCCCACAGATTACACAGACCCACAAAGAATTTGAAAACAAATGCAATTTTGATAAACTCCCAAATGTATTGCCATAAGAAAAGGGCAACCAGTGAAGAAAAAACACAATTTGAAATACAACCCATATTTACAGTATGTTTATTTATTTTCCTGTTTGTACTATAACTATTTGCACATCGTTATAACACTGTGCATAGCCATAATATGACATTTGAAATGTTTCTATTCTTCTGAAGCTGTTGTGAGTGTAATGTTTACTGTTCATTTGTAATTGTTTATTTCACTTTTGTTTTATCTACTGTATTTCACTTGCTTTGGCAATGTAAACATGTGTTTCCCATGCCAATAATGCCCTTTGAATTGAATTGAATTATATGGTGTGATTAGAATCAGTTATATTTCAGTAATGATCATTTGATATATGAGACGTTAGAAGCTGTGCACAAAATATGTGTGAAGCAGCATTCCTAGTTCAATTGTTATGTGCTGCTGAACTAGAAGGCAACAATCCATCCCCCTCTGGTTGCCATGTGACAGAGAGAAGTCACATGACCAAGGCTCTGTGTACAGGAAATAGAGACCAGCAAGAGAAAATAGAAAGAAAGTAGCTACAGTGAGGAATTTGCACCGATAAAGTGGGTTTACGGACTTCAAAAGTGAAACATTGAGCAGGTATAGTACCCCAATTTAGTTTTGTAATATAATTTGTTATACATCATTATTGAATAAGGACTTATTTCCTTTTACTGCTTCAATGTTGATGATCTGGTTCTTGACTGTCCTGAATCACGCAGGCTTCATAATTCGATTATTGGGAACTATGCAGAAATCCGTTATTATGGTATGTAATCAACAACCCATGTGCAGACTCAGGGCAAAGTATCCTGTTCTCTGGCTAAACCGTTTTTTCACTTTCCCAGTTAACCAAGATCAGTATTGGAGACACCACAAATATGATCCATGCATCAAATCTGAGTGGTGCTTTCAGTTTCTCGTTTCTGGGCAATACAATTTGTTGTTTGTTTTGCAGAGTTTGTTCTGCGACCTAAATATAAACATCTAGGACAAACCTTACAGTTGCTTTGCATATCACTATTTCTCCTCAGAGATGAAGCTGGTGCCAGTGATTTTCCTGCTGGCATTAACCTCAGCTACCTCTGCTTTGGACAATGGTTTGATGCGGACCCCACCCATGGGATGGATGTCTTGGGAGCGTTTTCGCTGTAATGTCAATTGTGAGAATGATCCCAAGAACTGCATCAGGTACATAACGGGAGACATATCTATGTGCAGTTTTACAGAGTGACTCTGCAGTCACTCCTATTATAGAGCTACTAACCTCATCCCTAGGCTAATTGCAACCGCATATCAGGCAGCTTCCCAGTATACAGATTAATATTAGTTTTGGACTAATAAGCACTTTCAATCGAGAATCTCTTTTGAACACCATTTTTTTTGTCTAGGACTAGGCTTAATCTGTGTCCGATAAACTGGCCAATAGAGTATAACTCGACAGATCGTGACCAAGCTGGTGGACGAGACCACTGAGGTGTTAATAGGCCTGGGTTACTTGTAGATTCATTTTTTTCTCATAGTGACTCTGATATTAATAGGATGCTAAACATTTTACATCAAATAATATAATTGCATGAATATGGAAATATGAATCTCTACATACAGTGAGAATCTCTTCAGAGACATGGCAGACAGACTGGCTGAGGATGGGTGGAAAGAGATGGGATATGATCATGTCATGATAGATGACTGTTGGTCCTCCATGCTCCGGGATAAAGATGGACGGCTGCAGCCTGACCCACAAAGGTTGGCCTTTCTCTCAACTCTCTCTTTCTTTGACTTTCTTCCTTATTTCCTGGCCTTCTACCTCTTTCTTACCCTTTCCAGTTTTGGCATTCCTCTTCCGTCTCTTCTTCCCATTCGACCTTAATTAAAGACTGTACATCTGGTGTACTAAAACTGTGCTGCTTGTAATGAATACCTTAGCATGGGTTAATAAAGGACATTGACTTGAGTTTGAGGTCTTATCTACTACAACGTTATGAAAGGACAGTATTAGGTATGAGATCCATGACTTCACTGCTATCTCTCTAACCCCAGGTTCCCTGGGGGCATTGCCAAGCTGGCGAGGTACCTCCATGACCGCGGCTTGAAGCTGGGCATCTATGGGGACCTGGGCACACACACCTGTGGAGGGTACCCTGGCACCACGCTGGACAAGATTGAGACTGATGCCCAGACGTTCGCTAGTTGGGGTGTGGACTTCCTGAAGTTGGACGGCTGTTACTCCAATGAAGAGGAGCAACAGAAGGGTGAGTGAATCTTGAGGGTGAACTGTAACTGTACATTGGGAGTTACTATATAGAGTGTATCAGCATTGTTGGTCCTTTGGATAGACTGGCATGGTGGTATTTAAAGAGATGGGTGCAAGAGGGAAATAGAGTCAGGGGTATAGTGTGGATTTTTATTGACGTGTACTGTTCTTCTGTCATACAGGTTACCCTCTCATGTCCAAGGCTTTGAATGAAACAGGCCGTCCAATTGGCTACTCCTGTAGTTGGCCAGCCTATCGGGGTGGACTCCCCTCCCAGTGTATGTTTTATTATGCTACCAGTGGCACAATAACAGAAATAAGGGACCACACATGCCCCCTGGTGACAGGGGTTTGAGCCCCGGCTCGGCTGACTGTCTGTGCCCTTCCTCTCTGTCTCCCTATACTGTACAAACCTGTCTCCCTTTGCTTCCTACTGTGCTGTCATGAAAATAATAAAATGCGGAAGGAGATGGGGGAAAAAATCAGGGTTAGTGAATAGCTATGTGTTGCAAAGATTTTTGGTTTTACAATAACAATCATGGCTTGGAGGAAAAGGTGACGGATGACCCTTCTCTTTGAATAATGCTCATTGCCATATTTCCATTGATTCCATCCGTTTGTTTCCCGCATGAGCTACTTTTGCATGGTTACAGGTATTCCGGGGCAAGCCCTGCTGTAGTTAGATGAGAAACTGTTGCTCCTTCACGTTTGATCCATCACTCAGATCGTGCTTGATTAGAGTTGTTTGATGATTATCCTGATCCTTCAGGAAAAAAAACATGTCTTCCAAAGACGTAAAGACAGGCAACAGTATCACATCTAATGTCATTACAACGCTAGTACACTTTTGAAACAAATCAAGGTGTATGTAAATGTCTTTTTATTGCTCACAAACACTCATACGGTCCATGTCTCTTTTGTCTTCAGGTGAATTACACTCTGCTGGGGGGGAGATCTGTAACCTGTGGCGTAACTATGATGATATTCAGGACTCATGGAACAGTGTACAAGACATTACAGACTGGTTCTTTGACAACCAGGAGATACTGCAGCCTGAAGCTGGCCCTGGACGCTGGAACGATCCTGACATGGTCTGTCCACTGTCTTTCCTATGTCTGACCAATATCTGGCCCGTACCTACGCCAATCCCTCTGTCCTTCTTTCTGTGCTCTCCTCTCTGTTCATGTCTAATACTGTACTCTCCTCAGAATTGTATTGGCAGGGTTTTCACCCTATTTCACATTTACTTTGGTCTGTATCTTACATTTATTGAAGCCTGTATGCATTACTTGCTGATTGTCCCCTGTTATTGCCAAGTGTCACTCTTACCCTTTCCACCTCTCTTGTCAATATTCACCTTGTTCCTGCACTAGGAGTCACTCTTCTCACATAGTTTTATTTATTTGTAAGTGTATTTGTTCCACCATCAGCATTGTTGTACATCTCATAAACCTTACAGATTTATAATTTTTCTCTCCCAGCTGATCATAGGAAACTTTGGCCTCAGTGTGGACCAATCACGCTCTCAGATGGCTCTTTGGGCGATCATGGCTGCACCTCTCATTATGTCTAACAACCTTCGAACCCTAAGCAGTGAGGCCAGGGCCGTCCTGCAAAACAGAGCCGCCATCGCCATCAACCAGGATCCTATGGGCGTCCAGGGAAGACGCTTGCTACAGGTGACCCTCAATGACAAAATTACACATTTGTTTATGAGTCACATAGATCAATTCTGGCAGTATGAAATTCACTTCATTCAGACAGTTAGGAGACAGGCAAGTGGGAGAACAGTAGGAAGGGGCCTGAACCCTTGTCTCCGATTGGGAGTAGAGTATGTGACTGGCTAGACCACGGTCTCTGCACGAAATTCACTGTTTACTCTCATTTTCTTTGTCTGTATGTCACTCTCTTTTTACAGGAGAGGAGTCTTATTGAAGTGTACTGGCGGCCCCTCTCCCAGTCGGCCAGTGCTCTGGTGTTCCTCAGCCGTCGCCAAGACATGCCCTATCAGTACCACACCTCCCTGGCCAAGTTAAACTACACAGCAGGCAGCTACGAGGTGTGCTCCTCTTTCCTGGTTCCTTTCCTAGTTCTCTCCAACCACATTGTAGCTCATGATTACTGTATTTCTTCCAGCGCATGAGGACTGTATTTATCCCTGTTGAGAGAAGGGGAAGTTTGAGCTGTGAGCTGTGTTTTTGTGACACAGTATTGTACCTCTTCATTTGTACTCTGCTATATCTTTTAGGCTTATGACGTGTTCACTGGGAAAACATTGAGTGGACTGTCTGCCACCACAGAGTTCACCATCTCCATCAACCCCTCAGGAGTCGTCATGTGGTATGTCTATCCCAAAATGCACTACGAGGATCCACAGGATGATGGTAGATACCCCTACATCCGACAGAAATACAGGATGTCCTCCTCGCCTCCACTTCCACAAGCCGAGGGTTGTGCCTCCTAGTCTGCTCTGAGAGAATAATAGTCTGCTCGGAAGAATATAGTTTTTTTTTGCACTGTTGTATTTTAACCCTTGTATTTTAATCTCGGCAACCCAGAACTGAAATATTGCGCCAGCTACTCGATTAAGTTCTTGGGGTAGATGAAAGAGAGAACATTCTAGAACCAGTGGCGGAAACAGGTCTCTGTCTGCAACAATTTATGTTATGTGCGTCTGCCCACGAGAGATTAAACCATGTGTAATGTTGGAACATTTAGAATTGATTTGTATTTTGTTGTGTGACCTTTATTCTAACAGGAAGGAGCGGTTCATCTCTTGCCTATGTATTAAAAAAAAGGTGGGTGTAATGAGGTGCAGAATTGAGACTGCATAGAGTAAGATGATGAACTAAACATGCAATAAGACTTCAATGTTTGCACTTTCAGTCATGCAATAGTGTACAAGGTTTGGAGCTGTGTCAAGAGGAAGTGTGTGCCCATGGCAGTCATTCCCTCTTTCCACCACTGAGTGGCAGTGTAGACAGAAGTCCACAACAGCCATTAGTGGGTTCCCTTTACCCTTGAAACACCAGCATGGCTATATCGCAGTAGATTAGGTTGCACAAGGAAATGAGATGTTGTGCTCCAGAATAGGCCAAGCATGTTTATTTGGTGAAGGGATAAACAGCTGGTGATGTGTCGGTATGGAGAGATGAGATTGCTTCCCAGTCAATGCCGGTCTGATAGGGCTTGTGGATAAGCGACACAGTAGGTGTCTTGTTGTTGGTACAGTGCCTTGCAAAAGTATTCATCCCCCTTGGCGTTATTCCTATTTTATTGCATTACAACCTGTAATTTAAATGGATTTTTATTTGGATTTCATGTAATGGACATTAGTCCAAAATAGTCCAAATTGGTGAAGTGAAATGACAAAAGAAACTTGTTTCAAAAAATTGAAAGCAAAAAAAAACTGAAAAGTGGTGCGTGCATATGTATTCTCCCCCTTTGCTAAGAAGCCCCCTAAATAAGATCTGGTGCAACCAATTACCTTCAGAAGTCACATAATTAGTTAAATAAAGTCCACCTGTGTGCACTGTAAGTGTCACATGATTTGTCACATGATCTCAATGTATATATATATATATACACACCTGTTCTGAAAGGCCCCAGAGTCTGCAACATCACTAAGTAAGGGGCACCGCCAACCAAGCGGTACTATGAAGACCAAGGAGCTCTCCAAACAGGTCAGGGACAAAGTTGTGGAGAAGTACAGATCAGTGTTGGGTTATAAATAAATATCAGAAACTTTGAACATCCCACGGAGCACCATTAAATCCATTATTAAAAATTTTAAGAATAGGGCACCACAACAAACCTGCCAAGAGAGGGCCGCCCACCAAAACTCATGGACCAGGCAAGGAGGGCATTAATCCGAGAGGCAACAAAGAGACCAAAGATAACCCTGAAGGAGCTGCAAAGCTCCACAGCGGAGATTGGAGTATCTGTCCATAGGACCACTTTAAGCCGTACACTCCACAGATCGGCCAGGAAAAAATAAGCAAACATGTTTGGTGTTCGCCAAAAAGCATGTGGGAGACTCCCCAAACATATGGAAGAAGGTACTCTGGTCATATGAGACTAAAATGTATATTTTTGGCCAACAAGGAAAACGCTATGTCTGGTGCAAACCCAACACCTCTCATCACCCCGAGAACACCATTCCCTACAGGGAAGAATGGTGGTGGCAGCATCATGCTGTGGGGATGTTTTTCATCGGCAGGGACTGGGAAACTGATCAGAATTGAAGGAATGATGGATGGAGCTAAATAGATGGAAATTCTTGAGATTTGAGACTGGGACGGAGGTTCACCTTCCAGCAGGACAATGACCCTAAGCATACTGCTAAAGCAACACTCAAGTGGTTTAAGGGGAAACATTTAAATGTCTTGGAAAGGCCTAGTCAAAGCCCAAACCTCAATCCAATTGAGAATCATCTGTGGTATGACTTAAAGATTGCTGTACACCAGCGGCACCCATCCAACTTGAAGGAGCTGGAGCAGTTTTGCCTTGAAGAATGGGAAAAAATCCCAGTGGCTAGATGTGCCAAGCTTATAGAGACATACCCCAAGAGACTTGCAGCTGTAATTGCTGCAAAAGGTGGCTCAACAAAGTATTGACTTTTGGGGGGTTAAATAGTTATGCACGCTCAAGTTTTCTGTTTTTTTGTCTTATTTCTTGTTTGTTTCACAATAAAAAAATATTTTGCATCTTCAAAGTGGTAGGCATGTTGTGTAAATCAAATGATACAAACCCTCCAAGAATCCATTTTAATTCCAGGTTGTAAGGCAACAAAATAGGAAAAATGCCAAGGGGAGTGAATAACCTCTAGGTAGGTATGCCTTATTTCAGTTCTGTGAAGGTGGAACACATGCACACACACATCTACGCGGTACAACCAGAAGAGGATGGGCCACCCTTCTGAGATGGGTTCGATTAAACATGATCAAACCTGCACATCAAATCACATGTTATACAAGGGACACCAATTCACTTATCTATACCTCTCAGAGGCTCTCACACACATACATGTTATACCAAACCATCACACATCCTTACTCATCTCCAGTCCACATACAAAAACAATTTAGCCTGTTAAACTGTGTTTCTTTTCCAAATGGTCCTCGCCTTTCCCTCCTCCGGTCCCCCTCTGGTTCAGCGTACGTGTAAGGAAGGAGCATCAAGGCTGGCAGGAGTCCTGGCATCCTCTCCTGGTACAGAGCATCTCTGTACACAGTGCTTTGTCTGTGCGTTTCTGTGTATGTTATTTTCCATGTGCCCATTACAGTAAGCAGGACAAAATGTTTCACTGTGGGTGCATGCGTGTGTCTCATGCCATGCCATGTCATTATGTTCCATTCTGTCTATATGACACTGCAATTAGCAGGTTTATGTGTTGGCTGTGCTACACTGCAGTCCAGTTCTCAGAGAAGGCCTTCCAACTGTTCTCCATACATTATCACAGACGTTATCCTACTTTCTAGAGGCAAGCCGTGTTTTTGGGCAGGATTAAGCAATTTAACCACTTTACCCATACCCTAACTAAGCCTAAACCTAGCCGTAACCTTAATCCTAATTGTAACAGAATTCTTATGCCTCATTTTTAGATAATTTCAGTAACTTCCAGGTTTGCAATAATGGTGAACGGGAGAGGTGGCAGGAGGAAGAGTTAAACTAGCCAACCAGAGCTCAGATCTTAGCATGTTGTGGCAAGTTTGTAGATCAACTGTATGTTTTACCTCCAGATTTTCCTCCAGACATTACCACAGAAATCCTCCTGATCTCAGAACAAAGTCACAACAGCCAGGTCACACAGCGGATGCCTCCTAGAAGGACAGCGTCTCCCAGGCTGCTGTGCAGTATATGGCATCCACTGCCAGCCCCATCCGCAGCCCCACACATCCCCAGTGCTCAGCCTGGTCTTTATTGTGTCGTAAAACAGGAGGCATGCGATGCCCAGGTCTCATAGAGGATGTCACACAGGTGTTCCTATGCAGCCCTATGATGTGGGCTCTGTGGATGCTGCACAATGGGGATTCTGTGGGATAAGGTTATGAGCAGTTCTAATATACAGTTATCAGCCAGATCTATGAGGGCCTTGTGGAACTGAATTAAAACCACAGATAGGGAGAAATCTAAATTGCATCATCCAGCAGTCACATGGCCAACAAAATAGGCTCACGTACAAGAGACACATGCAACAATTACAGTGCTGCATTCAGAATATTTTGGATAATAATTAGGAACTAGATCATCTTTTTTGGTGATATAGGATGGAAAGAGTGAGCATAATATGCAGTAGGGGACTTTGTGAACTGCTTTGTTTTGGTGAAATGGTCCGGTGCCTCCTGCTCAATCTATGACCTGAACAGATGAAGGGGCCGATTGTCATTCTGTTGCGGAACCCATCGGAGCTTGGCAAGGGCAGCTGCTCCACAAACTCTGTGGTCGACTTTGACTTTGAGGTACCAATTGTGTTTGGTGTCATCTGTTCAATGTTTCTGAAATGCTGTATTGTAAATGTCATCAACGGAAGCAGTAATACACCATACACACATACACATGCTCAGCCATGCATGCACGCTCTCACACACACACACACACTGGTGATGTTCGTCATGTGCAGTGTCTGATTAGGGCCCATGTGGGAATCAAATCCCTCCACTCTCTTCCGATGTCCGGGAATCTCGTCTCAGAAATCCAACACTTACCCCATTGTTACACTGTCTCATTACGCTAGTGGAGAGAGAGAGAGAGAATTGAGGGAGTGAGACAGGCTGGTATTGAGAAATATATTCCTGAATGTACTCACATAGACACTGGCTCTCTTTCTCCCTCTTTCTCTCTCACTCCCTCCACCATCCTCACCTGCTGCATTGCTGTGAGGAGATGGCTTTATCCTGCCTCTTTCTTTCCTCTGTCTGTTTCATCCTCAGGGAGCTGCAGGTGGATGAAATAAGAGATGAGTGGTTGAACAGTGAGAGTGACTGAAAGATCTGAGCAGCTCACAGTCACATCAAAAATGATGGCTGACATGGTGGAAAAGATATACAAAAATAGCCCACTATCCCAACCACTGTTTTCTGCTGTCTACACAGCACCTGAAGTAAACACCCACATCATAGCACCTACAATCACAGACGCGACATCTTGCACTTTTCAAATATAGCCTAGTCTTCCAAAGCAGCTGAGTCAGACTAAAAACCATATATATCATCTGAAGAGAGATGAGCCAGTCTAGTTGTCTCCTCACGTCTCCACCCCATCTTCTTTGGCTGCTTCTTCCTGCAGATGTCTGGCACCTCGGCGGTTCTCTCCCTATTGCCGCGTCCCGGCCTGCTTTTATTTATGGCCTCTGAAGGGAAGTCATCTGTTCAAATAAACCTGGAGACTGTTCAGCAAATAGGATTTAGGTGTTTCTTAAACTTTGTGCTTATTTACTGGAATTCCTACAGGCTGCTAGGTAAACCTGCTGTTATTTTAGCTGTAGCCACTGAAAAGGGATGTGCGGGTGTGTGCATGGGTATTTATGTGTGTGGGTGTGTGCCTGTGAGTGTGAGTGCATGTGCTAAATGACAGCCTTAAGTAGTTTGGAAGAATGGGCGCTTTCTATAAGAGAATTTTCTCTGGGGAAATAAAAATGCCAAGGTAGAGCACATCCCTGAAATCCCACAGCATTAAAATGTATCATCTCCTGTAGCTTACACGGGACATTTAATATAAGCCAAAAACAGTCATCTGTACAGAGCTCTCCATCGTGAATTAAACCTCTCCTCTCATGTGGTTTACAATATTTCTGAAGATGCTGGGGGTTTTCAATATATGTCTGGGACTTCCCGGCCAAGACCTGCATGGAATTAAATTCCACAGATTACATACATAAGGGAAAGGTCTTCCAACTGTGTGATCTCAAGTAATTTTTCTGAAGAGATCCATAGAGCATATCCAATTGAAAACCCATGTCAGTGCATGTATCCTCTGAGGTTGTAAAACAGAGAACGCCCTATAGGGCGCAGCGTTGCCCAGTCAACGGGGAGGCTGGAAAAGAAAAAAAGTCGATGAGACTAGACCGAGGTGCCTTTATAAGAGGGACATTATGTGCTAGTGCAATGCTATTTGTTTTAGTGTAGCTATTTGTTTTAGTGCTCATCCATTGTATGGCCCCTTTAATGCTTTATGCCTCTGTGTGCGCTTTGGACTTGAATACTGATTACTGGATCACTGTGTTCTGATCCAAAACTTCCTGCGGGAGATTAACCTGGGTGACCTTGCCATCGGCACTAATCCAGCCCATCATTATGACTTACTGCCCTTAATACGGCCCCCGCACCTTCCATCCCCTCCGCCCTCTCACCCCACTGACCACCGCCTGAGGGCAGGGTAGGGGGAGGGAGGTGCCAGGGATGGGGCCATGGGTCACACTCACCATGATAATGTAGTACCAACAAGATGAAAGAATCTCACGCTTGCTTTCCTAGAACCCACTGCTGCGGGGCTGACATACAGCTAACATACAGTTCCACGTAGGATCGAATCCTGACCCCACTGATCTTCCACACTGTTTCCCCTCATATGTGTCTCCTCTTGGCCTACATTCAAGTCTATCCCTATCAGTAAAACAATAAAAATACCTAAGGAGATTAGATTTCCACTACCACTCTTCTTTAAAAACAAGTTGACTGAAGCTGTTCTTGTGGCCTGGTTGTTGGCATTTACACTGTCGTGTTTAGATATTGACGTCATACTGGAGGTGTTGTGGAATTTCCACTTCCTATTTTGTGACAAATGCTTAGCCAATACTCTGGGTCCCTCACCATTTTGACCAGGCCAGTGACGCAGATTGACACTCTGGACCCGACTGCCCGTACAACCAAACCAATTTACAACCTCAAATGACCCATTAAATAACCAATTGCAACACACAATACAGTCTTCCTGCTTGGGTGGACCCAACTCAACCACGCACCCACAATAAATACCATGTAACTCCATTACATTTAACCTCTGGTGAAGCAGGACGTCACTTTTGTGGGTGGCCTGGATATCCTTGAGCTGCTGGCAGTGGTAGTGGTTGGAGGCCGGAGTTGATCATATACACATTAGCGTACAGTCCAGTAAGTATTCTCTGTTTTTATGAATGGGTCTCAGGGTTTGCCCAGCAGTGGCTGCTCTTGACCTGTGAGGACAGACTTGGTTAACCCCTTGCACCACTCCATCCCACCCACCCCCCTCTCTTTCACACCCCAGCCAAGCCTAATCCCTGGGCTTGCGCCCAGGCGTATACATGGCCGGCTGCACGTTGCAGCAGCTTAAGTCCCTTGGTGGCAGAGGGCCAGCCTGTCAGCTGCCTTCTGTTAGGAGAGAGTAGGTCAAAGTCAGAGCCTCCTGCCAGTAACCAGCTCAGAGAGCAGCAGGCTAGCAAAACCAAACCACACAGAAACTGCTTGGTAACCCTAGCCTAGAGCATGCTAACAAAGTAGGGCATACAGTAGCATGCTGGCAAAGAAACATAGCACATGCCAGCAAAGCAGCATAATGTAGATCAGGCAGCATAGAGTGCACTAGGCAAACATGTCCACATTGGCACGATGTGGGCCCGATGTGGGCTGTAATATTGGCCCCATGTAGGCTGCCAACAATGGTTGTTGCTATCATACATATGTTGTTTTACAAGAGAAACTGTTAAGTTTCTCATATGTGATATGCACTTATTTATAGTACACTTGAATGTATTCATACCCCTAGACTTCTTTCACGTCTCCTCCCCTTAAAGGACTGTAGATGAAGTGGATTTAACTAGTGACATCAATAAGTGATCATAGCTTTCACCTGGATTCATCTGGTCAGTCTGTCATGGGAAAGAGCAGGTGTCCTTATTGCTTTGTACACTCAGTGTATGTACAGTCTAATCGGAAAGTATTCAGACCCCTTGACTTTTTCCACATTTTGTTACGCTACAGCCTTATTCTAAAATTTATAAAAAAATGTTTGCTCAACAATCTACACACAATACCCCATAATGATGAAGCAAAAACAGTTTTTTAGAAATGCTTGCGAATTTATTACAGAAATGCACTACCGGTCAAAAGTCGACATCAAATCTATGAAATGAAACATATGGAATCATGTAGGAACCAAAAAAGTGTTAAACAAATCATAATATATTTTATATTTGAGATTCTTTAAATAGCCACCCTTTGCCTTGATGACAGCTTTGCACACTCTTGGCATTCTCTCAACCAGATTCACCTGGAATGCTTTTCCAACAGTCTTGAAGGATGTTCCCACATATGCTGAGCACTTGTTGGCTGCTTTTCCTTCACTCTGCGGTCCAACTCATTCCAAACCATCTCAATTGGGTTGAGGTCGGGGGACTGTGGAGGCCAGGTCATCTGATGCAGCACTTCATCACTCTCCTTCTTGGTAAAATAGCCCTTACACATCCTGGAGTTGTGTTGGGTCGTTGTCCTGTTGAAAAATAAATGAGAGTCCCACTAAGCTCAAACCTGATGGGATGGCGTATCGCTGCAGAATGCTGTGGTAGCCATGCTGGTTAAGTGTGCCTTGAATTCTAAATAAATCTAAGACAGTGCCACCAGCAAAGCTACCCCACGCAACAACACCTCCTCCTCCATGCTTTACGGTGGAAAATACACATGCAGAGATCATCCGTTCACCCACATGCATCTCACAAAGACACGGCGGTGGGAACCAAAAATATCCAATTTGGACTCCTGACCAAAGGACAAATTTCCATTGCTCGTGTTTCTTGGCCCAAGCAAGTCTCTTCTTATTATTGGTGTCCGTTAGTAGTGGTTCTTTGCAGCAATCAGACCATGAAGGCCTGATTCACACATTCTCCTCTGAACAGTTGATGTTGAGATGTGTCTGTTACTTGAACTCTGTGAAGCATTTATTTGGGCTGCAATTTCTGAGGCTGGTAACTCTAATGAACTTATCCTCTGCAGCAAAGGTAACTCTGGGTCTTCCATTCCTGTGGCGGTCCTCATGAGAGCCATTTTCATCATCGCGCTTGATGGTTTTTGCGACTGCACTTAAAGAAACTTTCAAAGTTCTTGAAATGTTCCGTATTGACTAACCTTCATTTCTTAAAGTAATGATGGACTGTTGTTTCTCTATGCTTATTTGAGCTGTTCTTGCCATAATATGGACTTGGTCTTTTACCAAATAGGGCTATCTTCTGTATACCCCTCCTACAACTGATTGGCTCAAACGTATTAAGAAGGAAAGAAATTCCACAAATTAACTTTTAAGAAGGCATACCTGTTAATTGAAATGCATTCCAGGTGACTACCCCAAGAAGCCGGTTGAGAGAATGCAAAGCTGTCATTAAGGCAAAGGGTGGCTATTTGAAGAATATTTGTGAGGATCTGCCCCTAAAATGTAGCCTAAAATGACATACCCAAATCTAACTGGCTGTAGCTCAGGACCTGAAGCAAGGATATGCGTATTCTTGATAACATTTGAAAGGAAACACTTTGACGTTTTTGGAAATGTATAATTAATGTAGGAGAAAATAATATATTATATTTTACCAGATCTAATGTAATTATTTTGTACCATCATCTTTGAAATGCAAGAGAAAGGCCATAATGTATTATTCCAGCCCAGGCACAATTTAGATTCTGGCCATGAGATGGCAGCAGTGTATGTGCTAAGTTTTAGACTGATCCAATGAACCATTGCACTTCTATTCAAAATTTTGTTTCAAGACTGCCCAAATGTGCCTAATTGGTTTATTAATAACTTTTCAAGTTCCTAAATGTGCACTCTCCTCAAACAATAGCATGGTATTCTTTCACTATAAAAGCTACAGTAAATTGGACAGCGCAGTTAGATTAACAAGAATTTAAGCTTTCTGCCAATATCAGATATGTCTATGTCCTGGGAAATGTTCTTGTTACTTACAACCTCATGCTAATCGCATTAGCGCACATTAGCTCAACCGTCCCACGTGTGGGACACCGATCTGTAGAGATCCTTCAGAGGGTAACTTCTTAGGGATAGCCCCCTTTTTTTCAATTTTCGCCTAAAATGACATACCCAAATCTAACTGCCTGTAGCTCAGGCCCTGAAGCAAGGAAATGCATATTCTTGGTACCATTTTAAAGGAAACACTTTGAAGTTTGTGGAAATGTGAATTGAATGTAGCAGAATAAAACACAATAGATCTGGTAGAAGAAAAAAAAATACCACCATCTTTGAAATGCAACAGAAAGGTCCCAAATCTAGCCATCACTCTGTTTGTAATTCCGATGGAGTCCACAAGATGGCAGCAGTGTATGTGCACGTTTCAGACGGATAACTTGAAGTATGAGGATTGGCTATCTAGCTAGCTTTGTTTGACCCCGATTGGGCAATGAAGGCGTCGCTCTCTGACCAAATTTGGTGTCCTATAGGATATACTACACTCCTAATGATATAGTGAAAGTTGGTTACGTTCTAGGATCTCTGAGGAATAATTACGAAGGTGATTTGACTAGTTGAAATAACGTTTAGGCTTAGATTTTTACAGATTCCTTTCTTTGCAAATTGAACGAGTGGAAATACAAAATCGATCGTGCATGCTATATGGACCTTTTTAGGATATGAAAAATTATTTTATCTAACAAAACGACACTTCATGTTATCTCTGGGACCCTTTGGATGATAAATCAGAGCAAGATTTCAGAATGTAAGTACACATTAAACCTTCAGAGGTTAATTTATCAAACCTATTGCGGTGGAAAAAGTGTTTTGTTGTTAGGAGCTCTCCTCAAACAATAGCATGGCATTTTATTGCAGTAATAGCTACTGTAAATTGGACAGTGCAGTTATATTAACAAGAATTTAAGCTTACAGTCGATATAAGACACTTATATGTACCGACATTTGTTGTTTCTCTAAAGTCTGCGATCGTGACACATGGCACTGCATGGTTTACAACTGTCCTGTTGACGGGATGCCTAATAAAGGTTCAGTCAAAAAATATTTAAAATAAAAAGTTCCTGTACCACAGTGGCAGTTGTCGTCACTGGGCGTCAGACAGACGGACGTCAGTAAGGTCACTGAACTTCTGCACGAAAAGGAGAAGTGATGAGTCAGGAAAGTTGTGTGTGTGGCCTGTGACAGAAGCAATGTGGAAATGTATAATTATTAAATCGCACTTACATGTACAGTTGAAGTCGGAAGTTTACATACACCTTAGCCAAATACATTTAAACTCAGTTTTTCACAATTCCTGACATTTAATCCTAGTAAAAGAAAGATCACCACTTTATTTTAAGAATGTGAAATGTCAGAATAATAGTAGAGAGAATTATTTTTTTCAGATTTATTTCTTTCATCACATTCCCAGTCGGTCAGAAGTTTACATGCACTCAATTAGTATTTGGTAGCAATGTCTTTAAATTGTTTAACTTGGGTCAAACGTTTCGGGTAGTATTCCAAAAGCTTCCCAAAATAAGTTGGGTGAATCTTGGCCCATTCCTCCTGACAGAGCTGGTGTAACTGAATCAGGTTTGTAGGCCTCCTTGCTCGCACACGCTTTTTCAGTTCTGCCCACAAATGTTCTATAGGATTGAGGTCAGGGCTTTGGGATGGCCACTCCAATACCTTGACTTTGTTGTCCTTAAGCCATTTTGCCACAACTTTGGAAGTATGCTTGAGGTCATTGTCCATTTGGAAGACCCATTTGTGACCAAGCTTTGACTTCCTGACTGATGTCTTGAGATGTTGCTTCAATATATCCACATGATTTTCCACCCTCATGATGCCATCTATTTTGTGAAGTGCACCAGTCCCTCCTGCAACAAAGCACCCCCACAACATGATGCTGCCACCCCCGGTTGGGATGGTGTTCTTTAACTTGCAAGCCTCCCCCTTTTTCCTCCAAACATTACAATGGGCATTATGGCCAAACAGTTCTATTTTTGTTTCATCAGACCAGAGGACATTTCTCCAAAAAATATAATCTTTGTCCCCATGTGCAGTTGCAAACCGTAGTCTTTTTTATGGCGGTTGTGGAGCAGTGGTTTCTTCCTTGCTAAGCGGCCTATCAGGTTATATCGATATTGGACTCGTTTAACTGTGAATATAGATACTTCTGTACCTGTTTCCTCCAGCATCTTCACAAGGTTGACTTGCACTTTTCGCACCAAAGTACTTTCATCTCTAGGAGACAGAACGTGTCTCCTTCCTGAGCGATATGACGGCTGCGTGGTCCCATGGTGTTTATACTTGCGTACTATTGTTTGTACAGATGAACGTGGTACCTTCAGGTGTTTGGAAATTGCTCCCAAGGATGAACCAGACTTGTGGAGGTCTACAAAAAATTCTGAGGTCTTGGCTGATTTATTTTGATTTTCCTATGATGTCAAGCAAAGAGGCACTGAGTTTGAAGTTAGGCCTTGAAATACATTCACAGGTACACCTCCAATTGACTCAAATGATGTCAATTAGCCTATCAGAAGCTTCTAAAGCCATGCCATCATTTTCTGGAATTTTCCAAGCTGTTTAAAAGGCACAGTCAACTTAGTGTATGTAAACTTCTGACTCACTGGAATTGTGATACAGTGAGTTATAAGTGAAATAATCTGTCTGTAGACAATTGTTGGAAAAATTACTTGTGTCATGCACAAAGTATATGTTCTAACCGACTTGCCAAAACTATAGTTTGTTAACAAGAAATTTGTGGAGTGGTTGAAAAGTAGTTTTAATGACTCCAACCTAAGTGTACGTAAACTTCCGACTTCAACTGTGTATACGCACACAAATACACACACCCACATACACACACACACACACACCTGGCCCCAGACACACAATTCTGTATGCAGCCGTTTAGCATCAGATGCTCTTATCACACCAGCTGTTCTTTTTATTGGATGCCTCTAAGATGTATAAACTCTACAGTACAACTTTATAAACACCCACGTAAAAGCTGCAGTAGGACACTAATGTCAGTGTGGCAAAGCTCTGTTTAAAATGATTCATCACTGTACTTGAGCATCCTAGTCCACTGAACCTTTCAACACTAGCATCAGAACTGTGATCAGCACTCTGATATCATTTGGCAATTTATAGTTGATTCCTATCTAATTTCTTATGGCACAGAGACTCTTGTCAGGACCTGAATTTGAACCGTCCACTCCTCCCATAAGTTTACCAGAACTCCCAAGGAGGTTTGTAACTCCATTCACTATAACGTCATTTAAAATGAGTCATAGATAGATTGCCCATAGATACTTTATGGCTGATGGCAGAGCCATGAGCAGAGATAACAGTACACAATAGGTCTATTCTACATTGATGATGTGCACACAACGGTGTGGTCATATCAGACAGCAGTGGCAAGGGCAGTGTGACAGACCAGTTTTCATTAGTGATATGAGAACCCCATTACAGGTTGGAAGTATAAACCAGCCTAGACCAGGAGGATAATCTTATCACCCTATGAAGAGTGGAGAGGACAGAGAGAGACAAAAGAGTGGGGAGTGAGAGGAGAGAGAGAGAGGAACAGTAGTGGAGGCAGTTTGGGGAGATGGTAACCTTAAAGCTTTATTCCTTATTTTGACTTAATTCTACGATTTGGGATGTGATTTACACTGAGTGTACAAAACATAGGAACATGCCAAGGCAGGAGCTACTCTTCCTGGGGTCCAGCAACATTAAGGCAGTTATATAAAATACAAAATATGACATTACATTTCATGACACTTTTCACAACACATTAAGTGTGTGCCCTCAGGCCACTACTCTACTACCACAAATCTACAATATAAAATCCATGTAGAGTCCATGCCCAGATGAACTGAGGCTGTTCTGAGGTCAAAAAGGGGTGCAACTCAATATTAGGAAGTTCCTAATGTTTTGTACACTCAGTGTAGATACACACAGTGCCAGTCAAAAGTTTGGACACACCTACTCATTCCAGGGTTTTTCTTTATTTTTACTATTTTCTACATTGTAGAACAATAGTGAAGACATCAAAACTATTAAATAAAACTTGTGGAATCATGTAGTGACCAAAAAAGTGTTAAACAAATCAAAATATATTTTATATTTGAGATTCCTCAAAGTAGCCACCCTTTGCCTTGATGACAGCTTTGCACACTCTTGGCATTCTCTCAACCAGCTTCATGAGGAATTATGTTCCAACAGTCTTAAAAGAGTTCCCACATATGCTGAGAACTTGTTGGCTGCTTTTCCTTCACTCTGCGGTCCAACTCATTCCAAACCATCTCAATTGGGTTGAGTTCGGGGGATGCAGCACTCCATCACTCTCCTTCCTGGTAAAATAGCCCTTACACATCCTGGAGATGTGTTGGGTCATTGTCCTGTTGAAAAATAAATGATAGTCCCACTAAGCTTAAACCAGATGGCATGGTGTATCTTTGCACATAAGTCAAACTTGGGAGTTCTGTTAACTATCTTTTCTGTCCTCAAGGGCAGGGATCTCTCGCATGTGTCTGGTAGAATCAAAGAATTCTTTGTTCTCCCAGACACCCCCTAAATGAAGTCATACCAGCTTGTTTGCCCTTCTGCACAGTTAATATCTAGACACACACACACATTAATTGGACTACCATTTGTCTTGTAACCCTATCTCTATTGCATACATTTTCAGAATGGAATGTTCTTAGTCTTAAGTACAAACATTTAGTCATCAAAACATAAAATCTATAACAGATTGTCTGATCATCATTATCATCATTATTTTCATTGCTTAGTGTGTCACATCACCTTACTTCCTGGTCATGGTAATTCAGTGTGAAATCTCGAAACCGCAACTATCAGCCCTACATGTCCACACACTTCCTTCATTGCCAGCTGGAACCTGAGGTCCCAGTTTCAGTCTGACGGTGGATGACATAATACTGTAAGTTCAAGGTCTGTTCCATAGGCGTACTTTAACTCCATGCACCATATCAATATACTGTATGTACTCCTGTGAGCCTTCAAAGTAATTTTATGAATGGTTGAATGTTTGAATGGTGAAATGCTGCAATTGCTTCCACTTCTTCAAATCTAATCATTATTTTGTCACTACATCCCTAAGAGCATTACAATAATCAGATAAGAGACAAAACTGAAACCTGCACTGCTTGTTAGCATGCTCTATGCTGCATTGCTAGCATAATCTATGCTGCTTTGCTAGTATAGGCCACCCAGAAAACATGATCCCATTGGCCCTTTGTGGGTATTTGGTGGGCAAGGTGGGCACGGGCTAGCCCACAGCAATCCCACATCTGCCCAACACAGGGCACCTACGACCACAACAAGACCATATCAGCCCGACATGGGTTAGCCCACACCAATCCCCCATCAGGTCAACATGGGCTAGCTTACACCAGCCCAACACAGGCTAGCCCACACCAGCCAAATACGGGCTAGCCTACACAAAGCCCAACATGGGCAATCCCACACCAAGCCCACACCAAGCCCACACCAGCCCAACATGGGCAAGCCAACACCAACCCAACATAGGCTAGCCTACACCAACCCAACACAGGCTAACCACACAAGCCCAACACGGGCCAGCCCACAGAAACCCAACACAATCTAGCCCACACCAGCCGAACACGGGCCACCCCACATCAGTCTGACACGGGCTGGCCTACAACAGTCCAACACAGGCTAGCCCACAGCAGTCCAAGATGGGCCAGCCTACACCAAGCCCAACACGGGCCACCCCACACCAGTCCGACATGGGCTGGCCTACAACAGTCCAACACAGGCTAGCCCGAAGCAAGGATCTAACTGTACTTTGCTTCGTTCATCTTTCCCTCGATCTTGACTAGTCTCCCACTCCCTGCCGCTGAAAAACATCCCGACAGCATGATGCTGCCACCACCATGCTTCACCATAGGGATGGTGCCAGGTTTCCTCCACACTTGACGCTTGGTACGACTTCCGGCGCCGACAGAGATGGCAGCCTCGCTTCACATTCTCAGGAAGCTATGCAGTATTTTGTTTTCTTACATTGTTACCCCGGGAAATCTTAAGTTTTATTACATACAGCCGGGAAGAATTATTGGATATAAGAGCAACGGGGCGGTCTTCTGGTCAGGCTCCATAGACGGGCACATCGCGCACCGCTCCCGAGTATACTACTTGCCAAAAGACGAAATCCGAGCAAGGATTGCCTTCCAGGGAGACATCAGCGACTGCAACGTTCTTTGCTTCATGGAAATATGGCTCACTCAGGACACGTTATCAGAGTTGGTACAGCCACCTGGTTTCTACACGCATCGCGCTGACAGAAACAAACATCTATTTGGTAAGAAGAAGGGCGGGGGTGTATGCCTTATGATTAACGAGTCGTGGTGTGATCATAACAACATACAGGAACTCAAGTCCTTTTGTTCACCTGACATAGAATTCCTTACAATCAAATGCCAACCGCATTATCTACCAAGAGAATTCTCTTCGATTATAATCACAGTCGCATATGTCCCCCCTCAAGCTGACACATCGACGGCACTGAAAGAAATTCATTGGACTCTATGTAAACTGGAAACCACATATCCTGAGGCTGCATTTATTGTGGCTGGGGATTTTAACAAGGCTAATCTGAAAACAAGGCTCCCTAAATTTTATCAGCATATCGAATGTGCGACATGGCCCGGGAAAATCCTGGATCATTGTTATTCTAACTTCCTCAACGCATACAAGGCCATTCTCCGCCCTCCTTTTGGCAAGTCTGACCATGACTCCATTTTGTTGCTCCCAGCCTACAGGAAACGCCCGTTCTCAGGTCTGTTCAACGCTGGTCCGACCAATCTGATTCCACGCTTCAAGATTGCTTCAACCACGTGGACTGGGATATGTTCCGTACAGCATCAGACAACAACGATGTGTACGCTGATTCGGTGAGCGAGTTTATTAGCAAATGCATCGGTGATGTTGTACCCATAGCAATTATTAAAACCTTCCCCAACCAGAAACCGTGGATTGATGGCAGCATTCGCGCAAAACCGAAAGCGCGAACCACTGCTTTTAACCTCTCTGTGCACGGATCCCCGCTAGCGGGATCGTTTTCAGAGCAAACATAACGCGGCAAATTCAAAATAAAAATTTGTAATATTTAACATCCTTCGATATACAAGTGTTGCATAGCCATCAAAAGCTCTGCTTCTTGGCAATATCACTGCGTTGTCAGATTTTAAAAAAAGCTTTACGGCGAAAGCACCACATTTGATTGTTTGAGGCTAGTACCTCACATATTTTCCTCATTAGCATAAATTAATATCCAGCTCGGTTCTCAAAATGTCCATATCACAGCTAATACTGTATAAATCGCTTACCTTTCAAATAACTTTTGCTGATGGCTTCCCAAGTGTCCAAACAAGAGAATCCATGGTTCTTTTGTTAGAAAAAGTAATTCATTATATCCATAAATCTCAGTTTTGTTGGCACGTTATGTTCAGCTACTCCACCAAGCATTGTCAGTCTACTCGCCTGTTTTACAGTGAAGGGATCGCGTTCAAGTTATACCTCTCAACTTTTCACAAACAATTCAAATATCATTAATAATGCATCCTTATGTATTCTTTTATGAATAATAGCGACCATATTTTACACGGATGGTAACTGAAACGTTATAAAAGGAAAAGAAAGCTGGGCGCGTTCACGTTCTCGTGAACGTGCACGGTTGTTTACATTTTTCCCTGTAGTCTTTCTTCTTCTATAAGGATCTGCTCAGGGCTATTTCCTCCAGACACTTTCCAGAGACTGTTGTCATCCAGTGGAAGCCATAGGTACTGCAACCTGTGTCCTGTTCCCCATTGATTTATATTACCAGGCCTTCAAAGTGAGAGGAGGGCAACAGAAAAAGGAATTCCGGACAAAAATTTCTTGGGTTTTTGCCTGCTATATCTGTTCTGGTATACCCACAGACTATATCTTAATGGTTTTAGACACTCCAGAGTGTTTCCTATCCAATAGTACTAATTATGTGAATATCCTAGTTTCTGGCCCTGAGTGGCGGGCATTTAACTTTGGGCACGTCAGACAAGCGAAAATCCGGAAAATGGGGACCGTAGCTGTAACAGGTTAACCAGGGTAAGGCGACCGGAAACATGACTGAATACAAACAGTGTAGCTATTCCCTCCGCAAGGCAATCAAACAAGCTAAGTGTCAGTATAGAGACATAGTAGAGTCACAATTCAACGGCTCAGACACGAGAGGAATGTGGCAGGGTCTACAGTCAATCACGGACTACAAAAAGAAAACCAGCCCCGTCGCAGACCACGATGTCCTGCTCCCAGACAAACTAAACAACTTCTTTGCTCGCTTTGAAGACAATACAGTGCCAAAACCTGCGGGCTCACCTTCACAGCAGCCAACGTGAGTAAAACATTTAAGTGTGTTAACCCTCGCAAGGCTGCCGGCCCAGATGGCATCCCTGGCCGTGTCCTCAGAGCATGCGCAGACCAGCTGGCTGGTGTGTTACCGGACATATTTAATTAATCCTTATCCCAGTCTGCTGTTCCCACATGCTTCAAGAGGGCCACCATTGTTCCTGTTCCCAAGAAATCTAAGGTAACTGAGCTAAATGACTATCGCCCCGTAGCGATCACTTACAACATCATGAAGTGCTTTGAGAAACTAGTCAAGGATCATATCACCTCCATCCTGCCAGACACCCTAGACCCACTCCAATTTGCTTACCGTCCCAATAGGTCCACAGACGACGCAATCGCAATCACAATGCACACTGCCCTAACCCATCTGGACAAGAGGAATACCTATGTAAGAATGCTGTTCATCGACTACAGCTCAGCATTTAACACCATAGTACCCTCCAAACTCATCATTAAGCTCGAGACCCTAGGTCTCGACCCAGCCCTGTGCAACTGGGTCCTGGACTTCCTGACGGGCCGGCCCAAGGTGGTGAGGGTAGGAAACAACATCTCCACCTCGCTGATCCTCAATACTGGGGCCCCACAAGGGTGCGTTCTCAGCCTTCTCCTGTACTCCCTGTTCACCCATGACTGCGTGGCCAAGCACGCCTCCAACTCAATCATCAAGTTTGCAGACGACACTACAGCGGTAGGCTTGATTACCAACAACGACGAGACGGCCTACAGGGAGGAGGTGAGGGCCCTCGGAGTGTGGTGTCAGGAAAATAACCTCTCACTCAACGTCAACAAAACTAAGGAGATGATCGTGGACTTCAGGAAACAGCAGATGGAGCACCCCCCTATCCACATCGACGGGACAGTAGTGGAGAAGGTGGAAAGTTTTAAGTTCCTCGGCGTACACATCATGGACAAACTGAATTGGTCCACCCACACAGACAGCGTGGTGAAGAAGGCGCAACAGCGCCTCTTCAACCTCAGGAGGCTGAAGAAATTTGGCTTGTCACCAAAAACACTCAAACTTCTACAGATGCACAATCGAGAGCATCCTGTCGGGCTCTATCACCTCCTGGTACGTCAACTGCTCCTCCCACAACCGTAAGGCTCTCCAGAGGGTAGTGAGGACTGCACAGCGCATCACCGGGGGTAAACTACCTGCTCTCCAGGACACCTACACCACCCGATGTCACAGGAAGGCCAAAAAAGATCATCAAGGACAACAACCACCCGAGCCACTGCCTGTTCACCCCGCTATCATCCAGAAGGGGAGGTCAGTACAGGTGCATCAAAGCTGGGACCGAGAGACTGAAAAACAGCTTATATCTCAAGGCCATCAGACTGTTAAACAGCCATCACTAACATTGAGTGGCTGCTGCCAACATGCTGACTTAAATCTCTAACTTCTTTAAATAATAGAAAATTGGATGTAACAAATGTATCACTAGCCACTTTAAATGTTTAAATAATGTTTACATATCCGACATTACTGATGTATACACTGTGTATACACTGTACTCTATACCATCTACTGAATCTTGCCTATGCCGTTCGGCCATCGACTCAAATCTCTAGCCACTTTAATAATTAAAAAGTGGATGTAATAAATGTATCACTAGCCACTTTAAACGATGACATTTATATAATGTTTACATATCCTACATTACTCATCTCATATGTATATACTGTACTCTATACCATCTACTGCATCTTGCCTATGCCGGTCAGCCATCGCTCTTCCATATATTTATATGTACATACTCGTATTCATTCCTTTATGCTTGTGTGTATAAGGTAGTTGTTGTGAAATTGTTAGATTACTTGTTAGATACTACTGCATGATCGGAACTAGAAGCACAAGCATTTCGCTACACTCGCATTAACATCTGCTAACCATGTGTGTGTGTATTCTTATTTACAATGACGGCCTAGGAACAGTGGTTTAACTGCCTTGTTCAGGGGCAGAACGACAGCTTTTTATTTCTGGGGCACAATGACTTCACTTTGAGTTCAGAGTTAAAGAGGGAATCCACTATACATCGTAAACCCCTCCTTTAGGAATGAGTATAAGATTTTGGATGACTCACACATTGACTCACCTTACAGGGGCTCCCGAGTGGCGCAGCGGTCTAAGGCACTGCATCTCAGTGCTAGAGGTGTCACCACAGACCCTGGTTCAATTTCAGGCTGTTTCACAACCGGCTGTGATTGGGAGTCCCATAGGGAAGCGCATAATTGGCCCAGCGTCGTCTGGTTTTGGGTTTGGCCGCGGTAGGCCATCATTGTAAATAAGAATTTGTTCTTAACTGATGTGCCTAGTTAAATAAAGTTTAAATATAAAATAAAAAAAATCAGCCGAAGGTCTTGATTGACTTGATGGCTGTCATAGAAACCAATGGACAGAGGCCAAGCTTCTCACAATAATATCTGACGGTGCCTGCTCTGGCTGTCTTACATGTCTGCACGATGACAGAGTCAATATTGGAAAGTTGGCCGTTCTGCCAAATGGGAGACGTCCACTTTACAGACAGAGATAAACAGTTACCAATTTAGCTATGGTCACACACAGAAACAAATACTGTATTCAAACAGTTGATGTATACAGTAACGAGGGTAACAAAAAAGGCATTTTTGGCTCCTGAATATGTGATCTTTTTTGTCTAAGTGCTAACATGGATCCTCTTGTTTATAAGACCGATTTAGACATTCTAAAATATAGCAACGTCATTGAAAAGGCACGTTTGATATTTGCGTGACATTTAGCTACACATTTGTAAACTAATTCACAGACACTTGTGTCCTCGTTCACCCCATTGTATTTGCAACGTGAGATTTGTTGTGCTTTGGTGCTTGGATACCAGAGACTGACAAGTGTTGATCACTTTTCAACATTTCTCCTGAGCGTCCCTGTTGCTCATTGCGGAAAGGTCAGCAGACATGGTAACAACTCCAGTCGAGACACAAAAGGTAATCAGTTAATGAAAAGTTTGATTCTAATTGGTCAACCTTCCCCGAGAGTGGCAGTTGGAAACGTCAGTGATTGGTTAAGAGGAGAAGTGTAACACAAAGAGAATTACACCCCCCCTGTAACTGGCAGGCAGGGATGCAGGGAAGAATTTTGTTTGGCGTGAGCCACTTTGGATAACCTCCAGTGTCACATTGTGCGGGGTCAAAGCCCAAACATTGTCCTATCGCTCAACCCCCAGCTCACATTTCTGGCAGGGCTCCGAGATCAAGGCAGATGGTTTAAAGGCACAGGATATCAACTTCATGGGGACTGACATGGGTGATATATGACTAGAGAGGGCAACAAGCTCTATTGTCCTCCATGGTCCCAGTCACGGGATTGAAAACCATTATGACCACCTTTTAATGACCGCATTATTAGGGGTCAGCAGGATGGTCTCTGAGACCCGAGGGGTTGGAGATTTTAGACATGTGTAAAGAAATACTAACACAACCTATCTTGCACACACATACACAATCTAGCTCATGAATTCATGTTGACATAATAGAGAATGTGTGCACCCACAACGCACACACACTCACACACACACACACCATTACGAATTATCTTTACGATTGCTCACACTTGACTCTCCTAAAGCCTGAAGTTCATGACCAGAACATGACCTGGGCAGTGTTGACAGTCAGAGCTATGACAGAATTGCTGAAAATGCCCAGGCAGGACTGGGAGAGCCTGAAGTAAGTACATGAACACCTCTGATATGCTCCACCGTCTATACTATAGCGGAAATAATGTGGCTCAAGGACCCTCAAGCCAGGATAATAGCCTTAAGAGTCTTTCAGAATCAGGGAAGCTCACTGGTCCTAGGGCTGCACGATATGGCCCAAAAATTGTATTGCCATTTTTGTACCAAATATTGCGATTTTACTTGTGATTAGAGATAAAAACCCTTGGGTAAACTATAGAAATATAATGATCAGTGGGCATTTGGAATGCAGTTTTGTTTGTCATGCCAAACAAAACTGCATTCCAAGTGCTCACAGTATTCAAACTATTAAATGATGTAAGAAACAAAGCTTTGTCGTTCTTCTGTTGACTGCATGCTGTTGTTTACGAAAGTCCAGAGAGGACATATGTGACCGGCTCAAACCGGTCTTATGTAGCAACATTTGAAATTGTGTTTTTTACATTGGATAAAAGTAGACTCAGAGCTACAACATTTTATATATCATACACTACAGTTGAGGAACAATGGGAAAGTAATTTTGCTTTGAAAGTTGCTAAACTGATAAACTCACTTTTGAGAAAATGGCCTTCAAATGTTTTGGTACTACTATTGGAGAGCCCTCTTTGTCTACACCCTTTCAGCATCATTCACACCCTCTTAAGCTTTAGCCCCACCCATCTATTTAAGGGTTGATCCGAATGTACCAACAACAGTAGTCAAGCACCCACGCTAACTTGCTAGCTACTTCTAGGCATCTAAGTGAGAGAGAACAGCACACTGAACATTACTCGCCCTAGCAGAACTGGTTAGGCTGTTATGTTATCCAGAGCCTTGATCAGATGGTCCGTTCGTAAATTCTTGGTGTGTGTGGGATTGGGAAGTGTCCAAAAGAGGAGAGACAGAGAGAATTCTGTCAACTCAAGCAATAAATCAAAAGTAAAAAAAAATAGCATTACAGACGTGGCGTTTCAAAATATTGCAGCCTCTTTTGATATGGATATTGCCCATGTCTATATCGCAATTTCGATTACAATTTGATTAATCGTGCAGCCCTAACTGGTCGTATACGCTAATCATCTACTGAGTAGGGGTCTTAGCTGTGTTCAATTTACCGGGATCAGTGTTCCTGTAAATGCAGATACAATGATTCATACTTCGGTTACCTATTGTAGCAAACAAAAAAATTATGTTTTTTTACAGAGATGTTACTCTGATGCTATTCATGAGGAAACATACAAGAGATTATGGTTAGAAACATTAAAGCAGCATGTTATAGACATGTAATAACCATAACATTCATTTCTTTATTGCACAAGTTAATCCATGAAAGCATTTGTGGGTGTTTTTTGAATTTGTACGTATGCTTTCGAATCTGTGTGTGCGTGCTTGCGTGTGAGTGTACTCGTGTCTGAATGGCTTGAAATCAGGTATTTGCACTAGGACTACACCTACAACTTCCCTGTCAGCTATGAAATGCAACGCACTTCCGTGTTTTCTCCGTACTACTGTGCTGTTTCTTGATACTTGGCTACCTGACAAATTAATAACTTTTTAATCAAACTCTGTATTTAACAAGTTTAACAAGGTCTTAGTTTTGTCCTTAATTCAACTTTTTTTTTACCCCAAACGCTTTATACAGATATGCAGGACCCCCCCCCCCAAAAAATAAAACAATTAAATACATTATGCCTTCTCATTGCAGTCGCTGTACTCTTAACATACAGTACATCTATCGCCTTATGGTGAGGATAGCCGAGTTGCAAGCTTGGCATAAGACGCAATCGTTAGGGAATTTAAGTGTAAGGAAGGATGATACAGTGCCCGTGCTACCAGTAAATACAGGTAGTTGTGTTAATCCCCCTGCACAGTCCCAGTAGCCGGACAATTTTGTCATAGCTTTTGGAAAGAAATGCTTTCGGCATTCTCAACCGGTATCGCTCATTCAGCTGATGTAAACGTTTAACCAGTTTTCCCCACTAAGCAACGAGTCGGAGTCAGAGCTTTCTCAGGTCTCTCCTCCACCTGTTTCGGGATCTGAGCTGCCAAAGCCTCCCACCACTAGCTCTGAAAAATGGAATACCGTAGTCATTGGCGACTCCAATAGACTTGAAAATCATCCAGCGATCATACATTGTTTACCAGGGGTCAGGGCTGACAAAGGCTAATCTGAAGACGGTGCTGGCTGAGGCTAAAACTGGCGAGTGTCCACGACGAAACCAACAATGTAAGGATGAAACAGTCAGAGGTCCCCAAGCTGGAGGAGTGCTCTCATCTTATCTATCTAATTCTAGCTCCACAATGAGATAAGGTGCAGGCCACGTACATGTAACAGGCTGTTAGCCAGCCTGCCAGCTTAGTGGAGTCTGCCACTAGCACAGTCAGTGTAGTCAGCGCAGCTTTCCCCATTGAGACCGTTTCTGTGACTGGAACGTTGCCTTTAGCAATCTCACTGGAATGAAGACGTCCTCCATTCTTGTCACTATTGAAAGAGATTGTGATAATATCTCACATCTCAAAATAGGACTACTTAACGTTAGATCTCTCACTTCCAAGGCAGTCATAGTCAATGAATGAATCACTGATTATAACCTTGATGTGATTGGCCTGACTGAAACATGGCTTAAGCCTGATGAATTTAATGTGTTAAATGAGGCCTCTCCTCCTGGTTACACTAGTGACCATATCCCCGCACATCCCTCAAAGGTGGAGGTGTTGCTAACATTCACGACAGCAAATACAAATTTACGAGAAAATAAAATTACTGTGTTTGCGTCTTTTGAGCTTCTAGTCATGAAATCTATGCAGCCTACTCAATCACTTCGTATAGCTACTGTTTACAAGCCTCCTGGGCCTTATGCAGCGTTCCTCAATGAGTTCCCTGAATTCCTATTGGACCTTGTAGTCATGGCAGATAATATTCATATTTTTGGTGACTTTAATATTCACATGGAAAAGTCCACATACCTACTCCAAAAGGCTTTCGGAGCCATCATCAACTCAGTGGGTTTTGTCCAACATGTCTCCGCACCTATGCATTGTCACAGTCATATCCTAGATCTAGTTTTGTCCCGTGGAATAAATATTGTGGATCTAAATGTTTTTCCTCATAACCCTAGACTTTCGGACCACCATTTTATTACATTTGCAATCGCAACAAATAATCTGCTCAGACCACAACCAAGGATGCTGTGTTATAAATTCTCGAACAACCCAAAGATTCCTAGATGCCCTTCCAGACTACCTCCACCTACCCAAGGACGTCGGAGTACAAATATCATTTAACCTGTTTGGGCTAGGCAGTATTTTGAAGTTCGGATGAAAAACGTTTCCAAAGTAAACTGCCTGTTACTCAGGCCCAGAAGCTAGGATATGCATATAATTAGTAGCTTTGGATAGAAAACACTCTGAAGTTTCTAAAACTGTTAAAGTAATGTCTGTGAGTATAACAGAACTGATATGGCAGGCAAAAACCTGAGCAAAATCCATCCGGAAAATCTGAATCTGTCATGTCACACTGTTCTTAATTGGCATCCTATTCAATCCATTGCTCCCATATCGCAGTTCCTATGGCTTCCACTAGATGTCAACAGTCTTTAGAAAAGGTTTCAAGCTTTTATCTTGAATAACCATGGAGTAAGAGATGTTTTTCCTGAGGTGTCGTCAAGTGTCCTGTTATGGATTGAGCGCGCTCTTAGCTCTTTTTCTCTTCTATTCAACAGGCTATATTCCGTCTGAAATATTATCGTTTATATTCAGTTTATGGTATCTGAGTATTGATTAGAAACGCTGTTTGACTTGTTTCGACGAACTTTACTGGTACTTTAGGGATATTGTTTGTCTGCATGGATGAACGCCTTTGGGCAGGTGGATCACTGAACAAAACGCCTGCCAACCAAACGGAGCTTTATGGATATAAAGAGGGACTTTAGCGAACAAAAGGACCTTTTATTGTGTAACCAGGACGCTTGGGTATGCCATCAGATGAAGATCTTCAAAAGTAAGTGATTTATTGTATCGCTATTTTTGATTTTTGTGACACCTCTGCTGGTTATATTATTATGCTAATTGAATATGTGTGCGTGGCGCTGTCCTCAGGCAATCAAATGTTCTGCTTTCGCCGTAAAGCCTTTTTGAAATCTGACAACACTGGTAGATTAACACGATTCTAAGCTTTTGAATGGTGTGCAACACTTGTATTTTCATGAATGTTCTGCATTTCACTGGATGTTGTCGCATGTGGGACGTGACCGTCCCCCCTAGTCCTAAGAAGTTTTAACCACCTAACCGAGGATCTAAATGTAACCTTGCGTAATACCCTAGATGCAGTCGCACCTCTAAAAAACTAAATAAATTGGTCACAAGAAATTAGCCCCTGGTATACAGAAAATACCCGAGCCCTGAAGAAAGCTTCCAGAAAATTGGGAAGGAAATGGCGCTACACCAAACTGGAAATCTTCCGACTAGCTTGGAAAGACAGTACCGTGCAATATCAAAGAGCCCTCACTGCTGCTCGTTCAGCCTACTTTTCCAACCTAATTGAGGATAAAAACAATCCCACATGTATTATTGATACTGTCGCAAAGCCAACTAAAAAGCAGAATTCCCCAAGTGAGTATGGCCTTCAGCAGTGATAAATTCATGAACTTTACGGACTCCTCTTTTAATCTGCGTATTTCTTCAAAACTCAGTTGTTTGCACAGAACTGCCACAAGCTAGGATCAATGGAGCCACTCAAGTTTTTTTAATCCTGTATCTCTTGACACATTAATGAAAATAGTCATGGCCTTTAAACCTTCTAGCTACCTACTGGACCCTATTCCAACTAGCCTACTAAAAGAGCTACTTTCTGTGCTTGGCACTCCTATGTTGAACATAATAAGTGTCTCCCTATCCTCCGGATGTGTACCAAACTCACTAAAAGTGGCAGTAATAAAGCCTCTCCTGAAAAAGCCAAACCTTGACCCAGATGGTTTTTAAACTATTGGCCTATATCGAATCTCCCATTCCTCTTAATTTTTGGGAAAAAAGATGTTGCACGGCAACTCACTGCCTTCCTGAAGACAAATAATGTATATGAAACGCTCCAGTCTGGTTTTAGACCACATCATAGTACTAAGACTGCACTCGTGAAGGTGTTAAAATACATTTTAATGACGTCAGACCAAGGCTCTGCATCTGTCCTCATTCTCCTAGACCGTAGTGCCTATTTTGACACATTCTTTTGGATAGATTGAAAACCCTAACTGATCTACAAGGACAAGTTCTTGCCTGGTTTAGATCTTATCTGTCAGAAAGATATTACTTCATCTCTGTGGATGGTTTGTCCTCTGACAAATCAATGGTACGTTTTGGTGTTCCTCAAGGTTGGTTATTATGGCCAAACAGTAACATTTTTGTTTCATCAGACAAGAGGACATTTCTCCAAAAAGTACGATCTTTGTCCCCGTGTGCAGTTGCAAACCGTAGTCTGGCTTTTTTATGGCGGTTTTGGAGCAGTGTCTTCTTCCTTGCTGAGCGGCCTTCCAGGTTATGTCGATATTGGATTTGTTTTGCTGTGGATATAGATACTTTTGTACCTGTTTCCTCCAGCATATTCAAAAGGTCCTTTGCTGTTGTTCTGGGGATTGTTCTGCACTTCTCTAGGAGACAGAACGTGTCTCCTTCCTGAGCGGTATATGATGGCTGTGTGGTCCCATGGTGTATATACTTGCGTACTATTGTTTGTACAAATGAACGTGTTACCTTCAGGCGTTTGGAAATTGCTCCCAAGGATGAACCAGACTTATGGAGGTCTACAATTTTTTTCTGAGGTCTTGGCTGATTTCTTTTGATTTTCCCATGATGTCAAGCAAAGAGGCACTGAGTTTGAAGGTAGGCCTTGGAATACATCCACAAGTACACCTCCAATTGACAAACATTATGTCAATTAGCCTATCAGAAGCTTCTAAATGTCACGACTTCCACCGAAGTCGGTCCCTCTCCTTGTTCGGGCGGCGTTTGGCGGTCGACGTCACTGGTCTTCTAGCCATCTCCGATCCACTTTTCATTTTCCATTTGTTTTGTCTTGTTTTACACACCTGGTTTCAATTCCCCAATTATATGTTCATTATTTAACCCTTGTTTTTCTCAATGTTTTTTGTGCGTGATTGTTTGTTTGTAATACGGTCCGTTATTGTGAGCTCGTTTATTTGAGTTGTATTGGAATTTTGAGTAAATACGTTTATTACTCATATCTGCTGTCCTGCGCCTGACTCCTCTACACCAGCTACACACAGGCTCTATTACAGAATCACGCACACAGACGAATGGAGTCAGCAGGAGCAGACACCCTCCCTGTGGCAGTTAAGGAGCGCGTCCAGCAGCACGCGACCATGTTGCAACGTCTGGGCACTGCCATGGATTGCGTGCTGCAGACGATGGATAGATGGGAGAGAGAAGGAGGTCTGCCAGCGCCTCCACCAGCCCCACGACAGCAGGTCCCACTGTCCATCCCTCCTTCACCCGGTCCCAGTGGGATTCGGCTCACACTCCCGAGGAAGTATGATGGGATGGCTGCCGGATGCCAGGGGTTCCTACTCCAGCTGGAACTCTACCTGGCGACCGTCCACCCAGCTCCTTCTGGACGAGAGAGCGTGTCCGCCCTCATCTCCTGCCTCTCAGGCAAAGGCCTGGAGTGGACCAACGCCGTATGGAGTGAAGGAGACAACCATTACGCAGAGTTCCCCCGCCGCATTCGGGCAGTTTTCGACCACCCGCCTGAGGGTCGAGCGGAGGGTGAACGTCTGTTCCATCTGAGGCAGGGGACGAGGAGCGCGCAGGATTTAGCTTTGGACTTTCGGACCCTGGCTGCCAGCGCAGGATGGATCGACAGGGCCCTGATCGATCACTACCGGTGCAGTCTGCGCGAGCACATCTGTCGGGAGTTGGCCTGCCGAGACACCACCCTCACGTTGGACCAGCTGGTGGACCAGTCTATCCGGCTGGACAACCTGCTGGCTACTCGCGGATGTCCGGATCGGGGACTGTCAGTTCCATCCCCCAGCACCTCCGCTCCGACGCCCTTGGAGCTGGGAGGTGCCGCGCTTAGGGCGACCGGAGGAGGGGCCAATCTCTGCACCATCTGTGGCCGCAGAGGGCACACTGCTGGTTGGTGCTTGGGGGGTTCCTCAGGGAGTCGAGGCAGCAGGCAGGGCACTATCGTGTCACCCCAGGAGAGTAGGCACCAGGCTCACCCAGAGCCCCCTGTTGCTCACATGTATGTGTTTATTACATTTCCTGAGTTTTCCCCGCATTCCCGGCATAAGGCGCTCATAGATTCAGGCGCTGCTGGGAATTTTATTGACCGTTCATTTGCCCATAGTTTAGTGATCCCCATTGTTCCTGTGGTTATGCCTTTCCCTGTGCATGCCCTAGATAGTCGACCATTAGGGTCAGGGCTGATTAGGGAGGCCACCGTTCCACTAGGCATGGTTACGCAGGGGGGTCACAGGGAGAGAATAAGTCTCCTCCTTATTGATTCTCCTGCATATTCCGTGGTGCTGGACCTACCCTGGTTGGCCTGTCATGACCCCACTATTTCGTGGCAACAGAGGGCTCTCATGTGGTGGTCACAAAAGTGCTCAGGGAGGTGTGTAGGTGTTTCCATCGGTGCGACTACGGTGGAAAGTCCAGACCAGGTCTCCACCATGCGCAGCCACTCAGAATATGCCGATTAGGCTCTCGCCTTCTGTAAGAAGAGGGCAACTAAATTACCACCCCATCGATGGGGGGATTGTGTGATAAATCTCCTGGTAGACGCAGCACTTCCCAGGAGTCACGTGTATCCTCTGTCCCAGGAGGAGACGGCGACTATGGAAACATATGGCTCCGAATCCCTGGGGCAGGGATACATTCGGCCCTCCACTTCACCTGCCTCCTCGAGTTTCTTTTTAGTGGTGAAGGATGGAGGTCTGCACCCGTGTATTGACTATCGGGTTATCAATCAGATCACTGTGAGATACAGCTACCAGCTGCCTCTCATAGCCAGTGCGATCGAGTCAATGCACGGGGCTCGCTTCTTCACAAAATTGGATCTCAGGAGCGCTTACAACCTGGTGCGTATCCGGGAGTGGAAGACGGCATTTATTACCACCTCAGGGCACTATGAGTACCTCGTCATGCCGTACGGGTTGATGAATGCTCCATCAGTCCTCCAGCTCTTTGTTGACAAGATTTTCCGGGACCTGTACGGGCAGGGTGTAGTGGTGTATATCGACGACATTCTGATATACTCCGCTACACGCGCCGAACATGTGTCCCTGGTGCGCAGGTTGCTTGGTCGACTGTTGGAGCATGACCTGTACGTCAAGGCTGAGAAATGTCTGTTCTTCCAACAGTCCGTCTCCTTCCTAGGGTACCGCATTTCCACGTCAGGGGTGGAGATGGAGAGTGACCGCATTTCAGCCGTGCGTAATTGGCCGACTCCCACCACGGTAAAGGAAGTGCAGTGGTTCCTAGGGTTTGCCAACTACTACCGGAGGTTTATCCGGGGCTTTGGTCAGGTAGCGGCTCCAATTACCTCACTGCTGAAGGGGGGACTGGTGCGACTGCAGTGGATGGCTGAGGCGGACAGGGCTTTTAGTCACCTGAAGGCTCTCGGCTTCCATGCTGGCTCATTCGGATCCTTCTTTGGCATTCATAGTGGAGGTGGACGCGTCCGAGGCTGGGATAGGAGCCATGCACTCTCAGCGCTCGGGTACGCCACCGAAGCTTCGCCCCTGTGCCTTCTTTTCGATGAAGCTCAGCTCGGCGGAGTGAAACTATGATGTGGGGGACCGGGAGCTGTTGGCTGTTGTCAAGGCTCTGAAGGCGTGGAGACATTGGCTTGAGGGGGCTAAACACCCTTTTCTCATCTGGACTGACCACCGCAATCTGGAGTACATCCGGGTGGCGAGGAGACTGAACCCAGAACGCTAAGGCAGACGCACTCCCATACTCCCGGCCTCTTGCCTGGTGGCACCGGTAGTGTGGGAGCTGGATGCGGACATCGAGCGGGTGTTACGTACAGAGCCCACTCCCTCTCAGTGTCCAGCTGGGCGTCTGTACATTCCGTCTGCTGTCCTCGACCGGTTGAACTATTGGGCCCACACGTCACCCTCCTCTGGTCATCCTGGCATCGGCCGGACAGTGCGCTGTCTTAGTGGGAAGTACTGGTGGTCCACCTTGGCCAAGGATGTGAGGGTTTATGTTTCCTCCTGCTCGGTGCAAGGCTCCTAGACACCTGCCCAGAGAGGGAAGTTACAACCCCTACCCATTCCACAACGACCGTGGTCGCACCTGTCGGTGGACTTCCTGACTGATCTTCCTCCCTCACAAGGCAACACCACGATCCCGTCTCCTCCCTTTGCCCGGTCTCCCTACGGCCCTACAGACTGCGGAGGCCCTGTTCACACACGTCTTCCAGCACTACGGGGTGCCTAAGGATATAGTCTCTGATCGGGGTCCCCAGTTCACGTCCAGGGTCTATGTTTATGGAACGTCTGGGGGTCTCGGTCAGCCTCACCTCAGGTTTTCACCCAGAGAGTAACGGGCAGGTGGAGAGAGTAAACCAGGATGTGGGTAGGTTTCTGCGGTCCTATTGCTAGGACCAGCCGGGGGAGTGGGCGGCGTTCATCCCATGGGCAGAGATGGCCCAAAACTCACTCCGCCACTCCTCCACTAACCTCTCTCCCTTCCAGTGTGTACTGGGGTATCAGCCGGTTCTGGCACCTTGGCATCAGAGTGAGATCGAGGCTCCTGCGGTGGACGAATGGTTTAGGCGCTCGGAGGAGACCTGGGACGCCGCTCATGTACACCTGCAACGGGCCGTGAGGCGGCAGAAGGCGAGCGCCACAGTGAGGCCCCGGGGTTCGCACCGGGGGACTGGGTCTGGCTCTCAACTCGAAACCTGCCCCTCCGCCTGCCCTGCCGGAAGCTGGGCCCGCGGTATGTGGGGCCATTCAAAGTCCTGAGGAGACTGAACGAGATTACAGCTCCCCCCAGATTACCGTATTAACCCCTCGTTCCATGTGTCTCTCCTAAGGCCGGTGGTGGCTGGTCCCCACCAGGAGTCTGAGGTGCGGGAGGTTCCTCGGCCCCCTCTGTACATCGAGGAGGCCCGGCGTGTGCTGTTCGAGCCCTCCTGGACTCGAGGCATCGGAGGAGGGGCCTTCAGTACCTTGTGGAGTGAGAGGGGTATAGTCCGGAGGAGAGATGCTGGGTGCCGGTGGAGGACGTGTTGGACCCTTCGATGCTGCCGGAGTTCCACCGTCTCCATCCGGATCGCCCTGCGTCTCGTCCTCCGGGTCGTCCCCGAGGTCGGTGTCGGCGCGCTGTTGGAGCCTTGCGTCAAGGGGGGTACTGTCACGACTTCCGCCGAAGTCGGTCCCTCTCCTTGTTCGGGCGGTGTTCGTCGGTCGACGTCACCGGTCTTCTAGCCATCGCCTATCTACTTTTCATGTTCCATTTGTTTTGTCTTGTTTTACACACCTGGTTTCAATTCCCCAATTATATGTTCATTATTTATCCCTCTGTTTTCCCCATGTTTTTTGTGCGTGATTGTTTGTTTGTAATACGGTCCGTTATTGTGGGCTCGTTTATTTGAGTTGTATTGGAATTTTTTGTAAATACGTGTATTACTCATATCTGCTGTCCTGCGCCTGACTCCTCTACACCAGCTACACACAGGCTCTATTACACTAAAGCCATGACATCATTTTCTGGAATTTTCCAAGCTGTTTAAAGGCACAGTCAACTTAGTGTATGTAAACTTCTGACCCACTGGAATTGTGATAGTGAATTATAAGTGAAATAATCTGTCTGTAAACAATTGTTGGAAAAATTACTTGTGCCATGCACAAAGTAGACGTCCTATCCGACTTGCCAAAACTATAGTTTGTTAACAAGAAATGTGTGGAGTGGTTGAAAAAAGAGTTTTAATGACTCCATCCTAAGTGTTTGTAAACTTCCGACTTCAACTGTACTCTCTCTCTCTCTCTTTTAGGACCATGCCTAAGGACTACCTGGCCTGATGACTACTGGCTGACCCTGTCACCAGTCTACCTGGTCATACTGCTGTTCCAGTTTCTGTTATGCCTGTGACTATGGAACCCTGACCTGTTCACCAGACGTGGTAGTTTGTCGTGATTTATTGCCCTGTTAAGAGCCTGATAATTGTACTGTAAACCTAGTTAGACATTTTTCATTACTTGAGGAAATTCTAACATACTTGTCTTGCCATGTTGAAGGTTTTTATGCAAACACTTAAGTTAAGGGTATGTCGGCACATTTATTTTTGATCAAGGAAAATCAAGGAAATATGTTTCCTTACAATCCTATTAACTTTATCTGAGGACATTTCAGGTTGTTTTCCAAAATATCAAACACTTTTGATCTTCAGTGTGCGGTGTAACAGCCAACAGGAGCGTCTATACTACAATACAAGATTCCTGGCGAAAAATTATAACCTGCGAATCTGAGGTGAAACGGAAACACTAACCACCACAGTCCCATCAGTGCCTTCATTGTCTTGCTGGTGTGACAGTTTCCTGTCCTCTTGTGGATAAGTCATACAGTATACAAGAAAGAAGCCCATGCCTCAGGACTACCTGGCCTGAAAACCCCTTGCTGTCCCCAGTCCACCTGGTCGTGCTGCTGTTCCAGTTTCAGCTGTTCTGCCTGCGGCTATGGAACCCTGACCTGTTCACCGGACGTGCTACCTGGTCCCAGACCTGCTGTTTTCAACTCCCTAGAGACAGCAGGAGCGGTAGAGATATCCAATGAATGATCAGCTATGAAAAGCCAACTGACATTTACTCCTGAGATGCTGACCTGTAACACCCTCTACAACCACTGGGATTATTATTATTTGACCCTGCTGGTCATCTACGAACATTTGAACATTTTGGCCATGTTCTGTTATAATCTCCACCTGGCACAGCCAGAAGAGGACTCGCCACACCTCATAGCCTGGTTCCTCTCTAAGTTTCTTCCTAGGTTCAGGCCTTTCTAGGAAGTTTTTCCTAGCCACTGTGCTTCTATACCTGCATTGCTTGCTGTTTGGGGTTTTAGGCTGGGTTTCTGTACTGCACTTTGTGACATCAGCTGATGTAAGAAGGGCCTTATAAACACATTTTATTGATTAATTGGTCCTACAGGCCCTAGTTTTGTCGCACCTTGACTACTGCTCAGTCGTGTGGTCATGTGCCACAAAAAAGGACTTTAAAATTGCAATTGGCTCAGAACAGGGCAGCACGGGTGGCCCTTGGATGTACACAAAGATCTAATAATTATTAATAATATGCATGTCAATCTCTCCTGGCTGAAAATGGAGGAGAGATTGACTTCATGTAGATATGTGGTGGAGTAGAGGCCTGAGGGTACACCGTGTGTTAAATCTGTGAATAAATTGTATAAACTGCCTTAATTTTGCTGGACCCCAGGAAGAGTAGCTGCTGATGGGGGTCCATAATAAATACAAATACCTGTCTCCCTCCTCATCGCCCCTGGGACTGTGCCATTGACCTGTTTTCTGGTGCTACACCTCCGCGCAGACGCATCTACCCTCTGTCGGTGGCTGAGACCCAGGCCATGGAGGACTACATTCAAGAGGCGCTCCAACAGGGTTTCATCTGCAGACAAAGAAATTGAGAACTGCCTTTTTCACAGTGAAAAATCTAAATCTAGTTACAGTATAAGTCTAATAGACATGGCAAAGTTTGCCAGTGCAGGTGATGATGAAATCCACAAGGTCTATGGATATGACAATGGATGTAGAAATGAAGGCCAACACATCCAAAAATGCCTCAGTGGTGGCTAAATGATCAGAGAGAAGACTCTAAAGACAGGCTATTGTGTGTCCTACAAGCTCTCAATAACACCCTTCGCCTCCTCTCTTACAATGTCATGACTGAAGAAAGAGACCAGCTTCAGACCAGTTACAACAACCTGATTAAAGAGAGAGACCAGCGACAACAACCTGATTAAAGAGAGAGACCAGCTACACACCAGCTACAACAACCTAAAGAGAGAGACCAGCTTTAGAACTGCTACAGCAACCTACAGACCAGCACATCAACAAAAGTAATGTTAACTTTCACTGCAAAGCGGATAATACAAAGATGTACATTTCTATGAAACATGGTAAAGCCCCAAAATTGCCCTCCCTGGAAGCCTGTGTTTTAGACATAAGGAAGTGGATGGTGGCACATTTTTTACTTTTAAACTCAGACAAAACAGAGATGCTAGTTCTAGGTCCCAAGAAACAAAGAGATCTTCTGTTGGATCTGACAATTAATCTTGATGGTTGCACAGTCGTCTCAAATAAAACTGTGAAGGGCCTCGGCGTTACTCTGGACCCTGATCTCACTTTTGACGAACAAATCAAGACTATTTCAAGGACAGCTTTTTCCATCTACGTAACATCTAAAAATGTCTGTCCAAATATTATGCAGACAAGTTAATCCGTGCTTTTGTCACTTCTAGATTAGACTACTCCAATGTTCTACTTCCGGGCTACCAGGATAAAGTACTACATAAACTTCAGTTAGTGCTTAACGGCTGTTAGAATCTTTACTAGAACCAAACAAATGTATCATATTACTCCAGTGCTAGCCTCTCTACACTGGCTTCCTGTTAAGGCTAGGACTGATTTCAAGGTTTTACTGCTAACCTACAAAGCATTACATGGGCTTGCTCCTACCTATCTCTCCGATTTGTCCTGTCGTACATACCTACATGTACGCTACGGTCACAAGACGCAGGCCTCCTTATTGTCCTTAGAATTTCTAAGCAAACAGCTGGAGGCAGGGCTTTCTCCTATCGAGCTACATTTTGATGGAATGGTCTGCCTATCCATGTAAGAGACGCAGTCTCTAAGTCTTTATTGAAGTCTCATCTCTTCAGTTGGTCCTATGATTGAGTGTAGTCTGGCCCAGGGTTGTGAAGGTTAACGGAAAGGCACTAGAGCGATGAACCGCCCTTGCTGTCTCTGCCTGGCTGGTTCCCCTCTCTCCACTGGGATTCTCTGCCTCTAATCCTATTACGGGGTCTGAGTCTCTGGCTTTCTGGTGCGCTTCCATCCCGTCCCTAGGATTTGTGCCGTGGGGGAGACCTTTGTGGGCTATACTCAGTCTTGTCTCAGGGTAGTAAGTTGGTGGTTTGAAGATATCCCTCTAGTGGTGTGGGGGCTGTGCTTTGATTGATTGTTTGATTGATGGAATCCACTCCTCTGTAAAAGGTACATGACAACCTGCTTGGATTTTGGCAAAAGGCACCTAAAGGACTCTCAGACCATGAGAAAAAAGATTCTCTGGTCTGATGACAAGCATCACGTCTGGAGGAAACCTGGCACCATCCCTACAGTAAAGCATGGTGGTGACAGCATCATGCTGTGGGGATGTTTTTCAGCTAAAGGGACTGGGAGACTAATCAAAATCGAAGGAAAAATGAATGGAGCTGCTATAACAGCCTCCACTATTTTCTGGTAAGGCTTCCCACTAGCTGTTGGAACATTTCTGCAGGGATTTGCTTCCATTCAGCCACAAGAGCATTAGTGAGGTTGGATACTGATGTTGGGAAATTAGGCCTGGCCTGCAGTCGGCGTTCCAATTCATCCCATCGGTGTTCGATGGGGTTGAGGTCAGGGCTCTGTGCAGGCCAGTCAAGTTCTTCCACACCGATCATGACAAACCAGTTCTGTATGGACCTCGCTTTGTTCACTGGGGCATTGCCATGCTGTAACAGAAAAGGGCCCTCCCCAAACTGTTGCCACAAAGATGGAAGCACAGAATCATCTAGAATGTCATTGTATGCTGTAGCGTTAATATGTCCTTTCACTGGAACTAAGAGGCCTAGCCCGAACCAGCCCCAGACCATTATTCCTCTTGCACCAAACTTTACAGTTGGCACTATGAATTGGGGCAAGTAGCGTTCTCCTGGCATCCGCCAAACCCAGATTAGTCCATCAGACTGCCAGATGTTGAAGCGTGATTCATCACTCCAGAGAACGCGTTTCCACTGCTCCAGAGTCCAATGGCGCAAGCTTTACACCACTCCAGCCGACGCTTGGTATTGCGCATGCTGATCTTTGTTCAGCGGCTTGGACATGGAAACCCATTTCTTGAAGCTGTGACAAACAGTTTGTGTGCTGACGTTGCTTCCAGAGTCAGTTTGGAACTCGGTAGTGAGTGTTGCAACCGAGGACAGACTATTTTTATGCACTACGCGCTTTAGCACTCGTTGATCCTGTTCTGTGAGCTTGTGTGGCCAACCACTTCGCGGCTGAGCCTTTGTTGCTCCTAGACATTCCCACTTCACAATCACAGCACTTACAGTTGATCAGGGCAGCTCTAGCAGGGCCAAAATTTGTTGGGAACTGACTTGTTCCAAAGGTGGCATCCTATGACGGTGACATATTGAAAGTCACTGAGCTCTTCAGTAAGGACATTCTACTGCAAATATTTGTCCATGGAGATTACATGGCTGTGTGGTCGATTTTATACACCTGTCAGCAACGGGTGTGGCTGAAATAGCCAAATCCATTCATTTTGTCACATCTGCTCCTGCTCCTCCCCTCCGGCGTACGACGTCGCCAGAGTACTAACCACCGGTCCTGGGATTCATCATTACGTACACATGGCACTCATCATTACGCGCACGTGTGAATAATTAGGATTCACACCTGGACTCCATTACCTTCATCATTTCCTCACCTTTATATGTCACTCTCCCATGTTCACTCACCAGTTGGTATTGTTCTTGTGTATCGGCGTACTGCCTTATGTTAGTGTCATGTCTTGGTTTTGTTGTTTTATTAAAACGTTTCACCTGCACCTGCTTCCGACTCACCGCCCCATCATTACAGAATACCAACTCAAAATATGGAATCAGCAGGACAACAGGACATCTCCCAGACGATCAATGAACAAGGTGACCTTCTTCGTCAACACCTTGATCAGCTAGCTCAACTGGGACGGCCATGTCTACAACGTCTCAACAGCAGAGAATATTCTAGAGCCAGTCTACCCAACGAGTCAGCACACCAGCCCATTCTGCAACCCGCTCAGGTCAGCGATGCCCGTCTATCCCTCCCGGAGAAATATGACGGGACACCATCCAAATGTCGTGGCTTCCTCCTTTAGTGCTTCCTCTATTTCGCACATCAGATGGCAGCACCCACCACCGAGAGGTCTAAGGTTCCCACGTTATTTCTCTGCTGACTGGGCGGGCATTGGAATGGGCTACGGCCGTCTGGGAGAGAAGATGGGGAGAAGTCCATAATAAAGAGATGCTCTGCCTTCTTAACAACACTATCAGGTCCTGAACTAATCACTGATCATAATCTTGATGTGATTGACCTGACTGAAACATGGCTTAAGCCTGATGAATTTACTGTGTTAAATGAGGCCTCACCTCCTGGTTACACTAGTGACCATATCCACCGCGCATCCTGCAAAGGTGGAGGTGTTGCTAACATTCACGAGAGCACATTTCCATTTACAAACAAAAAAAATACTGCGTTTGTGGGCGTGTGGGGGCTGTGCTTTGGCAAAGTGGGTTTATATCCTGCCTTTTTGGCCCTGTCCAGGGGTATCATCGGACGGGGCCACAGTGTCTCCCGACCCCTCCTGTCTCAGCCTCCGGGATTTATGCTGCAATAGTTTGTGTCGAGGGGCTAGGGTCAGTCTGTTATATCTGGAGTATTTCTTCTGTTTTATCCGGTGTCCTGTGTGAATTGAAGTATTCTCTCTCAGGACCTGAGCCCATGCCTCAGGACTACCTGGCCTGAAAACTCCTTGCTGTCCCCAGTCCACCTGGTCGTGCTGCTGTTCCAGTTTCAGCTGTTCTGCCTGCGGCTATGGAACCCTGACCTGTTCACCGGACGTGCTACCTGGTCCCAGACCTGCTGTTTTCAACTCCCTAGAGACAGCAGGAGCGGTAGAGATATCCAATGAATGATCAGCTATGAAAAGCCAACTGACATTTACTCCTGAGGTGCTGACCTGTAACACCCTCTACAACCACTGGGATTATTATTATTTGACCCTGCTGGTCATCTACGAACATTTGAACATTTTGGCCATGTTCTGTTATAATCTCCACCTGGCACAGCCAGAAGAGGACTCGCCACACCTCATAGCCTGGTTCCTCTCTAAGTTTCTTCCTAGGTTCAGGCCTTTCTAGGGAGTTTTTCCTAGCCACTGTGCTTCTACACCTGCATTGCTTGCTGTTTGGGGTTTTAGGCTGGGTTTCTGTACAGCACTTTGTGACATCAGCTGATGTAAGAAGGGCCTTATAAACACATTTTATTGATTAATTGGTCCTACAGGCCCTAGTTTTGTCGCACCTTGACTACTGCTCAGTCGTGTGGTCATGTGCCACAAAAAAGGACTTTAAAATTGCAATTGGCTCAGAACAGGGCAGCACAGGTGGCCCTTGGATGTACACAAAGATCTAATAATTATTAATAATATGCATGTCAATCTCTCCTGGCTGAAAATGGAGGAGAGATTGACTTCATGTAGATATGTGGTGGAGTAGAGGCCTGAGGGTACACCATGTGTTAAATCTGTGAATAAATTGTATAAACTGCCTTAATTTTGCTGGACCCCAGGAAGAGTAGCTGCTGATGGGGGTCCATAATAAATACAAATACCTGTCTCCCTCCTCATCGCCCCTGGGACTGTGCCATTGACCTGTTTTCCGGTGCTACACCTCTGCGCAGACGCATCTACCCTCTGTCGGTGGCTGAGACCCAGGCCATGGAGGACTACATTCAAGAGGCACTCCAACAGGGTTTCATCTGCAGGTCCACGTCCCCTGCATCGGCTGGTTTCTTCTTCGTGGTCAAGAAGGAGGGAGGATTACGCCCTTGTATCGATTACCGTGGACTCAATGACATCACCACGAAGTATCGGTACCGTCTCCTGCTGGTGCCGTTATCCATCGAGCAGCTTCGCAGGCCCGGTTCTTCCCCAAACTGGACCTGCAGAGTGCCTACAATCTCATTTGCATCCGGGAGGGGGATGAGTGGAAGACTGTGTTCAGCAAGATATCTGGTCACTACGAGTACTTGGTTATGCCTTTTGGCTTAGCCAATGCTCCGTCAGTGTTCCAGGCATTCGTCTATGAGGTGTTCAGGGACATGCTTGGACGTCAGGTGATTGTGTACATCAATGACATCCTGATCTTCTCGACCAACCTGGAAGATCACATCACTCACGTTCGAGCAGTCCTGGAACGCCTCTTGGCCAACCACCTGTTTGTCAAGGCGGAGAAGTGCCAATTCCACCAGAGGGCTTTCTCCTTCTTGGGCTACCAAATCAGCCCGCAGGGAGTGAGGATGGAGGACAAGAAGGTAGGGTCATGGCCAGTCCCAACCACCATCAAGGGGTTACAACGATTTTTGGGGTTTGCCAACTTTTACTGCCGCTTCATCAGGAACATCAGTGCCGTCGCCGCCCCTCTCACCTCCCTCCTCAAGGGTGGGCCTCGTAGGTTGGGTTGGTCTCCAGCAGCCGACAAGGCTTTTTTTTATTATAAATTTGCAAGCATTTTGAAAAACCTATTTTCGCTTTGTCATTATGGGATATTGTGTCTAGATTGTTTAATTTAATTCATTTTAGAATACGGCTGTAACGTAACAAAATGTGGGTAAAGTTAAGGGGTCTGAATACTTTCCAAATGCACTGTAGATAAAGATATCCCCTGATATTTATTATTTTCGCCCAGTGCACGTTCTGCAATAGAACGGAGGGTAGAGGCGGTTTATCCACTCTCCAATGTAGTCTCGTCAGGTATGCCGCACACCTGCCTCGAAAAAGGAAGAGGCAGCGTTATAGAGTGTAGGGAATTTGGGCCTGGTCCGGGATGAGCAGTATGTCCTTCGCCGCCAACTCATTGAAGTAGAAATCCCCATCCAAATCAAGGTTAGTGATCACTGTTCTGACGTCCACAAACTCTTTTCGGTCATAGGAAATTATGCCGAAAACATTATGTAGCAGAAAAGTTAAGTCCAGCGCAAAAAAACACACAAAATAGCACAATTGGTCAGCGCCATTATAGATCCCAACTTGCAGAATGGCAGTGTGTAACTGGATCTGTGAGAAGGTGGTGTCTAGCCATAAATGAAATTCCAAACCCATCTACAATTCAAGTCAACTTCTGCCTGTATACAAGTAATTTACTTTACGTTTACAGCTAGATTCAATCCGTAGCACGGAAGGTCTGTGTTGTAGCCCGATTGACATTTAAAGGCAACGTTACCGCGGAGACTGAATTCACGATAAACTCTGCATATGTTGGCTGAATCGGAAATTACTTGTAAATGTCAACTGCGCTACAACGCAGATCTTCCGCGCTACGGATTGAATATAGCCCTTAGTTTAGTGTTTACTTGATCTATGTTACATTAAACCTTTATTTCAAATTATGTCTGTCTAGTGTTTTCCTTTAACGTGTGAAATCTGACTGTAGAATGTAATAAATGAATGAGGTAGTCAGATCTTTATTATATTCACTGTACAAACACCCCTCACTGGCAAATAAGAGGCCTCTACTAACCCTTTTTAAATTTTAGAAAGGAATATATTTGGAAATGCGGTATTTTCCTCCTGAACCAAAAAGTTAAGACAAAGTCAGATGTTTATCATGATTTGAACCAGTGTCACACTGAGGGTGAGGTTGAATCATGAGATCGTGAGACGGAGCAGATGACACAACAAGACCTCTTGACTTGCAGGTGGTTATGTTATGTATGTCCTACATGTTTTAAGACAAATGGAGAAAAATAATGGGGAAAACCTGGACAAGTTCAGAAATGTCCAAAAATGTTCCTATCATTCAGTTTTCCATTCACATTTTCCGTTTCTCTCCAGACACTTGATAAGGGAACTGCAGCGATCTGCTCTGGCTAATTATAGAGGCTGGTTGGGGAAGAAACAGCTCTGAAAGGGAATATTTCAAGGTTGTTGAAAAATTAATTATGGGATTCTGCACACTGAGGAATTCAGCCTTGAGGTGACGCAAGATAGCGTCACCTCAAGGGGTGACGCTATCTTGGGGTGACCAATGTGTGTAACACATTGGTCACCCCATGTTCCACTGGAAAGATTGAGAATAATTACTTGAATTCCCCTTGCACTCAGACAAGCAACAAACAAGTCAGTTTGAGGAAAGGTTTTGACTTTTAAACGTAATTTCTAGGTTAATGGGTCCAACATGAAGAACAAGTGTAAGATGCTTGATCTGTACTAAGAAACTCATGCCAAATAAGTTCTTATGTGGATTTCATGAGATCTAGGGAAATTTGATTGTGTATATCTCTTATTCTCTCTCTCTCTGTCCATTTCTCTCTCTTTTTGCTCTCTCCGCTCTCTCCTTCAGTGAAACTGAAGCGAAGCTCCACTGTATCTGTGTGAATGGTTTGTCATTTATTTGGACGAAACTAGCCTGTGCTGGATTACCTACTGATGAAAGTGAGATAATCCTGCAGACGACCCCCACATGCACAGGATCTCTGCACATTTAATCCCCATCCTTTACCCTTCTGATCTCCCTGTCTGGACTGTAAACTCACTCACATCACTGGGATTTGACTCTCCTCTAGTTGCCGCTCATTTTCTCACAAGCCCACCGAAAAGTCTGGCATCGTGGTTCTTATTAGTTATCTTACAGAATTCACACCAACCATATCATCTGTCTGGAGGTGAAGTTTGATGTGTGTTTCTTCTTAGAAGCTTTGTTTCTCATCATGGCTCCGTCTTTGTAGTATTGTCAGCCAACCGCCAAGAGAGCTTTATTGGCATGCTGTCGTTAGATATGAAAATATGTTATTGTACATAGTTTTTTCTTTGGCCACTGCAAGGGCCATGTATTAAGACGATTGGAGTGAAATAATATAACAGTGGTTTCCAATGGGTTCTGGGTATTTGCCAGTGTTCCGTTGCTTGTTGTGACATTGCACTGATAAATCTGTCCAACCAAAACATTGATGTTGTCCGAAGAGATGAATGGGAACCTGAACCTTCATTGACTGTTTTGGAGCAGACCAAACACCTTAACCAGACTGGTCACAGCAACAGAGAATACTTCTTTACAACATTGATATGATGGGGTTAAACCTGATATGTGTGTCATCTATTAAATCAGTTAATGTTCCAAATGTAAATCCTCCTTTTTTCCAGAAGAGAGTTAACCTCGGCACCAGTAGGAGGAGCTGTGGTCCCATTGAATGTTGTGGCTGTAGTCGCCATAGTTCCCACTGCTATGCACTTAGTTGTGACCCTCAAGAGGGACTGGCCAAAAAGGCTTAACATCTATGACTGTAGTGAAATGCTGCATGACACCAACCAACCGAACTTCTTAAAGAAAGTAGGCCAGTCTGATCCTAAAATGTAAGTGCCAACTGGAATCTTTTGTAATAGTACAGGTGCATTTGGAAAGTATTCAGACCCCTTGACATTTTCAACAATCTACACACAATACCCCATAATGACAAAGCAAAAACAGGATTTTAGACATTTTTACAAATGTATTAAAAATAAAAATAAATGAAATATCACATTTACATAAGTAGTCAGACCCTTTACTCAGTACTTTGTTGAAGCACCTTAAGCAGTCTTTAGAGCCTTGGGTCTTCTTGGGTATGATGCTACAAGCTTGCCACACCTGTATTCGGGGAGTTTCTCCCATTCTTCTCTGCAGATCCTCTCAAGCTCTGTCAGGTTGGATGGGGAGCGTCGCTGCACAGCTATTTTCAGGTCTCTCCAGAGATGGGTTCAAGTCCGGGCTCTGGCTGGGCCACTCAAGGACATTCAGAGACTTGTCCCGAAGCCACTACTGCGTTATCTTGGCTGTGTGCTAAGGGTCGTTGTCCTGTTGGAAAGTGAACCGTTCCAGTCTGAGGTCCTGAGCAATCTGGAACAGGTTTTCATCAAGGATCTCTCTGTACTTTGCTCCGTTCATCTTTGCCTCGATCCTGACTAGTCTCCTGGTCCCAGTAGCTGAAAAAAAATCCCAAAGGAGGATGCTGCCATCACCATGCTTCACCGTAGGGATGGTGCCAGGTTTCCTCCAGATGTGACGCTTGGTATTCAGGCCAAAGAGTTGAATCTTGGTTTCATCAGAACAGCTAATCTTGTTTCTCAAGGTCTGAGAGTCTTTAGGTGCCTTTAGGCAAACTCCAAGCAGTCTGTCATGTGCTTTTTACTGAGGAATGGCATCCGTCTGGCCACTCTACCAAAAATACCTGATTGGTGGAGTGCTGCAGAGATGGTTGTCCTTCTGGAAAGTTCTCCCATCTCCACAGAGGAACTATAGAGCTCTGTCAGAGTGACCATCGGGTTCTTGGTCACCTCCCTGACCAAGGCCCTTCTCCCCCGAATGCTCAGTTTGGCAGGGCGGCCAGCTCTAGGAAGAGTCTTGGTGGTTCCAAACTTCTTCCATGTAATAATGATGGAGACCACTGTGTTCTTGGGGACCTTCAATGCTGCAAACATTTTTTGGTACCCTTCCCCAGATCTGTGGCTTGACACAACCCTGTCTCGGAGCTCAGCGGACAATTCCTTTGACCTCATGGCTTGGTTTTTTCTCTGACATGCACTGTGAACTGTGGGACCGTATATAAACAGGTATGTTCCTTTCCAAATCATGTCCAATCAATTGAGTTGACTACAAGTGGACTCCAATCAAGTTGTGGAAACATCTCAAGGATGATCAATGGAAACAGGATGCATCTGAGCTCAATTTGAAGTCTTATAGCAAAGAATCTGAATACCTATGTAAATAAGGTATTTCTGTTTCACATTTTTTATACATTTGCAAACATTTCTAAAAACCTGTTTTTGCTTTGTTATTCTGGAGTATTGTGTGCAAATTACTGCAGATTTTTTTTTTAATACATTTTAGAATAAGGCTGTAAGGTAACAAAATGTTGAAAATGGCAAGGGGTCTGAATAATTTCCGAAGGCATATTACAAAGAAATATCAATAGAAAACAGATCAAACTAAATGTAGTGCAGCTAGTTCGCAGTCTTTCCAGATTCAGTTTGAAGTTATTGTGTTAGCTGTGTTGTTGGCCAGCTCTTCTGAACAACAGTGTACTGACGATGGAGCATATGTTCAATGCCAGGTGAAATCACACATCATTAGCTTATTGTTATGGATGTATCCAAATAAATGTCACTAAAAAATAGCTTAAACAATGCAGGTACTTTGTTGTTTTTCTGGCTGCACTGTTTGATGTGACTTTACGTTAGCCTTAGTTGGCTAGCCAGCAAGCAAGGGATAAGAACACTGCCAGCCAGTATGGCAATAGAACATTTAGAACGAACGACGGGGTTGCGTCCATAGGTACAGAAACGACGGGGTTGCGTTCATAGATACAGAACGGTTTCCGGAACGTAGCAACCCTAGATTTGTGTCGGTAACTACATCTCGTGGAAGGATTAAATAGTATGAATAAATTAATTAAAATAACGTTTTTAATGAAATTATGTACACTATCGGTCAAGTTTTAGAAAAAATAAAATAATAATAATTTCTGCATTGTAGAATAATAGTGAAGACATCAAAACTATGAAATGGCATATATGGAATCATGTAGTAACCAAAAAAGTGTTAAAGATATCTAAAAAATATTTTATATAGCCACCCTTCAAATAGCCACCCTTTGCCTTTATGACAGCTTTGCACACTCTTGGCAATCTCTCAACCATCTTCATGAGGTAGTCACCTGGAATGCATTTCAATTAACAGGTGTGCCTTCTTAAAAGTAAATTTGTGGAATTTCTTTCCTTCTTAATGTGTTTGAGCCAATCAGTTGTGTTGTGACAAAGTAGGGGGGTATACAGAAGAAAGCCCTATTTGGTAAAATACTAAGTCCATATTATGGCAAGAACAGCTCAAATAAGGAAAGAGAAATGACAGTCCATCATTACTTTAAGACATGAAGGTCAGTCAATACGGAAAATGTCAAGAACTTTGAGTTCTTGTGCAGTCACAAAAACCATCAAGCGCTATGATGAAACTGGCTCTCATGAGGACCGACCACAGGAATGGAAGACCCAGAGTTACCTCTGCTGCAGAGGATAAGTTTATTAGAGTTACCAGTCTCAGAAATTGCAGCCCAAATAAATGCTTCACAGAGTTCAAGTAACAGACACATCTCAACATCAACTGTTCAGAGGAGACTGTGTGAATCAAGCCTTCATGGTCGAATTGCTGCAAAAAAAACACTACTAAAGGACACCAATAAGAAGAAGAGACTTGCTTGGGCCAAGAAACACGAGCAATGGACATTAGACCAGCGGAAATTTGTCCTTTGGTCTTGAGTCGAAATTTGATATAGCACCTTGTCTTTGTGAGACGCAGTGTGGGTGAACGGATGATCTCCGCATTTCTATTTCCCACCGTAAAGCATGGAGGAGGAGGTGTTATGGTGTAGGGGTGCTTTTCTGGTGACACGGTCTGTGATTTATTTAGAATTCAAGGCACACTTAACCAGCATGGCTCCCACAGCATTCTGCAGCGATACGCCACCACATCTGGTTTGGGCTTAGTGGGACTGTTTTTCAACAGGACTGTGTAAGGGCTATTTTACCAAGAAGGAGAGTGATGGAGTGCTGCATCAGATATCCTGGCCTCCACAATCCCCCGTACTCAACCAAATTGAGATGGTTTGGGATGAGTCGGAACTCAGAGTGAAGGAAAAGCAGCCAACAAGTGCTCAGCATTTGTGGGAACTCCTTCAAGACTGTTGGAAAAGCATTCCAGGTGAAGCTGGTTGAGAGAAAGAGTGCCAAGAGTGTACACAGCTGTCATCAATGCAAAGGATGGCTACTGTGAAGGATCTCAAATATAAAATATATATTGATTTGTTTAATATAACACATTATTTGGTTACTACATGATTCCATAAGTGCTGGGTTGCACACGATTGTATATTTTTGCTAAGCACCGCAGCTATACAGCGCGTCCATTTTGCATAGCTAATTGCGTGTGTCACATGCACCGAATACAAGAGGTGTAGACCTTACCGTGAAATGCTTACTTACAAGCCCTTAACCAACAATACAGTTCAAGAAATAGAGTGAATAGGGCTAGGTGTCCCGCTAGCTGCCGGTGAAACTGGAGGGCGCGCAATTCAAATAAATAATCATAAATATTATGGATTTTAAACATTTCTGTACATATAAGTGTCTTATATCGTCTGAAAGCTTAAATTCTTGTTAATCTAACTGCACTGTCCGATTTACAGTAGCTATTATAGCAAAAACATGCCATGCGATTGTTTGAGGACGACGCCCCACATCAAAATATTTTTCCACCGGCAAAGGTTTCATACATTCACATATAATGATTAAATATTCACTTACTTTTTGAAAATCTTCTTCTGATTTGTCATCCAAAGTGTCCCAGCTATAACATGTAGTGGAGTTTTGTTAGATAAAATCTTCTTTATATCCCAAAAAGTCTGTTGAGTTGGCGCAATTGATTTGGTCAAAATATGTTCCTATTTACTCCTCAGATACCCTAAAATGTAATCAAACTATAATATTTCTTTCAGAAAGAATTATGTTCAATTGGAAACCGATTTTAGCAGGTGCGTAATGTCTTTATGGCGCGCACAAACACGAATTTCCAAGACTGTGTCCCTCTACTAAAACTGATATTTCTTATTCGTTTTTTAAGTTACAAGCCTTAAACCTTTAACATTGACTGCTGACACCCTATGGAAGCCATAGGAATTGCATCCAGGGAGCTAATTTTCAATATGACCTTTCTCTTGCATTTCTAAGAGGACGGTCTCTCAAAAAAAGCCGTAGTTGGCTAGGTTTGTCTTTGGATTTTCTTCTACCATATCTATTGTATTATATTCTCCTACATTATTTTAACATTTCTACAAACTTCAAAGTGTTTTCTTTCCAATGGTACCAATTATATACATATTCTGGCTTCAGGGCCTCAGCTACAGGCAGTTTACTTTGGGAACGTCATTCAGACAGGAAGTGGAGAAAAAAGGGGCCTAGCCCTAAGAAGTTTTAAGAAACTATTCACTACATAAACTATAGTATAAAAGTATAAAATAAAAAGTAATACAAGAAAATAACATAACAATAACGAGGTTATATACAGGGGTACCAGTACTGAGATAATGTGCGGGTTACAGGTTAGTCATTTGTACATGTAGGTAATGGTAAAATGACTATGCATAGATAATAAACAGCGAGTAGCAGCAGTGTAAAAACAAAGGGGGTCAATGTAAATAGTCCGTGTGGCCATTTGATCAAATGTTCAACAATCCTATGGCTTGTGGGTAAGAGCTGTTATTAAGGAGCCTTTTGGACCTAGACTTGGCGCTCCCGGTACCACTTGCCGTGCGGTAGCAGAGAGAACAGTCTATGACTTGGGTGACTGGCGTCTTTGACAATTTTTTGGGCCTTCCTCTCACACCGCCTAGTTTAGCTTTGCCCCAGTGATGTACTGGGCCGTACGCACTACCCTCTGTAGCGCCTTACGTTCGGATGCCAAGCAGTTGCCATACCAGGCGGTGATGCAACCATTCAGGATGCTCTCGATGAGGGAAAAAGGGGGTGTCATGCCCTCTTCACGACTCTCTTGGTGTGTTTGGACCATGATAGTTTGTTATAAAGCTTTAGGGTTAGGGTAAGATTGGAAACCAAAAACAACACAGCAAAACAAAAACACCCATGGATTCGAACCACTGCCACTCATAGTTTCCGAGTCCTACACGTTACGCACATTCCTGTTTTGACTCTTGCTTGCCACACTTTACCTCAACGCCACTTTGAGGGTCCAGTCGTACAAATCAGATGAAAAACAACCAAATCATTCTTACGCTTCTGGTGGTATTTCATGCTGGTCCATGGTGTTTAAACTATTGGCATGCTTACTTTGCTAAAATAGCTAGCTTCAGGTGTCAGGTGGATGGATTATCTTGGCAAAGGAGAAATGCTCACTAACAGGAACGTACACAAATGTAGGATCTTTTATTTCAGCTCATGAAACATGGGACCAACACATGTTGCATTTATATTTTTGTTCAGTTTACAAGCAACTGGCTAAACGAAAAGACAAGAATTGACCTCTTCTGAGATGTTGGAGTCCGTTTCCCGGTGCTTGACATAGGAGCCCCACATTTAGGCTATTGTTTATATGTGTATTCCACACTATGTTGAGGTAAAAATTGGAGTATAATGCTTGTATGGATGTCAATTCATACAATTTTCATGTCATCATCATCAATCAACTGCATTACAGTTAAAAACTACTTTGACTACCACCACTGATTTCTGTATGCAAGCTATGCTACCAGCTTATACGAAAGGGAATTAGCATTTAGCAGTCACTTTTTATTAGATCATATATGTTGAATGTGCGACAATCCAGCATCCTTCTATCCCCGCTGTCTGCATTCTATGGTCTTTACCGCATCTATCCCCATTACCTCCCTGATATCTTTTCAGGAGTTCAAACACATTTTTGTGGCTTTGAAATCCCTACATGAGGTATCATAAATGTTTTTATTTGTGAACTTGTTCGTATAGCCTTTCGTCAAAGTTCTCCATGTTTGCTGTCAAAGAAGTTGTCAAGGAAGTGAGTTTGTGTTTATACAGGATGTACCACCCGCACCTACCATCAACCAATCATGTCAATGTGGAGTTCCAACATTTCTGCTCCATTTGGCCTCTGCAAGCCTCCGGAGGCTCCATAGTTGCGTCACACCCTCCATATGGAGCTTCCGGACCACATAGACGGATCAAGCATAAGTTGGGTTTAAAATAGTGTCGGTTGCCGGCCTCAGAATTTCACTTAATCACACATAGTTGGTGATGAGGATGGGTTATTAGCAATTGCGGGCAGGTGCGGGTGAACAAACAGTTGACCCATGCTCTGCTAATAAGCGTGTTGACATAGCGCAGAGCGAGGAGTGTACATATTTCTGTTGACTTTGTTCACTGTCCTGATATACTATGCATGCTCCCCGGGCGCCGAAGACGTGGATGTCGATTAAGGCAGCCCCCCGCACCTCTCTGATTCAGAGGGGTTGGGTTAAATGCGGAAGACACATTTCAGTTGAAGGCATTCGGTTGTACAACTGACTAATAATGGTGACTTTGACTTGACTTTGATGCGTTTTCACCCCAGTTTCTTCTCCTTTTTCTTTCTTGCAGTGAACAAATCGAATGTGAGGGTTCAGTTAATGCATCATGATAATAAATAGCGGAGAATTGGCACTGAGATGAAAGTTCTAATAAACGGATAAAACATAATGTACCCATTATGATGTCACATTCAGTTAGCATCTAACCAACTTTGCTAAACAGCCATTGTATTCTAATTGGGATTGGAATTATTTTAGTTTTGTCTTTTTTTGCCTACTTAACATTTTTGGTCTTGAGCAACTGACACCCTTGCTATAATGAGCCTTCGACTGATCAGTGGGCAATGTAAAAGTTAGTGGTACCAGGGGAAAATGTTAGTCTGGAGCCATGTAATAATAGTAATTAACACTTAATTGGGGTAGTTGTTGCAGGGGAACACTTGTGACAGGCACTCATTTGCTTTATAAACTGGGTAATTCGAGACCCTGAATGCTGATAGGCTGAAAGCTGTGCTATATCAGACCATATACCACGGGTATGAAATAACATTTATTTTTACTGCTCTAATTACATTGGTAAACAGTTTATAATAGCACTAAGCAATGCTGCCTGTGTCTAACTAGGGTGTGAAAGGTTAGGGTGTATGTCAGTTGGCTGTGCTCGCAATGATGTGGGCTGGTGTGGAGAAAATGCCAGAGCCAAATTCTTGACCCAGTCCACCCCTGTTGCAGTGCAAATTTGTGTATTAAAGATTCAAAGATGATTTAATGTCCCTGTAAACCATGAGTAATGTAGAAATATAATTCTCCAAAACACTAAATTGATTAATTATAATCTTCTTATATAAGAGTTTAACGTATGGGAATGGATTAATGTAATCCCCTAGGTAAATGACAGACTTTTGTCTATTGTGCCAAACATATTGCAATGACAGTCAAGAAAACAAACATGAAGCTAAATTGTGTATAACACCTTCTAGGATTCCTCGTTTCATCTCAGAAATATCAGGGAATAAATATTGAGGGACAGGTGTGAAAACAGAAAACAGGTTAATCAGCTACATTACCTATTTTCTCAATGATTCTGTTGAATTTATCCCTAAATCATGTGCATTTCCAGGTAGGAAATTCAACTGTATGAACCGTTTCTCTATCTATTGTCAAAGCAGGTACAATATTTGACTTCATGCTACACCAAGCACTGCCTGTCTGAAATCCTGTATTGCTGTAGCTTGTGTTTGCATAACGGCATAATGATATTTAACTGACTAGTGGCACTTCGTGGCCGAGGTCATCTGTAGTGGCACGAGTTCAGGGACCAGATCAAACATTCAGGAAACCACTCAGGAAAAGTCTGTTTGTGTGTTTCTATGAAAATGAACAACACAGATACGGGGGCTATTTGCCAGACAGACTGACAGAAATGTGGCCTATGGGCAGGTGGGCACACACAAAATGGGTGGGGGGTTAAGAATTCATATGGCCTGTGTTTGGGTGCCCCATAGTCTCGGCTGGCAGGTACACTATACATACAAAAATATATGGACACGCCTTCAAATTAGTGGATTCGGCTATTTCAGCCACACCCGTTGCTGATAGGTGTATAAAATATAGCCATGCAATCTCCATAGACAAACATTGGCAGTAGAATAACCTTTGTGACTTTCAATGTGGCACTGTCATAGGATGCCACTTTTCCAACAAGTCAGTTCGTAAAATTTCTGTCCTGCTAGTGTTGCCCCCGGTCAACCGTAAGTGCTGAAGTGGAACCTTCTAGGAGCAACAATGGCTCGGCCGCGAAATGGTAGGCCACACAAGCTCACAGAACGGGACTGCCGAGTGCTGAAGCGCGTAGTGCGTAACAATCATCTGTCCTCGGTTGCAACACTCACTACTGAGTTTCAAACTGCCTTTGGAAGCAACGTCAGCACAAAAACTGTTCGTCTGCAGCTTCATGAAATGGGTTTCCATGGCCGAGAGAAGCCGCACACAAACCTAAGATCATCATGCGCATTGCCAAGCATTGGCTGGAATGGTGTAAAGCTGGAGTAATGAATCAAGAGATTTGTATTTGCATTTATTATGGATCCCCATTAGCTGCTGCCAACAGCCCCAGAAAAACGCTACCTGCCGAATGCATAGTGCCAACTGTAAAGTTTGGTGGAGGAGGAATAATGGTCTGGGGCTGTTTTTCATGGTTTGGCCTAGGCCTCTTAGTTTAAGTGAAGGGAAATCTTAATACTACAACATACAATTACATTCTAGACTATTCTGTGCTTCCAACTTCGTGGCAACAGTTTGGGGAAGGTCCTTTCCTGTTTCAGCATGACAATGCCCCCGTGCACAAAGCGAGGTCCATACAGAACAGGTTTGTCAAGATCGGTGTGGAAGAACTTGACTGGCCTGCACAGAGCCCTGACCTCAACCCCATCAAACACCTTTGGGATGAATTGGAACACAGACTGCGAGCAAAGCCTAATCACCCAACATCACTGCCCTACCTCACTAATGCTCTTGTGGCTGAATGGAAGCAAGTCGCCTCAGCAATGTTCCAGCATCTAGTGTAAAGCCTTCCCAGAACAGTTGAGGCTGTTATAGCAGCAAAGGGTGGACCAACTCCATATTAATGCCCATGATTTTGGAATGTGATGTTCGACAAGCAGGTGTCCACATACGTTTGGTCATGTAGTGTATGTTGACTGGACAGGAGTGCTCCTAGAGTTTGGCTGCAGGCCCAGCCAGGCTTCACCTTATTCATCTTCCATTTGCATCACTGGCCATTGCAGATATTTTCAAGCTTGTGGCCATTATAATTTTACTGCCCTTAGCAATTAATGCTTTTTGAGGTCGGTTCAGTTTTGGTTCGAGTATTAAAAAAATAATGTATTTTAAACATTAAATGCACGCTGTAACAACACAGAATAAAACAATTAATTAAAGTCCCATGATGGTAGTGACTGCCCATTACTGCTAATTGCTTAGTAACCATAATGTATTCACATTACATTACTTTAATACAATATTTCAGTTGTTGTGTATATTACATGTTTTATCTGATTACTTAATTCCAAGTCATCATGTCATCTCTATAGAGCTGCTGCATATGCTGTCTGACAAAATAAAATGTTTAGTAGTTATTTTATGACTGCTGAATACCAACTATCAATCACTTAGATCATGTCCTGTATTTTCAAGTAGAGATACCCCGTGAAGCAACTGCTCTCTATCCCTTTTGATAACGCATTCTTCTGTTTCTGCCCCACACTAATATAACATAGCAGGTGTAAAAGAAACACACACTGGAAAAGTAGGCGCACAATGGATAATGGTCATTGTAGTTAATTGCAAAGTTTCCTGCACCGAACTATGTAGAATATTTGCCTATTGGAACTAAAAATCCCTAATACATTGCACAGTTTGGGATTGATCTGTTTTATCGCTAGAGAAACTGCACAATGTACAAATTGACCTCACAGAAAAAAAAAAAAAAATTCAATTCAAATAATTGAACCGAAATTAGTTGTCAATTAAGACCCATTTCCACTGGCACTTAAAATGAGGGCCAGTTTCACAACTGGTGCCAGCTCGATTACAATGGTAACGCCGTTACCATGCAAATACCAGCTGATCACTTTTAGCTAGCTTGTCTGGGCTTGTTGCTGTTAGCTAGCACATTGACAAACAATACTGCTGTAGTCAGATTGACATGAATTACCACCATAGCTGGATCCTTCATTTATTTTTGCACTACACAAACTTTATGAGAACAGTCAGCCCTCAAATTGCTAAGTAGCTACCTAACCTTAGTTTGCAAATCAGTTGAAACAAACTCATATTAAATCATACAACGCATTGGAGTGAAGTTCGCATGTTTCCACTTGTGAAAGTAATTCATATATATATATATATATATCCCCCCAGGTCTCGCTATCACATGAAAGGAGAGAGAGTGAAAAGCTCTTGTGAGTCAGTTCAAACTTAATGAGATTTTTTGGTTCCCATACTCAACTTTCTGCATTTGCAGCTACTCATGCTGTCAAGGATCCAGCTGATGATATGCCAACAACTCAGGGTGGATAGGATTAACTCTTCATGCATTTAATAGGGAGATATCGCCCCTGAGGTCCGACTCGCATGAACAGCCCTGGACTCAATGTGTGCACAGTGTCTTGGCTGTGTGTTCAGTACAGTACGTCACAATCTCTGGATCATTTTGAAACTGTTCCATGTGTCCGATTTTCTTCAGTTGGGAATTTGACACTTAAATTATAACACAATAAAATTAGATTTAATGCCCGATAACAAAATACTTTACTGAAGGAACTGAACAGATTGTTTGTTTCCTATCCATCTGCCTTGTGCATAAACAGCTGAAGGCAACACAATTGGAAAGAGACCCCAAGCACATTTTGACATAAGAATTCTCATATCCCAGTTACATAATGTCAAATTGAGAAAGAAATGCACATTGATTTCATGATGCCAAGTACTAGTAAAGGCCGTATAGAAATTATTATTCTACACACTGTAACTAATGCTCTTTGGAAAAATACACAGTTTTAATGATTTGATCTAATTAGAGGTAGTATAAAGTAGACACCCTTCACAAAGAGTCTCCTCCCCTTATCTGTACTACTGGAAGACTTGACAGGCTACCTGGTTTCAGACACTACATTAGAATGATTGGTGATTGAGTTATCATGACACGATAAAGTAACCTACGTCACACGCATATAGCACTGTGGGCTTTGACACGTCCTGTGTGAAACGCAGCTTTGTTCATTCAGCTATCTGAACTTAACCCAGTGACCGGAATTGCCACCCGCCCTTCAGGATCCAAGTCCAAGTCAATGCGTCCCACTACAGAAGGAGAGAACGAGAACAGACTGTACGGCCTATTTGTTATTAATGGTTATGTGTTGTTTAGCCTGCTCTGCCTCAGTGTGTGTAATGAGCTATGTGTTCCAGTCAGTTTTCCGTTAATAGTTCCCCATAAATATTCATAATATAGAAGCAGAAAATCACATGGGTATTTATGTTCTTTGGAGCAAGGGCAGATAGGCACATTACCATTTGGCACATTGTGCATGGAAACGCATTGTCATTGAACACATTGGCATTTGTAGTCTGTGTTAATCATGGTTAAAAAAAAATCCTTTGCAGTGCATACCTATGATTGCTCCATATAAGGTAACATTAAGGGCTCTATTCAATCTGTAATGCTGAAGCGGTTGTCTGACTACACAGGTTGTCTAGAAAAACACTAAAACATGCCAGACAGGCCTGGAAATGACTGTGGGAGCCTTACGCATGAAAGACAGAGAATATCACTGCCAATAGACTGTCGATAGGTACTTATCCTTCTCTTGCTAGAACAAAAGCCGTACCTGCTTCGTGCAGACACGGTAGCGATGAACCTACTGATTCTTCTACTTGTAGAATGGTAATGCTCGTCAGGGGCCAACAACTTGACTTTGAGCCAATCAGAGAACACGAACCCCCTCGTGGGGGAGCAAACACAATTTTTTTTGAAGAGGGAATTTTCTCCTTACATCCACGGATGAGCCAGTCACGCTTCATATGCAATGTGGGCTATGGGATGGTAGCTAGTTAAGTACACAGATGCAATACGTACAACACTCAACACTTCCTCCAAGCTAGCTAACCACTGTAGCTAGTATTGACATTATACTGAAATCACAATGGATTAGCTAGTTTCCATGAAACAGCTGCCTGTGTTAGCTGCCGAGTTAGTGTAGTGTCTTTAGCTGGCTAGTTATGTTGTTCTAGCTAGCGAATATGCTAAAGTTAGCTAGCTATCTAATAATTTTGGTTATGGGCTGGCACTGGCAGTATGGGATTATGGAGAGTGAATTTCTTTGTCATCTTGCTAGGTAGTTATCTAGCTGTGGCCATCTGGCTAGTATCAACAAGGACTTGCTACAAAATTACAAAATTAGCGCAGAGAGCTTGGAATCACCAGCAATACGCATGGATTTGCATTGCCGAACATCGTTACTGCCACTTTCTGGTTTGGAGTATTTTGACAAGGCTGAGAGGCTGACGTCTTCCATTGTCTTTGCTTTGTGAACACAAAAGATAATGACTGCCGACAGTCTGTTCAGAGGTGCTAAGCACTGTAGACAGCCAAACGTTTGACAATCCTGTCTGAGCTTTTAGGTGAGGTGACACGAAGGTCAAGTCATGCATCCTCCAAAACATGACCCGCCAAACCGCACTTCTTAACACCCACCCGCTTAACCCAGAAGCCAGCCACACCAATGTGTCGGAGGAAACACCATTCAACTGACGACCGAGGTCAACCTGCAGCCAAAAGGAATCAGTCGAGCGCAATGAGACAAGTAAAGCCCCCCCCGGACAAACCCTCCTCAAACCCGGATAACACTGGGCCAATTGTGCACTGCCCTATGGGAACTCCCCCGATCACGGCCAGCTGAGATACAGCCCGGGATCGAACCCAGGTCTGTATTGACACCTCTAGCACTGCAACGCAGTGCCTCAGATCGCTGCGCCACTCAGGAGGCCCGACATAAATATGGTTGATTTCACAATGTGCATGAAAAGCAGTTTTAATCTCACTGCTGACGAAGTTCAGCTTGGTTTAAGTCAAGTGTTTCAGCTTCTTGTGGATTTTTGCATTTGATCAGGTTCCAGGTTGTAATGTTCCTATGAAAAACAGACTTGAAAGATTCTTTGCCCTCAGAAAGGTCAGGCTGGAAGTTTTACAATCAGATAAATATTTGGCCTTGTTGAATTTTATGAGCGGATTGTTTGAAGATTAGATGCGTCCAAAATGTAAACATGAAGCCAGATTCCAATATTCAGCGAATGAAATAACTATTCAAACAAGCAAGGTTCTGCCCACATCTCGAGCTCAGTGTGTGTGCGTTTATACATGTAAGTATGCCTTTATGTACATATGGATCCACAGGTTGTAAGACAGCTCAGTTGGCAGGATGGAAGCCTGGCTTGCGTAGTTTGCCAGAGCAGCTGCCTGCGTGGTCAATGAGGAGCATGTGACCATGATGTCAGGCCCAGCTGTCGTGGATGTGGAGACGACCTCCCAGTCTGAACTATGGGAGGGGAGTGATCCCTCTGACTCAGCCTCCCTGTCAGGAGAGACTCCTCTCTGGGGTCAGCCCAGTCTTATTTACATCACCTCCAAGTACCTCAAAGCTGAAGGGAGGTGCACTGAACATTAGCAGAGTCTAGATTGCAATCATTTATATATTTTATGCATTTATATATATATATATCTCTTTTTCTCTCTGTCCCTCCCTCTCTCCCTCATTCTCTATCTCTCTCACTCTATATCCCGCTCTCTTTATCTCACTCCCTCTCTCACTTAGGCCTACTCACTCTCTAAGTCTAATCTCTCACACATAACTCTCGAAGAGTCTCTCTTGGTGTGAAATGTGAGAACTGCATAAGGAGGCTGTGCACTCGTTGACACTCTATCACTGTTCTCTGGCAGGTCTAAATTAAGCCCCACGGAGCGTAGGACCGAGCATAGGAACGTCTTATTAATAGCCTTCTTCACCTGGTGCAGGCAAAGAACAGCGGTCACAAGATGCACTCACCACCACCCAACCTCCCCCCAGAACTGACACCCTGCCTGGCTGTCCTAGAGAACCAGCAGGACACAGGAGGAATCACATTTGCACTGCTGATGATTAAAGTTGACATTGAGAGTCCTGGGCCTCTGGCCACAGTAAGGGTTGGATGGATGTGATAACCTGACGAAAGAGTAGGGGTGTCTTGAAGGATACCCCCCTCTTAGCTTACTCCCCCTTGCGACCTCTCTGTCTACCCATTACGCAATGGCAAGATATTTCCAACCCAATGAGAGAGTACAGATGTAGGATCTTAATTTGAGCCAGTTTGATACAGCAGGAAAATAATCCTGTGAATTATTATGTGGATTATAATTAATGGACAAAGTGGAAATTACAAACTTCAGAAGCCTTTTTAGACCTCAAATAAACTTCAAGTTTTACATTTCCTGCATTGCAGGAAAGTTCTCCTACAACAGGGTGATCAAATTAAGATCCTACATCTGTATCACCATCACTCTATTTATGCTGACGTCAGCAGGCCAGTCAGGTTCAGCACCCAATAGGAAAACTCATCTGGGTTTTAAAACAAGCCTATGATTCACTCAGGAATTAAATCTGGACTCCAGCCAATGCCATCCAAGACACCTTGTGTACCACAAGCCAGAATGTGAAGGGACACCGTTTGATACTGCTCTTTTCAAATCAAATCAAATCAAATGTTATTTGTCACATACACATGGTTAGCAGATGTTAATGCGAGTGTAGCGAAATGCTTGTGCTTCTAGTTCCAACCATGCAGTAGTATCTAACAAGTAATCAAACAATTTCACAACAACTACCTTATACACACAAGAGTAAGGAATGAATACGAGTATGTACATATAAATATATGGATGAGCGATGGCTGACCGGTGTAGACAAGATGCAGTAGATGGTATGGAGTACAGTATATACATATGAGATGAGTAATGTAGGATATGTAAACATTATATAAATGGCATCGTTTAAAGTGGCTAGTGATACATTTATTTCATCCAATTATAATTATTAAAGTGGCTAGTGATTTGAGTCGATGGCCGAACGGCATAGGCAAGATTCAGTAGATGGTATAGAGTACAGTGTATACATTTGATATGAGTAATGTCGGATGTGTAAACATTATATACAAAATTGTTTAATGTGGCTAGTGATACATTTGTTACATCCAATTCCTATTATTTAAAGTGGCTAGAGATTTAAGTCAGTATGTTGGCAGCAGCCACTCAATGTTAGTGATGGCTGTTTAACAGTCTGATGGCCTTGAGATAGAAGCTGTTTTTCAGTCTCTCGGTCCCAGCTTTGATGCACCTGTACTGACCTCGCCTTCTGGATGATAGCGGGGTGAACAGGCAGTGGCTCGGGTGGTTGTTGTCCTTGATGATCTTTTTGGCCTTCCTGTGACATCGGGTGGTGTAGGTGTCCTGGAGGGCAAGTAGTTTACCCCCTGTGATGCGTTGTGCAGTCCTCACTACCCTCTGGAGAGCCTTACGGTTGTGGGCGGAGCAGTTGCCGTACCAGGTGGTGATACAGCCAGACAGGATGCTCTCGATTGTGCATCTGTAGAAGTTTGTGAGTGTTTTTGGTGACAAGCCAAATTTCTTCAGCCTCCTGAGGTTGAAGAGGCACTGTTGCGCCTTCTTCACCACGCTGTCTGTGTGGGTGGACCATTTCAGTTTGTCCGTGATGTGTACGCCGAGGAACTTAAAACTTTCCACCTTCTCCACTACTGTCCCGTCGATGTGGATAGGGGGGTGCTCCCTCTCCTGTTTCCTGAAGTCCACGATAATCTCCTTTGTTTTGTTGACGTTGAGTGAGAGGTTATTTTCCTGACACCACACTCCGAGGGCCCTCACCTCCTCCCTGTAGGCCGTCTCGTCGTTGTTGGTAATCAAGCCTACCACTGTAGTGTCGTCAGCAAATTTGATGATTGAGTTGGATGTGTGCTTGGGCACGCAGTCATGGGTAAACAGGGAGTGCAGGAGATGGCTGAGAACGCACCCTTGTGGGGCCCCAGTGTTGAGGATCAGCGGGGTGGACCCAGTTGCACAGGGCTGGGACCCAGTTGCACAGGGCTGGGTCGAGACCTAGGGTCTCGAGCTTAATGACAAGCCTGGAGGGAACTATGGTGTTAAATGCTGAGCTGTAGTCGATGAACAGCATTCTTACATAGGTATTCCTCTTGTCCAGATGGATTAGGGCAGTATGCAGTGTGATTGCGATTGCGTCGTCTGTGGACCTATTGGGACGGTAAGCAAATTGGAGTGGGTCCAGGGTGTCTGGCAGGATGGTGATATGATCCTTGACTAGTCTCTCAAAGCACTTGTCAAGCACTTGCTACGGGGCGATAGTCATTTAGCTCAGTTACCTTAGCTTTCTTGGGAACAGGAACAATGGTGGCCCTCTTGAAGCATGTGGGAACAGCAGACTGGGATAGGGACTGATTGAATATGTCCGTAAACACACCTGCCAGCTGGTCTGCGCATGCTCTGAGGACACGGCCAGGGATGCCATCTGGGCCGGCAGCCCTGCAAGGGTTAACACATTTAAATGTTTTACTCACGTTGGGTGCAGGTGAAGGTGAGCCCGCAGGTTTTGGTAGCGGGCCGTGTCGGTGGCACTGTATTGTCCTCAAAGCGAGCAAAGAAGTTGTTTAGTTTGTCTGGGAGCAGGTTTTCTTTTTGTAGTCCGTGATTGACTGTAGACCCTGCCACATTCCTCTCGTGTCTGCGCCATTGAATTGTGACTCTACTTTGTCTCTATATTGACGCTTAACTTGTTTGATTGCCTTGCGGAGGGAATAGCTACACTGTTTGTATTCAGTCATGTTTCCGGTCGCCTTACCCTGGTTAAAAGCAGTGGTTCGCGCTTTCAGTTTTGCGCAAATGCTGCCATCAATCCACGGTTTCTCTCTGTCCCAGAAGTTTACAATCGTCCAGTCACAGCTCCAAATTATTTCTCCCAACCCATTGCAAATGTTCAGCTCTTATTATACATAGTACATGTTCTTCTCTCTCCTGCACCTATATTCTGCTAAATTCTACTTGTTCTGTATGTTCTACATTGTTTATCCTATTCTGCTCCTATTCTCAGATCCATAGAGAGCATATGCTGATATTCAACAGGTGTTCGATTGGTGACCATCACATCAGCAGACGTTCTGAAGGCCTAAGAAGGAGAGTGTTATAGGAGAGTGAGTGGAAACAGGGGCATGAATGGTCATGGGGCTAGTAGTGTGGTCTGTGCCTGCTAAAAGAGGAAAGCACCGTGATGCCTCTGGACTTCATGCATTCTGGACTACACTCAGGAATGGAAGGAATCTTCTAGAGTCACCTTTGCAGTTGGAGAGTAGAACGATATCAATGTGGTGAGCCAAAGTAACCTGTTGCTTCCATAACAGCCAGGCATGGCACACGGGACCACAACCACATGCATATTGTCATGCAGTGTTATGATGTCACCATGAATAGCACACAGGCATATTTCGATCCATTTATAGTTAATGTCATCACCAATCTCCATAACAGTACACACCTGAATTATACACCTGAATATTGCACCAGTTAAAGTTACTGTGGCGAACACTCCCTCACCCATTTACTAGGCCTGTTGCCAAGATTTATCATGAAGACTTTGAGCCAATAGAGGGAACAATTTGTGAGGAGTTGTCAGATGCTATTACTGCCCTGCAGAAGAGTGTGTTCAGGTTTGACCTGTACAGAATGTCACTTCACCCCAGTGTCTGTGTCAGTTTCCATTTTCACACATACTGTAAATGCTTGAATGATCAAATGCCCAGTGACTTGGTCACTCATCCTCTCCAGATACTTTCAAAGCCTTACTGGTTACCTGAGTGAAAGAAGTCTCCCTTAGACTGACTTTGTGTCTGCTGTCTAAGTGCTCATATACAACACACACGACCTGTTGTCATCTGGTTGGGTAAGACTGTCACTGAGAAGGGATGGTATTTACTGTTGTTATGCACTGACTGTTGTATATAGTTAAGTTAGATATGATGTTTGCAGGATAGGGGAGTAGAAGGGAGGATGGCAAAAAAGCAGTAAATGTAGTAGATTGTGTAACAGAAGCATGTCACTGTGACCCTGTTTCAATACTATATTGTAGAGATATAGACAGCATCAGACCCTTTAACAGGTTCAATATGCTATTGTAGAGATATAAACAGCATCAAACATGTAGTACACATTCAAACACAAAAATGTGTGTGGGAATTTATTCCTACAATGAGCCACATATTAAGACATAACTAAGTCACTTCGTATACAATCGATGGAAGCGAATGACAAATGACTACACTGTATGAAGTTGTGTTCCTCTGTGATGCTGTTGTATACATTGTGAACACTGGCCACTCTGCATCGCTGGCACTGTGAGAGGTGCTTTTGTGCAAGGGTGGGTTTTTTGCAGCTGTATTGTGGGAGTGTACATTATCAGGGTGCCAGAGCGGCAGGCAGAGCAGTCCAAGCGCTCCCGCTGGTGTGGTCTGACATCTGGACACCCTCCCAGAGATGGTTACAGACAATAAGGGCAAGGTCAACTCCTCAATACAGTGTGAAACTGACATACCCCATGAGGTCACTGGTCAGCTGACCATGGAAAACATCTCTGACGTGTGCAAATAAACACATGGAAGCCACGTCGCATGTTCGCCAACTTAGCGGCTCTCTCTCACAAGAACGAGTGTACAAAACACACACAGCTCATAAACTTGTACTGTATACTCTCCCCTCTCTCTCTCTGACATACCCTACTCTCAAACAGACTCGCAGTATCTTCCAAATCACACATGCATGCACATACGCACGTACGTACACGCACAAATGCATACACACAAAAGCACAAACAATACAATCCCCTTCTCTCATTTCCATGAGCATAGCCTCATTCTTGAAAAGCCGATCCATGGCTACAGTATCTATCCAAGGGAAGGTCACTTGGATAAGGCCTGGTTGAGATGCAGCCAGTTTCCCATGGAAGTGCCAAGTATCCAGCGGAGCACAGGGTCTAAACTCCCCCTACTCACCCTGAAGGTTATAGACTATTATAAGCAATCAGGAAAATAACCGGAGGGGGAGATAAATGGAGTTCTTTGGAGGTGTTTATTCCCCAGAAGCAGCCGAGGAAGGTGGTGTTGGCTTGGCTGATTTGCCATTACACCTTAGCCGGGATCTGGTCTGTCAAATGAAAAGCTGGTCAGAGGAAGGCTTCATTCCATTTATGGAAAGCGTCTCCGCTGATGGCCCATGGAAATACGCAGCCGAGGGAATCTAATATGGTAGTGACAGTTTTCTTTTGGAGAGCTTCAAGCAGAGGACTCTTTTTCAAATGCGTCCTGTATCATACAACATAAACATACACTGAGTATACAAAACATTAAGAACACCTGCTCTTTCCATGACAGACTGACCAGGTGAATCCAGGTGAAAGCTATGATCCATTATTGATGTCACTTGTTAAATCCATTTCAATCAGTGTAGATGAAGGGGAGGAGACCGGTTAAAGAAAGATTTTTAAGCCTTGAGACAATTGAGACATGGATTGTGTATGTGTGCCATTCAGAGGGTGAACATTTAAGTGTCTTTGAACAAGGTATAGTAATAGGTGCCAGGCTTGTGTCAAGAACTGCAATGCTGCTGGGTTTTTCATGCTCAACAGTTTCCTGTGTGTATTAAGAATGGTCCACCAACCAAAGGACATCCAGCCAACTTGACAACTGTTGGAAGCATCAGAGTCAACATGGGCCAGCGTCCCTGTGGAACGCTTTCGACACCTTGTAGAGTCCATGTCCCAACGAAGTGTCTATTCTGAGGGCAAAAGGTTGGGGGGGAGAGTGTGCAACTCAATATTAAGAAGGTGGTCCTAATGTTTGGCATAACTCAGTGTACACACACACACACACACACACACACACACACAATGACCAAAAGTATGTGGACACCTGCTCGTCGAACATCTCAAAATCATGCTTCCATTCAGCAACAAGAGCATTAGTGAGGTTGGACACTGATGTTGGGTGATTAGGCCTGGCTCGCAGTCGGCATTCCAAATCATCCCAAAGGTGTTCGATGGGGTTGAGGTCAGGGCTCTGTGCAGGCCAGTCAAGTTCTTCCACACCAATCTCGACAAACCAGTTCTGTATGAACCTCGCTTTGTTCATGGGGGAATTGTCATACTGAAACAGGAAAGGACCTTCCCCAAACTGTTGCCACAAAGTTGGAAGCACAGAATCGTAATTTTATGTTGTAGCGCAGTGGTTCCCAACCAGGGGTGCTAGGACTCCTGGGGGTACTTGGCCTGTCCACAGGGGATACTTGAGAAGACTCATGAGACCATAGACCTACTGGTAAAATGCACATGAGGGGTTCTTTGGATAGTCCGGGCAGAGCACAATTAATTTGGTGGTACAGGAACCGAAAAAGGTTGGGAATCACTGCTGTAGCGTTAAGATTTCCCTTCACTGGAACTAAATGGCCAAGCCTGAACGATGAAAACAGTCCCAGACCATTATTCCTTCTGCACCAGACTTTACAGTTGGCACTATGCATTGCGTTCTCCTGGCATCTGCCAAACCCAGATTCGTCCGTCGGACTGCCAGATGGCGAAGCGTGATTCATCACTACAGAGAATGTGTTTCCATTGCTCCAGAGTCCAATGGCGATGAGCTTTACACCACTCCAGTCAACGCTTGGCATTGTGCATGGTGATCTTAGGCTTGTGTCTGGCTGCTCGGCCATGGAAACCCATTTGATGAAGCTCCCGATGAACAGTTCTTGTGCTGACGTTGCTTCCAGAGGCAGTTTGGAACTCGGTAGTGAGTGTTGCAAAAGAGGACAGACGATTTTACAAGCTACGTGCTTCAGCACTCGACACTCCCGTACTGAGCATTGAGTACGTTCATTATATTGCCAATGTTTGTCTATCGAGATTGTATGTCTGTGTGCTGGATTTTATACACCTATCAACAACGGATTGGCTGAAATAGCCGAATCCACTCATTTGAACGGGTGTCCATATACTTTTGTGTATATGTGTGTGTGTATATATATATATATATATATATATATATATATATACAGTGGGGCAAAAAAGTATTTAGTCAGCCACCAATTGTGCAAGTTCTCTCACTTAAAAAAATGAGAGAGGCCTGTAATTTTCATCATAGGTACACTTCAACTATGACAGACAAAATGAGGAAAGAAAATCCAGAAAATCACATTGTAGGATTTTTTATGATTTTTTTTGCAAATTATGGTGGAAAATAAGTATTTGGTCACATACAAACAAGCAAGATTTCTGGCTCTCACAGACCTGTAACTTCTTCTTTAAGAGGCTCCTCTGTCCTCCACTCGTTACCTGTATTAATGGCACCTGTTTGAACTTGTTATCAGTATAAAAGACACCTGTCCACAACCTCAAACAGTCACACTCCAAACTCCACTATGGCCAAGACCAAAGAGCTGTCAAAGGACACCAGAAACAAAATTGTAGACCTACATCAGGTTGGGAAGACTGAATCTGCAATAGGTAAGCAGCTTGGTTTGAAGAAATCAACTGTGGGAGCAATTATTAGGAAATGGAAGACATACAAGACCACTGATAATCTTCCTCGATCTGGGGCTCCACACAAGATCTCACCCCGTGGGGTCAAAATGATCACAAGAACGGTGAGCAAAAATCCCAGAACCACACGGGGGGACCTAGTGAATGACCTGCAGAGAGCTGGGACCAAAGTAACAAAGCCTACCATCAGTAACACACTACGCCGCCAGGGACTCAAATCCTGCAGTGCCAGACGTGTCCCCCTGCTTAAGCCAGTACATGTTCAGGCCCGTCTGAAGTTTGCTAGAGAGCATTTGGATGATCCAGATGAGGATTGGGAGAATGTCATATGGTCAGATGAAACCAAAATATAACTTTTGGTAAAAACTCAACTCGTCGTGTTTGGAGGACAAAGAATGCTGAGTTGCATCCAAAGAACACCATACCTACTGTGAAGCATGGGGGTGGAAACATCATGCTTTGGGGCTGTTTTTCTGCAAAGGGACCAGGACGACTGATCCGTGTAAAGGAAAGAATGAATGGGGCCATGTATCGTGAGATTTTGAGTGAAAACCTCCTTCCATCAGCAAGGGCATTGAAGATGAAACGTGGCTGGGTCTTTCAGCATGACAATGATCCCAAACACACCGCCCGGGCAATCGAAGGAGTGGCCGTAAGAAGCATGTCAAGGTCCTGGAGTGGCCTAGCCAGTCTCCAGATCTCAACCCCATAGAAAATCTTTGGAGGAGTTGAAAGTCCGTGTTGCCCAGCGACAGCCCCAAAACATCACTGCTCTAGAGGAGATCTGCATGGAGGAATGGGCCAAAATACCAGCAACAGTGTGTGAAAACCTTGTGAAGACTTACAGAAAACATTTGACCTCTGTCATTGCCAACAAAGGGTATATAACAAAGTATTGAGATACACTTTTGTTATTGACCAAATACTTATTTTCCACCATAATTTGCAAATAAATTCATTAAAAATCCTACAATGTGATTTTCTGGATTTCTTTTTCTCATTTCGTCTGTCATAGTTGAAGTGTACCTATGATGAAAATTACAGGCCTCTCTCATCTTTTTAAGTTGGAGAACTTGCACAATTGGTGGCTGACTAAATACTTTTTTGCCCCACTGTATATATATTTATATATATACTACCGTTCAAAAGTTTGGGGTCACTTAGAAATGTCCTTATTTTTTTAAAGAAAAGCAATTTTTTTGTCTATTAAAATAACATCAAATTGATCAGAAATACAGTTGTAAACATTGTTAATGTAAAGACTATTGTAGCTGGAAACGGCAGATTTTTTTGTGGAATATCTACATAGGCTTACAGAGGCCCATTATCAGCAACAATCACTCCTGTGTTCAAATGGCACGTTGTGTTAGCTAATCCAAGTTTATAATTTTAAAAGGCTAATTGATCATTAGAAAACCCTTTTGCAATTATGTTAGAACAGCTGAAAACTGTTGTCCTGATTTAAAGAAGCAAAAGAACTGGCCTTCTTTAGACTAGTTGAGTATCTGGAGCATCGGCAATTGTGGGTTCAATTACAGGCTCAAAATGGCCAGAAACAAATAAGTTTCTTCTGAAACTCTCAGTCTATTCTTGTTCTGAGAAATGAAGGCTATTCCATGTGAGAAAATTCCAAGAATCTGAAGATCTCGTACAACGCTGTGTACTACCCCCTTCACAGAACAGCGCAAACTGGCTCTAACCAGAATAGAAAGAGGAGTGGGAGGCCCCGGTGCACAACTGAGAAAGAGGACAAGAACATTAAAGTGTCATGTTTGAGAAACAGACGCCTCACAAGTCCTCAACTGGTAGCTTCATTATATAGTACCCGCAAAACACTAGTCTCAACATCAACAGTGAAGAGGCTACTCCGGGATGCTGGCCTTCTAGGCAGAGTTCCTCTGTCCAGTGTCTGTGTTCTCTTTCCCAACTTAATCTTTTCTTTTTATTGGCCAGTCTGAGATATGGCTTTTTCTTTGCAACTCTGCCTAGAAGGCCAGCATCCCGAAGTCACTTCTTCACTGTTGACGTTGAGACTGGTGTTTTGCAAGATGTTTCAACAGAGACGTTAGATTAAATGGAAGTTTATGAAGTAGGGCCTTGTAAAACAAAATGGGAGTAAAATGGGTGTCTTTAGTCCAGCCAAACTTTTGATACAGGATGCAGTGATGAGTATCAAAACTATCACCCGTAACAAAACAAAGGGCACTATGGTGGATGGCATCCAAAGGTTTAAGAGTAGTAGCAGCTGCACTTTTAATAAATAATATCACCATAATCAACAACAGATTAAAAGGTTGACTGAAAAATCTGCTTCCTACTGTTCACAGAAAGGCAAAATCTATTTCATCCATATCAGTCCAAATGCCTAAGTAATTATATGCGGGAACATGTTTGTAATGAGTGAACCTATAATTAATCTGAAACATTCTTACGAGAGTTTAAAAACAACATGTATTTTGTTTTGCCTGTATTAAGCACAAGTTATAAATCAGCAAAAGATTCCTGCATAGCTATAAAATCTGACTGTAGTTTTGACACAGCCAGATCAACAGTCTTTATTTTGATTTTTTTTACCTTTATATAACTAGGCAAGTCAGTCAGAACAAATTCTTATTTACAATGACGGCCTAACCCGGGAAAAAACCCTATTTAACAACTTATTAAAAAAATTGCATTATCAACAGTATCAAAAGCTTTTGACAGGTTCACAAACAAAGCAGCACGGTTAATTTTAGTGTCTAAAGCACTGACAAGGTCATTAACAACTAAAGTGGTTGCTTTATTAGTGCTATGCCCAGGCCTAAACCCTGATTGGTTTACATTCAAACTACATTTCTCAGATAAAAAAAAAGAACAAAAAAATTACATTTACCAAGGATTCAAAAATCTCAGATAGACAAGGAAGCCTTGAAATGGGGTAATAATTATTAAGATCACTACTAAATCAAATCAAATCGTATTTTTCAAATGCGCCAAATACAACAGGTGTAGCTCTTACAGTGAAATGCATACTTACAAGCCCTTAACCAACAATGCAGTTTTAAGAAAAATTCCCCCCCAAAATAAGAAAGAAAATGTGCAAATAATTAAAGAGCAGCAGTAAAATAACAATAGCGAGGCTATATACAGGGGGTACCGGTACAGAGTCAATGTGCGGGGGCCCTGGTTAGTCGAGGTAATATGTAAATGTAGGTAGAGTTTATAAAGTGACTATGCATAGATAACAACAGAGAGTAGCAGCAGCGTAAAAGGGGGGTGGGTCAATGCTAATAGTCTGGGTAGCCATTTGATTAGAAGTTCAGGAGTCTTATGGCTTGGGGGTAGAAGCTGTTTAGAAGTCTCTTGGATCTAGACTTGGTGCTCTGGTACCACTTGCCGTGAGTTGGCAGAGAGAACAGTCTATGGGTGGCTGGAGTCTTTGACAATTTTTAGGGCCTTCCTCTGACACCAACTGGTATAGAGGTGCTGGATGGCAGGAAGCTTGGCCCCAGTGATGTACTGGGCCGTACGCACTACCCTCTGTAGAGCCTTGTGGTCCGAGGCCGAGCAGTTGCCATACCAGGCGGTGATGCAACCAGTCAGGATGCTCTCGATGGTGCAGCTGTAGAATCTTTTGAGGATCTGAGGACCCATGCCAAATCTTTTCAGTCTTCTGAGGGGGAACAGGTTTTGTCATGCCCTCTTCACAACTGTCTTGGTGTGCTTGGACCATGTTAGTTTGATGGTGATATGGACACCAAGGAACTTGAAGCTTTCAACCTGCTCCACTACAGCCCCGTCGATGAGAATGAGGGCGTGCTCTGACCTCCTTTTCCTGTAGTCCACAATCATCTCCTTTGTCTTGATCTCAGGGAGAGGTTGTTGTCCTGGCACCAAACGGCCAGGTCTCTGACCTCTTCCCTATAGGCTGATGGTGTTGGGAGTCCTGCTTGGACATGAGTGAACATGGAGTACAGGAGGGGACTGAGAGCGCACCCATGAGGGGCCCCCGTGTTGAGGATCAGCGTGGCAGATATGTTGTTACCTACCCTTACCACCTGGGGGCGGCCAATCAGGAAATCCAGGATCCAGTTGCAGAGGGAGGTGTTTAGTCCCAGGGTCCTTAGCTTAGTGATGAGCTTTGAGGGCACTATGGTGTTGAACGCTGAGCTGTAGTCAATGAAAAGCATTCTCACATATGTGTTCCTTTTGTCCAGGTGTGGAAGGGCAGTGTGGAGTGCAATAGAGATTGCATCATCTGTGGATCTGTTGGGGCGGTATACAAATTGACCAGCGTTTCAAAGCACTTCGTGGCTACAGACGTGAGTGCTACGGGTCGTTAGTCATTTAGGCAGGTTACCTTTGTGTTCTTGGGCACAGGGACTATGTTCTGCTTGAAACATGTTGGTATTACAGACTCAGACAGGGGGAGGTTGAAAATGTCAGTGAAGACACTAGCCAGTTGGTCAGCGCATGCATGGAGTACACGTCCTGGTAATCCGTCTGGCCCTGCTGCCTTGTGAATGTTGACCTATTTAAAGGTCTTACTCACATCGGCTGCGGAGAGCGTGATCACACAGTCGTTCCGGGAACAGCTGATGGTCTCATGCATGTTTCAGTGTTACTTGCCTCGAAGCGAGCATAGAAGTAATTTAGCTCGTCTGGTAGGCTTGTGTCACTGGGCAGCTGTCGGCTGTGGTTCACTTTGTAGTCTGTAATAGTTTGCAAGCCCTGCCACATCCGACGAGTGTCAGAGCTGGTGTGGTACGATTTGATCTTAGTCCTGTATTGACGCTTTGCCTGTTTGATGGTTTGTCGGATACTATCACCGCACTAATGGTGTGGCAGCACAACAACTTATTTCCATATTTCCCCTTAACAAATGTTTAAAAAAAATTGGGTTTTTGCGCCAACAATGATGGGCGCTGCACACTTAAACAGACCAGGATGCACTTGGTCAGCCCCTGTGGATTTCTTGTTGTCTATGGCTAGCAAAGCATCTAGGATTTCTCTGTAAATACAATAAAAGAAAAGCTTTGACTATAATTTCTCTGATCATTCAGCAGGTTTCCCCTATCAGCATCCAGCCCATTATCATTGTGAATAGTCTTAGAAGTTATTTCACAGAGATAGCCCGCTGAAATAAAATGGTGATTCACCTCTTAGGGATAAACGACACGCTAGCGGGCCGCTCCCGACACTACCCGGTGAAATGTAAGGCGCCAAATTCAAAATCCAAAAGTTGAATTATTAAACATTCATCAATATACAAGTGTTGCATAGTTATCATAAGCTCTGATTCTTGGCAATATCACAGCGTTGTATTTCAAAAATGCTTTACGGCGAAAGCACAACATTTGATTGTTTGAGGATAGCACCTATATTTTCCACATTAGCATAAATTCATATCCAGCGCGGGGGTCACACAAAACCCATATAAGAGCTAAAATAAATCACTGGCCTTCCGAAGAACTTCTGCTGAGGGCATCCCAAGTGTCCAACGAAGACATCCAATGGTTCTTTTGTTAGAAAAAGTCATTTATTATATCCATAAATCTCCGTTTGGTTGGTACGTTATGTTCAGAAAATCCACCGTCGAGTCACCCGTTGTACAGTGAAGAGAACGCGCTCAAATATACCTATCAACTTTGCCCAAACAAATCAAACATCACTTATAATGCATCCTTAGGTATCCTTGTATGAATAATAGCGATAATACTTCACTCGGATGATATAAAAGGAAAATAAAGTAGGGCGCGCTCACAATCTCGTGCCCGGGAAACGTTGTTGACATATGTGGTCCCTTGACTATTGCCTCTTCCTATCAGTTCTGCTCAGTGCTAAAGCCTCCAAACACTGAATAAAGACTGTTGACATCTAGTGGAAGCCATAGGTACTGCAACCTAGGAGCTATTATACATGGATTTCAATAGCAAGTCTATGGAAAAGAGGAAATGTCACAATAAAAGAATTCTGGACAGAAATTCCTCGGGTTTTCGCCTGCTTATACTCACAGACATTATTTTAACGGTTTCAGAAACGTCAGAGTGTTTCCTATCCAATAGTACTAATTATGTGCATATCCTAGTTTCTGGGCCTGAGTGGCAGGTATTTTACTTTGGGCACGCCAGACTGTCCAAAACCGACACCTCGGCTGCCGCTCCCTAAATAGTTAAGTGCATCAATGGTGGCAAAAAAATGCAATGAGGCCAGTGTCTGAATTAAATTTGTTGTGGCAGAGAGGAGGAAGTAGAACCTTTCAGGGGATTTGACAGTTATTAGCTGGGCACCCATTACAGTCCGAAAGAGTGTTACATAATAGTCAGATTTTGATTTTCTGATTTGTCTTACAGCTTTTCTGATTCCTAAGTTGCTTAAAAGCTAGCCAGTCCATCCCTAAGCCTGTGTTCCTGGCCTTGACCCAAGTATCATCTCTTTTATGACTTCTGATAATTCCAGAGTGTACCAGGAGCATGATTATACACAAAAGCATTGAAGACCTCTGCAAAAGGCTCAAAGCTAAATCAGGTTCAGTTATAGCTGAAATACAATCAAGGTCACTAAAATAAAGATAATGTTCACTGAAGTTCCTCTTTGTGATAACGCGAGGCTTCAATTTTTGTATTCTCACATCTCTAACAGAAACAACTGGGCAATGGTCACTAATGTCTTTGGCAAAGACACCAGTAGAAACATATTATTCTGGTGTACTCGTTAAAATATGAACAATCAGAGTTGACTTTGAAGGATCTTTATGGTTGGGCCTTGTGGGCTTAGTCACCAGCTGGGTTAGGTTAACCCTTGTGCAATCTTAACATTCTGTATCCTCCCCTTGTCCTAAGGGTAAAAAAATGACCCACCTTCACTAAACCCCTAAAATAAAGCATCTTAATCGAATTTTAAACCCCAAATATATTTTGCATGAAGAAACAACCTGTCATTCATCAAACTTTGTGAATATCTGGGTTTTCCCTCTTCACAATGCATAAAGACTGCATTTAATGAATCAGTGGACACCATTCGCTTTTATTACAACACACCTGTCATAATTGTTTTCTTTACTAAAGTAGAGGTTTATTATTATTATTATTATTGCTAAAGGTACTGCATAGGTTTGAACATACATTGTTTAGCAAGAGATAGAACTTGTATAGCCTAAGAAAGTAGCAGAAATGTGCAGAAAGTAGTTTTCAAGTAGTTTTCAAACAATAACAGTCTTGAACTTTTTTGGCAACATAGTGATATATTCTTATATACTGTACAATGAAGAATTCAACTACAAAATACTAGTCTTCTCCAATTTGTTTAACCATTGCCCACAAGGTGTTTAAACAACAACAATAAATATGAATAAAATATGACAATAGATACAAAACAAAAACGTGAAGAACATAAATCAATCAACTCTAATTAGCACATGTAGGACAGTATGCAAGTGTGTGTGCATGGACTTTGCAGACGTATTTCTCACATGTGCAGCACATAGTATTTGTTTTACAGTCCTCCTTTGGGGGAAAGAATTGGCATCTCCTCCTCTCGCCTGCCCCAGCTGCAGCCTCAGGTGGATCAGGACAAGATTCAGCCCCCTGAACAGCTTTCACAAGCGCTGCAGAGGCTGCTGTGTGGGGGAGGCGCTCCCTTCTTTGAATGTGTGTGGTTACAAGTGCCTTTCCCAGCTGCTCCAGGAACACCCTCCTCTTGTTCCGCTTATCAGACATCCAGGTAGGGTTGATCTTGTTCCATATCATGAAGGCATTGTATGAAGACACATCAATAATGTTATGGAAGATGACCAGGGGCCAGCGGGCAGTCATCCTCCTGCAGCTGTAAGTTCCAATCACATTGACCAGGTTGTCCACACCTCCTTTGTTGTGGTTGTAATCCAGGATGATGGCTGTCTTCCTGTCCTCACGATCACTGATCTCAGCTGTTTTGTGCAGTGTGCTCAGAAGGACCACATTCTCGTTCCTCTTTGGGAAGTAAGAAACTAGAGTGGGGGTGAAGGCAAACTTTGATGAGACCTCTCTCCCCCTTGTTGCGAGGAGTGCAGGGGGTAGCTCAGGCTTGTTCTTTCTAACTGTGCCAACCATGGTGATCTTCCTCTTCAGGAGCTGCTGGCTGAGTTCATAAGAGGTGAAGAAATTGTCACACGTGACATTGTGCTCGCTTAGTCCATCTCTCACATAAAGCACAACCCGTATTGCCTGGTTCTTCTCTGGGCCTCCACTGGTCGGCTTCCCTGTGCAAACTTGCATCTTCCAAGCGTAGCTGGATTGTGCGTCACAGGCCACCCATATCTTGATGCCATACTTTGTTGGCTTTCTGGGCATATAGTGCTGGAAAGGACAGCAACCTTTTGACAAAAGAGATTATCAGTAATTAGTGTCACAGAAAACAATCACATAAATCAAAGATATTATAGCAATACACTATACAATTAACAGTGAAAATCATTTACATTACAGATATGAAATTAAAATGTACCTCTGAATGGAACCAGTTGCTCATCTACTGCTACTTCAGGCCCAGGGTTGTAAAGATATGGCAGACACTCCATCCACTTCTCCCAGACCTCTCTTATGGCTGCCAGTTTGTCTCTCACACGTCTTGCAGGTCTTGATGGTTGATATTGATATAGTTGGTATGGCTATAATATTGCATAGAACTGCACCATATAGTACCACAGTAGGAGTCATAACAGGGAAATGTTCCCAATCGTTGATCCACCATTCATTTTTCCCATAGGGGATTATAGAAACACTTCAAATAAGGGCTGTGTTTCATGTAGACTTACTCTGTCGTGAGATTATCCAGGCGGATGGCCATGGAGATGAGCTGGTCCAGCGTGAGGTCCTCATCGCGACAGGCCAGCTCGGATATCCGCCTGTAGCCCGGAGCGGAAAACCGTGCGCCCACTCCAAAGCCCGGCCTGTCAGCACCGAGATCACCAAGGCCACCTTGTCCCTCTCTGAGGCCGGTTCTGCATGATGGGCAAGATAGAGGTCACACTGCAGGAGAAACCCCCAACAGTGATTTGGGGTGCCGCTCCAGGATGGGCTGGTGGACTTGCTGATCGAACCGGGTGATGTAGATGGTGGTGGCTGGAACGACCAAGCTGGGTGGTGGTGTCCATGGCAGTCCCAAGGTGCTCCAGGCATGAGTCGTTATACACATATATAAAAGTGGGATGAAACCCAAAGTGCAAAATAATAAAGTACTGAGGAAATAGCAGGAGAGAATCCTTTAAGGAAAACAAGCAACATTTACAATGACCAACAAAGACAAATGACAGAGGGAGTATATATACAGTGATAGTGGAGATTGGAACCAGGTGTGTGTAATGATGACGAGACAAGTCCGGGGTTGATGAGAGAAGGGCAGCAGGTTGCCAGCAGCAGGTTCTGCAGCAGCTAGAAGGATTGCGACACCGAACGCCTGAGCTGGACAGGAGGGGGAGCCAAAGTGAAGGCTGGTGTGAAAGGAACCATTTCCCTGTTTGACCGCTAGGTTTTATGGGTATTATAACACCTCCACTGTGGGGCTTAATTTGGTCTAACCCTATTAGTAATACAGAAAGGAGTAGAAATTGGAAATACTTTTCCAAAGTTAGAACCATTGTGCGTGAGGCTGCAGCCAATGTCATTGAGGAACTCTCAGAGTAACCAGTGATGGAATTGTATAAACTGAATTGCATGGGATTTGGTTGCTCTACGTGAGCCCTCTACGTGATTTGAAAACCGAGGGGGCTGTATCCACCGCTGCCTTGCGCTGGGCTTACGGTGTGTGACATACCTCCGTTGGGATGCATGATCAATAACTGTGGCATCAACCTGGTCCTAAAAAAGTGTCCATTATGTTCCTTTATTCTTCAAGGGAGGTGGGGGAGGGGGAGGATAAGGGGGGGATCTCTGCAGGGCATCCCTGACCAGTCAGTCGGAGAGGTGCGACACGGTGGAAAGGCAGTGGCACGACGGCCAGTCTGAGGAGTAGAAAAGAAAAAGGTCCTTTCCTTTCCAGGATACGCTGCAATCTCTCAATTTGCTTACTCTGGATGTCCAGCTCAGATACAGTGAGGGGAAAAAGTATTTGATCCCCTGCTGATTTTGTACGTTTGCCCACTGACAAAGAAATGATCAGTCTATAATTTTAATGGTAGGTTTATTTGAACAGTGAGAGGCAGAATAACAACAAAAAAATTGCACGTGAAAAATGTTATAAATGGATTTGCATTGTAATGAGGGAAATAAGTATTTGACCCCCTCTGCAAAACATGACTTAGTACTTGGTGGCAAAACCCTTGTTGGCAATCACAGAGGTCAGACGTTTCTTGTAGTTGGCCACCAGCTTTGCACACATCTCAGGAGGAATTTTGTCCCACTCCTCTGTGCAGATCTTCTCCAAGTCATTAAGGTTTCGAGGCTGACGTTTGGCAACTCGAACCTTCAGCTCCCTCCACAGATTTTCTATGGGATTAAGGTCTGGAGACTGGCTAGGCCACTCCAGGACCTTAATGTGCTTCTTCTTGAGCCACTCCTTTGTTGCCTTGGCCGTGTGTTTTGGGTCATTGTCATGCTGGAATACCCATCCACAACCCATTTTCAATGCCCTGGCTGAGGGAAGGAGGTTCTCACCCAAGATTTGACTGTACATGGCCCCGTCCATCGTCCCTTTGATGCGGTGAAGTTGTCCTGTCCCCTTAGCAGAAAAACACCCCCAAAGCATAATGTTTCCACCTCCATGTTTGATGGTGGGGATGGTGTTATTGGGGTCATAGGCAGCATTCCTCCTCCTCCAAACACGGCAAGTTGAGTTGATGCCAAAGAGCTCCATTTTGGTCTCATCTGACCACAACACTTTCACCCAGTTGTCCTCTTAATCATTCAGACGTTCATTGGCAAACTTCAGACGGGCAAGTATATGTGCTTTCTTGAGCAGGGGGACCTTGCGGGCGCTGCAGGATTTCAGTCCTTCACGGCGTAGTGTGTTACCAATTGTTTTCTTGGTGACTATGGTCCCAGCTGCCTTGAGATCATTGACAAGATCCTCCCGTGTAGTTCTGGGCTGATTCCTCACTGTTCTCATGATCATTGCAACTCCACGAGGTGAGATCTTGCATGGAGCCCCAGGCCGAGGGAGATTGACAGTTATTTTGTGTTTCTTCCATTTGCGAATACCCACACCAACTGTTGTCACCTTCTCACCAAGCTGCTTGGCAATGGTCCTGTAGCCTATTCCAGCCTTGTGTAGGTCTACAATCTTGTCCCTGACATCCTTGGAGAGCTCTTTGATCTTGGCCATGGTGGAGAGTTTGGAATCCGATTGATTGATTGCTTCTGTGGACAGGTGTCTTTTATGCAGGTAACAAACTGAGATTAGGAACACTCCCTTTAAGAGTGTGCTCCTAATCTCAGCTCGTTACCTGTATAAAAGACACCTGGGAGCCAGAAATCTTTCTGATTGAGAGGGGGTCAAATACTTATTTCCCTCATTAAAATGCAAATCAGTTTATAACATTTTTCACATGCGTTTTTCTGGATTTTTGTTGTTGTTATTCTGTCTCTCACTGTTCAAATAAACCTACCATTAAAATTACAGTCTGATAATATCTTTGTCAGTGGGCAAACATACAAAATCATTAGGGGATCAAATACTTTTTTCCCTCACTGTATACAGTGCATTCGTAAAGTATTTAGACCTCTTGACTTTTTCCACATTTTGTTAGGTTACAGCCTTATTTTATTATTTTTCCCCATCAATCCACACACAATTCCCCGTAATGACAAAGCAAAAACTTTTTTTTTTTTTGCACATTTATATAAAACAAGAAACTGAAATATCACATTTACAAAACAATTCAGACCCTTTACTCAGTACTTTGTTGAAGCAGCGATTACAGCCTCATGGCTTCTTGGGAAAGACGCTACAAGCTTGGCACACCTGTATTTGCGGAGTTTCTGCCATGCATTCAGGCCAAAGAGTTCAATCTTAGTTTCATCCGACCATAGAATCTTGTTCCTCATGGTCTGAGAGTCCTTTAGGTCTCTTTTGGCAAACTCCAAGCAGGCTGTCATGTGCCTTTTACTGAGGAGTGGCCACTTTACCATAAAGGACTGATTTGTGGAGTGCTGCAGAGGTGGTTGTCCTTCTAGAAGATTCTCCCTTCTCCACAGAGGAACTCTAGAGCTCAGTCAGAGTGACCATTGGGTTCTTGTTCACCGCCCTGTTCACCGCCCTGACCAAGGCCCTTCTACCTCGTTTGCTCAGTTTGGCATGGCGGGCCAGCTCTTGGTGGTTCCAAACTTCTTCCATTTAAGAATGATGGAGGCCGCTGTGATCTTGTGGACCTTCAATGCTGCAGACATTTTTTGGTACCCTTCCCCAGATCTGTGACTCTACACAATCCTGTCTCTGAGCTCTACGGACAATTCCTTCAACCTCATGGCTTGTTTTTTGCTCTGAAAGCACTGTCAACTGTGGGACCTTATATAGACAGGTGTGCCTTTCCGAATAATGTCCAATCAACTGAATTTACCACAGGTGGACTCCAAGGGTCTAAATACTTCTGTAATTAAGGTATTTCTGTTTTAGACATTTTATAGATTTTTTAAAAACCTGTTTTCGCTTTGTCATTATGGGGTATTGTGTGTAGATTGATGAGGAAAACATTTAATTTCATCCATTTTAGAATTAGGCTACAACATGAGAAAATGTGGAAAAATCAAGGTGTCTGACAGTTCTCACATTGAAAATTTGTCCGGTCAAATATTATCCAGGAACTGTGCAAAGTAGGTGCAGCTCCTACCTGGGATGACACGTTCACCGTAGTCTCTGAAGGTGGTAGAAGTCAATCTCTAGTTTTCCAGTATGGCAGAAAGTGGTGGGTACAATTTTGGAAAAAGTCTATTAAAATCTACGCAAATAAAATGACTAGAAATCAGCTAAAAGAATCAATCCACACACTGTGATAGTTAGACTGAATCACACAGTTTGTAGGATCACCACAGTTATAGGCAGCAAGCCAGATCCCAACCACAGACTAGAAAGGAGACCGCACTAGGACCCACAATAAACACAACCAAGGCACAAAACTCGTCAGCATAAGAACAGCAAGGAGAGAGCGGTGACTTACTCAATGCAATTAAATGCTGGGGCCCATCAAAACAGCAACATAATGGAGGCCATCTTACCAGTATGATAGCCAGGAGTATAGCACCTTGGAGGGGATGTAGTTTCCAGTATAGGCCGGTGGAGGCCGGGAGGGAGGCAAGCTCTTCATCAGGCCGTGGGAGAGTCAAAAATAGTAAATCCAAGTAGGCTAAACAAAGAGTTCAAGTTTGGCAGTAGTCCAAAACAGGCAGGAAGCTCGAGCCAGGACCTCCATCAATATCAGAGTAGCTAAATCCCTTCTCTCTTTCACCCTACTCTCCCCCTCCATCTTTCTCTCTTACCCCACTATCATTTTCTCCCATTCTCTTTGCCCTCTCCTTTCTCTCTCACCCCACTGTTTTTCTCCCACTCTCTTTGACCCTTCCATGCCTCTCTCATGAACTTTGTCTTTATAATGTTCGTCCTTGCCCTTTCTTATTTTCACAAGTACACTAACCTCTGCGTGATATTCATTGACCAGTCATCACCTGTTGCCGCGTCCGTCTCTGGGGAGGACATGACACATGGTTGCACTTTTAACTGAAATCCTGTTCCCTGTGTGACCTGCATGTTCTGTTCATGACCTGTGTCACGTCTCACAGCTGCTGCAGCTTTGTCTACAGGTGTTTTCCCGAAGTCACAGGAACTGAAGGGGCAGCCGTCTGACCAAGCTACAGTATGTGACCAAGTTCTATGTCATGTTTCAGTTGGGTGAGGTTTAACTGAATCATGGTCTGAAAAGCACTTGGAGGGACTTTCAAACTCCCTCAAAAATAGACTTGGTTTTCAGACTTTATATCACTCTACGCTTACATGCAGTCTTCTCCTGTGCTTTCACTCAACACGAACATTCCATCATCCATATTTCTATGAAACGATAAGTGCATATGAAATGATACATTCATGTATATGATGCTATGTTCCATGAAACACCTGATGATGAAATGGACACCCTGGCTGGAATGTGTGTGGAGGGGTGGAGGGACAGTGTAAATGTCATCAAGTGGGATTCATTTTCAGGCCTGAGGCCGAGTTGCCAAAGAGAGAGAAACTATCCTTCTCCGATCACTTGTATGTCCTCTGTGCATCGGGCCATCAGCCACCAGCCAGCACTGCCAGCCCCTTGTGTCCCCTGGGAAGATTTGTCCCATGTAGACACACCAAGAGGCCTCGTATGCTCTCTATTAGCGCTAAGGCAGACACTCCCTTACATCACAGTCCATAGGTCTCAGTAGAGACTAACCTGGGATCAGGTTGGAGGGTGGCTGGAATAGGATCTGAGACTGGGAAGGGAGCTGGGAAATTAAACTAGTATACCACTGTGGACTATATCTCACTTTACACACTTGACAGTTGTGTTCAACCTACATTAGGTTAGCTGGCTGGCTTCAGTGTCGAAGGTAGTGCCATGGCTGGGGTTATTATAGGGAAATAGTACTACCACTGAGAGTCAGCCAAAGGTTGTTACACTTGACTATTACTGTATATGGATTACTGTACATGGATTCAGTTCATCTTCAAGGAGCTAGCCAGCGTGCAAATTGTAGCATGGGGCATCATTATCATGTAATATTCTGGTTGATAACCAAATTACCACCAGATAAAGATGTTTTTCATGACTAGATTGAGACGCCTGGGAAAGATGACGTATTTTGTCACAATCAAAAATTCTCTGAAAGTACCTCTTTTCTCAATCAGTGTTTTTGGGGACATGACTGTTCTACACTATAGTATTCACTGTAGGGTTTTTGCGGACATGACTGTAGTATACTATAGTATTCACTGTAGCGTTTCTGAGGACATGGACTGTAGTATACTATAGTATACACTGTAGTGTTTTTGCAGACTTTGCTGTAGTACACTGTAATGTTTTTGTGTACCTGACTATAGTATAATATAGTATTCACTGTAGTGTTTTTGCAGACATGACTGTAGTATACTATAATATTCGCTGTAATGTTTTTGCGGACATGACCGTACTACACTACAGTATTCACTTAAGTGTTTTGCAGACATAACTGTAGTATACTGTAGTATTCATTGTACTGTTTTTGTAGACTTTACTGTGATATTCACTGTAGTGTTTCGATGGACATGGCTATAGTATACAGTATTCACTCTAGTGTTTTTGTGGATATTACTTTAGTATACTATAATATTCACTGTAGTGTTTTTGCAGAACATGACTGTAGTATACAGTAGTATTCACTGTAGTGCTTTTGCAGAACATTACTGTGGTATACTATAATATTCAATGTAGTGTTTTTGTGGACATGACTGTACTACACTATAGTATTCACTGAAGAGTTTTTGCGGACTTTACTGTAGTACTCACTGTAGTATTTTGCTGACATGACTGTAGTATACTATAGTATTCACTTGAGTGTTTTTGTTTACTTCACTGTAGATTTCACTGTAGTTTTTAAGTGGACATGGCTGTAGTATACAATAATCACTGTAGTGTTTTTGTGGCCATTACTTTAGTATACTGTAGTGTTTTGCAAACATTAATGTAGTATACTATAATATTTACTCTAGTGTTTTTGTGGACATGATTGTACTACACTATAGTATTCACTGTAGTGTGTTTGCAAACTTTATTGTGGTATTCATTGTAGTGTTTTCGTGGACATGACTGTAATATACTGTAGTACTCACTGTAGTGCTTTTGGAGACTTTACTGTAGTATTCACTTTAGTGTTTCTGCAGACATGACTGTAGTATACAGTATTCACAAATAATGTTGTGCACATAACTGTAGTATACTATAGTATGCACTGTAGTGTTTTTACGGACTTTACTGAAGTATTCAATGTAGTGTTCCTGCGGACATGACTGTAGTATACAGTATTCACTGTAGTGTTTTTGCAGATATTACTGTAGTATACTATATTATTCACTACATTTTGCGGACATGACTATAGTATACTAAAGTATTCACTGTAGTGTTTTTACAGACTTTACTGTAGTGTTCACTGTAGTGTTTTTGTGCCCATGACTGTGGTATACTGCAGTATTTACTGAATTGTTTTTGCGGATTTTACTGTGAATACTACAGTAAAGTCCTCAAAAGCACTACAGTGAATATTATAATAATGTTTACATATCTTGCATCAGTCATCACACATGTATATACTGTATTCTATACTATCTTAGTCAGACATTGCTCATCCATATATCAATATATTCTTAAATCCATTCGTTTACTTAGATTTGTGTGTATTAGTTATTTGTTGTTAAATTGTTAGATATTACTTGTTAGATATTGCTGCACTGTCGGAACTAGAAGCACAAGCATTTCGCTGCATCCGCGATAACATCTGCTAAACACGTGTATGTGACCAATGATTTGATTGATAGTGTAGTACAGTCATGTCTGCAAAAACACTACAGTGAATACTGTATACTAGTCATGTCCGCGAAAACATTACAGTGAATACTGTATACTACTGTCATGTCTGCAAAAACACTACAGTGAATACTGTATACTACAGTCATGTCCGCGGAAACATTACAGTGAATACTGTATACTACAGTCATGTCCGCAGAAACATTACAGTGAATACTGTATACTACAGTCATGTCTGCAAAAACACTACAGTGAATACTGTATACTACAGTCATGTCTGCAAAAACACTACAGTGAATACTGTATACTACAGTCATGTCCGCGGAAACATTACAGTGAATACTGTATACTACAGTCATGTCCGCAGAAACATTACAGTGAATACTGTATACTACAGTCATGTCTGCAAAAACACTACAGTGAATACTGTATACTACAGTCATGTCTGCAAAAACACTACAGTGAATACTGTATACTACAGTCATGTCCGCAGAAACATTACAGTGAATACTGTATACTACAGTCATGTCTGCAAAAACACTACAGTGAATACTGTATACTACAGTCATGTCCGCAGAAACATTACAGTGAATATTACAGTAAAGTCTGCAAGAACACTACAGTGAATACTATAGTATACTACAGTCTTGGCCGTAAAAACACTACAGTGAATATTACAGTAAAATCTGCAATAAGTGAATACTATAGTTTCCTAAAGTCATGTCCACAAAAACACTGCAGTGAATATTATAGTATACTAAAATAATGTTCTGATAAAACACTAAAGTAAATACTACAGTATACTACAGTCACGAACGCAAAAACACTACAGTGAATATTGTAGTATACTACAGTAATCCTACAGTATTCATTGTAGTGAATACTACAGGACAAAAATGAATTCCCAGTGAATGCAAGTTACACAGTATGTGAGCAAGAGTTGAAATCAAATGTAAAAACAATGGAGCAATACTGTAGGCGACTGAAGGGATGTCTCACTGCTATGCATGTTGTTTTTTTCTGTGGAGAATAGTCTTTATGCAGTGACCTGCTTACCAAAGGCAGTAGAGATGCTGCTTTAGCAGCAAACACTTATGTCTCTCGTGCTTGGTGTTTGTTTACAGAAACATTATCACTTTCAAAAATATGACTATCCCTCCTGACCCCTCATGTTATGTTTAGTCCTCCATTTGTTGCTTTGTTTGTTTTTCTGTCTCTGGGTGATTGTGGGTAGTATTGTATGTTACAAAGTTTCCTTGGGAAATTTACTTGGTAATTGATAAAAAGTTAACTCCTGCATACTAGCAAGGAGTGCACTATAGCGCTAACGAGTCAAATTTCAAATAAATGCATTAGTCAACAAAATGTGTGTTTTAAGGATGGAAAATGTCAGATTAATTACTATCCTTTGATGTATGAACAGCCTCTAAAGTAGTGCCAACAATGCACTCGAGACATTAAACATATCACAGACCCCAAAAATAGATGACAGGATACTGAAAACAAACTGTCATACCCCAGATTCCACTCTCTCCCCTGGGTAAGCTGCTGAACATGTGAAGGAGGAGTGGCAGTGTCCATGGTCGGGGGAATGCTCCCCTTTATCCCTATCTGCATTAGCGTAGAGATGGCCCGTCTCCAGAATCAACCACTTCCCATTTACTCCTGATTATGGCATATTAGTGGCTGAGGCCCGGGGAGACAGGAAGCGTGGTCAGGGACGATGTGAAGGTAGACGTGCATCTCCTGTTGATCCAGGAAGACTAATGGCTCCCATTAAAGATGAGTCCTGTTTGCTCCACGGTATGACACTGCTAGAGTACACAACACTGTTACTTTGGGGACAGATGGGTAGGAGTAATTCAGATGGAAAGTGGTGTCACACTGAATAGTGAGAGCAGGAGCTGAGAAAGATGACCATACATGGGTTCCATATTGTGAATGCTAAAATGAGAGGAATCTCAATATGGGGAGGTGTGGCTGGTAGGACACAGATTATTGGATGAGATTTTTTCATCAATAGTGCTAATTAAATGTAGTATACACCACAATGTTTTTTTTTATCACTATGGACATATTTTCTGTGGTAGATTCTCCGGCAGTGCTTTATTATAGAGCATTGTGAGATTCACTGGAGATGTCTGGTCATGAGTACTGTTCCAGGAACATGAAGAGATTAAGTGGTGATCACGGAAACACATACCCGTCAGGCATATGAGTAAATTTCAGCCATGAACCTATAATAGCATTTAGTGAAGCCTAGTTTGACCCCTAAGCAAGCCCCAGTCAAAACGTCTCTCATCACATCCCCTGGGGAGTGTAAAATGTGAGCTGTGTTGTAAATTCTTTGTCTTCACCACTGGAGTTTTACACAGTTATCAATCTTCTCTCTCAGTGCAGTGTCATCACTGGGATCACTGGCCACTGTATGTAACGGATGTCATCTCGGGGAGCAATTTAAGTGCATTACACAAAACTAATCTCTCATGGACAGACGTACATAACAGAAATGCATCTTAACAGTTATGCAAGATTTTGTATCTGAGTTTCCGAGATTACACAAAACATAGTGGTGGAGAATGGGTTTTGGTGTGGGGGTAAGATATGTATGTATGGAGATAACAATACTATAGTGGTATAATGGGAAAAGAGGTGGTTTAGTATCTCTGGATTCCATAGAGAAGGAATCATGGTACATTGAGAAAGACATGGACAGTGCAGACTCAGGTCCAGGCCTTAACCTGGCATCTAGCTAGTGTCCATATGGGAATTCAAGATGGGTGGTATGACTATCAGCTCTGTTAACACTTTAAGTTTGGGAATGTGAGAGACATGCTGGAGTTTGACTGTGGCTGCAACCTGTGGTCGAAATACCCATGCTCCCTAACCAAAACCCTCCAGAGGATAGGATCATTTATGTTACTCACAATTTCACTGTGTAATTGCAGCCTTTGCTGTAAATAAAATGGAATTGACAGCATTTTACCTACTTTGCATATTTGAAACTAACAGACAATCATAATATCAGCAATAAATATAAAATTACCAGTTTATGCAACAAAACCAACTTGATAAGAGGTTTTAAAAATAGGTTATATTTGACTCAACATTCCATGACGTACACTAAGGCATTGTTGGCAGAATAGATGGATGCAGTTCAATGCATGATTAATATAATTCCCCAATACATGTCTTGGCAGTCCTAAAAATATTGCTGTCAGGTTGTAAATCACAGCTGACATGGTACGTTGTTTGCTGCCTCCATTTGGGATACACTGTTTCAGGTTCAATGACTCAATATTTTGGACAAAAACTGACAAATGTAAATAAGGCTGGGAATGTCAATACAACCAGACTAGCAAGGGCAATGATCACAAGCCCATCATAACGTGGCTAACAGGCTATAATGTCCATCTATGTAGCAAGCTAAAAACACGGAGCCTAACGTTAGCTAGAGAGCTAGCTAGCTGCTAGGAGAATGTCATGTCATCGGCGGAGTGGGTGAGAGACTTGACTTTCCCCCTTCATATCCTTTTATGGTGGGTATAAAAAGTTAGAGACACAGGTGTCATTTGGTTAGCTAGCAAGAACTTTGAACGACTGCTATCCAGTTAGCTAGCATATCTGTTTCGCTTTCGCAAATTCACTCTGGCTATCTAGCTAGCTACTCTGATTTAAAAGCAGAACAACTGATGAATTTACGAATGCGCAACACCCGCTGAATATGCCTGGTGTCAGTAAACGTAAGCAAATAAGGTTGTTAGTCACGATACGCTCTAGATAACATGTAAACAGTCTAACCAACTCTGCTAGGGTGAGTAAAATTGTCAGAGTGAGGTGTTCTCTCATTTATGTCTGGAAGTAGCTAGCTAGCGAGCTTGCCCACTTTAGCCAGTTAGCTTGGGTGCTTGGTCGGGACAAACATGCATTGGCGGGCAAGCTGCAGAAGGACTAGTAGGCTGCAGTACAATTCCCCATCGTTTATCAGTACAATTTTGACAGACAACTAGCTGAAAAAGTTTGAGAGGGTTTATCTAATGTTCCTTTGTTAGATTTTAGCACATCTTGCTCTGGCTAGCATTAGTTCCTGATCTTGTTGTTGTTGATGTGCATAACTGAGGGAGAGAGAGCCTACCTTTTCATGGTTGTTTGACCAATAGGACTGTAAAGTTCCCAAATGTAAGAGACTCCCGGGTATTTGTAGAAATCCATTCAGGTGGGTTTTGGCGAATGCGTTCTAATAAGCTAAAATCGCGCTGTTGCTACAGTATGTAAACACACAGTCCCAGCTCAAAGTGAATGATGGCAGGCCTGTGTGTTTTCACAAATGCCTTAGTATACGTAATTCCCAAACATTCTAGGAATTTATGAAAACGACCATATCTAAGTGCTTTTTAAAAAAAAGTGTCATTATCTTCCTGGGAGAGTACTGTTAATGAACAGATTTGAATAAGATTTCATGTTGGTAAGATGCTGTCAGTTCCACTTTAAAAGCCCATGCACACAACTCAAACGACACATAAAACATGCATACTGTTGTGCACAAATCATATGGATTGTCATGTTGAACGTGGTATAGTCTTAGGTTTTAGGTGTCTCTGGTGTCCGCCTGTATCTCTCTCTCTGTCCCTCACAGCTCCCCACGATCTCCTCTAAAGTAGGACCTATGCATCGCTAAAAGTGCAAACATGTAGTTAAGTCTAAATGTGTCTGCGTGCATTTACGTGGGCGACACGTTTTATTACAAGAACAAAAATGAAAGCATGGATTTGGGGAAAATGCCTGTTTTCCAGAGGAGGGTAATGACAGACCGCTCAGCTAGAAGAGGGGGGAGCTGTCACCCGCGTCGCACGCCAACCTCAGCCAGGCACCATCCGAGCCGGCCAAATCTTCTTGGTCAGATATATGAGCCACGTAACATTACTTCTTAGTCAGATATATGAGCCACGTAACATTACTTCTTAGTCAGATATATGAGCCACGTAACTAAAGCTGTATCAAGCTTTTTTACGTGCAGTTACAGGCATTCAGAGGGGGATTGCTTGCATTGAAGCACTTGCGAAGGGTGCATTTTTGGGGGACTCATACCATTTGACTGCTCTGCACTTTTGTCTTTCCTCTCCTACTATTCCAGGCCTGGAAATTGCCTTTTTACACATGGAGCGTGAAAAATGACTTGACTTCAACATTTAGCCTATGCGTGCAGTATAGAGGAAAGGCAGGAGAAAATCATTGTGCATATGTTGGCATTATGTGCTGTGTGAGGTGAAACCTGTTTCCTGTGTCTTTTGTCTTATCATGCTGAGGGATTTGGCACCCTACATATGTGCTACATATCCCCACTGGTTGGATTCTTTCCCCAGGGGGGGGGGTTTCGCTTTGGCTTTTTGGGCCTTTTGGTGTGGCTTTTATAATTGGGACCTGCTGCAGAGGTTGCAAGGCAGATCCTGACTGTGACAGATCTGGAAGTCCCTTAGGGGTGTCTGCCTGTTGCCATTGTACTCAGCGCAAGGAAATACATTACAATCAAACAACAACCTTTGTCGGTTTTGTTATTTCATTTAGTCATCTTTCGACCTTGGCACCACGGGATATTGGGTGCAGTTGTTAATCAAACAAAAGATGAAAATGCACTCATACAATACCATTCATACCAGGAAGGAGCATGGCTCAGTAAATCATTGCTGATTCTTTTAGAAATAGAACATTTGATTTAACTCGCGAGGTTAAACATTTATTGTTTCCTACTTTACAAAAAGGATTTAGGTAAAGCAGCATTCAGTATGTGTTTCACTTTGTTAGTCTAGGTTGATATGAGTACTGTCATTCAACTGGCTACTGCTCTCATGAGTTTGTTAAAAGTGTTGGTTATTATGGTGAAGTTAACATTCTATGGGCGTGTCACTGCATGGTGGGAGGAGGATCTGAATGTGGACTTTTGGTAAACCTACCAACATCCAACCACACCCCCTGTCTATGTCCTCACATGACCCAATGACCTCACGTTGTCATCTTCACAATCACACACTTGCACGCTCGCACACACGTATGTACACACAAACACACACACTAGCACACACAGACACTAGCACAAACCCGTCAAAGTCAAATGCTACAGACCTCACACCGTGCCACAAGGGACCTCACACTCACATGCACGCACACCCACCCACAACCTCTCTGGAAGAGTCACAATGTAACACACACCCACTGACCCCACAGCAGTTGTCCACGTCAGTCCAGCAGAAGACATGTGAACTCTGAATCCAGTCCAGTGTAGGGAGACTGGGGTTAGTTGTCGCATGGGTTGGTTGTGACGGTGCTGTGTAATAAATGTCAAGATAAAAATGTGTGTCCTCCATATGAGAAGTCATCCATGTGGTCAACATAAAATACTGAGAGGAATATTATAATTTTTTTATGGGTGAAAGTAAATATTTAATATGCTTGTTATTTCTTTAATAAATACAGTAGTTGTGTGATGAGCGTATCCATAAACAATTGCTTTTATTGGGGGGGCGGTTGTCACATTGTGACAATCATCATTGGAACAAAGTAAGCTAAATGGCGTTGAAAAGATGCCTAGAATAGTTATTTTCCGGACATTGAAATACATTTATGTTTTACAAGTTTGGACAGCACAGTACAGCACAGTCAGTACAGAGTACAGTAAAGTGTACAGTACAGTGCAGTACAGTAGAGCAAAGTAGAATACAGTACATTGCAGTACAGTGTGGTAAAGTACAGTTGAATTCAGTAGAGTATAGTACAGTAGAGCAGAGTAGAGTGCAGTACATTGTACTGTGCTGAACTCTACTGTGCAGTATTGAACTGAACTATACTCTACTTTACTTTATTGTATCATACTGTGCTTTACTGTACTGTACTATACTGTACTGAACTATACTCTCCTTTAATTTACTTTACTTTACCCTACTGCACTCTACTATACTGAATACACTACTTTTCTTTACTTTACTGCACTTTACCGAACTCTACTGTATACTGTCAAACTTGTGAAACATAGACATCTATAATTGATTCAGATTTGGTTTGGTACGGACCTGCTTGTCAAAACTTTGAGTCATGCAACTCTTCTGAGTCAGCAACATACACACACACACACACACAAGCACATGCGCACACACCTGTTCCAGTTTGACAAAGCATTCCTTGTTTACCCCCCCAAAAAAATGGTTAACACAAATGTTTACAGCTTTACTTTTTTTCACTTTATCAAATCATTTCATTTTCATCCAAATATCAGATGGTTACTGTTTGTTTTATTAAGCATTGATATGACGATTTCAGTGGCGTAAGAACTGCGTCAAAGCAAATATTCAACTATGGTCAATTTATTTTTACTTATTTATTTTTTATTATGTTAGAAATAAATACTGTTCAATAAATAAAGATTTTACTTTTTTCTCAAATAAAAACTTTCTAAATTGGTTCAATTGTTCCTGAAAAACAAATGGCTGTCACGACTTCCGCCGAAGTCGGCCCCTCTCCTTGTTCGGGCGGTGTTCGGCGGTTGACGTCACCGGTTTACTAGTCATCACCGCTCCTTTTTTCGTTATCCATTGGTTTTGCCTTGTTTCTCATTTCACACCTGTTACTCATTCCCCCTCATCGGTCTGCATGTATTTATTCCTCTGTTTTCCTTCTTGTCCTTGTGAGTGATTACTTTGTTTGCTAAGTCTGTGTGTTTTGGATGGCTATGTATATTTTCCCAGGTGTTTTGTTTATTCGCCCGTGTTTATGTTTTTTCGTGGACAGTATTTTGCATACACCGTTGTACTTTGTTTTGTACTACTGCCTATTAAATACTTTGATTTCCACACATTTCAACTCTCTTGCGCCTTTTTCAACTCCTTTTTTGTCATCAGTACACAGCATTAACAGAATCACTCACCCGATCATGGAGCCAGCAGGATCAGCTACTCCAGTCGGAGGAGTTGAGGAACGCATCACGTATGCTTCAACATCTCAGTACCACTATGGATCGCGTAGTCCAGACCCTGGACCACTGGAAGAGACAGGAGGTCTCTCTAGCTCCTCGACCAGCTCAACAGGGGTTACTTCTATCCGTCCCTCCTGAATCCTGTCCTAGTGGGATTCGTCTCTCTCTTCCTAGGGAGTATGATGGGACAGCAGTATGGTGCCAGGGGTTTTTGTTACAACTGGACCTATACCTGGCCACCGTTCATCCAGCTCCCTCAGGAAGGGAGAGAGTATCCGCCCTTGTTTCCTGTCTCTCGGGGAAAGCTCTGGAGTGGGACAACGCCGTGTGGGCAGAAGGAGACGTGGCGCTGGATAACTTTGAGGAGTTCACCTGCCGTTTCCGGGCCGCTTTCGATCATCCTCCCCAGGGTAGAGGGGCGGGGGAACAGCTCTTCCAATTGAGACAGGAGACAAGGAGCGCTCAAGACTTCGCCCTAGAGTTTCGTACCTTGGCTGCCGGAGCAGGATGGAACAACAGGGCCCTTATAGACCACTACAGGTGTAGCCTGCGCGAGGACATCTGACGGGAACTGGCCTGCAGGGATGCCACCATTACCTTTGACCAGCTGGTGGAACTGTCCATCCGGTTGGATAACCTGCTGGTCACCAGCGGACGTCCAGAGAGGGCTTTGTCGGTCCCACCTTCCATTACCCTCGCTCCGGAACCCATGGAACTGGGAGGGGCTACGCGTAGGGAGGCTGGAGGAGGGGCAATCACGTGCACCATCTGTGGCCACTGCCGGTCGGTGCTGGGTTGGTCCCTCTGGGAGTAGAGGCAGCAGGCAGAACACTCTGGCGTCACCTCAGATGAGTCTGCACCACCCTCACCCAGAGTCCTCTGTTGACCAACTGTTTGTTTTCCTGAATTTTCCCCGTATTCCCAGTATAAGGCGCTAGTCGATTCAGGCGCAGCTGGGAATTTTATTGACAGAGCGCTCGTTCTGAGTTTAGGGATTCCCATAAAACCTGTGGTCAGACCTTTTCCTGTTCACGCCCTGGATAGTTGACCATTAGGGTCCGGGATAATCCGGGATGCTACCACCTCCCTGGGCATGGTGACGCAGGGGAAACATGAGGAAAGAATCAGTCTCTTTCTCATTGACTCCCCTGCGTTTCCAGTGGTACTAGGTCTTCCTTGGTTAGCTTGTCATGACCCCAACATTTCCTGACAACAGAGGGCTCTTACGGGGTGGTCGCGAGAGTGTTCAGGGAGGTGTGTAGGGGTTTTCGTTGGTGCTACCACCGTGGAAAGTCCAGAACAGGTCTCCACTGGTGCACATCTCTCCAGAATATGCCAATTTGGCTCTCGCCTTCTGTAAAAAGAAGGCGACTCAATTACAACCCCATCGATGGGGGTTTGTGCGATAGATCTCCTGGTAGAAGCTGCACTTCCCAGGAGTCACGTGTATCCCCTGTCGCAAGCGGAGACGGTGGCAATGGAGACATATGTCACAGAATCTTTGAGTCAGGGGTACATTCGGTCCTCCAATTCCCCCGTTTCCTAGATTTTTTTAACTTCTTAGGGAGCGGCAGCTGAGGTGTCGGTTTTGGAGAGTCTGGCGTGCCCAAAGTAAAAGGCCTGCCACTCAGGCTCAGAAACTAGGATATGCACATCATTTGTACTATTGGATAGGAAACACTCTGAAGTTTCTAAGAGTGTTAAAATATTGTCTGTGAGTATAACAGAACTGAAATAGCAGGCAAAAACCTGAGGAATTTCTGTCCTGGAAAAAGTGTTTTTGACACATTGCCTCATTTTGAACCCCTCCCTATTGAAAACAGCCATATCTGGGAGTAAGATTGCAGTACCTATTGCTTCCATTGGATGTCACCAGTCTGGATGTCACCAGTCTCTAGACAGTGTTTGGTGATGTTAGGTTGCTCTGGATGGTAATAGAAGAAGAATTTCGAACTAGTCACAGGATGTAAACAGAAGAGGAGGAGCGTTCACGGGCTCGCGCGCGCTGTGGTTTTTTCCTTTCATATCGTCCAGTTTATAATCCGGTTGAAATATTATAGTAAATATACATAAAAGTCTTCCTAAGGATATATTATCAATGATGATTGATTGTTCTTGGACAAGTGTATAGGTATAGGTTGAACGCGTTCTCTTCACGGTTCAATGGGCGAGTGGACGCTGTATTTTATGAACATAACGCGCCAACCAAACAGATTTATGGATATAATAAATGACTTTTTCTAACAAAAGAACCATTGGATGTCTTCGTTGGACACTTGGGAAGCCCTCAGCAGAAGTTCTTCGAAAGGTAAGGGATTTTATATTAACGATTTTATACGTTTTATGAGACCCGCGTTGGTTATGGATTTATGCTAATGCATAAAATATGAGGGGCTATCCTCAAACAATCAAATGTTGTGCTTTCGCCGTAAAGCCTTTTTGAAATCTGACAACGCTGTGATATTGCCAAGAATCAGAGCTTTTGATGACTATGCAACACTTGTATATTGATGAATGTTTAATAAGTTAACGTTTGGATTTTGAATTTGGCGCCTTACATTTCACCGGGTAGTGTCGGGAGTGCGCTAGCGCCCCACTGCTCCCTAAGTAGTTTAGAAGAAGGATGGAGGTCTGCGCCCGTGCATTGATTCTAGAGGTCTCAATAAAATCACGGTGAGGTAGTTACCCACTACCTCTTATCACTACGGCGATTGAGTCAATGCACGGGGCACGCTTCTTCACCAAACTGGATCTCTGGAGCGCATACAATCTGGTGCGTATCCGCGAGGGAGATGAGTGGAAGACAGCGTTTAGTACTACATCAGGGCATTATGAGTACCTCGTCATGCCGTACGGGTTGATGAATGCTCCATCAATTTTCCAATCCTTTGTAGACAAGATTTTCAGGGACCTGCATGGGCAGGGTGTAGTGGTGTATATCGACGACATTCTGATCTACTCCGCTACACGCGCCGAGCATGTGTCCTCGGTGCGCAAGGTACTTGGACGATTGCTGGACCATGACCTGTATGTCAAGGCTGAGAAATGCTTGTTCTTCCAACAGTCTCCTTCCTAGGATATTGCATTTCCACATCAGGGGTGGAGATGGAGAGTGACCGCATTGCAGCCGTGCGTAATTGGCCAACTCTCACCACGGTAAAGGAGGTGCAGCGATTTTTAGGGTTTGTCAATTACTACCGGAGATTTATCCTGGGTTTTGGCCAGGTGGCGGCTCCCATTACCTCACTGCTGAAGGGGGGTCCGGTGCATCTGCAGTGGTCAGCAGAGGCGGACAGGTCTTTTGGGCACTTGAAGGCTCTGTTTACCTCGGCTCCCGTGCTGGCGCACCCGGATCCTTCTTTGGCGTTCATAGTGGAGGTGGACGCTTCCGAGGCTGGGATAGGAGCCGTGCTCTCTCAGCGCTTGGGTACGCCACCAAAGCTCCGCCCCTGTGCAATCTTCTCGAAGAGGCTCAGCCCGGCGGAGCGGAACTATGATGTGGGGGATCGGGAGTTGTTGGCTTGGGTTAAGGCTTTGAAGGCGTGGAGACACTGGCTTGAGGGGTCTAAACACCCTTTTCTCATCTGGACTGACCACCGCAACCTGGAGTACATCCGGGCAGTGAGGAGACTGAATCCTCGTCAGGCAAGGTGGGCCATGTTTTTTTACCCGCTTTGTGTTTACCCTGTCCTACAGACCAGGTTCTCAGAATGGGAAGGCAGACGCGCTGTCACGGCTGTATGACACAGAGGAGTGGCCCATGGATCAGACTCCCATACTCCAGGCTTCCTGCCTGGTAGCGCCGGTCGTGTGGGAGCTGGATGCGGACATTGAGCAGGCGTTGCGTACAAAGCCCGCTCCCCCTCAGTGTCCCGTCGGGCGTCTAAGTTCAGTCTGTTGTCCGTGATCGGTTGATCTATTGGGCCCACATGTCACCCTCCTCTGGTCATCCGGGGATCGGCCGGATGGTGCGCTGCCTGATTGGGAAGTACTGGTGGCCCACCTTGACTAAGGACGTGAGGGTCTATTTTTCCTCCTGCTCGGTGTGCGCCCAGTGTAAGGCTCCTAGACACCTACCAAGAGGTAAGCTACATCCCTTACCCGTTCCACAACGACCTTGATCACACCTGTCAGTGGACTTTCTAACAGATCTTCCTCCCTCACAGGGGAACACCACGATCCTGGTCGTTGTGGATTGTTTCTCTAAGTTCTGTCATCTCCTCCCTCTGCCCGGTCTCCCTACGGCTTGCAGACTGCGGCGGCCCTGTTTACTCACGTCTTCCGGCATTACGGGGTGCCTGAGGATATAGTGTCTGATCGAGGTCCCCAGTTCATTTCGAGAGTCTGGAAGGCGTTTATGGAGCGTCTGGGGGTCTCAGTCAGTCTTACTTCGGGTTATCACCCCGAGAGCAATGGGCAGAGAGTTAACCAGGATGTGGGAAGGTTTCTGCGGTCCTGGCCGGGGGAGTGGGTGGCGTTCATGCCCTGGGCAGAGACGGCACAGAACTCGCTCCTCCACTCCTCCACTAACCTCTCCCCCTTTCAGGTGGTATTAGGGTACCAGCCGGTTCTGGCACCGTGGTATCGGAGTCAGACCGAGGCTCCTGCGGTGGACGATTGGTTCAGGAGCGCGGACAACCCAGAGGACGAGGCGCAGGGCGATCCGGGTGGAGACGGTGAAACTCCCGCAGCAACGAAGGGTCTAGGATGTCTCTCAACGGTACCCAGCATCTTTCCTCCGGACCGCACCCCTCCCACTTCACGAGGTACTGAAGGCCTTGACTGAAAACCTCCCACTCCCACGGCCAGTCCTGGCAATATGACTGCAGAAACCTACCCACATCCTGGTTGACTCTTTCCACCTGGCCGTTGCTCTCGGGGTGAAAACCTGAGGTAAGGCTGATCGAGACCCCCAGACGTTCCATGCACGCCCTCCAAACCCTGGACGTGAATTGGGGACCCCGATCAGAAACTATATCCTCAGGCACCCCGTAATGCCGGAAGACATGGGTGAACAGGGCCTCCGCAGTCTGTAGGGCCGTAGGAAGACCGGGCAAAGGAAGGAGGCGGCAGGACTTAGAAAACCGATCTACAACGACCAGGATCATGGTGTTACCCTGTGACAGAGGAAGATCCGTCAAGAAGTCCACCAACAGATGTGACCAAGGCCGCTGTGGAACGGGTAGGGGTTGTAACTTCCCTCTGGGAAGGTGACTAGGCGCCTTGCACTGGGCACACACCGAGCAGGAGGAAACATAAATCCTCACGTCCTTAGCTAAGGTGGACCACCAGTACTTCCCACTAAGACAGCGCACTGTCCGAGCGATGCCAGGATGACCAGAGGAGAGTGACGTGTGGGCCCAATAGATCAGACGGTCACGGACAGCAGACGGAACGTACATAAGCCCAGCTGGACACTGAGGTGGAGTGGGCTCTGTACGTGACGCCCACTCGATGTCCGCGTCCAGCTCCCACACCACCGGTGCCACCAGGCAAGAGGCCGGAAGTATGGGAGTGGGATCTATGGACCACTCCTCTGTGTCAAACATCCGGGACAGTGCGTCTGCCTTAGTGTTTTGGGAACCTGGTCGGTAGGATAGGGTGAAATCAAAACATGTGAGAAACATGGCCCACCTTGCCAGGCGAGGGTTAAGTCTCCTCGCCGCCTGGATGTACTCCAGATTGCGGTGGTCTGTCCAGATGAGAAAAGGGTGTTTAGCCCCCTCAAGCCAATGTCTCCACACCTTCAGAGCCTTGACAACAGCCAATAGCTCCCGGTCCCCGACATCATAGTTACGCTCCGCCGAGCTGAGCTTCTTTGAGAAGAAGGCACAGGGGCGGAGTTTAGGTGGCGTACCTGAGCGCTGAGACAGAACAGCTCCTATCCCAGCCTCGGACGAGTCCACCTCCACTATAAATGCCAAAGAGGGATCCGGATGAGCCAGCACGGGAGCCGAGGTAAACAGAGCCTTCAGGTGACCAAAAGCCCTGTCCGCCTCAGCCGACCACAGCAGTCACACCGGTCCCCCCTTCAGCAGTAAGGTAATGGGGGCCACTACCTGACCAAAGCCCAGGATAAACCTCCGGTAGTAGTTGGCAAACCCTAAGAACCGCTGCACTTCCTTTACCGTGGTGGGAGTCGGCCAATTACGCACGGCTGAAATGCGGTCCCTCTCCATCTCCACCCCTGACATGGAAATACGGTACCCTAGGAAGGAGACAGACTGTTGGAAGAACAGATATTTCTTGACGTACAGGTCATGCTCCAACAGTCAACCAAGCACCTTGCGCAACAGGGACACATGCTCGGCGCCGACAGAGATGGCAGCCTCGCTTCACGTTCTCAGGAAACCATGCAGTATTTTGTTTTTATGTATTATTTCTTACATTGTTACCCCGGGAAATATTAAGTTTTATTACATACAACCGGGAGGAACTATTGGATATAAGAGCAACGTCAACTTACCAACATTACGACCAGGAATACGACTTTCCCAAAGAGGATTCTCGGTTTGTTACCCCAGCCAGGACAATAGAATGGATAGCACCCGGCGACTCAAACGGGCGGCGCCGGAGAAGAGGAAGCGGGCGGTCTTTTGGTCAAGCTACGTCGACGGCGCATCGTGCACCTCTCCCAAGTATTTTAATCGCCAATGTACAGTCTCTTGACAACAAAGTAGACGAAATCAGATCAAGGGTTGCCTTTCAGAGAGACATCCGAGACTGCAACGTTCTTTGTTTCACGGAAACATGGCTCACTCAGGACACGTCGGTACAGCCACCTGGTTTCTCCACGCATCGCGCCGACAGAAACAAACTTCTATCTGGTAAGAAGAAGGGTGGGGGTGTGTGTCTTATGATTAACGAGGCGTGGTGTGATCATAACAACATACAGGAACTCAAGTCCTTTTGTTCACCTGACATAGAATTCATTACAATCAAATGCAGACCGCATTATCTACCAAGAGAATTCTCCTCGATTATAATCACAGCCGTGTACATCCCCCTCAAGCTGATACATCGACGGCACTGAAAGAAATTCATCGGACTCTATGTAAACTGGAAACCACATATCCTGAGGCTGCATTTATTGTGGCTGGGGATTTTAATAAGGCTAATTTAAGAACAAGGCTCGAAATTTTACCAGCATATCGAATGTGCCACCGGGCTGGTAAAATCCTGGACCACTGTTATTCCAACTTCCGTGATGCATACAAGGCTATTCTCGCCCTCCTTTCGGCAAGTCTGACCATGACTCCATTTTGTTGCTCCCAGCCTACAAACAGAAACTAAAACAGGAAACGCCCGTTCTCAGGTCTGTTCAACGCTGGTCCGACCAATCTGATTCCATGCTGCAAGATTGCTTGAGCACGTGGACTGGGATATGTTCGAATAGCATCTGACAACAACATTGATGTATACGCTGATTCGGTGAGCGAGTTTATTAGCAAGTGCATTGGTGATGTTGTACCCATAGCAAATATTAAAACCTTCCCCAACCAGAAACCATGGATTGATGGCAGCATTCGTGCAAAACTGAAAGCGCGAACCACTGCTTTTAACCAGGGTAAGGCTACGGAAACATGACTGAATACAAACAGTGCAGCTATTCCCTCCGCAAGGCAATCAAACAAGCTAGCGTCAATATGGAGACAAAGTAGAGTCACAATTCAACGGCTCAGACACAAGAGGAATGTGGCAGGGTCTACAGTCAATCACGGACTACAAAAGAAAACCAGCCCGTCGCTGACCATGACGTCCTGCTCCCAGACAAACTAAACAACTTCTTTGCTCGCTTTGAGGACAATACAGTGCCACCGACACGGCCCGCTTCCAAAACCTGCGGGCTCACCTTCACCGCAGCCAATGTGAGAAAAACATTTCAATGTGTTAACCCTCGCAAGGCTGCCGGCCCAGATGGCATCCTGGCCGTGTCCTCAGAGCATGCGCAGACCAGCTGGCTGGTGTGTTTACGGACATATTCAATCAGTCCCTATCCCAGTCTGCTGTTCCCACATGCTTCAAGAGGGCCACCATTGTTCCTGTTCCCAAGAAAGCTAAGGTGACTGAGCTAAATGACTATCGCCCCGTAGCACTCACTTCCGTCATCATGAAGTGCTTTGAGAGATTAGTCAAGGATCATATCACCTCCATCCTGCCAGACACCCTGGACCCACTCCAATTTGCTTACCGTCCCAATAGGTCCACAGGCAGCCAATCGCAATCACACTGCATACTGCCCTAACCCATCTGGACAAGAGGAATACTTATGTAAGAATGCTGTTCATCGACTACAGCTCAGCATTTAACACCATAGTTCCCTCCAAGCTCGTCATTAAGCTCGAGGCCCTGGGTCTCGACCCAGCCCTGTGCAACTGGGTCCTGGACATCCTGACGGGCCAGTCCCAGGTGGTGAGGGTAGGAAACAACATCTCCACCCCGCTGATCCTCAACACTGGGGCCCCACAAGGGTGCGTTCTCAGCCCTCTCCTGTACTCCCTGTTTACCCATGACTGCGTGGCCAAGCACGCATCCAACTCAATCATCAAGTTTGCTGGCGACACTACAGTGGTAGGCTTGATTACCAACAACGACGAGGCGGCCTACAGAGAGGAGGTGAGGGCCCTCGGAGTGTGGTGTCAGGAAAATAACCTCTCACTCAATGTCAGCAAAACAAAGGAGATGATCGTGGACTTCAGGAAACAGGAGAGGGAGCACCCTATCCACATCGAGGGGACAGTAGTGGAGAAGGTGGAAAGTTTTAAGTTCCTCGGCGTACACATCACGGACAAACTGAATTGGTCCACCCACACAGACAGCGTGGTGAAGAAGGTGCAACAGCGCCTCTTCAACCTCAGGAGGCTGAAGAAATTCGGCTTGTCACCAAAATCACTCACAAACTTTTACAGATGCACAATCGAGAGCATCCTGTCGGGCTGTATCACCGCCTGGTACGGCAACTGCTCCGCCCACAACAGTAAGGCTCTCCAGAGGGTAGTGAGGACTGCACAGCGCATCACCGGGGGTAAACTACCTGCCCTCCAGGACACTTACACCACCCGATGTCACAGAAAGGCCAAAAAGATCATCAAGGACAACAACCACCCGAGCCACTGCCTGTTCACCCGCTATCATCCAGAAGGCGAGGTCAGTACAGGTGCATCAAAGCTGGGACCGAGAGACTGAAAAACAGCTTCTACCTCAAGGCCATCAGACTGTTAAACAGCCATCACTAACATTGAGTGGCTGCTGCCAACATACTGACTTAAATCTCTAGCCACTTTAAACATAGGAATTGGATGTAACAAATGTATCACTAGCCACTTTAAACAATTTTGTATATAATGTTTACGTATCCGACATACTCATATCAAATGTATACACTGTACTCTAAACCATCTACTGTATCTTGCCTATGCCGTGCTCGACCATCGACCCAAATCTCTAGCCACTTTAATAATTATAATTGGATGAAATAAGGTATCACTAGCCACTTTAAACAATGCCATTTATATAATGTTTACATATCCTACATTACTCATCTCATATATATGTGTATATACTGTACTCTATACCATCTACTGCATCTTGCCTATGCCGGTCAGCCATCGCTCATCCATATATTTATATGTACATACTCGTATTCATTCCTTTACTCTTGTGTGTATAAGGTAGTTGTTGTGAATTTGTTAGATTACTTGTTAGATACTACTGCATGGTTGGAACTAGAAGCACAAGCATTTCGCTACACTCGCATTAACATCTGCTAACCATGTGTATGTGACAAATAAAATTTTATTTGATTTGATTTGTAGCGGAGTAAATCAGAATGTCAGCGATATACACCACTTCACCCTGCCCGAGCAAGTCCCGGAAAATCTCGTCTACAAATGCCTGGAAAACTGATGGAGCATTCATTAACCTCTTGGGGATAATTAAGGAGCGCTGGGGCGCTAGCGCCCCGTTCCCGACACTACCCGGTGAAATGTAAGGCGCCAAATTCAAAATCCAAAAGTTGAATTATTAAATATTCATCAATATACAAGTGTTGCATAGTCATCAAAAGCTCTGATTCTTGGCAATATCACAGCGTTGTCAGATTTCAAAAAGGCTTTACGGCGAAAGCCTTTCAAAGAACTTCTGCTGAGGGCTTCCCAAGTGTCCAACGAAGACATCCAATGGTTATTTTGTTAGAAAAAGTCATTTATTATATCCATAAATATCCGTTTGGTTGGCTATTTATGTTCAGAAAATCCACCGTCGAGTCGCCCATTGACCCGTGAAGAGAACGAGTTCAAACTATACCTATCAACTTTCTCCAAACAAGTCAAACATCATTTTTAATGTATCCTTAGGTACACTTTTATGTATATTTACTATAATATTTCAACCGGATTATAGCCTTAACGATAAGGAAAAAAACACAGAGCGCGCAAGATCGTGAACGAGCATGTCATTCTATTGAGTTCCGGTGTCCACGTCTAAGTTCTTCTTCTATTCGCTTCTAATTCAACCTAACGTCATCAAACCCTGTCTAAAGACTGTTGACATCCAGTGGAAGCCATAGGTACTGCAGTCTAAATCCTACATAACATTGAATCTAATAGGCAGAGAGGAGAAAAAAGTCAACAAAGAAAACTGCAAATCCAGATTGATTTTCCTCTGGTTTTCGCCTGCTATATCAATTCTGTTATACTCACAGACATTATTTTAACGGTTTTAGAAACTTCAGAGTGTTTTTAATCCAATAGTACTAATTACAGTGAGGGAAAAAGGTATTTGATCCCCTGCTGATTTTGTACATTTGCCCACTGACAAAGAAATGATCAGTCTATAATTTTAATGGTAGGTTTATTTGAACAGTGAGAGACAGAATAACAACAAAGAAATCCAGAAAACCGCATGTGAAAAATGTTATAAATGGAATTGCATTTTAATGAGGGAAATAAGCTCCCCAAGTAGGTAACCTGTACGGCATGGCGAGGTCCTCATAGAGCCCTGAGGTGGTACTAAATGCCGTCTTCCACTCGTCCCCCTCCCGGATACGCACCAGATTGTAAGCGCTCCTGAGATCCAATTTTGTGAAGAAGCGTGCCCCGTGCATTGACTCGATTGTACTGGCTTTGAGAGGCAGCGGGTAGCTGTACCTCACAGTGATCTGATTGATACCTCGATAGTCAATACACTGGCACAGACCTCCATCTTTTTTCTTCACAAAAAATAAACTCGAAGAGGCAGGTGAAGTGGAGGGCAGAATGTATCCCTGCCCCAGAGATTCAGACACATATGTTTCCATAGCCTCCGTCACCTCCTGTGACAGAGGATACAGTGCTGCGTCTACCAGGAGATATATCACACAATCCCCCCGTCGATGGGGTGGTAATTGAGCCAAATTGGCATATTCAGACGGGATGTGCACGGTGGAGACCTGGTCTGGACATTCCACCGTAGTCGCACCGATGGAAACACCTACACACCTCCCCGAGCACTCTCGTGACCATCCCTTGAGAGCCCTCTGTTGCCACAAAGTAATGGGGTTATGATAGGCCAACCACGATAGAGCCCTGCCTGCTGCCTCGACTCCCTGAGGAACCCCCCCTGCACCGACCAGCAGTCAAATCAAATCAAATCAAATTTATTTATAAAGCCCCCCTTACATCAGCTGATGTCACAGAGTGCTGTACAGAAACCCAGCCTAAAACCCCAAACAGCAAGCAATGCAGGTGTAAAAGCACGGTGGCTAGGAAAAACTCCCTAGAAGGCCAAAACCTAGGAAGAAACCTAGAGAGGAACCAGGCTGTGAGGGTGGCCAGTCCTCTTCTGGCTGTGCCGGGTGCAGATTATAACAGAACATGGACAAGATTTTAAAATGTTCATAAAACAGGCAGAACAGTTGTAACTGGAGCTTAGCACGGCCAGGTGGACTCGGGACATCCGGGTAGGCCTTGAGGAATGGTCCTAATGCTCAGGTCCTCCGAGAGAGAGAGAGAGAGAGAGAGAGAGAAGAAGAAGAAAAAGAAGAGAGATAATTAGAGCGAGCATACTTAAATTAGCACAGGACACCAGATAAGAGAAGAAATACTCCAGATATAACAGACGGACCCTAGCACCCCGACACATAAACTACTGCAGCATAAATACTGGGGGTGAGACAGGAGAGTCGGGAGACACTGTGGCCCGTCCAATGAAACCCCGGACAGGGCCAAACAGGCAGGATATAACCCCACCCACTCTGCCGAAGCACAGCCCCCACACCACTAGAGGATATCTTCAACCACCAACTTACCATCCTGAGACAAGGCAGTATAGCCCACAAGATCTCATACGGCACCAGAAGCCAGTGACTCAGCCCCTGTAATAGGGTTAGAGGCAGAGAATCCCAGTGGAGGGAACCGGCCAGGAGCAAAAGACAGCAAGGGTGGTTCGTTGCTCCAGTGCCTTTCCGTTCACCTTCACACTCCTGGGCCAGACTACACTCAGTCATAAGACCTACTGAAGAGATGAGTCTTCAATAAAGACTTAAAGGTTGAGACCGAGTCTGCGTCTCTCACATGGATAGGCAGACTATTCCATAAAAATGGAGCTCTATAGGAAAAAGCCCTGCCTCCAGCTGTTTGCTTAGAAATTTTAGGGACAGTAAGGAGGCCTGCGTCTTGTGACCGTATACGTGTAGGTATGTGCGGCAGGACCAAATCAGAAAGATAGGTAGGAACAAGCCCATGTAATGCTTTGTAGGTTAGCAGTAAAACCTTGAAATCAGCCCTTGCCTTAACAGGAAGCCAGTGTAGAGAGGCTAGTACTGGAGTAATATGATCAAATTTTGGGGTTCTAGTCAAGATTCTAGCAGCCGTGTTAAGCACTAACTGAAGTTTATTTAGTGCTTTATCCGGATAGCCGGAAAATAAAGCATTGCAGTAGTCTAACCTAGAAGTTACAAATGCATGGATTAACTTTCTGCATCATTTTTGGACAGAAAGTTTCTAATTTTTACAATGTTCGTAAATGGAAAAAAGCTGTCCTTGAAACAGTCTTGATATGTTCGTCAAAAAGAGATCAGGGTCCAGAAATAGCTTGAGGTCCTTCACAGTTTTATTTGAGACGACTGTACAACCATCAAGATTAATTGTCAGATTCAACAGAAGATCTCTTTGTTTCTTGGGACCTAGGACTAGCATCTCTGTTTTATCAGAGTTTAAAAGTAGAAAATTTTCTGCCATCCACTTCCTTATGTCTGAAACACAGGCTTCAAGGGAGGGCAATTTTGGGGCTTCACCATGTTTCATCGAAATGTACAGCTGTGTGTCATCCGCATAGCAGTGAAAGTTAACATTATGTTTCGAATGACATCACCAAGTGGTAAAATATATAGTGAAAACAATAGTGGTCCCCAAAACAGCAGAGCCTTGAGGAACACCGAATTTACAGTTGATTTGTCAGAGGACAAACCATCCACAGAGACAAACTGATATCTTTCCGACAGATAAGATCTAAACCAGGCCAAAACTTGTCCATGTAGACCAATTTGGGTTTCCAATCTCTCCAAAAGAATGTGGTGATCGATGGTATCAAAAGCAGCACTAAGGTCTAGGAGCATGAGTACAGTTGCAGAGCCTCGGTCTGGCGCCATTAAAGGTCATTTACCACCTTCACAAGTGTGCAGTCTCAGTGCTATGATGGGGTCTAAAACCAGACTGAAGCGTTTCGTATACATTGTTTGTCTTCAGGAAGGCAGTGAGTTGCTGCGCAACAGCTTTTTCTAAAATTTTTTGAGAGGAATGGAAGATTCGATATAGGCCGATAGTTTTTATATTTTCTGGGTCAAGGTTTGGCTTTTTTTAAGAGAGCTTTATTACTGCCACTTTTAGTGAGTTTGGTACACATCCGGTAGATAGAGAGCTGTTTATTATGTTCAACATAGGAGGGCCAAGCACAGGAAGCAGCTCTTTCAGTAGTTTAGTTGGGAATAGGGTCCAGTATGCAGCTTGAAGGTTTAGAGGCCATGATTATTTTCATCAATGTGTCAAGAGATATGGTACTAAAAACTTGAGTGTCTCTCTTGATTTTATGTCCTGGCAAAGTTGTGTGGACTCAGGACAACTGAGCTTTGGAGAATCGCAGATTTAAAGAGAGTCCGTAATTTGCTTTCTAATGATCATGATCTTTTCCTCAAAAGTTCATGAATGAATCACTGCTAAAGTGAAAGCCATCCTCTCTTGAGGAATGCTGCTTTTTAGTTAGCTTTGTGACAGTATCAAAAAGAAACTTTGGATTATTCTTATTTTCCTCAATTAACTTGGAAAAATAGGATGATCGAGCAGCAGTGAGGGCTCTTGATACTGCCGCGTGCTGTCTTTCAAGCTAGTCGGAAGACTTCCAGTTTGGTGTGGCGCCATTTCGTTCCAATTTTCTGGTAACTTGCTTCAGAGCTCGGGTATTTTCTGTATACCAGGGAGCTAGTTTTTTTGGCAAATGTTTTTGGGGTGCAACTTTTTATGGAATAGGGCACACAACTAGTAGACTTGTTTACGTGCTGCTGTGCGTTTTGTTGCTAACCTAACTTTGCTACCTGACAGTTTTCACGGTTTTACTTTGTAATTACCGTTTATTTTTCATTCAACTTTTTCACTCGGACGCTTTATCTGGGCGTGTTTAGTCAGGACCTCCACCAACGAAGCTAAGTAGTAACATTAACATCATGCCTTCTAATTGCAGTCGCTGTACTCATAACATACAGGAGAAGCGGTCGGCTTAAAGGCGAGATAGCTGTGCTGCAAGCCCAGCTTCAGAGCATAATCGTTAGGCAAGGAAATGTAAGTGTAGGAAAAAGGATGAAACAGCGTCTGTGCCACTAGTAAGTACAGATAGTCGTAGAAATCCCCTCGCACAGTCCCCGCAGCGGACAATTTTCTCACGGCTTCTGGAAGGAAATGCTGGAGCAATGCTCAACCGGTGTAGCTCATTCAGCCGACAGAAACTTTCAACCGGTTTTCCCCATTAAGCAGCGGGTCGGAGTCAGAGGCCGAGCCTTCTCTGGTCTCTACTCCTCCCGTTCACGGGGTCTGAGATGCCGAGGCCTCCCACCATTAGCACTGACAAATTGAAAACTCTAGTCATTGGCGACTCCATTACTGCAGTATTAGACTTGAGCGAATCACCCAGCGATCATACACTGTTTACCAGGGGCAGGGCTACCGGCGTTAAGGCTAACCTGAAGATGGTGCTGGCTAAGGCTAAATCTGGCGAGTGTAAAGTATAGAGATATTGTTATCCACGTCGGCACCAACGATGTTAGGATGAAACAGTCAGAGGTCACAAAAAGCGCCAACATAGCTTCAGCGTGTAAATCAGCTAGAAAGATGTGTCGGCATCGGTAATTGTCTCTGGCCCCCTCCCAGTTAGGGGAGTGATGAGCTCTACAGCAGAGTCTCACAACTCAATCGCTGGTTGAAAACTGTTTTCTGCCCCACACAAGATAGAATTTGTAGATAATTGGCCCTCTTTCTGGGACTCACCCACAAACAGGACCAAGCCTGGCCTGTTGAGGAGTAGCGGACTCCATCCTAGCTGGAGGGGTGCTCTCATCTTATCCAGCGAACATAGACAGGGCTCTCTAACTCCTCTAGCTTCACAATGAGATAGGGTGCAGGCCAGGCAGCAGGCTGTTAGCCAGCCTGCCAGCTTAGTGGAGTCTGCCACTAGCACAGTTAGTGTAGTCAGCTCAGCTATCTCTATTGAGACTGTGTCTGTGCCTCGACCTAGGTTGGGCAAAACTAAACATGGCGGTGTTACGCCTTAGCAATCTCACTAGAATAAAGACCTCCTCCATTGCTGCCATTATTGAAAGAGATTGTGATACCTCACATCTCAAAATGGGGCTACTCAATGTTAGATCCCTCACTTCCAAGGCAGTTCTAGTCAATGAACTAATCACTGATCATAATCTTGATGTGATTGGCCTGACTGAAACATGGCTTAAGCCTGATGAATTTATTGTGTTAAATGAGGCCTCACCTCCTGGTTACACTAGTGACCATATCCCAGCGCATCCACAAAGGCGGAGGTGTTGCTAACATTTACAATAGCAAATTTCTATTTACAAAACAAACGGCGTTTTAGTCTTTTGAGCTTCTAGTCATGAAATCTATGCAGCCTACTCAATCACTTTTTATAGCTACTGTTTACAGGCCTCTGGGCCATATACAACATTCCTCACTGAGTTCCTGAATTCCTACTCGGACATTGTAGTCATGGCAGACAATATTCTAATTTTTGGTGACTTTAATATTCACATGGAAAAGTCCACAGACCCACTCCAAAAAGGCTTTTGGAGCCATCATCGACTCTGTCAGTTTTTGTTCAACATGTCTCCGGACCTACTCACTGCCACAGTCATACTCTGGACCTAGTTTTGTCCCGTGGAATAAATGTTGTGGATCTTAATGTTTTCCTCATAATCCTGGACTATCGGACCACCATTTTATTACGTTTGAAATCGTAACAGATAATCTGCTCAGACCCCAACCAAGGATCATCAAAAGTCGTGCTATAAATTCTCAGACATCCCAAAGATTCCTAGATGCCCTTCCAGAATCCTTCCACCTACCCAAGGACGTCAGAGTACAAAAATCAGTTAACCACCTAACTGAGGAACTCAATGTAACCTTGCGCAATACCCTAGATGCAGTTGCACCCCTAAAAACAGTGTGCCCTCTGCGGCCACAGAGGGTGCAGGGAATGGCCCCTCGTCCGGCCCCCCTAAGCACATTACCTCCCAGCTCCATAGACGGCGGAGCAGAGGTGCTGGGGGATGGAAATGACAGGTCCCGATCCGGACGTCCACGGGTGGCCAGCAGGTTATCCAGCCGGATGGACAGGTCCACCAGCTGGTCAAAGGAAAGGGTGGTGCGTGATTCTGTAGACGTCTCCGTGATGCCGGTAAGGCAGAGTCAGGCGCAGGACAACAAAAATGAGTGTTCATAAACTTTACTGAAAATTTACCAAACAAGTGAAAAAACAATCACTCGAACACAGAACATAATGCAACAAACAATCACGCACAAAAATATGGGGGAAACAGAGGGTTAAATAAGGAACATATAATGATGGAAAATAAAAAATAGGTGTGTGAAAAAGGAAGACAAAACCAACGGAAAATGAACAATGGATCAGTGGCGGCTAGAAGACCGGTGACGTCGACCGCCGAAAGCCGCCTGAACAAGAAGAGGGACCAACTTCGGCTGAAGTCGTGACACTAACGGGCCTGCTAGTGATAGTCGTGGAGCCAGCATCCACGGCCCACAGCAACGCAGTCTTCTATGGACCAGTTTATGCCAAAGTCTATGTCTGTAGCAAAACAAGACCAAATTGATATTTCATTGGCTAAAATGATTGCCACCGATTTCCAGCCATTTTCGATCGTGGAGGACAGAGGTTATAGAAATGATAGCAATAGTCTAAATCCAATGTACACAATTCCAAGCAGTAGTAGTGCCACAAACGTCTGCTGTTTGGATGCTGTTTGACGAGAGAGCAACTGGGGATGTAGCACGAAGGAATCCCTCAGCAGATTCCATAATGAAGGTCGATTCTATTTGGAGGAGCCCCTGAGCAACAGGGCCGTCTACCCACGGCTTACTAAAGTCATGACAGGGAGACTCTGCATAGTGGCCACATCCATTCCTTCTGTGACGACCCTCCCACTGTCGACCCTCCCACTGCCGTATTCTTCTCTTCGCTCTTGTTTTCCTTATTAGGATATTGGCGGGCGGAGCTGGGAGGGTCGTCAGCGACATGGGACACACCTGGGCCTGGGTTTGTCCCAGGATAAAAGCACCACTTCCCCATTCATTGAGGAGACTCTCTCCATGCAGACACACTTACTGATTTTGCTTGTGGCATTTTTGTGGCTGTTTTGGTTGTTTGCGTTGGCACCTTTCAACACCCCTCATTTTCACATTTATGCATGCAACCACTCACTTACACTACTGATTACTGACTACACACACCATTGCTAATTGTATTTACTTTACTTCAGTTAATAAATATATGTTGCTATTCCTTATCTCCACATTGTCTCCCTTTTGCTACGAACTTTGAGCCAGTTCGTGACACCTCAGATGGTCTTCTCGAAAACGGGACAAATAATTGCTGAGAGAAGAAACCGCATCAGCCCCCTCAAGTGAGGCAGCTTGCATTTCTGTATGCAAATCTCTCATAAAAGCAAAATATGGTCAGCATTGCTGTGTGCTGCTGGTTATAACATGGCAATAAAGAAGAGAGAGAAAAGAGGTACCAGTTTAATGTTAAGTGGGATGCTGCAGTTTTGCACATTGTTATTTATTGTTCTTTATGGTGCAATATTCTATTATGTTTTTCAGATTGTATTAGTTTTGAATTGTTACATTTATATGCACTTTGTTTATATACATTAAAGTTATACTTTAAATGCACATGTGTAATAGCATCCTTATTTTTTACATTTATTTCAATTTGTGGGATGCTGCAGTTTTGCAAATTGTTATTTATTTTTCTTTATGGTGCAATATTCTATTATGCTGTTCAAATTGTATTCGTTTTGAATGGTTAGATTTATATGCACTTTGTTTATACATATTTAAAAGTTATACTTTAAATGCAAATGTTTAATAGCATTTTTCATAACAAACCAATGCATTTTTAAATACATTGTGGTTAGGGATAACAATAAATGTACATTACATCTAGGTTTGTACTTGTAGACTTTCCATCACCATGAAGAAAAACAATGCACAATACAGTAATTGAGTACATTGAGACATCAAGTGGTTTGTAATGATGTGATGTTGTCACGACTTCAGCCTGAAGTCGGTCAATCTCCTTGTTCAGGTGGTTTTCGGCGGTCGACGTCACCGGTCTTCTAGCCGCCACCAATCCATTATTCATTTTCCGTTGGTTTTGTCTTCCTTTTCACACACCTGGTTTTAATTTCCCATCATTACATGTTCCTTATTTAACCCTCTGTTTCCCCCCATGTTTTTGTGTGTGATTGTTTTGTGTTTGGATTCCGTGTTTCGAATGTTTATTTTATCACTCATTTGTAAATATTTGTGAGTAAACTTTATTGAACACTCATTTTGTTGTCCTGTGCCTGACTGCCTACAGGCATCACGGACCTTATTACAGATGTGATGTGGCTCAGTTGGTAGAGCATGGTGCTTGCAATGCTACAATTATGGGTTTGATTCCCACAGGGGACCCGTATAATATTTGTATACATTGCTTTGGATAAGTGTCTATTAAAATGGAAAACCAATGAATTTCAAGTATTTCAAGAAACTGGAAAACATATCAAGCAATTTTTTTATATTCCATAAGTATAATTAGAATAATTGTTTTGTACAGACAATTATCAGATTCAAGTTACAAATGCTTGTAAACACATTTTTTTACTCACAAAAGTAGTGAACTTGGCCTTTACTAGTCCTGTATTAGCGGACCGATATAGAGGTCTTCAAGCGCAGGCAAATTATTGCACCCCCCCCTCCCCCTTGGCCAAAAAAAATCGCAGCACCCCCAAACTACTTCCCGCATCAATGTTCAGATGGAATGGGTTTAATTGGGAAGACATATTTTGGTTGAATGCATTCAGTTGTGCAACTAACTAGGTTTTTTTTTCTCTCTCTCTCTCTCTCTCTCTCTCTCTCTCTCTCTCTCTCTCTCTCTCTCTCTCTCTCTCTCCCCACTGTTACGATTGCTGGAATGAGCAGACCAAGGTGCAGGACAGGTGTAGTTCCACATGTTTAGTAGACAGAAAGTGAAACATACAACTATGCGGAAACAACAACGATCGGCACTAAACACTACATTAAAAATACATCAACCAACATTCAATAACCCACAATACCAGTGGGGGGGAAGAACAAACATATATGGTCCCCAATTAGAGGTAACGACAATCAGCTGCCTCTAATTGGGAACCATCAAAACCAAACATAGAAATTCAAAACCTAGAACCAAAAACCCCTCCTGACTAAAACACAAATGATTAGCCAGCAGGCTATCTCAGGCCAGGACATGACACCCACCCCCTTATAGTTTGAGATTCTATTTTTTCCCCTCCACATTATGTCTCATGTCTTTCCCAGTGGTGTATTGTACTTAGTAAAAATACTTTAAAGTACTACTTAAGTAGTTTTTTCTGGTATCTGTACTTTACTTTACTGTTCATGTTTTTGACAATTTTTACTTTTACTTCACTACATTCCTAAAGAAAATAATGTTATTTTTACTCCATTCATTTTTCCTGACACCCAAAAGTACTACATTTTGAATGCTTAGCAGCAAAGGGAAGTGGTCCAATTCATTCGCTTATCAAGAGAACATCTCTGGTCATCCCCACTGCCTCTGATCTGGCGGACTCACTAAAGAAAAATGCTTCATTTGTAAATGATGTCTGAGTGTTGGAGTGTGCCCCTGGCTATCCATAAATGCAAAAAAACAAGAAAATGGTGCCATCTGGTTGGTTTGATCTAAGGAATAAGAAATTATTTATACTTTTTACTTTTGATACTTCAGTACATTTTAGAAATTATATTTACTTTTGATACTTTAGTGTATTTAAAACCACATACTTTTAGACTTTTACTCAAGTAGTATTTTACTGGGTGACTGACTTTTACTTTAGTCATTTTCTATTAAGTTACAGTACCTTTGCTTTTACTCAAGAATGACAATTTTTCCACCACTGGTCTTTCCTCCTCTCCACTCTCTCACTCTCGTTTCTTATCAAGGATCAGACAGGACGCCTGAGTGATGAAGGTCCCGCTCACGTCATCTGCTGGCGCTCAGGTCCATGGGGTATCTCATCTCTGGGTTACGGTGACTAAACGTCTGGCAGTTTGTTATCAGGCTGATCTACGACATCCAAGGAGGGACAGATTGGCAGAGCTGTCTGGGCTATAGGGCAGCAGCCGAGGAGACAGGGGTAGCTGAACGGTCCTTGATACACTGGCTCACAGTCACAGCAATGCTTTCATTGCCCTGTAAAAGACGTAGCCGAAGCTTCATAGTAATACAGATGTGGGATAACAAATGTATCACTGAGCCGCAGGAAATGCAGATGAGTGTCGTGATTACATAAATTCACTGAAAACCCGCATGAACACATGGTTATATTAATAATATTGTACTTTTCATGTAGCCAGCTAATAGCCTAACCACAGATCAAGCAACATTATAGACTAAACATCAAATCTTTGCTGCAGGATTATTTTGCTGCAACAATACTGGTCAAATTAAGATCCGACATACACTACCGGTCAAAACTTTTAGAACACCAACTCATTCTTCAAAATTGATGACAGCTTTGCACACTCTTGGCATTCTCTCAACCAGCTTCATGAGGTAGTCACCTGGAATGCATTTCAATTAACAGGTGTGCCTTGTTAAAAGTTAATATCTGGAATTTCTTTCCAAGAGTGTGCAAAGCTGTCATCAAGGCAAAGGGTGGCTACTTTGAAGAATCTAAAATCTAATATATATTTTTATTTGTTTAAAACTTTGTTGGTTAGTACAATGTAGAAAATAGTAAAAATAAAGAAAAACCCTTGAATGAGTAGTTGTCCAAACTTTTGACTGGTACTGTATATCATTCCTCATCTCTCCACCTGATAGCTGATGTGTGGTGAGCATTCTGGCACAAAAATGGTCTCCGTGCATCACTGAAGTGGGTGCTACACATTGATGGTGGATGAGTTGAGTTTCCCCCTATTCGTCACGAATTCCGCCGAAGTCAGTCCCTCTCCCTGTTCGGGCGGCGTTCGGCGGTCGATGTCACCGGTCTTCTAGCTACCGCCGATCCACTTTTCAATTTCTGTTTGTTTTGTCTTCATTATACACACCTGGTTTTGGTATTTCCCTAAATTGTTCCTTATTTAACCCTCTGTTTCCCCCATGGTTTTGTGCGTGTTTGTTTATTGTAAAGTTGGTCTGATTTTGTGAGCGTGTTGTATTACTACTACTTGGATTTTTTGTAGTTTTTGAGTAAAGATACGTGACTACTCATCTCTGTTGTCCTGCGCCTGACTCCGCTTTTCATGCTACACACAGACGCTTTGACAGAAACACGCACCAAAATATGGAGTTAGCAGAAGCACACAGCCCTCTTTTACCTGTTGAGGAGCGCGTCCAGCAGCACGCGACCATGTTGCAACATCTCGGCACAGCCATGGATCGCGTGCTGCAAACAATGGAGCGATGGGAGAGAAGAGGTCTGCCAGCGCCTTCACCATCACCTCAACAACCCCCACCGCTGTCCACCCCTCTTTCACCTGGTCCCAGTGCGATAAGACTCGTGTTCCCGAGGGAATATGATGGGACGGCTGCCGGGTGCCAGGGGTTCCTACTCCAGCTGGAGCTCTACCTGGCGACCGTCCACCCGGCTCCTTCAGGACGCGAGAGCGTGTCCGCCCTCGTCTCCTGTCTATCAGGGAAAGCCCTAGATTTGGCCAACGCCGTATGGGGATAGTGCGAAGCGGCGTTGGACCACTATGGGGATTTCTCCCGCCGCTTCCGGGCGGTTTTCGACCATCCACCTAAGGGTAGAGCGGCGGGTGAATGCCTGTTTCACCTACGACAGGGGACGAGGAGCGCACAGGACTTTGCATTGGACTTCCGAACCCTGGCAGCCGGAGCGGGATGGAAGGACAGGGCACTGATTGACCATTACCGGTGCAGTTTGCGTTAGGATGTCCATCGGGAACTGGCCTGCAGGGATACCACCCTTACATTCGACCAGCTGGTGGACCTGTCCACCCGGCTGGATAACCTGCTGGCCACCCGCGGACGTCCGGATCGGGGTCTGTCAGTTCCATCCCCCAGCACCACTGCTCCAATCCCCATGGAGCTGGGAGGTGCTGAGTTTAGGGTGACCGGAGGAGGGGCCATTCCCTGCACCATCTGTGGCCGCAGAGGGCACACTGCTGGTCGGTGTAGGGGGGGTTCCTCAGGGAGTCGAGGCAGCCGTGTCACCCCAGGTGAGTAGGCACCAGACTCACCCAGAGCCTCCTGTTGCTCACATGTTTGTGTTTATAGAATTTCCTGAGTTTTCCCACATTCCCAGCATAAGGCGCTCGTAGATTCAGGCGCAGCTGGGAACTTTATTGACCGTTCATTTGCCCATAGTTTACTGATCTCCATTGTTCCTGTTGATATCTCCTCCCCAATGTATGCATGCTTTAGATAGTCGACCATTAGGGTCGGGGCTGTTTTTTCTCATTATAACGTGCCAACCAAACGGAGATTTATGGATATAATACATTACTTTTTCTAACAAAAGAACCATGGATTGTCTTCGTTGGACACTTGGGAAGCCCTCAGCAGAAGTTCTTCAAAAGGTAATTGATTTGTTTTCGCTGTGAAATGTGTTATGTGTGAACCGTGATAGCTTATGAATTCATGGTAATGGAAAAATATGTTAGGTGCTACCCTCAAACAATCAAATGTGGTGCTTTCGCTAGCGCCCCTAAGAAGTTAAGCTAATCGCGCCGAGCATGTGTCCCTAGGGCGCATGGTGCTTGGTCGACTGTTGGAGCATGACCTGTACGTCAAGGCTGAGAAATGTCAGTTTTTCCAACAGTCTGTCTCCTTCCTAGGGTACCGCATTTCCACGTCAGGGGTGGAGATGGAGAGTGACTGCATTTCAGCTGTGCGTAATTGGCCGACTCCCACCATGGTAAAGGAAGTGCAGCTGTTCTTAGGGTTTGTCAACTACTACCGGAGGTTTATCCGGGGTTTTGGTCAGGTAGCGGCTCCCATTACCTCACTGGTGAAGGGGGGACCGGTGCGACTGCAGTGGTCAGCTGAGGCGGACAGGGCTTTTGGTCACCTGAAGGCTCTGTTTACATCGGCTCCCGTGCTGGCTCATCCGGATACCTCGTTGGCATTTATAGTGGAGGTGGACGCGTCTGAGGCTGGGATAGGAGCTGTGCTTTCTCAGCGTTCGGGTACGCCACCTAAACTCAGCCTCTGTGCCTTCTTTTTCGAAGAAGCTCAGCTCGACAGAGCGTAACTATGATGTGGGGGACCGGGAGCGGTTGGCTGTTGTCAAGGCTCTGAAGGCGTTAAGACATTGGCTTGAGGGGGCTAAACACCCTTTTCTCATCTGGACTGACCACCGCAATCTGGAGTACATCCGGGCGGCGAAGAGACTTAACCCTCGCCAGGCAAGGTGGGCCATGTTTTTGACCCGTTTTGTTTTCACCCCATCCTACCGACCAGGTTCCCAAAACACTAAGGCAGACGCACTGTCCCGGATGTTTGACACAGAGGAGAGGTCCATAGATCACACTCCCATACATCTGGCACCGGTGGTGTGGGAGCTGGACGCGGACATTGAGCGGGCGTTACGTACAAAGCCCACTCCAACTAAGTGTCTAGCTGGGCGTCTGTACGTTCCGTCTGCTGTCCGCGACCGTTTGATCTATTGGGCCCACACGTCACCTTCCTCTGGTCATCCTGGCATTGTCGGACAGTGCGCTGTCTTAGTGGGAAGTACTGGTGGTCCACCTTGGCCAATGACGTGAGGGTTTATGTTTCCTCCTGCTCGGTGTGCGCCCAGTGCAAGGCTCCTAGGCACCTGCCCAGAGGGCTATTACAACCTCTACCCATTCCACAACGGCCATGGTCGCACCTGTCGGTGGACTTCTTGACGGATCTTCCTCTGTCACAGGGAAACACCACGATCCTGTTCGTTTTGGATGGGTTTTCCTGCCGTCTCCTCCCTTTACCCGGTCTCCCTACGGCCCTACAGACTGCGGAGGCTCTGTTCACCCACGTCTTCCGTCACTACGGGGTGCCTGAGGACATAGTCTCTGATCGGGGTCCCCAGTTCACGTCCAGCGTCTGGTAGGCGTTCATGGAACGTATGGGGGTCTCGGTCAGCCTCACCCCGAGAGTAACGGGCAGTTGGAGAGAGTAGGTTTCTGCGGTCATATTGCCAGGACCGGCCGGGGGAGTGGGCAGCTTTCATCCCCTGGGCTGATGGCCCAAAACTCACTCCGCCACTCCTCAACTAGCCTCTCTCCCTTCCAGTGCGTACTAGGGTATCAGGTGGTTCTGGCACCATGGCATCAGAGCCATATCGGTGGATCTGCGGTGGATGAATGGTTTAGGAGCTCGGAGACCTGGGACGCCGCCCATGTGCACCTGCAACGGGTCATGAGGCAGCAGAAGGCGAGCGCTGACCGCCACCGCAGTGAGGCCCCGGTGTTCGCACCGGGGGACCGGGTCTGGCTCTCTACCCGAAACCTTCCCCTCCGCCTGCTCTGCTGGAAGCTGGGTCCGCGGTATGTGGGCCCATTTAAAGTCCTGAGGAGGCTGAACGAGGTTTGTTATAGGTTACAGCTCCCCCCAGATTACCATTTTAACCCCTCGTTCCATGTGTCTCCCCTCAGGCCGGTGGTGGCTGATCCATTCCAGGAGTCTGAGGTGCGGGAGGTTCCTCCGCCCCCTCTGGAAATCGAGAGGGCCCCGGCGTATGCTGTTCCAGCCATCTTGGACTCGAGGCGCCGGGCGAGGGGTACGGTCCGGAGGAGAGATATTTTGTGCGAGTTTGTTTATTGTAAAGTTGGTCCGATTTTGTGAGCGTGTTGTATTACTACTACTTGGATTTTTTTTTTGTAGTTTTTGAGTAAAGATACGTGACTACTCATCTCTGTTGTCCTGCGGCTGACTCCGCTTTTCATGCTACACACAGACGCTTTGACACTACTACTGTATGTAAAGCGCTTTGAGTACCTCGTTTGCTATATAAATTCAATCAATTATTATTAATTATTATTATTTGTATACGATTACATATGTCTCTTATGCGTGGGAATACTTGGGAACAGATTTACAAAATTGAAATCATTTGGAGCTGATTTTGACAGTCTTTTATGTCTCAAAAATATATAATTTTTGGGGGCTCAAACTTTTAATTGGCCTAATTCGGGGGCCAAATCCGCGGGCCAAATTTAGCCACGGGCCGCCATTTGGGGACCCCTGTCCTAAGGGAACAGCTGAAAAAACATTTTGGAACACCTTTTTTTTAAGAGTGTAGTATGACATAACTTTTTTGGTGTATTGAGTAGTATGGGAGTCATGAATATGAAGCATGGTAATGGGCACATCATTTGTTGGCTCGTTGTGGAGTTGGAACTGATCATAGAGATCGTGATCCGTTTTAGCATGGGCAGTGCCATTGAGGACTTTCATCTTTTTTGAAGTAGTCAACTGGGTGGGACTTCCTATGGGTTAAGGAAGGATCGCATAATTCCATCCAGGTAACCAGGGATCAGCCAATTAATTACACTCGTGAGGAAACATTCCATAACTGCAGGTGGTAGTACATCGCCAACCTTGGCTTTAGATCTGTTCAAACAACACAATCTAGGTGGCAGTGTGCACCCTTTCAGTTTGTTTGCCACCTCATGAAAGTAGTACAAGAAGAAAATTGACTAAATTCTAAATGGAGATGGCCTCAATGGAGCTGCCCTCAATGGAGCTGCCCATGCTCTCACATACGCCATAATGGGACAGATGTCTATCTTAAATCTATGGGCCTGATTCATGGAGTCATTGCTAATATTTATGCTGTGTTATCAGTCCATATAGTGGAACTCCCCTTCTGCTCCGTCATCATCACTTGCTCCTGCTTACACGTGTTCTCACTGACTTTTACCCTATTACGCAATGGCTGTCCTTCGTTACGGAGGCTCTGTTTGTGTATCACCACTTGTTTGCATAGCCGGCTGTTTGATCCAATACACGTGTGACACATGGGAAGATTTTATTGTTTTTTTCTAAAGGTGAGCGAGAGAGAGAGACAAAGCCATACTCTCATCCTGTGAGTATGCGCCAGGCCAGACATGCCTACAAGAATACCATGAGTCAGGAGACTAGTCCAATGTGTCAATGTTTTGACTTTTATATGACTTGTGTGGCGATTTGCAATGCTAGATGTAAAACCTAATTTTGCTGAGTGAGTTTGATGGAGTCCACACAATTACAGTAACCACCCTAGACATTCCAGAGATAACACAGAGCGCAAAAGACAGGTCACCATGGACACATTATGGAATGGTAATCCATAGAGAAGTAAGCAAGTAGCCTTCTTCTGTTTCTGTAGCATGACAGCTTTATGTACAAGCATATTTGGTATGCCTCGACCTGGGATCGAACCCCTAACCTTCCGATTTCAGGATAGACAGTCTAACCACAAGATCGCTGAGTGTTTTCTGCAAAAAAATAATACTACATAATTTAAAATGTATCCGAAAGAGGGAGGATAGAGGAATGCCTAGCTGACGATGGAGTTCAGTATATCTGTGTAAAGAGAACAGTATGATATCTTCAGAGAAAAGCAACCAGAAACCGAGAACAGATAACGCCTGTCTGTGACTCTGGGATTATAACTACCTAATTACTCATACTATTTAATTGGTTGGTAATTAAAAATGACAAACCTATCTTATTGGACCTGCATGATACTGTAGTATCACTTAACCTTCTGAAATTACAGGGCAGAAGATGTATATCTTCTCAAGGATCACTGGGGCGCTAGCGGGCTGCTCCCGACACTACCAGGTAAAATGTAAAGCGCCAAATTCAAAATCCAAAAGTTGAATTATTAGACATCCACCAATATACAAGTGTTCCATACTCATCAAAAGCTCTGTTTCTTGGCAATATCACAGCATTGTCAGATTTCAAAAAGGCTTTACGGCGAAAGCAGCACATTTGATTGTTTGAGGGTAGCACCTCACATATTTTTCCAATAGCCATGTATCGATTAGCCATCATGGCACACACATAACACATTTCACAGCGAAAACAAATCAATTACCTGTTGAAGAACTTCTGCTGAGGTCATCCTACGTGTCCAACAAAGACAATCCATGGTTCTTTTGTTAGAAAAAGTAATGTATTTTATCCATAAATCCTCCATTTGGTTTGCGTTATAATCAGAAACGACAGCTTCCACTACTCCATTAAAACGTGACGCGAACTCGTTCATCTTATACCTATAAACTTGTCCAAGAACAATCAAACATAGTTTTAAATGTATCCTTAGGAACACTTTTATGCATATTTACTATTATAAATCAACCGGAATATAAACTGATCAATAACGACGGTAAAAAAGACACTGCGTGCCTTCGCGGGAGCGCGTGTTCCATTCTGTTTACATGACAGAGTGACTTCCTTGTTTGCTCTTCTTCTCTGGTCTAATTCATCCAAAATGAAAAAAATACACTGTCTCGAGACTGTTGACATCTAAAGGAAGCGATGGGTACTGCATTCATATGCCCTTATATGGTCATTTTCATGAGGGAGGGGTGCCCAAATGAGCAATGTGTCAAAATCACTTTTTCCACGGCAGAAATTCCTCGGGGTTTCGCCTGCTATATGCGTTCTGTTTTACTCACAGACAAATGGTTAACAGTTTTGGAAAATTCAGAGTTTCCTATCCAATGGTACCAAATATATGCATATCCTATTTTCTGGGCCTGAATGGGAGGCATTTTACTTTGGGCACGCCAGGCTCTCCAAAACCGACCCCTCAGCTGCCACTCCCTAACAAGATATAGTATATAACCTGGAATAGCTTGCAAATGATTAACTATAAACCCATGCAGTGAAAGAGTTCAGGTGCTTGCTATAAGCAATATGGTGTAACTGCAGACTGCAGTTAGGGGCGTTTCTTGAGGGTTATGGTGTTTCCAGTAAGCGTTGGTGTGTGGTGTGACACCTTGAATGGGTTGATCATTGAGGTCATTGACATGGGTTTGATTCCAGAGTCATAACTGTAAACTGGGTTACATTTCAAAGTTGTTATCGGTTGTGTGATCATCATGACATCATCTACAGAGATGACGAAGCGTGGCTCTAGAGTTGCTGTCATTATTATGGACTGATTATTTACATTTTAGATGCTGGATTTAACTGTTGTAGGTTAGTTGGTAGTGGCATGACAGGGAGATAGACACACAGAGGTGAGAATCCGTCACATTTCAGGCAGAGGATGTTGGAGAGTCATGCATTCTTACTTTCTATTTCTAAACATCCATGCCTGCATGCATGTGATTCTGTCTGTTTGTCTGTCTCTGTCTGTCTGTCCGTTCATCTTTCTATGTGGATAGGTGTGTTTAGGCAAGCCTAGAAGTAGATTATTGCTATACTAGGGCTGGATTCAATCTGTATCGCGGATGTATCGCAGAAGATCTATGTTACAACAGAATTTAAATTTAAAGGCAATGTTCCCGCATTCGCAGAGACTGCATTCACAGTAAACGCTGCATATCTTCCACGATATCTGCGTGATACAGATTGAATCCAGCACTAAACGTGACTAAAATGGGAAGCGGTAAATAAATGAATGACTAACTTACTGGCAAAACTAGTCATCATTAAGATTCACATTTACGCAAACATTTACTTTTATTACAGTGCTATTATGCCCATTGTTAGCTTCTTAGTGTTTTTGTGTGTAAATGCATGAGTAGTTCATCAAAACGAGTTTAGCTTCCTTTGGCTTTTATAAACCAGCAGTCTAGCTTGTTAGAATTCCTTAAGGCTAGGCGTCCCGCTAGCGGGACACCTGTCAACAACATCTGGAGGGCACGCAATTCAAATAAATAATCATAAAAATGATGGATATTAAACATTTATGAATATACAAGTATCTTATATCGGTTAAAAGCTTAAATTCTTGATCATCTAACTGCATTGCCGATTTTACAATAGGCTTTACAGCGAACGCATACCATGCGATTGTTTGAGGACGGCGCCCCACATCAACATATTTTTCAACCAGCACAGGCTTCATAAAATCACAGATAGCGATTAAATAATCACTTACCTTTTGAAAATCTTCCTCTGATTTGCAATCCAAAGGGTCCCAGCTACAATATGCAAGGTCGTTTTGTTAGATAAAATCCTTCTTTTATATCCCAGAAAGTCAGTTTAGTTGGCACCATCAATTTGAAAAATCCCCTCGTTCAACATGCAGACAAAGGAATCCAAAAAGCTACCGCTAAACTTTGTTAAAACAAGTCAAACTACATTTATATTCAATCCTCAGGTACCCTAAAATGTAATTAAACTACAATATTTCATACGGGAAGAAGTATGTTCAATAGAAAAGTAAAATTAGCAAGTGCGTGTCCTCTTCGTCGCACGCCCACAGACTGATCTTCAACTGTGACTCCCAGTGCCAAAACTCAAAATGTATCCTCGTTTTGGAAGAAACAAGCCTGAAACCTTGATCAAAGACTGTTGACATCTAGTGGAAGGAATTGCAATCTGGGAGCTGTAATTGCATAGGACCCATAGCTTTCCATTGTAAGAGTATGGGATCTCAAAAACAGGAAATTCCCGGTTGGTTTTTCTTTGGATTTTCTCATACATTATTTTAACATTTCTACAAACGTCAAAGTGTTTTCTATACAATGCTACCAATTATATGCATATCCTGGCTTCTGGGCCAGAGTAACAGGCAGTTTACTCTGGGCACGTCAGTCAGGCGGAAATTGAGAAAAATAGACCCTAACTTTCCTTGGGCTTAGCCAAATGAGAATGTCCTAAGTCTTAGGGTCTGTTTCGGAGGTCCAGTGCAAAGGGTCTTTGTGAGGAAACTTTGTGCTAATGGATATTTTCTCCCGTGTGTGTATTTGTAGTACAGTCACTACAGCCAGGCATTCCCAATAACAACAGTGAGCAAACCAGTGTGTCAATACTGTATGTGAACAGCCCACATGAACAAATACTACAGCTTACTATAGAATACTATAGTTCTTACTATAGAATTCTGTAGCAAACTGTAGTATACTGAAGAATACTATAGTATACGCTATAGTATACCTTAATCATGTGAACAGTAGTACTTATTATATAGAATGTTGTAGTATACTTTATAAAACTATAATAAATACTAGAAGTATACTACATAGCATAAAAACACAACAGTAAATACTATACTAATGTTCACAAAAACACTACAGTCCGCAAACACCCTACAGTAATTACTATAGTACATACTACAGTATTTAATTTGCATATACACTACCGTTCAAAAGTTTGGGGTCACTTAGAAATGTCATTGTTTTTTAAAGAAGAGCACATTTGTTTGTCCATTACAATAACATCAAATTGATCAGAAATACAGTGTAGACATTGTTAATGTTATCAATGACTATTGTTCTGATTAAAGAAGCAATAAAACTGACCTTCTTTAGACTAGTTGAGTATCTGGAGCATCAGCATTTATGGGTTCAATTACAGGCTCAAAATGGCCAGAAACAAGGAACTTTCTTCTGAAACTCGTCACTCTATTCTTGTTCTGAGAAATGAAGGCTGTTCCATGTGAGAAATTGCCAAGAAACTGAAGATCTCATACAACGCTGTGTACTACTCCCTTCACAGAACAGCGCAAACAGGCTCTAACCAGAATAGAAAGAGGAGTGGGAGGCCCCGGTGCACAACTGAGCAAGAGGACAAGTACATTAGAGTGTCTAGTTTGAGAAACAGACTCCTCACAAGTCCTCAAATGGTAGCTTCATTAAATAGTACCCGCAAAACACCAATTTCAATGTCAACAGCGAAGAGGCGACTCCGGGATGCTGGCCTTCTAGGCAGAGTTCCTCTGTCCAGTGTCTGTGTTCTTCTGCCCATTTTAATATTTTATTTTTATTGGCCAGTCTGAGACATGGCTTTTTCTTTGCAACTCTGTAGTGTACCCTGCCCATTCCCCTCTCTATATCCCAATTTGTGTCACCCATAAGTGAGAAACCTACATGCCAAGTATAGACCAAGTATTGTGCTCCCTACAGGATATGAAAAAAAGAGCAGAAGCTCTGACGTGTACATTCAGACTGCAGTCCTACCTACCCAAATGCTCTTTGAATATTTTGCTCAAGGTCTCAGTGTAGCAGGAAAAGCGGAGTCAGGCGCAGGACAACAGAGATGAGTAGTCATGAATCTTTACTCAAATCAACTACAAATTCCATGTAGTACAAAAATAATCATGCTCACAAAATGCAGACCAAATTTACAATAACAAACACGCACAAAATATGGGGGGAAACAGAGAGTTTAAATAAGGAACATGTAATTATGGGAATAGAAACCAGGTGTGTATAATGAGAAAAAAACTAACAGAAAATGAAAGTGGATCGAAGGCGGCTAGAAGACCGGTGACGTTGACCGCCGAACGAACAAGGAGAGGGACCGACTTAGGCGGAAGTTGTGACAGCTCAGTAGGTTTCCTCAAGGACAAAGTCCTCACTGCTATGTCAAAGATAATAAAGCATAAACATTTGCACACACTGTACATAGATTTTCTATTTTTCTTTTGTTTTGTGTTATTGACTGTACGTTTGTTTATGTGTAACTCTGTGTTGTTGTTTTTGTCGCACTGCTTTGCTTTATGTTGGCCAGGTCGCAGTTGTAAATTATAACTTGTTTTTAACTGGCCTACCTGGTTAAATAAAGGTGAAATAAAACATTTAAATGAATCAAATAAACACTACAGTAAATACTACAGTATACTACAGTCCTCAAAAACACTACAGTAATTACTATAGTATATACTACAGTTTTTTTCAAAATACTATTGTATTTATACTACACTTTTTCCATTCACTCAACGTTGCACCCTGTCCCAACACATTATTTATTTTTGTATTACTCTTTTCGGTGGAAATCCCCACAGGATTCTCAGAGGAGATTGTTTCCTGAAGCAGGAGTCTGGAATGCAGCAACAAGTCTGGGCTTGCTGCCTGTCACCTGAGTCTCCCAATGGAATGTACACCTACACCTACCCTGCAGACACAATCGTGCATGTACACGCACACACACACATACACATGAAAGCAGGTGGACACAAATGTATGTGTGCGCACACACACACACAAGAGTGTGCGTGCACGCAGACACGCATCCATGCAAAGCACGCACACACACACACACACACAGACGATCTACATACATCCATGTAATGTGTTTACTTTCATATTTCTATGTGGTGAATTTAACATTTACATATTCCTCTTTATCTGCGACTTTATCTGCATGTGAGTGTGAAATCGCAAAGGCATTGTGTAAAATTGCTCACACAAAAAACAGAACTGGGTCAAATGTAAGAAGAACTCCAGCAGAAAGCTTGACATAAGATGAGTGTGTTCACGTGAGCGGATAGAAGACACCCACCTCCCTGCCACGCTAACCCCCTAAACACTTCTCCTCTCACATGTGTTCACACAACAGTTCCAGTGGGAATACACAGGTAGCCATCATGCTCAAAATGTCTTACAGAAACACTGTTCAGGGCCCAGCCTCATACTTCTCATGGTCATAAATACATCAGAGGTGTTGATGCTCTAGGGGAACTAAGCCACAGATAGCCAGACAGCAGCAAAGGGACACCAGTCAAGAAAGAAACCGGTCACGTCAGCCTAACCCCCACAGTGGCCTCCCCTAATCTTACCATGCGCCAAATATCACAGTATGCTTTCCTGTGGGATGAGGTCACTTTGTCGTAGTGCACCCTGCTTTTTGTTGGCCTTCCCACTGGATGTTTCCCTCAGAGCCCCTGGGGCATGCTGGGAATAGAAATTAAGTAGCTGAGCGGCCTATAATTCTCAGGCATCCTGACTCAGTAAGGGTCCACTGCACTTCAGCCATTCCAGAAAGAGATTCGCGAGAGTGGAGACTGAGAAAGTGGAAGACAGCGAAGCAGAGAGAGAGAGAGAGCCAAAGGACTAATTTGGGTGAAACAGGGCAAGGAAGGTAAATTAGTATAAGAAAGATAAAAAAGATAGACTACTAGGTTGTACTCTTTAACTCTCTTATATTATACAGATGTAACATTTGTAAAACTTTTGAGCCATCTTTTTTGGAGAGGGCAAATTGAAAAGGACGGACAATGCTTGCGACTGTGTGTGTGCACCCTGGACCTATAGCACCTTGTCTGGCTTTCTGGCTGCCTCCTCATCTGTCACATTTATTCTTTCTATTCTATTATTTTATTCTTCACAACCAATATGCATCACTTTATCTTTTTAATCAATGGCACAAACACATATACAGATACTCAGACACAAAGGGCAAAGTTTTTAAAGATAAACTGTTAAGAGCGTTTCATTAGTGCTCTTGGATACTAGAACTGTAATCTAAATTTGTTTGGCTAATTATGGTCCGTAAGGGCACAACTGATCAGTGGTCAACAGAGGTGCTTTACTGTCCAGACACAGAGGGTGGTTGACAGCTTGGGAGTAGTTAACAAGATACAGTATACTGTCTGGTCTGGGTGACACTTGAAAACCATTGCCACATTGGCCCTTGTACAATCATCATGTGAGATAGAATTAGGCTATTATAAGCTATTTGGGAGATGTCATTTGACATTTGAAAGAGGGCAGACATCTGCATCCAGACTGAAAGAAGCAACACTGCAATACCAAACCTCAGAAATTTCCCAACCAGTGACTTTCCACTTAAATAATTACTCAGGCAAATCAGGGGCAGAGTTACACCACACAGACGGGACGGAATGGAAAATGCCGTCTGTAATCTCTTTCACACTCTTGCTCTCTCACTGGGATGTGTGTGTGAGGGTGTGTGCGTCCTTGAAGCTGGTCGACATTAACCTCATAGCGAGACAGCGCCAGCCTGACATATGAAGGGTAAAAGTTGAACATGTGTGACCGTCCTCCCAGACATGTTTACAAGGACAGCCTCAAAATATGGTATTGGAACTGGCCCTGTATATACAGTACCTTCAGAAAGTATTCATAACCCTTGACTCATTCCACATTTTGTTGTGTTACAACCTGTATTCAAATGTATGAAATTAAGATTTAAGATACACAAAATACCCCATAACGACGAAGTGAAAACGTGTTTTTTGTTATTTTAGCAAATGTATTGAAATTGAAACACATAAATATTTAATTTACAAAATTATTCATACCGCTGAGTCAATACATGCTAGAATCAATGTTGGTAGCGATTACAGCTGTGAGTCTTTCTGGGTAAGTCTCAATAGTTTTTTTAAACGTTTTTTTTTAAACATTTTTATTTAACCTTTATTTAACTAGGCAAGTCAGTTTCTCCAGGTTTTTGTCTAGGATTTTGCTTGATAAGATGGAGAGTGGTACTTAGTAATGTGTTGTATTGGATTTGCCCCAAACATAACACCTTGCATTCAGGACAAAATGTTAATTGCTTTCCCACATTTTTTGCAGTATTACGCACTGAAGCATGCATGAGAGCACCAGCTGTTCCAGATGACTGTGTGTTAACGCTCTCCATAGCCGATGTGATCAAAATCTTTAACTTCTTTGGGAGCAGCGCACGAGGTGACCGTTTTGAAAACCCTGGCGTGCCCAAAGTAAAATGCCTCTAATTCAGGCCCAGAAAATAGGATATGCACATATGTAGTACCATTGGATAGGAAACACTCTGAATGTTCTAAAAGTGTTAACATTTTGTCTGTGAGTAAAACAGAACGGATATGGCAGGCGAAACCCCGAGGAATTTCTGTCCTGGAAAAAGTGGTTTTGACACATTACCTCATTTAGAGCCCCTCCCTTATGAAAATACCCATATAAGGGCATATGAATGCAGTACCTATCGCTTCCTCTGGATGTCAACAGTCTCGAGAAAGTGTTCTGAATCTTCTTAGCTGCTTTTAGAGCAGAGAAGAAGAGGAATAAGGAAGTGTCCACATAGATGTCTATACAAGTAAATGCGCGCTCACGGCTTGCGCGTTCTTTGTTTTTTTCCTTTCTTATCGCCCAGTTTATATTCCGGTTGAAATATTATACAACATATACATTAAAGTGTTCCTAAGGATACATTATCAATTATGTTTGATTGTTCTTGGACAAGTTGGTGTTCATATCACCAACAAACTATCATGGTCCAAACACAACAAGACAGTCATGAAGAGGGCACGATGCCGAGCAGTTTCCCTCTCAGGAGACTGAAAAGATTTGGCATGGATCCCCAGATCCTCAAAAAGTTCTACAGCTGCACCATCGAGAGCATCCTGACCGGTTGCATCACCGCCTGGTATGGCAACTGCTCGGCATCTGACCGTAAGGCGCTACAGAGGGTAATGCGTATGGGGTGCTCTCGAGTGGGTAGATGTTCTTTACCATTCGGCCATCAGATTTGCCACCAATGCTCCTTATAGGACACATCACTCACTCTATACTCTATACTGCACTCTGTATACCCGTCGTAAGACCCACTGGTTGATGCTTATTTATAAAACCCTCTTAGGCCTCACTCCCTCCTATCTGAGATACCTACTGCAGCCCTCATCCTCCACATACAACACCCGTTCTGCCAGTCACATTCTGTTAAAGGTCCCCAAACCACACACATCCCTGGGTCGCTCTTCTTTTCAGTTCGCTGCAGCTAGCGACTGGAATGAGCTGCAACAAACACTCAAACTGGACAGTTTTATCTCCATCTCTTCATTCAAAGATTCAATCATGGACACTCTTACTGACAGTTGTGGCTGCTTTGAGTGATTTATTATTGTCTCTACCTTCATGCCCTTTGTGCTGTTGTCAGTGCCCAATAATGTGTGTACAATGTTTTGTGCTACTACCATGTTGTGTTGCTACCATGTTGTTGTTATGTTGTGTTGCTACCATGCTGTGTTGTCATGTGTTTCTGCCTTGCTATGTTGTCATAGGTCTCTCTTTATGTAGTGTTGTGTTTCTCATGTCATGATGTGTGTTTTGTCCAGTATTTCTATTTGATTTATTTTAAATTTTTTATCCCAGCCCCTGTACCCACAAGAGGCCTTTTGCCTTTTCGTAGGCCGTCATTGTAAATAAGAATTTGTTCTTAACTGACTTGCCTAGTTAAATAAAGGTTAAATAAAAAATAAAAATATACTAGGCTGTGTTTGAGGAAGGCCCACATTTTTTTACTGTTCTCTCTGCTACCGCACGGTCCAAAAGGCTCCTTAACAGCTTCTACCCCCAACCTATAAGACTGCTGAACAATTAATAAAATGGCCATGCAGACTTTATTATCTATGCAAAGTCACTTTACCCCTACCTACATGTACAAATGACCTTGATTAACCTGTACCACCGCACATCGACTCGGTACCAGTACCCCCTGTATACAGCCACGTTATTGTTCTTTTATTGTGCTGCTTCTTCACCAAATTAGATCTCAGGAGGGCTTACAACCTGGTGCGTATCCGGGAGGGAGACGAGTGGAAGGCGGCTTTCAGTACCACCTCAGGGCATTATGAGTACCTCGTCATGCCGTACTGGTTGATGAATGCTCCATCAGTCTTCCAGGCCTTTGTAGACAAGATTTTCAGGGATATGCATTACCTCACTGCTGAAGGGGGGACCGGTGCGCTTGCAGTGGTTGGCAGAGGCGGACAGGGCTTTTGGTCACCTGAGGGCTCTGTTTACCTTGGCTCCCGTGCTGGCTCATCCGGATCCCTCTTTGGCGTTCATAGTGGAGGTGGACGCGTCCGAGGCTGGGATAGGAGCCGTGCTCTCTCAGCGCTCGGGTACTATGACATGGGGGACCGGGAGCGGTTGGCTGTCGTCAAGGCTTTGAAGGCGTGGAGACATTGGCTTGAGGGGGCTAAACACCCTTTTCTCATCTGGAGTGACCTCCACAATCTGGAGTACATCCTAGCCGCAAGGAGACTGAACCTTCGCCAGGCAAGGTGGGCCATACTTTTCACCCGTTTTGTTTTCCCCCTGTCTTACAGACCAGGTTCCCAGAACGCTAAGGCAGATGCACTGTCCCGGATGTATGACACAGAGGAGCGGTCCATGGTCCATTCGCCACTCCTCCACGAATCTCTCCCCCTTCCAGTGTCTATTGGGGTGCCAGCCGGTTCTGGCGCCTTGGCATCAGAGTCAGACTGAGGCTCTTGCGGTGGATGAATGGTTTTAGGCGCGCGGAGGAGACATAGGACGCCGTGCTGCACCAGGAAATCAGTGCAGACCGTCACCGCAGTGAGGACCCAGAGTTCGCACCGAGGGACCGGGTCTGGATCTCGACCCGAAACCTGCCCCTCCACCTGCCCTGCCAGATACTGGGCCCGCGGGTTTGTGGGGCCATTTAAGGTCCTGAGGAGACTGAACGAGGTCAGTTACCGGTTACAGCTTCCCCCCGATTACCGTATTAACCCCTCATTCCATGTGTCTCTCCAGGAGTCTGAGGTGCGGGAGGTCCCTCCGCCCCCTCTGGACATCGAGGGGGCCCTGGCGTATTCAGTCTGCTCCATACTGGATTCGAGGCGTCAGAAGAGGGGCCTTCAGTACCTCGTGGAGTGGGAGGAGTACGGTCCGGAGGAGAGATGCTGGGTTCCGGTGGAGGATGTTTTGGACCCATCTATGCTGTGGGAGTTCCACCGTCTCCGTCCGGATCGCCCTGCGCCTCGCCCTCCGGGTCGGCCCCGAGGCCGGTGTCGGCGCCCTGCTGGAGCCGCGCGTCAAGGGGGGGGGTACTGTCACGAGTTTCGCCAAAGTCGGTGCCTCTCCTTGTTCGGGTGGTGATCGGCGGTCGACGTCACCGGTCTTCTAGCCATCACCAATCCACTTTTCATTTTCCATTTGTTTAGTCTTGTTTCCCCACACACCTGGTTGTCATTCCCTCATTACTTCATGTATTTAACCCTCTGGATTCCCCCATGTCTGTGTGTGTCAGTGGCACGTTTCCGGCTGGTTTGCACCGGACGTGGTATTTGTACTTTGTGCTGCCGCACTTTATTCTGTAGGCATTTGTTTTTGTGACGCATTGCGTTCTATGTTGTTACTATGCCACAGTAAAGTGTTTTCGTCCACTCATCTCTGCTCTCCTGCGCCTGACTCTCACGCACCAGCTATACACACGGATCCTGACAGGTATGAATACTTTCTAAAGGCACTGTAGCTTTCTTCTCGTGTTCTTCTTATTTCTTATTTTTTATTTCTTGTGTATTTTTGTTGTACCTTATGTTACATTTAGTAAGACATTGTTATTGATTACTGAATTGTTGGGTTTTGAGGTAGCAAGAAAAGGATTTGACTGTACTTGTGCACAGTATAACTTGAAACTTGAACTACCCTATGCTTTAGCTAACCGACCTCAGCAATCAGCTGATGGTTGCATCATCTCTCACTCTCCATTCCTCAAAGTCACTCTCACCTATAGCTATACGGCTCTCATTAACACACAATAACCTCTCTCTTTCATTAAAAAAAGTAAGTCAGAGGTAGAGGTTTAATGTTAGCAACAGCAGCTTATAGCTGCTAAAGCATCACTTTAAAGTCCAGCGCAACACTAGCCCTTAAAGTTAACACAGGGTCAAAGTTGGCCCGATTTTTTTCCTTCCTCTCTAATCACAAATATCATAATTTACAGCATTCTTCGGAGCATTTAGCCCAACAACGTCCCTGGTTTTGGGGGAAGATTATGTGTTCTGTCTCCAAATCTGACATTTAGAAGTGTTTCAGCCTTGTTTTATGGCATTAATCTCGGTTATTCTGTGTTAGGCGTTACTATAATTTGTAACTGTGATCTGGATGTCAGTCAAACAGCTGGATAGGCACTGCATTGTGTTTATGATCAAGCAATTCAAGTCAATGTTACTGGGACTCTATAACGCGATAACACGCTCCCGTAATCACCTGTCCATTCAACAACCGGAGCAAGGTTCACTAGACCCTAAATCATTTGAGCTACGTCAAGTGAACCTGAATAACTTTTGTGAAAAGACTACAAACCGATCCAGAGTGTTGTGTTTAAAATAATGAAACACATCATATAATAATAAAACACATCATATAAAATGATTGCGTATCAGTGGTAAACAGCTAGCTATGAAAACCAACCTTGTGTATGTGGCAACCTTGTGTATGTGGATGAATCCATATAAAAAGACCCAACACATTACATTCAAACCTTGGGACAGAGAGATTGAAAAACAGCTTCTATCTCAAGGCCATCAGATTGTTAAACAGCCATCACTAGCACAGAGAGGCGGCTGCTTACCTAAAGACTTGATATCCTTGGCCACTAAATGGAACACTAGTCACCTTAATAATGCCACTTTTAGAATGTTTACATATCTCACATGACTTATCTCATATGTATATACTGTATACTGTGTCCCTATTCTTTACTATCTAGCTTCTAGATTGAGAGGCATTTTAGCTGCTCTGTCACTTCTCATCCATATATTTTTTACTTATATATTCTCATCCCATTCCTTTACTGGATTGTGTGTATTAGGTGTTGTTGTGGAATTTGTTAAATATTAGATTTTGTTGTGGAATTGTTTGACATTACTTGTTAGATACTGCTGCACAGTCGGATCTAGTAGAAGCATAAGCATTTCGCCAACACTCGCAATAACATCTGCTAACCATGTGTATGTGACCAATAACATTTGATTTCCTTTGATTTGAAACCTGTATCGATTGATAACACTGCTGCTAATCAGTCAAGTGGAGCTGAACAGTCACAGAAATGTGATCAGATAATCAGTCATGACCTTATCGACAATCTGCATAGATGACTGGACAGGAGCTTTATTTCTCAATGCTCCTACAATGTATAATGTAATTCCTCCACATTCTTTTCAGTTAAGTCAATATCACTGGAAATGAAACTTCCTTCATGTAGGCCTCATGATGCAATACTAGTGTGAGGGAGGCACTTGTAAAATAGATGAAATCCCACTTTCTATGGAATCATGTTGAAACTTTTAACCATACACAGTGAAAATGGGCCAGAACCTGGTGGTTAGTCATTACCTGAACGTAATTCGAACGTTATTCAAATACAGGCCTCATTAGGCATTTCCTGGAGTGGTTGGTTCAGCATTTCCATGTTGTTCCGTGACTAAGCAATTTCTTAGTGCCAGGGTGCAGTTTACCTTAAACGTGATTAATGACCTAAAGTACACAGGCATGCTGACGCTGACCAACACAAGAGGAAGAAGGAAGAGATGGAGGGAGGAGGATGAAGAGAATGATATCAAATAAAATCCAAAACAATAGGCTCCCTCCTTCCTCCTTCCTCCCTCTCTCTCTGGGGTTTATTTTAAGAGAGAGACACTGCTAATCTTTTCTTAGTGGAGGTAGAATGCATGAAATGACATAACCACATAGTCATTGGGTAATTTTGGATTCTAATTAGAGAGGTTCGGTATAAAAATCACAAACCACTGCTGACCAAAAAAACTCCACTGTTTCAGAGATTGGGTAAATGATTTGAAATATGGCACAAGTCAATGCTTGGTTCTGACATTGTAAATTATTGTGTTGAGGTGTTGACCACTTAGCCAAGGGCTAAAGTGTGATTGTAATGTAAAGGCAATGTTTGCAAAAACATTCATGGTAAACGCTGCATATGTCTGCTCAATCGGAAATTACCTTTCCCTTCAATCACGCTATAGCACGGAACTTCTGTGATACGGATTGAATCAAATTTAAAGTGAATCTATCATTTTGTTTATGTACATCTGCCATTCATGTACTGTTAAGTATGAATAGATCAAAACCTTTTGTGGCTTCTTTTGTTTCAATGTTTATTTTTTGGTTTAGGCACCAGTTGGACCTACTTTTGATCTTGCAAATGACCATGATACCTATGGTTCCATTGGGGGCACTCTAGGAAAAATGTCAACTTCCTGCAACTGTATTGCACTTTGTACTGCACTTTGTATTGCATCAGTGCTTAATGTAATGTAATTTCTGAATCCAAATGAATGTAGGCCTACATACAGGTAACTGCCAAAATAATGGAAACACTTGAGTACAGTAAATGAGGGATACAAAATATATTGAAAGCAGGTGCTTTCACCCTGGTGTGGTTTCTGAGTTAATTAAGCAATTAGCATCCCATTATTTTGGATACCATGGCTATGCCCCCATAGGATGACAATGCCCCCATCCACAGGTCACTGAAGGGTTTGATGAGCATGAAAACAATGTAAACCATATGCCATGGTCGTCTCAGTCACCAGGTCTCAAATGAATTGAATACTTATGGGAGATTCTGGAGCGGCGTCTAAGACAGCATTTTCCACCACCATCAACAAAACACCAAATTATGAAATTCTGCGTGGAAGAATGGTGTTGCATCCCTCCAATAGTTTCAGACAATTGTAGCATCTATGCCAGGGTGCATTAAAGCTGTTCTGGCGGCTAGTGGTGGCCCAATGCCCTATTGAGACACTTTATGTAGGTGTTTCCTTTATTTTGGCAGATACCTGTATGTTGTACTGCATGTATTTTATTGTAGTCTTGTACCCTTATGATGCCTTATCAATTGGCTTAGGAATGATTAATAAAGTAGGATTATGTTGTTGTATTGTTGTATTGTTTTTAACAGAGTTAAAAAGATAGGCTTCCAAAGAGAACTGCATTTTCTGTTTAATAAAAAACAATATATTTTCTAAATAAATATAGTTAATAGTTACACTAAAAACAAAAAAATATGTTACTATTGTAAAACTGATAATTTTACAGCACCAATAAATATATTAATGTGAAAATATACTAAAAATGTGTCTGTACATGATAACAAACAAAAAAGCATTTCTGACACGGGAATACAAATAGAATGTTTCTTTTTTCATCAAAGGGCAGAGAGCATCGTCTCCTTCTAATGCTCCTGGTTCCCCACTAGGCCAAGTCCTGTTCTGGCTAAAGTGGGCTGGCCAGAGTCTCAGTCTCTAAGTATGGAGTTTGCCCAAGCTGACCAAGGTCAGTGAGACGCCCTCAGTCCTCCTCATGACGTGTCTTCGGGCACTCAAGTGCAAAAACACATGTCTCGACTCCAGCCTAAAACTGCAACGTTGGCTGTGCGTCTTTTCACAAACATGTTTGTGGCAGGGTTTTTGTAACAAAGTCAAGACACATGCTTACCAGCCTCTCTAGCCCAACAAAACATACAGTATCTCATTTTCAGGAATGTTGAAGTCTATCTTTCTGTTCTTTTTCAAAGAAATACATCTACAGTTTTCCATGTTTTTCCATGGCCAAACAGATAACATTGCCAGGTCAAGAAGTAAAATCAATATCAACCATAACACTGCATATAAATATATAAATTAAATGCACAGAATACAGAAAATATTCTAGCATCATAAATTAGATGTACTGTACTAGACAAAGGGATATTAGGTAAGTATATACAGATCGTTATTTTTTCTATAATGGACTATTCTTTAATATGTGTGTGCAATTATATCTTCGGAAAACAAATGAAGACAAAGCAAATAGAGATTATTGATTTTGACAGTGGTGAGTTGAACGCCACTGTTCCTAAGCGGAAGATGGAATCAAGTTCAGTATTCTCTCATCTCCATACATGCCTACGTTTAATATCCCTTTAGAGTCCTATCTGGTGTTAGTAGATACAGCGGTGACAAAAACTTAACTCCATAGAGGAAGTAGTTCTGCTTTCTGACAGTTCTCTAGAACCTAGGTCTGAGGAGAAACATGTTCCCGTTTGACCTCTCAGTGAAGAAGTTATGGTCACAATTTCTCTTCGTTTTTATATAGATATATTTAAGATACTCATATCCACAGCAGACCAATATCCAGTGAAGTGTTACATAAAATAAAATGTATTCTGACAAAAACTCTCAGTCCTATCCACGTGCAGGCCCAAACACCCTGGCAACTAAACATTTGTCCAATTCACACGCCAGACAGTGGCGCATTCGTTCACTTTATAATGTCTCATTTTTATAGCAGCAATACACATTGTCATTGTCCTTTTAGAATATATATATCTTAGAAATATACAACAGCATGTTGTTATCTCAGTCTCTCTCCATCGTTCGCTCTTGCTTGTTATTTCGTTGTAATTTTAAGTCCATCCAGGGAATGCGTCCTCAGGTTTCAAAGTGCTGTGCCAAGAAAATATTCCTTCATTTCATTGTCCCCCTCTCCTCATCTCATCTCCTTGGTTTATCACATCTGTGGATGACAAGACATGACAGACAGTAGGTTAGAAGATGGGCAACAAATCATCCTCCAGCAGGTGTGTAGCCTGGAGCCAATCACATCACCCCAAATGTGGAAAACTCCTGCAGCCCCTCCCTCTTCCTCCCCTGACCAATTGGAATCATGTCGCTGGTCACCCCACTCATGTGTGGCTCTCTAAATCCAGCAAACCGCGTGGGGGGGCCCCTGAAGTTCAAAGGTCAGGGATGTATCTAGTAGTATCAAGGGAGGTCACCAACACAAGGCCTTGTGGGAGTTTCCCGAAGCAGTCAGCTCTCCATTGGGCCACTGACTGAATACAGCCGTTATTTGCAACCAATGGAGATTGAGTTTTAATCACCGATTAGTAATTGAGTTTAAGGCTACGCCTCATAGGAGTTATGAGTAGAACCATTAGAAACGAGCAGCATGGACACCAGCTCTACATTCACTCAATTAAGAACCTGTTCGGTCACAGTTACGAACCAAGAGAAACACTTTCCCTTTGAGTGTTAGTGTCATGCATGAGTTAGTTCTGTCTTGAGTCCTGTAGTGTGCTGACTTATAAAACATGTCTGCCTATTTGTGTGATCAAGACTGGTAGAAGTTTAAAAACAACAATGGATGCTAAAATTCCCCTCCTACGCAGGTGGTTATATATATCTCCATGTAGCGATGGGAAAGAGATAAGGAGACTATGTTGGGAGATAAGTAGGATGATAAGTGTGGGTCTGAATAAATGGGCATTACTACAGACTGACCCAATATGGTGCGGACTGTCTCACACACATAAAACCCAACCCCCTACACACATCTTGCTTGGTGCTAGAATTGAGTATATATAATGTCGATACTGCATTAATTTAAAGGGAATCTAAAGCGAGAAAGGGGCTGTTTTTTGCGTATTGTCTAGTTTAAGTGTCTACCATGCAAAGGGAATACACAATACTAGCTAACTATAATATACTACCTTTACAGAACACATAATAATAGAGTCACAATTCTAACATCAAGGATGATGTTAAGAAGAGTATCAGAATATTACGCATGACAGACAATACAAACACATTTACAAGCAAACAGTCCCACACAATTTTCTATACAAACAAAAACATTCTATAAGAAAGTGAGAAGCATGCATTTCTCAGCAGGAGAAAAAAATCTAGCAAATGACAGAAGTGCAAAAGGTGGATGGATGTAGACGTGGGTGAACGGAGTATAGATCAAGTCACGTTGTTTATCATAATATTTCGTAAACAAACCTGCAAGTTCTTTCGTTTAACTCAAGTTGTCTGGACTTGCAGTCTAATTGTGTGAATTTGCAGGAACATTTACAGGTGAGAGGGTCCTGCACAAACAAGCGCTTTCTTCTCTCTGAGCAAGGCTCACAGTGGCTGCAAGGGAAGCAAAAAGGGAGAAAGAGAGAGGTCTAAGCTATAGCGCGTATCCAGCAGAAAAAGGGGGTAGACAGACACAGATACTCATGCCCCCCCAGCCAATGTAAAGACTTTTCTACACACATGGGCCTGATCATGCTTGCATACACTCACACACTCTTTCACCCACTCTTTCATTCATCCTCTATAATGGCATGACAAGCACATGTGTGATCAGGTCAATGAGAAGCAACACTGAATGAGAAAATGCGCACTTAGACCCATGATCCTGTATACACACGCACATACACACTAACAGCCAAACACACACAAAAAAACAGGTGCATGTGATAAGGTAAAGTCCACAGCAGAAACACAGAACACATAGCATTTGCTTTACAATCCATCCAATGACATGCTCACAAGAGAGCAGCCATCTTTAAAAACCCATCCCTCCCAAACTCTGCCTATATTTCTCACTACAATTACCCTACAGACATGCTCACATGAGCACCACCAATTAATGGGATGTTAGGATGACATTAGGATGATGGTTGGGCTGACTAAGCGCAGGCTCAAGCACAATGTAAGGATTATAAAATACAGATCAAAGACAATCGAATCGTATTAATTTCACTAGCCTAATCTAAAGTCAAAGTAGATGCCATCGCTGGTGCTTAAAGATGCTGTATATTTTATGGAGGTGAACATGTGAGATAGGGGGGCACACACCATAGACAAAACAGGGACAGAGATAGGGGAGTGCTGCGATGCACTAGACGAGATGAAGCTACGCTTTGTCTCAGACGACGCAGTTGGCCGTATTTCTACTAGCTTTGTGAGGTCAGATCACGTCTTTTACAAGATACAAACAAGGTCCTCCAAAATCAAGCCAACCATCAAGAGAGACATAGTGCCCATGTGCAGACACGCCACAGAAGAGGCCTCAGACCTGATCGTGACAGTGTCTCTCTCTTTCTCTTTTGGTCAATTCCCCTGGAAAATAGAGAACAGGGCAATAGAGAAAATACACCTAAGTGGAGGCAGGGACACTCATACAGAGTTCAATCAATAGAGGTTAGGCCAAAGAGGAGACAATCAATCAAGTCAGGCATCTCCTTCTAATCTAGTCTCCTCATAAGCAGTGGGATCGATCCCTTTTTGAACGTGTGTGTCAATGTAAATGCATCCACTGTTGCCTGTGTAAGTCTATGCATTTCAAGGGCTCTATTTTTGGCTGGCGTTAAGGCGGCACTAATGTGAAATGCACGTTAGCTTGCAATTTCGTCATGTAAAAAATAGCACACTGACATTTTCAGGCCTTAACGCCAGGTTCGGTAATTTACCGGTCTTAAATCAGCACGTTTGCACTCAGATGGGAGGGGTGGAAATATTTTAGGCGGGTCATTAAAAACATGATCCAAAGTGCTAATTTCAGGCAGTGTTGATAGGGATATTTAAGACCAACCAAAAGCTGGTTTTAGTGGTAACCCAGTTGGTTAAGCATTAATGTTGACAGCGAAACTCAGCTTATACAGCCTTGACGCACACTGCCCAGATGCGCATGGAGCAATAGTAGCCTAATGGGCTTTTGGTGCCTGTATACTTTGTATATAGAAACATAAAACAACTCCCATCTTGTTTTATTTGGTTTAAAACCAAGTATTTTTGTATTTGTATTTCTTATGGATCCCCATTAGCCCCTGCCAAAGCTGCAGATGTGGCCAGGGCAATAAATTGCAATGTCCATACTGTGAGACACCTAAGACAGCGCTACAGGGAGACAGGATGGACAGCTGATCGTCCTCGCAGTGGCAGACCACGTGTAACAACACTTGCACAGGATTGGTACATCCGAACATCACACCTGTGGGACAGGTACAGGATGGCAACAACAACTGCCCGAGTTACACCAGGAACGCACAATCCCTCCATCAGTGCTCAGACTGTCCGCAATAGGCTGAGAGAGGCTGGACTGAGGGCTTGTAGGCCTGTTGTAAGGCAGGTCCTCACCAGCTGGACCAGAGATGACTGGCAAAAAGTGCTCTTCACTGACGAGTCACGGTTTTGTCTCACCAGGGGTGATGGTCGGATTCGCGTTTATCGTCGAAGGAATGAGCGTTACACCAAGGCCTGTACTCTGGAGCGGGATCGATTTGGAGGTGGAGGGTCCATTATGGACTGGGGCGATGTGTCACAGCATCTTCGGACTGAGCTTGTTGTCATTGCAGGCAATCTCAACGCTGTGCGTTACAGGGAAGACATCCTCCTCCCTCATGTGGTACCCTTCCTGCAGGCTCATCCTGCCATGACCCTCCAGCATGACAATGCCACCAGCCATACTGCTCGTTCTGTGCGTGATTTCCTGCAAGACAGGAATGTCAGTGTTCTGCCATGGCAAGCGAAGAGCCTGGATCTCAATCCCATTGAGCACGTCTGGGACCTGTTGGATCGGAGGGTGAGGGCTAGGGCCATTCCCCCCAGAAATGTCCGGGAACTTGCAGGTCCCTTGGTGGAAGAGTGGGGTAACATCTCACAGCAAGAACTGGCAAATCTGGTGCAGTCCATGAGTAGGAGATGCACTGCAGTACTTAATGCAGCTGGTGGCCACACCAGATACTGACTGTTACTTTTGATTTGACCCCCCCCTTTGTTCAGGGACACATTATTCAATTTGTTAGTCACATGTCTGTGGAACATGTTCAGTTTATGTCTCAGTTGTTGAATCTTATGTTCATACAAATATTTACACATGTTAAGTTTATTTTAAGAAAATGCAGTTGACAGTGAGAGGACGTTTTTTGTTGTTGCTGAGTTTAGTACTGTGTGCCTCCCATAGTCTGTTCTGGTATTGGGGACTGTGAAGAGACCTCTTGTGGCATGTCTTGTGGGGAATGCATGGGTGTCTGAGCTGTGTGCCAGTAGTTTAGACAGACAGCTCGGTGCATTTAACATGTCATAAATAAAAGTAGTGATGAAGTGAATCTATCCTCCACTTTGAGCCAGGAGAGATTTGCATGCATATTATTATTGTTAGCTCTCTGTCTACATCCAAGGGCCAGCCGTGCTGCCCTGTTCTGAGCCAATTGCAAATGTCCTTTTTTGTGGCACCTGACCACACGACTGAACAGTAGTCAAGGTGCGACAAAACTAGGGCCTGTAGGACCTGCCTTGTTGATAATGTTGTTAAGAAGACAGAGCATCGCTTTGTTATGGACAGACTTCTCCCCGTCTTAGCTACTACTGCATCAACATGCTTTGACCATGACAGTTTACAATCTAGGGTTACTCCAAGCAGTTTATCTTGCTCAATTTCCACATATGTCTTTACAAGATTCAGTTGAGGTTCAGGGTTTAGTGAGTGTTTTATTCCAAATACAATGCTTTTAGTTTTAGAAATATTTAGGGCTTACTTATTCCTTGCCATCCACTCTGAAACTAACTGCAGCTCTTTGTTGAGTGTTGCCGTCATTTCAGTCACTGTAGTAGCTGACGTTTATAGTGTTGAGTCATCCGCATACATAGACTTAAAGTATAGCCTCCCCTCCTCTCAATTAAGGCTTTTTTTCCCCCAAGACTGTCGATACAGGGTTTGGCTCCTGAGACCGCTTGGAAATAAATCTTAAAATCACCAAAGCTTTATTAAAATATAAAGTTTGAGAGGAGTAAACTGGCATTCCCTTTTTATCTATGCAATGTAGGTAGGCCCACAGTATTTTAGTGTCTAAACCCCCCTCCATGATGTAAGCTACGTGTCATGCCCATCATGAAACGAAAGATGAGAACCTCGTTGAATACCGGTGAACCTCATATTTAGAAGTTATCTGTAACCTGTAACAATTGCCTGTTTTACGTTTCATAAGTTCAAAACCCAAGCCCTCCCTTAGGCCTACTATAACAAAGGCTGGTTCAACAGCAATGCGTTTCCTTTTATCATGCCAATTTGATGATATCATTACATGTTACAATTATTTAATGTTGTTATAAAAAAAAAAACATTAAAAGAAAAACAAGCAATCTTATTAGAATGATTCACCTTCCTGGTTTTATTTGTTTTGTTTAGAATTTGACTAGAACTATTCGTTGTCTTTGTAGGCCTTATCAATAATGAATTTAATATTGCTTATTGACAATGTTTGGCATGTCTGTGCTCAGCTATAATGCAATTTACAGTAGGCCTAGCCCCTATCCTATATGGGAATGCTTTTTAAGCCTTGCAATTACTTAGAACAATGTGGACTGTAAATGGGTTAGTTTACAAGTTTACGTATTTAGCAAAGATAGGTCTTCCTTTTGTTATTCTGTTTCTTTAAGCCATTTAACAAAATATAACGGACTCACATTGGAATTGGCGTTTACTCCAAATCAATACATAAAATACTGTAAATACACAACTTGAAGCAACAACATATTTCGCCATGGAGAACATTCTGATTGGCCAGTGAGGGGCCAAGCCTCCACACAACCCACAACTATTTATTCATCAAAACCCAGCCCTTTCGCACCTACACCATCAAGTGTGCAGATAATTGTAATAGTGAAAATAGCTCACACCCTTGAACCTACAGAGCTACCGCCTGCGCTTAGATTTACCATTGAGTTAGGTTTGTTAAAATAGAGCCCCAAGTGTGTATCTAGAGTATTATGTACAGTATGCATTTGAGGGAAAGAGTGAGGGTGTGTCTGAGCTCATGAATGGGCAGTCTTTTTCCCTGCACCCTACCCTGGCCTGGCTGGGGTGAGCTGTCTGCCTACGTGCTGGGTGACAGGCAGAGGTGCGTGTGGCACAGCACGGGGACAAGTCTCAGCTCAGCCTCATGACAAACGGATTTGATTTAGCCCTCTCAGGTAGCTAACATGATCCCATCTCTCCTCCACTGATCCATGGGGCTTTAACCCTGCGTGGTTCTTATCCAATTAAAACAAGGGACGTCCTCTGACGTGCCAGCTGCAGCTGAGGTGGCTAAAGACATGTACACACACACACACACACACACACGTCTCACACACACACCCTTGCATCAACACTGACAGTCAGTTGGTTTCCCTCCCTCCACACTGCCTGTAACTAACCACGTCCACTGCGTCTCAGTCTCCAGGCTCATCCACTATTTACAACTCTAAAAATAAAAATGGTTGAACTGAATGACACCTGTTGCAACGATTACACTGTGGAAGTAGCCACAAGGGCCGAGGGTCAGACTTGAGCAACTGGAGCTAAGAAGAAGGCTGCTGGACAGCCTGGACAGCTGTGGGTGGTCTGGCGCTAGCTAACTACCTCAACCCAACTGTTACAGCCGCACAGTAAAGCACTAAACCAACCGCCATAAAACGAACAGAACCTGGCAGGAAGACAAACTGAAAAAAAACCTGTTAAAAAAAATTCCATTCTCTTATCAGCACCAGTAAAGATAGAGGAGAGGCTGTTTTTTCCATAAGGTGTGCTGCTAGTCCTCTAACTCCCACAAGGTGTGAAAGGAACATGGAGAACTAGGCCTCTACCTGCCCTCCATCGCTATGTAAAAAAGAGAGAGACAGGGCTATGTGGTGCTGTGTAGGAGCCTATGAGGTGCTGATAATCCCAATCCCAAGGCACCCTAACACTTCCTCTCACCACCCTTTAAAATGATCGACTCAATCCTATCAGCAGGAGTAGGGCAGCTGCTGACTTCTCAGTGCAGCAGGGGTAAAAGATACTGCAGCTTCACCGTTACTATTAGCATTAGCATGGTCGCTGGTACCACAGTGTCCAGCTGGCTGCTTCTCATCTGCATGTACTGTGACAAATCAACATGAGGAATACTGAATACTTATTGGTTCGGGAGGATTAGGCCCCAGCCGTGTGTTTAGTTAAAACGTCTGTGGGAACGGGATGATGATTGGTTGGGAAACTGGTAAATCAATATATTGAGATATTTTGGGGCTGGCAGATAGAGCTGACCGTTTGAATATCAGAGTGGGAGCCAAGCTGAACACAGAAAGCTCCCTCCCCTCATCCCACAAATTACTCAATAACAACGCAAAACATCTACTTACTTTTCTTTCTTTGCTTTAACTTCTGGCTTTGGTCTGAAATGAAGAGGAAAATGGAGAACAAAACCTTTAGCTTTATATTTAGCTTTTTATTAAAGGCCCAGTGAGGTCAAAAACATAATTGCCTATGTTTTATATATATTTCCACACTATGAGGTTGGAAAAATAGTGTAAAATTGTGAAAATTATGATAATGCCCTTTTAGCGTATGAGCTGTTTGAAAAGACCGACTGAAAATGTCAGCCTGTTTTGGTGGGATGGAGTTTTGGCATAAATAATGAGTTAATAGATTTCCAAATCTCTCTGCCAATAACAGCTAGTTTTCAGTTGAACATTTTAATTGAAAACAATCCCAGAAATTATTTGATATTGAGATAAAAACCTTTAACCTGTAAGCAAAAAGACATTGAAGCCTGAAATCATTATAGGCCTGAGAAAGGATTCTTACCTGCATTCACACTTTCGATGTTCTGTGAAACTTAACAGAAAATGATGTTGCGATACTCTCTGTTTCACTTGTATTACCTGTAGAGAAGCATAAGACTTTAAACATTAGAATTCACATTGAAAAAGGGTTTGTAGTCTCTTACTTGGGTCAATCCCCCAGCCCAAACCAAATTCCTCTGCCGCAACTTTAGTACCTCAGAGATTCTTAGTGAGTGATTGCTCTGACCAACCGGTCGGTGAAGACAGGGCGACACCATAGCCAGGCGTGCGCTGTATCACATTCCTATAGATTATTCCTTTCCACCCTAGGCTAATGCCAACAGTAGGTCCTGACTCCTGACCGTGGCCAAGAGAGACTTCAAACACATAAACAGGGGCGTAAACAGGGTGTGCAAGGGTAAACAAAATAGCTGACATGCCAGGTCCCTGCTGCTTCACTTTTTCCATGGGACAGAGAGAGATGCAAAGCACGCGAGAGAGAGAGATGCAAAGCACGAGAGAGAGAGAGAGAGAGGAGACAGAGAGAACCAGTGAGAAGAGGAATGGAAGAGAGAAAGGACACCGAGAGATATGGAAGAGAGAGGGGGTTGTAAGTGATATGAGAGAGATGGAATGAGAGTGAGAGGGGAGAGAGAGGGTTGAACAAATCCCCTGTTCACCGGTCCCGGCGAGAGTTGGCACTTACCTCCATGGTAACGTTTTTTGTTTCCGTGGGGACACACTCGAGCGCCTCGTCGTTGCAGCATCCGGCGCAGCGCATGAGCACCACGCACGAGGGGATGTAGGTGTGCTCAATCTCCTCTGGATACTCCTGGAAGATGTCCACCAGCATCTCCCGTGTCCGACACATGCTCTTGTTATACACGTCCATGAACGGGACCACTGCAGGAGGAAGAGCAGAGAGAGAACATCAGTCCTGCTTCCTTCTCATCCTCACTGTGCCATAGATAACTGTCAGTAACAGTAAGAGGCAACCCTACCACAAAACTGCTATACTGTAGAGTACAGCACATCCATCCTCTCCACTTAGTAAAACTCTCCAATCCATTCTCGCATTCTCCTTCGTCCTCCTTTCCTCACTCATTCCCCAGTTGTGTCCCTTTTTCTCCTTTATCCTAACTCTCCATGCCTCCTCTACTTCCTAGAATCCCCCTGTCATCCGCCCATCTGCTCTGGTTCCGCTTGGCAGTGGAAGAGAGTACTTGTGTGCCTTTGTGATTGTAAAAAGGTACAGGCATTCGTTTCCTGAGTGGTTCCCATTGCTAAAGCCAGCTTAGCAGATAAACAAAGCCACGTATATATGGCTTCAGATGTAACAAAGCAGACTATTGTGCTGACAAGGATCTTAATGTCCCCCAGCAAAATAATGTCAAACCTGATCATGTGCTCACAGCTGTCTACAGCCCACAACACATTCAAACCCACACACAAGGACAATTACAACACATCGGAAGTTTACATACATGATACTGCCACCCCCGTTCTTCACGGTTGGGATGGTGTTCTTCGGCTTGCAAGCCTCCCCCTTTTTCCTCCAAACATAACGATGGTCATTATGGCCAAACAGTTCTATTTTTGTACCTGTCTGCATCCCAGAATAATCCCCCACCCTCCATCCTATGGACTGGTTTCCGAGCGACACAGTCCCCCTCCTGACCCCCAGGTCATCCGAGCAGCCCATGACCTCAGGCTGTGTGGTACCAGGGTTCGCCTCTGACATGTGACCCCCGGCAGCCCACCCCTTAACCAGTCGGCCTGGTCAGTTCCCACCTAATGCTACAACATCCTGAGACACCACTGCCTGCCGTAGCTGAATCTGTTAGTCCTTCTCAAACCATGCACTGCTGCTGCTAGCCCATGGATGACCTGCCTGGTCAGCAGATGCAGTGTCCATATCTCCCTTTATCCCTCCCAGCACCTGCTCCCAGAGCAGAAGCCCAGGCCCTGGCCAGGCCAGCCTGTAGGCCTGTGGGGGGAGAAAGGCTGTCTGTCTGGCTGCCATAGACAGGAGTGTCTCTGTCTACAGCCCAAGGTCACCAGCTCAACACGTCTCCCTGTGCTGTTCTGGCTCTGCGGAGCCCCACAGTCTCTCTCTGCACAGCTGCTGCTACACACTCTCTAGTACATAGGCAACATTTGTTTTAATGTGATTGTGTGTGTGTGTGTAATGAAGGTCAGAAGCCGCTCACAGGTGTCAGAGAAGAAGAAGGGAGTCGCTGCCCTTGTGCTGTGAATAACAAACAACCACAATTCAAGTGTTTTCTCTGCTGATGGCCAGTCCCTGATGTATGACAGTGAGTAACCTGTCTGTGTCCACTATTGACTAACATGGCTAACCTTGAACACAGCTAACAAGTGAAACACACCCGGTCACTGTCAATAAACAAACATAACCATGCGGACAGCCTTGGACCGAGGCTGACATGCTTTGTCCAATATAAATGATACAATCTGACCATATGTTTGGAGGAGAAAGAAAAAGGCAAAATAAAACATGAATTCAGCAGTGGCCTTGATGTAGTAACCTTGTCTGTTAACATATATCAGCATTTTTAGATCAGACACACTTTTATGGTAATTCCAATGTCCCAAGTAAAGCCTTTCACTCAAGGACTCACCACTAAGACTTCAATATAGCACCATGGGGTCCTATATGATACCCATCTTCTGTCACTGATAGAGAGGGAGCATTGCTTCAATGTAAAGATGTTGTTATGACAATAGCCATGTGCAATAGCCAATTTGTCAAAAACTCATTTTTATTGAAGACCTAAACTTGAAAAAGTATTTTCTGTGAAAATTCCGATTCAGAATATGTCCACTAGGTGGCTGGCTATTCACACACCAAATCCCCCAATAAAGGTAAAACACTGAGAAGAAACTTCGACAATATTGCACTTGTAATACATTTGTACATTCGGCACTTACCATCATTTTTACTCTTCTCCCCGTCCTTGGGTATGTGGGCTGTCTGTAAAAAAAAAAACAGGTAAGCCCATTAGAGCAAGCTTGACGTCTTAGCCTGTGTCATGCACATTGTTTTTATATGGTAGGCTATGCATCACGTAGTAAAAAGGCAATGCAGTTTTGCCTCCCTGAATTATGTGTACATCCTTTCCATAATGTAAATGCATGCACAATCATTTTTGATATGTCCTTAAGCCATTAGCTTATTATACAGCAAGACTCCAATACATTCCCTGTTTATTATGACAGCTTGCCTACTTCATTGAATCTTTTCCCGCCTCTGGGCAAGTGCAGAGGGAAATGGCATCACGGCAGTGCTTCAGTATCGTTATCACCAGACGCCGACTGTTGCAATAGCTCTTCAACATTGCGTGAGACAGAAGCCTATGTCATTTTATAGATGAAAGACTGAGGTGGGGTTGCCCATTGTTAGCGTTTACGCGTTGTACAGATTATCGTAAACATTTGAGCGAATATTTGTAGGAACAAGGCCTACATTTAATATAAACGGGGTATTATTAGGCTTCAGTAGGGAGTTGAAATACATGGTGTCACTTTATACCTTCTGCGACCCGGCTAGGCTATTCGGTTAGGGGCCAACAGGTTTGCACTATCCTTGCGCTCTCAAGAGACAGGACGTCTGGATTTTGCTTTTCATTACAGTAGACTAGCCTACAAACGAGAGCAAATACATTGGCACTATTGGAATCAACCCACTGGACACACACATCAATTCAACCTCTATTACACGTTGGTTCAATTGAAACAACGTTGGTTCAACCAGTGTGTGCCCAGTGAGAATAGGGCCATTATGTTGTCTTGATTTTGGATTATGTTAGTGTAATGACGCAACTCTTCACTTTTACGTCACTCAAAATTCCGATTTTTCCTAGCCTACTATTTTGTTGACATTAATGCTGGGTGCATTGTGCATTTTCAAAAGTTGTAATAATAATACAAATAATAGCCTAATAATAATAGAAAATACAGCGTTAATTGGATAGGCCTATGACACTTTTTTCCCCAAAGGACAGAAATGTATGTCAAACGTCAGGATTAACAATTCAAAGGTGACATCAAATCTCTCATTAGGCCTATGATTTATAGAAAGTGAAGACATTGTAAGTGGCCTACACACCTAGCAGCAATTGACGAGGTTGAGCGATAAGGGCGATCACCTCATTAATGAAACATGATGAAATCCTAATTCAAACGCATCTGATCCCCTCCGATTTAAATAGAATTCTCACCTTAACTGCATAAAAATGAAGCTGAAGCAGCGCTGCAAATAATAATTGTACAAAACTGCCAATGTTCATGATTGTTATTCCGAGGGTGAGTGGTACAGTTGTACTAAAATTTCAGCTGTCGTTTGGATCAGACACAATAATAAATAAAAAAAGCAAAAATGTCTTGATAACTTGGTTATAGTAAAATCAAATCCATCCAAACATAGCAGATGTGCCACCTGAGAGGAATCCTTTTTTTTTTTGTATTGCAACTGCCTCTAAGGAATCTCAGAGAATAGCCCCAAAGAAAGGTAACATCCAAAATGCGTCGGTCATCCGGAGACTTCCAAGATGTATATTCTACATCCACATTAGAAACCCCATAATGGACTGAACGTCTCCGTCCTATTATCTGCTCACCACGATGAAAACTTCACCAACTTCTGAATGCAACTTTACGCACGGCGGCTGAGTTTATATCAACACTGATCACAGTAGTGAGTGTGAGCGGTTGCCTATGCAAAGTGATCCGTTAGCAATCCTCCTTGAGACGGTCTCCCTTTCCTTGTCTTGCTCTTTTAAATGTATTTTACTCAGATTTTGACTATGTTTCTCTTCAAGGTTTGGACGTCCAGGCGCAGAATAGGGAGACCTTGTCCAACACCTCTGTTTCTCGCTCGTGTAGCGCGTTTACTGTTCTATGATCATGAGCTTTTGCGTTTAGCAGTCGGACGTGTCGACTGTATGACGACGTTTGCGCTCATTGGCTAGATCACCAATGTGGGCGGTACATGTTGGTGGCGAGGGGTGGTGGGCGCGCTCCCATAAAATATTTAACGGTGATGTTCACATTGTGTGATTTGGTGAGTGGTTAAGTCACAATTGTGATGAAAAATATAATACATGACACGTTTAAAATGGTAAGTATTAAATGTCCAATAGTTAGTAGTGTTGTTGGTGCATTTAATGTTCTATTGCTGCCTTTTGAATCATTCAAAAGCTGCAAATAATAGTTTTGTGATAGCCTTTACCATTTTGTGGAAATATTAGAATTGACATACTTCTTATTTTGCAACCAAAGGGTTTTGTATGTTAAAGTATTGGCAAGTGAGACAGTTTCCATAAACAATGTGAAAATACCCAATTAGAAGCAGGCCGGGCCTATACTATTGCAGGAATCGCTTTTGCACCTAAAGTTAACTTCCAGCGCTTGGAGGTGGTGGTGCACACATGTTTTTAGTTGATCGGTTAACCAGAGATTGTAGCCTATATTGGACATTAGAGATGCCTGGTTCTCTAAAAGGATACAGAGTACAGTAGGTAAGGTTGTTCATGTATGAAAGTGTGGAGAGGGACTTGCAATGGCCTGGGCTGTATGGTGTTTTGCTTTTATGGTAACACACATGATGCTGAGTTCAGGAATCATAAAAGGCTCATTCCATACCATCATTATCATAGCACTTTCTAGGCGCTGAAAGTTACAAGAAATTGTCCTTATTAGAAAGTAAGTCAAACTTTAGAAAATGTCATTATATGTTCCCAAGTGAGAATGGCACTGTTCAGGTGAGCTTTAGGAAGCTCTTAGCTAGGCATGGCTGAGCCAACACAATCAACTGAAACATGTCAGATACTTGACTTGCATGGACATATTGTTTGATATTTTGTTTAATCATTTAAGCATTCCAAAAGCACAATTGTTTTTGGTATTCATCCTCTTTCATCTGTCATGTAAATCAAAAGAGAACAAGTCATACATATCCAATAATTGATCTTTATGCGTAGGGCAGATGAATGCCTGCTACATATTTGTTACACAAGGAATTTAACAGGGGGACTGCATGAGTCTGTATGGATGGGATATCTCACTCGCTTGCTCGCTCGCTCGCTCGCACACACACACACACACACACACACACACACACACACACACACACACACACACACACACACACACACACACACACACACACACACACACACACACACACACACACACACACACACACACAGAGAGAGAGTGAGATACAGAGAACCTCCACCCTCTCTTGCTTCAGTTCTCACACACACAGTCCCGCATCTCCCCAATACTGCCCCTCAAAACATACTCTCACTAAGACACACAAAATCAAAACATACGCACATAATATCCATATCCTCTAAATCCCATCTCCCTGCACCAACTCCATCCCTTTGTTGCATGTTCCCCATTTACTATAACATTGTGCCAGTATTCCGCCATCACAGCGATGGGTCACTGCTCTCTCTCGAACACTGCTTTAGTGGAAGCACTCCACATAGTTTCCATGGTTTCTGGCCTCTCCAACTTCCCTCACCTCGCTCGTTGTTGTCTTTTCTCCTTTCTTTCTCACATGAGACAGGATCCATAGCGAGGACAGCCCAAGGGCTGAGGACCTTGTTGTGTTGATTAGCTTCCTGAGGCTTCTAAAGGAGTTTCAATATCGATTTATTCAGAGTATAGCAACTCTGTCCACATACCCATACACAAAGCAAGGTGTTGATTAAAACGACACGGTTTATTTCCCCTATATGGATACGTTTGTAGTGTTTTAAAAGTAACCTTTAAAAAGATAACATTTAGATTTGTGGAGACAGAACAAATAGACTTAATAGTATATTTCCAACTATGGAAAAGTACAGTTATTCAAAGTATGACTGACATTCAAATGACTATTGTAGAGCATAGAAAGGTTTTGTGACCAATGGTTAATGAACAAAGGGTGAGACAAATGGAACTACTCCACATGCATATAATTTACAAACACTCACCCACAGGTTTACCCACGAAGCATGGGTTTAGATATATCCTAAAGGATATGTAATCGATATAAAAAGGGTGTATCTGGCACCATAGCATATTGCATTTGTTCTAATATACATATTCTTGACATGTCTGCTTTCCCTCAGATTTTCCTCTATATTTCCTGTGAAGAGGAGTTGTCATTATATGTGCTTGTGTCTGTGGTGGTTACCTGTGAATTTGGTCTGAATATGCTATATTACTTGTCGCCTAAATAGAATCCCAATAAAAGTGAAGTGTTATTTACTCTATGGGATGATTATGGTTTGACCGGCAAGTCACAGGTGCTAACGTTTTTTCACCCTCTGTTCATTCAACTGATACTGTTAACCTGTAGAGGACACTGTGGAGTCATTTGACTCATCATTTATCAGTGAAATAATATGATTTTACAGCAGACAAGAACATATTTGCACTCAAAACGTGTCAATAGTAGAGAAAAGGTACATTTCGATCTGTTCACATGCTTGGGAGTAATTATCTGCCAGAAGTCAACCCTTGTTCTCGCTTGCTCTCTCTATCTCTCGCTCTGTCTCTTTCTCGCTCTCCTCTCTCTCATGTCCATCTCAAACTCAATGCTCTCTGTAAGCACACTGTATCATCAACATTATGCTTAATCTACTATACGGTTAGATGTTACACTTGCTGAGGGAAGGTTACATCACAGCAAAGAGGTACTCCCTATGCCTAATTTCTCTACTCTCTACCTCTCTTCTCCTCCTTCCCCTGCACTCGTGGTTTGATGGGTTTTCCAGCCCTAGTCTTGATCTGCGGATGCACATGTTATCATTGTGACTCCCCTGGACGTTGGGTCCAGACTAAATATTTTATTTTCTGCCATGGTTATAAGTCTTTTGCTCCTTTTTATTACGTATTTGAGAGATTCGATAATCTATGAACTTGTACCAGAGTAAGACACTGATAAACTCATGTTATGCGTATAGAAATCATAATATAGAAGTCGTTTGGGTGTTAGGATGTTAGAATGTATTCTGCCCCCACCCAATGAATTGCATCAAAACCTCACCCTGCCAAACTTTGTGAGCCTGATGGTCAAAGCTGAACCACTTCACCACTCTAGGCCATAACCTCTGTCCTTAATCCTGAGAGCCGGTCGGAGGCCTACAAGACCTGTCACATGCTTTCTGCAAAAATATTTAGTCTGGTCCCAACGTCCAGGGGAGTCACAATGATAACATGTGCATCCGCAGATCAAGACTAGGGCTGGAAAACCCATCACACCACGAGTGCAGGGGAAGGAGAAGAGAGGGAGAGAGTAGAGAAATTAGGCATAGGGAGTACCTCTTTGCTGTGATGTAACCTAAGCCGGAGGACAGAGAGGACTCGTTGTGTCCATAGAGCGTCACTCCTTTCGTTTGCGGAGCTTTGACTTTTAATTGAAAGATAACAAGCAGGTGAATCTGCCTCCATAAGAGCCTCCCTGCTTTGTGCTGATTCAACAAAATCTCCTCAGTGTTTTGGGCCAAGAAACCTAATGAGCTTTCTTCCTGGCCCTTCAGCGGTAACACCCACACCAAACATACACACACACAGAGGCTCATGTTTGTGTGTACAGTTTAATTCTGTCTGCTGGTTAAACACACATGCTTCCTGATTAGTTTACATTTCACAGCAGGAGAGTGGACCTCAGAGTCATCAGAGACTCAAGCAAGCAGAACAGTGAATACTCCCTACCCAAGAAATGTGAATCAGGTAATGTCCATTGAGGAAAAACTCATAAAATCTACCTTCACCTTTTGTATAACTACTAAACCCTATTATCAGGATTTTAACACCACAATGGCCACTTACATTTTTCAAAGACCTCAGCTCGTACATACAATTATTATCCAATAAGCTGCTCCAGCATAGTCCTTTCTCATTGTCAATAAACCAAGTCTTTATTTATACATATTACCCATGACTGATCTTCATGTACAGTAAGGTCACACACATCAAAACAGTCAGCTTGACTACCAGCCCTTTGGTTTAAAATCCATTCACCCTCAGTTTGAAAACATGGGCCTAAAATAAGTGATAAAGAATATTAAGGATAAATATGTGAATTGTCCAGACACGGCAGACGTTATGTCACACATTATTTAATCAGTGGCAATTAGATTATACTGCGGATGAAAAGGCACGCTGGCAGAGCATGCCAAATTTAACTCATTCATACATATCAGATCATTCTGTACAGACAGAGATCTCATGTAACCTCTGCTAGAAAACTGTCCATTGGAATCTTGATCTCACAAGAAACAGAAACTTTGTCCAAATCGCAACAGCCCGAGAAACTCTCACACTCACGATTTGTAAAACCACTAGTATTTACACGAAGGCGCAAGTGGTTAGGACGAAGTTAAGTTTAGGCATGCTAGCATGAGGTTAAGTTTATACCCTACTGCAAGTAGCCTATACGCAGCCAAGACAGAAAGATAAACACGGTCAGAGACCGACTAAAACAGCACTGCCTCCTCAAGACTCTCAGCCTGCCAGGCAGGGCTGGTCTAACAAAGCCAAAGCCCCCGGATGGGTGGAATTTCTCAAAGCTGCTAATGAGGACCTTGATGACCTTGTACCTAGCCGGTGGGAATTTCGGTGGGGTGCCCTCAACCAGGTAGCGTCAGTGCTGGCAACACTAGCTGCAGTAACCCATGGGGAGGGGCTCACACTCGGACAATCAGAGAGGGGGCAAGTTATTGTGGCCCTGGTGGCATAAAATAATTAAAAGGTCTGACTGCACAGAGATGCTTGGGGAAATGATCACAGCTGGGGACCAGCATGTGTGTGTTTCAGGGTAGGAGGGTGTAGCTGAGCTCCATTAGCTAGGACTTGACATTGGTTAATCAAGTCTCCACATTCTTGCAAAACTGTTGCATGCCTTCTCAAACAGCTACAGCTGTATATGAATTTGCATATCAAGTCTTCTCTTGAGTTTGTGTGTGTGTGTATATATGTGTATCCCACATCTGTTGCTATGGGTAATGATGTTAGGATCAATACAGGATGAAACCCAATCATTTTTTTGCCAAATTAATAATTGTTTGACAAAAATGTATTTTTTGTAATGCCAATCCTGGTTATAGGTGACAATCCTTCCTATGAACAGCCTACATAATTATGTGTATTATTCGTTAATTGTGGAAATAAATTAAGATATGCAAGATTTTTTTTTATATATACCTACCTGTCAAAATGTTGGACAGACCTACTCATTCAAAGGTTTTTCTTTATTTTTACTATTTTCTACATTGTAGAATAATAATGAAGACATCAAAACTATGAAATAACACATATGGAATCATGTAGTAACCAAAAAAGTGTTAAACAAATCAACATATGTTATATATTTTAGATTCTTCAAATTAGCCACCCTTTGCATTGATGATTTTGTACACTCTTGGCATTCTCTTAACCAGCTTCATGAGGAACGATTTTCAAACAGTCTTGAAGGAGTTCCCACATATGCTGAGCACTTGTTGGCTGCTTTTCCTTCACTCTGTGGTCCAACTCATCCCAAACCATCTCAATTGGGTTGAGGTCAGGTGATTGTGGAGAACAGGTCATCTGATGCAGCACTCCATCACTCTCCATCTTGGTCAAATTGCCCTTACACAGCCTGGAGATGTGTTGGGTCATTGTCCTGTTGAAAAACAAATGATAATCCCTCTAAGCGCAAACCAGAAGGGATGGCGTATCGCTGCAGAATACTGTGGTAGCCATGCTGGTTAAGTGTGCCTTGAATTCTAAATAAACCACTGACAGTGGAACCAGCAAAGCACCCACACACACCATCACACCTCCTCCTCTGTGTTTCACGGTGGGAACCACACGTGCGGAGATCATGTTCACCTACTCTGGGAAACAAACTCATCAGACCAAAGGACAGATTTCCACCGGTCTAATGTCCATTGGTCGAGATTCTTGGCCCAAGCAAGTCTCTTCTTCTTATTATTGGTGTCCTTAGTAGTGGTTTCTTGAAGCAATTTGACCATGAATTCTCTGTACAATATGATCTTGTTGCCATCTAATGCACATTCAAATGTTAAAAATCAACACTGCAGAGCTTTCCCTGTCCTCTGCCATGCTCTGATTGTATTACTGCTGATTATATCTGGAAATGTGCATGTACACCCTGGCCCATCTACTGTTACTAGCCCCAATTATGATTTGTGCTCTGATACAGTTGAAGTCGGAAGTTTACATACACCTTAGCCAAATAGATTTAAAATCAGTTTCACAATTCCTGACATTTAATCCTAGTAAAAATTCCCCTGTTTTAGGTCAGTTAGGATCACCACTTTATTTTAAGAATGTGAAATGTCAGAATAATAGTAGAGAGAATTATTTCTTTCATCACATTCCCAGTGGGTCAGAAGTTTACATGCACTCAATTAGTATTTGGTAGCATTGCCTATAAATTGTTTTTACTTGGGTCAAACATTTTGGGTAGCCTTCCACAAGCTTCCCACAATAAGTTGGGTGAATTTTGGCCCATTCCTCCTGACAGAGCTGGTGTAACTGAGTCAGGTTTGTAGGCCTCCTTGCTCGCACACGCTTTTTCAGTTCTGCCCACAAATGTTCTATAGGATTGAGGTCAGGGCTTTGTGATGGCCACTCCAATACCTTGACTTTGATGTCCTTAGGGCACTTTGCCATAACTTTGGAAGTATGCTTGGGTCATTGTCCATTTGGAAGACCCATTTGCGACCAAGCTTTAACTTCCTGACTGATGTCTTGAGATGTTGCTTGAATATATCCACATACTTTTCCTTCCTCATGATGCCATCTATTTTGTGAGGTGCACCAATCCCTCCTGCAGCAAAGCACCCCCACAAGAGGATGCTGCCACCCCCGTGATTCACGGATGGGATGGTGTTCTTTAGCTTGCAAGCCTCCCCCTTTTTCCTCCAAACATAACAATGGTCATTATGGCCAAACAGTTCTATTTTTGTTTCATCAGACCAGAGGACATTTCTCCAAAAAGTACGACCTTTGTCCCCATGTGCAGTTGCAAACCGTAGTCTGGATTTTTTATGGCGGTTTTGGAGCAGTGGCTTCTTCCTTGCTGAGGTTATGTCGATATAGCACTCGTTTTACTGTGGATATACTGTGAGGGGAAAAAAGTATTTGATCCCCTGCTGATTTTGTACGTTTGCCCACTGACAAAGAAATGGTCAGTCTATAATTTTAATGGTAGGTTTATTTGAACAGTGAGAGACAGAATAACAACAAAAAAATCCAGAAAAACGCATGTGAAAAATGTTATAAATTGAATTGCATTTTAATGAGGGAATAAGTATTTGACCCCCTCTCAATCAGAAAGATTTCTGGCTCCCAGGTGTCTTTTATACAGGTAACAAAATGAGATTAGGAGCACAGTCTTAAAGGGAGTGCTCCTAATCTCAGCTTGTTACCTGTATAAAAGACACCTGTCCACAGAAGCAATCAATCAATCAGATTCCAAACTCTCCACCATGGCCAAGACCAAAGAGCTCTCCAAGGATGTCAGGGACAAGATTGTAGACCTACACAAGGCTGGAATGGGCTACAAGACCATCGCCAAGCAGCTTGATGAGAAGGTGACAACAGTTGGTGCGATTATTCGCAAATGGAAGAAACACAAAAGAACTGTCAATCTCCCTCGGCCTGGGGCTCCATGCAAGATCTCACCTCGTGGAGGAATCAGCCAAGAACTACACGGGAGGATCTTGTCAATGATCTCAAGGCAGCTGGGACCATAGTCACCAAGAAAACAATTGGTAACACACTACGCCGTGAAGGACTGAAATCCTGCAGCGCCCGCAAGGTCCCCCTGCTCAAGAAAGCACATATACATGCCCATCTGAAGTTTGCCAATGAACATCTGAATGATTCAGAGGACAACTGGGTGAAAGTGTTGTGGTCAGATGAGACCAAAATGGAGCTCTTTGGCATCAACTCAACTCGGCGTGTTTGGAGGAGGAGGAATTCTGCCTATGACACCAAGAACACCATGTCCACCGTCAAACATGGAGGTGGAAACATTATGCTTTGGGGATGTTTTTCTGCTAAGGGGACAGGACAACTTCACCGCATCAAAGGGACGATGGACGGGGCCATGTACCGTCAAATCTTGGGTGGGAACCTCCTTCCCTCAGCCAGGGCATTGAAAATGGGTCGTGGATGGGTATTCCAGCATGACAATGACCCAAAACACACAGCCAAGGCAACAATGGAGTGGCTCAAGAAGAAGCACATTAAGGTCCTAGAGTGGCCTAGCCAGTCTCCAGACCTTAATCGCATAGAAAATCTGTAGAAAATCTGTGGAGGGAGCTGAAGGTTCGAGTTGCCAAACGTCATTACTGTGTAGTTTACCAATAAAATGGTTTACCAATAAAGTGAAGTGGACATACTCGGTATTCATATCACGAAAGAAAGAAATGACCTCACTGCAACATAATAAGATCTTGCTACCATGGAAAAGAAAATTCCTGTCTATTTGTGGAAAAAGTATCCTGATTAACTCATATCCCAGTTTTGTCCTTGCCATCATCTAGCAACTAGTTTTTTTAATTATAGGAGCAACAAAATATTCAATTTTATTTGGAATGGCAAGCCAATGAAACAATAATGCAATTGACCGCTCACTAAAGGCTTCAGTCATACAAAAGTTATACTTAAATCCAAATGGGTTCTCTAGCAGATTAGTAAGAATGTCTCACCCAATGTTCAAGAATGGCCTTTTTCCCTTTATTCAGATTACAACCTCTCTCACTTTCAGTTATTTGAAAATTAAATCCTCTCGAAAATATAGCTATTTTTAAAACAAGCCATGGAAAGTTGTTTGCAATTTCAGTTTAATCCACCAGAAAAGACAGAACAAATATTATGGTTAATCTCAAATATACTAATATACAGATATACAATATTTTTGTTTTTTTCAAACGGTATAATCATTGTAAATTATGTCATAAAGAGGCTTGGTGGAGTTATGTCACACATGTAGCTAACAAAAATGTATGGAAATATTTGCTCTACTCAAAATAACAACTGTCCCAAGTTGGTCCCTCTCCTTGTTCGGGCGGCTTTCGGCGGTCGACGTCGCAGGTTTTCTAGCTGCCGCCGATCTACTTGTGTTTCTGCTATTATTGCGTATTTTTTTGTAAATTACGTTGATTACTCTATTCTGCTGTCCTGCGCCTGACTCTCTACATAGCTACACACAGGACCATCTCCCGAAATGGAGTCAGCAGTAGCGCACCAACCTCCTCCAGTCGAGGAGCGTCTACAGCAGCACGTGATCATGTTACGGAGTCTTGGCACCGCCATGGATCGCGTGCTGAAAAGTATGGAACGATGGGAGAGAGGAGGTTTTTCAGCGCCTCCACCTTCATCCCAACCTCCCACTCCACAACCTACACAGATGTCCACCCTTCCTTCACCTGGTCCCAGTGGAATTCGGCTCGCCCTCCCGAGGGCGTATGATGGAACGGCTGCCAGGGGTTCCTTCTCCAGCTAGAGCTCTACCTGGCGACCGTTCACCCGGCTCCCTCGGGACTCGAGAGTGTGTCCGCCCTCGTCTCCTGCTTATCTGGGAAAGCCCTGGAGTGGGCCAACGCCGTATGGGGGGAGGACGGAGCGGCGTTGGACCACTATGAGGAGTTCACCCGCCGCTTCAGGACAGTGTTTGACCATCCACCTGAACGCCTGTTCCACCTCAGGCAGGAGACGAGGAGCGCACAGGACTTTTCACTGGAGTTCCGTACCCTGGCCGCTGGAGCGGGATGGAATGACAGAGCCCTGATCGACCATTACAGGTGCAGTCTGCGTGAGGACGTCCAACGGGAGCTGGCATGCAGAGACACCACCTTATCCTTCAACCAGCTGGTGGACATGTCCATCAGGCTGGATACCCTGCTGGCCACCCGTGGACGTCCGGATTAGGGCCTGTTTGTTCCATCCCCCAACACCTCGGATCCTACACCTATGGAGCTAGGAGGGAATGCGCTTAGGGGGGCCGGGGTAGGGACCACTCCCTGCACCTTATGTGGCTGCAGAGGGCACACTGCTGATCGGTGCTGGGGGTACCTCAGGGTGTCGAGGCAGCAGGCAGGACACTATCGTGTCATCCCAGGTGAGTAGGCAAGAGACTCGCCCAGAGCCCACTGTTGCTCACATGTTTTTGTTTATAGATTTTCCTGAGTTTTCCCTGCGTTCCCAGAATAAGGCGCTCGTTGATTCAGGCGCAGCTGGGGACTTTATTGACCGTTAATTTGCCCGTAGTTTAGGGATTCCTATTGTGTCTGTTGATATGCCCTTCCCTGTACACGCCATAGATAGGTCCACTCCAGGAATCTGAGGTGCGGGAGGTCCCCTGGACATCGAGGGGGCCCCGGCGTATGCTGTCCGAGCCATCATAGACTCAAGGCGCCGGGCAAGGGGTCTCCAGTACCTCGTAGAGTGGAAGGGGTTCGGCCCGGATGAGAGATGTTGGGTGCTGGTGGAGGACATCCTGGACCCGTCGTTACTGCTGGAGTTTCACCGTATCCACCCGGATCACCCTGCGCCTCGTCCTCCGGGTCGTCCCCGAGGCCGGTGTCGGCGCGCGGCTGGAGCTGCGTGTCAAGCGGGGGTAATGTCACGACTTCAGCCGAAGTTGGTCCCTCTCCTTGTTCGGGCGGCTTTTGGCGGTCGCCGGTTTTCTAGCTACCGCCGATCTACTTTTCATTTTCTATGTTTTTGTCTTCATTATACACACCTGGTTTCCAATCACTAATTACATGTTCCTTATTTCAACCTCTGTCCCCCCCATGTGTTTGTGATTGATTGTTTTGTTGTTACTCAGTCCGTCTTCGTGGGCTCGTGTGTTTCCGCTATTATTGCGTATTTTTTTGTAAATTACGTTGATTACTCTATTCTGCTGTCCTGCGCCTGACTCTCTACACAGCTACACACAGGACCATCACAGCAACCAATTAATTGCAGGTTTACCTCAAAAATGGATGAAGCAAGTGGAATTGGGATTAAGTAAGGAACATGTCTGTTGCCCCTGCATTAAAGACCAAAATTGGTTAAAGAAAATTGTGATGAATAAAAAAGTATACTAGTTTAATTTAAGAACCCAAAAATTGACAGCTGTGTCGTATAGATTGCAAAATAGTTGGTAAGAGATTTCCGATGAACCGATTCCATGGCACATGGCTTATGAACTGATACACAAAAACGGTGCTGATTTCAAAACTTAGAGTTTAGAATTTATATTATACAAAATTCTTGCAACCAATATAATGTTTTATATATATATATATAACCATCCCAGCTCTGCAGATTTTTATTTGAAGAGACTCATTAGGGCTCCCAAGTGGCGCAGCAGTCTAAGGCACTGCATCGCAATGCTAGAGGCATCACTACAGACCCTTGTTCGATCCCGGGCTGTATCACAACCGCCCTTGATCGGGAGTCCCATAGGGTGGTGCTCAATTGGCCCAGCGTCGTCCGGGTTAGGGAAGGGTTTGGCCTTCATTGTAAATAGGAATTTGTTTTTAACTGACTTGCCAAGTTAAATAAAGGTTAAATAAAAAATCTAATAAAATCTTTGCAAATGTATTTAAAATAAAAAAAGTATTTAGACCCTTTACTCAGTACTTTTTTGAAACACTTTTGGCAGCGATTACAGCTTAGAGTCTTCTTGGGTATTTCTCCCATTCTTCTCTGTAGATCCTTTCAAGATCCGTCCGGTTGGATGGGGAGCGTTGCTACACTACTATTTTCAGGTCTCTCCAGAGATGTTCGATTGGGTTCAAGTCCGGGCTCTGGCTGGGCCACTCAAGGACATTCAGAGGCTTGTCCCATAGCCACTCCTGCGTTATCTTGGTTGTGTGCTTACGGTAAATGTCCTGTTGGAAGGTGAACCTTTGCCCCAGTCTGAGGTCCTGAGCAAGTTTTCATCAAGGATCTCTCTGTACTTTGCTCCGTTCTTCTTTCCCTCGATCCTGACTAGTCTCCTGGTCCTTGTCGCTGAAAAACATCCCCACAGCATGATGCTGCCACCACCATGCTTCACCGTAGGGATGGTGCCAGGGTTGCTCCAGATGTGATGCTTGGCATTCAGGCCAAAGAGTTCAATCTTGGTTTCATCAGATCAGATAATCTTGTTTCTCATGGTCTGAGAGTCCTTTAGGTGGCTTTTGGCAAACTCTAAGCGGGTTGTCACGTGCCTTTTACTGAGGAGTGGCTTCCGTCTGGCCACTCTACCATAAAGGCCTGTTTGGTGGAGTGCTGCAGAGATGGTTGTATGTCTGGAAGGTCCCCCATCCTCACAGAGGAAATCTGGAGCTCTGTCAGGTTCTTGGTCACCTCCCTGACCAAGGCCCTTCTCCCTTGATTGCTCAGTTTAGTGGTTGCAAACTTCTTCCATTTAAGAATGATGGAGGCCACTGTGTTCTTGGGGACCTTCAATGCTGCAGAAATTGTTTGGTACCCTTCCCCAAATCTGTGCCTTGACACAATCCTGTCTCTGAGCTCTGTGCACAATTCCTTCGACCTCATGGCTTGGTTTTTGCTTTGACATGCATTGTCAACTGTGGGAACTGTGTGATCTTATACAGACAGGTGTGTCCCTTTCCAAATCATGTCCAATCAATTTAATTTACCACAGGTGGACTCCAAGTTGTAGAAACATCTCAAGGATGATCAATGGAAACAGGATGCACCTGAGCTCAAGTCTCATAGCAAAAAGTCTGAATTCTTGTAAATAAGCTATTTCTGTTTTTGTTTGTAATAAATTTGCTAAAATAATTTCAAACCTGGTTTTACTTTGTCATTATAGGGTATTGTGTGTAGATTTGAGTAAAATGTTTGATTTAATACATTTTTGAATAAGGCTGTAACGTAACAAAATGTGGAAAAAGGGAAGGGGTCTGAATACTTTCCGAATGCACTTATACACTGAACAAAAATATAAACGCAACATGCAATATTCTCAAAGAATATAACTTGTACCCCATAAGAAGCCAAAATACAAGCTTGTTTTATCTCAAATTACCTCAACAGGCCCTTCACTTGAATGAGATGGCGGAGCGCTCACTTCCGTATTCACACCGCTTAGTCAATACTTTGTAGAAGCACCTTTGAGAGTGATTACAGCTGTGAGTCTTTCTGGTAAGTCGCTAAGAGCTTCAGTACCTGGATTGTACAACATTTGCCCATTATTCTTTTCAAAATTCCTCAAGCTCTGTCAAATTAGTTGTTGATCATTGCTAGACAACCATTTTCAGGTCTGGCCATAGATTCAAGTAGATTTAAGTCAAAACTGTAACTTAGCCACTCAGGAACATTCACTGTCTTCTTGGTAAGCAACTCCAGTGTAGACTTGTCCTTGTGTTTTAGGTTATTGTTTACATACTGTTCCTCATTTCATATGCTGTATTATAGTATTGTGTTCCTAGCTCCAACAGTGCAGCAATATCTAACAATTCACAACAAGACACAAAAATCTAAATGTAAAAGAATGGAACTAAGAAATATATAAAATGTTAGGACAAGCAATGTCAGAGTATATATATTTATATTCCGGCATTCCTCATCCTAACATTTATATATCACTTAATTCCATTCTTTTACATGTGTGTATTGTTAGATATTACTGCACTGTTGGAGCTAGGAACACAAGCATTTCGCTACACCCACAATAACATCTGCTAAATATGTTTATGTGACCAATAAAATCTGATTTGATACGAAAGGTGAATTCACCTCCCAGTGTCTGGTGGAAAGCAGACTGTACCAGGTTTTTCTTTGGGATTTTGCTTAGCTCCAAACCATTTATATTTTTTATCCTAAACTCCCCAGTTCTTAACGATAACAAGCAAACCCATAACATGACACACAAGCATTTTTCTACACGCATTTTGCTACACTCAAATTAACATCTGCTAACCATGTGCATGTGACCAATAACATTTTATGTGAGCCACCACTATGCTTGAAACTATGGAGAGTTGTAGCGTAGATGCTGGGAGTCGACAAGCAGGTGGTAAGTTTAATACAACAAAGAACATGGAATGATACAACATGAAAAACAGAAACAATACTGCCTGGGGAATGAACCTAAGGGAGTGCCAGATAAGGGGGTGATGGAGTCCAGGAGTTCCTCATGAAGCGCAGGTGTGCGTAATAATGGTTGCCAGGACCAGTGATTAGTAAACCAGCAACGTCGAATGCCGGAGGGGAGGAGTGGCGGTAGATGTGACAGTAACCTCCCTGACGTGCGACTCCAGCCACAGGACGATGCCTGCCAGAGGGACGGCCCCGAGGACGAGGAGCAGGCCGGTCCAGGCGGCGAAGATGGAAATCACGGATGATGTTGGGATCCAGAATGTCCTCCACTGGAACCCAACATCGCCCCTCACCCCTCCCAGTCCACCAGGTACTGTAGCCGACCCCCACGACGTCTGGAGTCCAGTAGGGATCTTACGGCATAGGCGGGACCTCCTCAATACATCCAGGGGGTCGTGGGGACAGCATCAGCCAGGGGACCAGGAAGCACTGGCCTGAGAAGGAAGACATTAAAAGAAGGTGAGATACAGTAGTCACTGGGAAGCTGTAACCTATACGTCACCTTGTTGACCCTCCGGAGAACCTTGATCGGCCCCACAAACCGGGGCTCAGCTTCTTGCTGGGAAGGCGGAGTGGAAGGTTCCTGGTAGAGAGCCAGACACGATCCTCAGGATGGAACCAGGGAGTCTCACTGCGGTGGCGATCTGCCTGCTCCTTCTGACGGTGGACGGCGTGCTGGAGTCTCACGTGAGCATCGCTCCACACTTCTCCACCGTAGGAGCTTCGGTCTGGCCCGGGGTCCACGTAGCCACGGCTGGCTGAAAACCCAGGACACACTGGAAGGGAGTCAGCCCGGTGGAGGAGTGACATAAAGAATACTGGGCGTACTCCGCCATGGAAGGAATCGGGCACACTCCCTTCCGGTCCTGGCAGTGACTCCTCAGGAACCTCCCCAGCTCCTGGTTCATCTTCTCCACCTGCCCCTTAGACAGGCCTATACCCGGAAGTGAGGCTGACAGTGACCCCGAGCTTCTCCACAAAGGCTCTCCATGCCCATGAAATGAATTGGGGGCCACGGTCAGAGACGATGTCCTCCAGAAGGCCGTAATGCCGGTAGACCTGCTGGAATAGTGCCTCAGCGACCTGGAGAGCAGTAGGGAGACCAGAGAGAGGGATGAAACGACAGGATTTGGAAAATCTATCCACAACCACCCAAATGGTGGTGAAACTGTAAGAGGAGAGAAGACCAGGGACAAAGTCAATGGATAGATGAGACCAGGGACGCTGAGGAATGGGAAGGGGAAGGAGTTTCCCTGCTGGAGTCTAGGTGTGCCTCATGATGAAGCGCAAGTGCGCGTAATGACTGATGCCAGATGTGCGTAATGATGGTTGCCAGGACCGGTGGTACTCAGTAATGTGTTGTATTGGTTTTTGTCATCAAACACTAGCTGGGAAAAACCTTTTCCCCAAATATCTCAAAGATTGTAGATTTAGATTTTTTTAATGGCGGACACCATTTTAATTAGAAGAATATCCTCTTTCTAATTATGTAAGATTGGGCAGCGTACTCTGCTGTCATCAATCGCTAGACCATAAATAGTCAGAAGGTGCAATTGTTTTCCTACTTCCTCATTACGCAGATGTAAGCACACTTGACAGTATCGAGGTGTGGATGTTTGCTTTCTACAAGAGTTGCTATTTTTCAGTTTCGGCCTAAGTACAGATTGTAGTGGTAAAATATAAAGGAATACATTTTTTGTTGCCATTTACGGATAATGGAGTACCTAGCATCACTTCAGTCAGAATAGCCTTAGCGAACGTTCGTTTCAATTAATTTGCTTTGGCCTCGCACTAGTACTCCATCTCAGCCAACGTTCATCAGCAGTTTTTCATCCTTGGATCCGTGAATTTTTACTTGTTCCATTGTCCAGCCTACCCAAAGGGTATTACGTGAGACACACCCAGCATGTTAACATTAGCTAGCTAGCTAGCCACTTGTGTCAACACACTATGAGTAACATTAGTTCCTTTTCAATGTAGCTAAACACTAGCTAACGTATTAGTGTTAGCAAGCACTATTATTGCTTGCTGGATAACACAACTAGCTAGCTAGGTAGCAGGCCTAAACTATAGAAATCATGATGATGATACCTAGTATAGGGTAATGTTAATTGTCATAGCTACATTCTTCTTCTCTATCACAGATTCCCACAAGGTCTCAGACGTCAGGATGGGAAATGCTTACAACAAAGAAACAAATGAAGACCGAGACAGTTGTCGATTTCCATTGTAGCTTGTAATTTTAAAAAGGGAAGAAAAAGACAGTCCTGTTTTTCTAAATTAGTTATCGAGACTACTACTCACCACCACTAGAATAGCTTTTTTTTATGTTATTGAGTAGGCCTATTTCTTTGTTTATTTCTTTGTTTTCTTTGATTAACCTAACAACAAAAAAATCCTTGTTATTTTGTAAGAAATGTAGTCTTTTTACATGTTGCAATAAAGTTGACTAAAGGAGAAGCTCATATTTGTAGGTATTTTACTTGGTAAGTAGTTATATAGAAATTGCTCATAAGTAACTTTAAAGTTTAAAAACTTGAAATAGCTAAATCCTGTGTTAAAACTAGCGACAACCTTGTACTTATGCAGATATTACAGATGTGTACTCTGTAGTGTGTTAGTGTGTTTATTTTCTCACTTGGATGGCCCTTTCAGAAGCTGATTATTTAGATTGTCAAGATGGGTAACATACTTTGTAGGTATATAATAATTACAAGAGAGTACCCCTCAAGATACACAGGATTTAGCTAGTTAAAATGAAGTGTAACACCTAGTAATAACAGTGTTCGTATGCAGATATTACATGAACTCTGTGGTGTACTAGTGTGTTTATTTTCTCACTTGGATGGAGCTTTCAAATTAGGGACAGGTTGTCAGGATGGGTAATGTTATATAAGTACACATTAATTACAAGTAAGTACCCCTCAAGATACACTTCATTTTAAGTAGCTTAATCTTGTGTAACACCTAGTAATTACATTTTACTTATGCAATTGTTTTTCACTTGGATGGTGCTTCCAGAAGCTTTGCAACTAGGGTCAGGTTGTCAGGATGGGTAATTTACTATGTAAATACAAATTAATTACAATTAAGTACCGCTCAATATACACTTCATTTTAACTAGCTAAATCCTGTTTAACACCTAGTAATTATATTATACTTATGCAGATTTTACATGTACTCTGTGATGTACTTGTGTGTTTATCCTCCCATTTGAGGACACTCACTTGAGGATGACACCCATATGGTAGGCCCCAGTCAGTGAGGTTGACCTATATCTGATCTGTTTCTGTATTTAACCTGTGTTTTAGTGCGTGCATCTACTTATAAGTATTATCCAACATGTCATTGCATATTTTAGTTGGATGTTGTTAAGCCAGTCGAGAGTTGTAATATTTATAAGGTATTTTCCCTCCATGTGCGTCATGCTATTTCTAGCCATCTAGCCTAGGTGCTGCCAATCACGCTACAGTAGCTCATTAGGCCGTGTAACACATGTATCTCTACTAGCGCCTGTCCTACATGGTCCTCCCAGATCAGTCTTTTAGTATTTTTCATCCGTTATGTTGGAAACAAGCAGAAATAACAACTTCTGGCTTATTAAGGGAAACCTTTGACCCTTCTGCTAGTAGCTAAGAGCTAATCTGGCACTGATGGCGCATAGAGGTGACAGAGTTTCACACTGGAATGCAGTGCTGAAAGCTTGTGTGTGTGTGTATGTGCGTCTTTGAACGTCACCTGTGTGTGCTTGTTACATGGAAGATAGTGATAGACAACGTAACACAGTCACTATCAAGCACAACATAAAGCAACAACATCTATCAAGAATAATTGTGTGCACACTAGCTCTCAGTTGATTCATAGGAACTCGAGTTTACCATGAGTTACAGTATATAATAAATCCACAGGGTCTGCACAAGTACAGGTTACTAATAATACAATGAGTAGTTTATGTTTTTTTAGCATTGTCAGAAAACATGGCAGCATGATTCCCATCCGTGAGTTTCTGAGAAGATGAGGAGAAACAAACACACAAGGATGAAGGTAGGGAGGGGGAACAGAGCACCACCTCACACACAAACCCATCCTGGATTTAGTTCTACTGCCTTGTCCTAAAAAAAAATTGTAGCCAGGGACTGGGAGACATCCTTCTCCATGGCCAAGTATCTAAACCTGACCAACTTGCCAGCAGCATACCACCCTGCATCCCACTGCTGGCTTGCTTCTGAAGCTGAGCAGCTTTGGTCTTGGTTGGTCCCTGAATATACATTAAGAAAATCCCAATTGAGGACATTGCCCTCTGTATGGTGCTGTCTTGCGGATGTGAAGTTAAATGGGTGACCTGACTCTCTGTGGTCGCTAAAGGTTCTATGGCACTTATAGTAAGAGTAGTGGTGTTAACCCCGGTGTCCTGGATTAATTCCCAATCTGGCCCGCATACCATCATGACCACCTAATCCCCCAGCTTCCAATTGGCTCATTCATCCCCCTTCCTCTCCCCTGTAACTATTCCACAGGTTGTTGCTGTAAATGAGAATGTGTTCTAAGTCAACTTACCTGGTAAAATAAAACACTTTAGGGGGATTCTGGAACAAAGGAAGTACAATAATCTTCCCTAACCAATTAGGTCATCTGAATTTTTTAATTTGTTACATCCTAGCCAATGATCATGTCTGATCCATGGGTGGTCCAGTGACAGTATCTTGTCCAGGCTAGACAGGGATGTTCTCATCCTGATGTCCGGCTCCACCAGCATTCCCAGGAGAGAAGGAACCGTCAATGTGGAGCTTCTCACATCCCCTTATAATCCTTCCTTGAGTTTCTTCAATACCATTCAATATCTTCTGTATGTACTGTATTCCTCTGCTTAGGCCCATAGATTGGATTGTGAATCCAAGCATATACTTTGGAGGTCAGGTTACATAGAGGGTAGTTACAGAACATTGCGGCTTGAGTTACTCATAATGGACAGGAAGTACATTCCTACATAATGAGAAAATTCTATTTCAAAATGAATTTGTAACATTTCTCAGAACGAATGAAGATATCTGAAGTTTTATCATCGGGAAGATGTGGTTTTCATGGACAAGTAACTGAATAAACTTCAAAATACCAAAAACGCTGTCCGTAAAATGTCTATATTTAATTGGAAATGTACGCTTATGATTCCTCTGGTCTACCAGCCATATCCTAGGGTCAAATCGAATATCTGTGAAGTTGATCATGAAAGCCTTCAGTCTTAATGTTCCAGAGTTTGTCTCTTGGATATGCCCCTATACTTGTAGCATCACTGTACCCCATTAATCCACATTAAGCCCAGAGACCAGCAGTACCCTGGACCTCCAACCTTGAGTTTGACGAGCCAGTCACAGCAGACATCAGTCCCTAAACAACAAAGCCAGTCATTGAGGGTGAATCTGCTGAGGGTTGGCTTACCTCCTCACACAAGGTGGTAGGCCAGCAAATCGTAACACCAGGCTGCAAACGACAAAACCTGCTGACAGAGTAGAAACAGTCCTCTCTCTCTGACCCAGAACAGCATTGACTTGAAAGGGAGGTTAATGTTTGCATGCCACACTTAGCATGATTGCTTTGGCTTTTGCACGTGATATCCCTCAAGGAAACACAAGTGAAATAACAAAGTTCAGATGTGTATTCTTCTTCTTTACATATGGTAGATACAACAAAGGATAGATTTAAATGTCACCTCAGCGTTATATTGGTCTTTGAACAAGATCGTGACCGACAAAGATTGTGCTTTTGTCTTCATCGTGAGCACACACATGGCGATAAAGCAATTCATCATGATTTTATCTTGAGGTTTGAAAGAGCTAGTTGTAATAGCTGACCGAGTGTGAGAGATAGAGAAAGGTGAATACAGAGTTGTTTATGTTGTAATGAACTTTGAAGGTCCCACATGCAGAAAACACTTTGCAGCCCCTCCCCACCACTTTTTCACAGCAATCAGCAAGAGCCTGTAGTATATTACTAACCCAAGCACACGTCATACCAAAGATGGTTTAGTATGAAGACTTAGAAACTGCTTCTCTAATAGAAATCCCAGATCATGCTTGTAGGCAATGTCATGACGTCATTGGCTAGGTAAGCTCATGCACAGAAACATGTCATTGGGTCTAGCGGTTGTCTCACGCCGAACTGCACATATACAGGCCGTCAAATCAAAGGCACTCCTTCAATATAAAGTTTTTTTTTAGGAAAATTAAAAGTGTCAGGCACTGCATCGCAGTGGTTGAGGCGTCAATACAGACCCGGATTCGATCCCAGGCTGTGTCACAGCCAGCTGTGCCCGGAAGATACATGAGGCAGTGCGCAATTGGCCCAGCCTTGTCCGGGTTAGGGAGGGTTTGGCCAGCTGGGATTTTTGATCCATCACGCTCTAGCGACTCCTTGTGGCGGGCGGGTGCCTGCAAGCTGACTTCAGTAGCCAGCTGGACGGTGTTTCCTCTGACACCTTGGTGCAGCTGGCTTCCTGGTGTCATGACTCTCTTGGAAGGGCCAAAGGATCAGGTTACAGTGGATCAGCTCTACAGAGATCTCTCCCTCCCGCAGAGTGGGAGAGGGATGAATGGTGGGGTTTTATGTTCAGCTAGTTTGGGTGTCTGGAATGTCTTTGTGCCTTCGGGACGTCTACTGGCCAAAACTACAACATTAAATAAATGGACTCTAGGGCAATATATTTCATCATCCGAATGGGTGGGATAATGATGGATGGAATATGTGTCTATTTTTGTGATGTCATTAAAAGTTAAATGAAGACGTTATGACAGAACCATTGTAACTTGAAGTGTTTTCATAATGTGTATATGATGTTTACATACTTTACGTTGTGTAGAAAATATCCAGATTAAAAAGAGAATGTTTTTGTGACAATCAGACTGTGATTTTAGTTGTCTAAACGAGATCATAGTAAATTCTAATATCTTGCCTCGTAACTAGCTACGCCCCAGGAACCCAGAGAGCGTGTCATAAAGACGGAAATGCCCCTTTCTACCCGAGGGTATAAAGCATGTGAGTTAAGAATTAACATACCAGACTAGAATGACCAGTGCTGCAGCCTACAATTAATCACGACCCCGAAATGCAACACAATGTTGAAGAGGACAAAGAAACCTCTTAACAATCAATGCTACGGTTGAGTACTGTATCTAAGAAGGTGAATTCAAGCAGGACCACCCGGTTATTCTCTTCAAGTCATCAGATGTCTACATTGCTTTCATTCCCACGCTGGGAATATCGACACAGCTGATTAGCCGTCCTCAGAAGACCACTCTCACAGAACAAGTGCAAGGAAACAGACAACTAAGAGAAATGACATTGTGACATCTTGTGGACAATCAGAGACTTACACCTGAGAGCGAAAGAGATGGCCATCCAAAGAACAAGGCATTGGTTGAACCTCTCCCACTAAGCAGAACTTGGCCCACGAAGGCGGGGCCAAACAGATATACCCAACAGAGATACCCGTTAAGACCTTCAACACGTAAATACATGCATTACACTTCTTACCCATAAGAGCGGCAGTTCGGGGGCAAGGTATTAGGGCGTAGTTTACAAATTTATCCAAGTGTTGTTTCTCTTTCCATCTCTCTCTCTCTCTCTTTAAATCTCCACCTTGTGTAGCACATGTCATATTGTGTTGGTCCGCTAGGGACCTGTTGTCATTGTATTCAATTCTAATAAATAACCTAGACATGTGTGTGTGTGGGTGTGTGTGTATCTTATGTTATCATTTAGCTTGTTAGTAAATAAATAATCAACTCAATTTGTGTAGTACGGAATGATTACTGAGACCGGGTTTGTGCAGATTTATGGATTATCGACGTTCAGAATGAGACTGATATGAGGAAATTATTGACTGTTATGATATCGAGATATTCTTGAGTTCATTCGGGAAGCGGTAACTCATTAAACAAACTTTTCCGTGGTGCACCAGGTTACTAATGAGTTAATTGTTACATTTTTATTTAATCACGTAATATTTAATAGACATAGTTAATTATTTGATAAATAGCATGTCATCACATTAGTGATACTAACATCACGACGACACTGGTTAAGAGAGCAGTGCGGCTTGGCAGGGTCGTGTTTCGGATGACGCATGGCTCTTGACTTTTGCCTCTCCCGAGTCCGTAGGGGAGTTGCAGCGATGGGACAAGACTGTAACTACCAATTGGGGATAAAACGGTACAAAAGTACAAAAAAAATGTAAAAGTACAAAAAAAATTTCAGCTACTTAAAACATTGGTTTGAATCTAGGTTGTGCCTTTAAAAATCTAGAAAATGATCAACTAGGGAATATATTTTTTCACATCTCGAATTGACTTTTCATACCCAAACCCTGGTCTGATCTGCCGAGTCTGGTTCACAAGCATTCCCAGAAGTATCGAGATGTTGGGACTCTGGGTTTATAAACTGCACTACTGTTCAAAAGTTCTCGGTCACATTTTTTGTCCATTAAAATAACATCAAATTGTGCTGTTGAGGGATTTCCAGTGAGATTAGTAGGCTAGAAGCCTCTAGTAAATAAGTGTATTGCCTGCCTTGTGAGTTGGAGGGGATTGGGAAAGGGTGAGGTCAAAAGAGGCAAGGATGGGAAAGAGATGGAAAGAAATGAGTTGAAGGCAGATGTCGGAAGGTTGAAGTCGCCAAGTACGAAGAGCGGTGAACTATTGTCAGGAAATTAGCTTATCAAGGTGTCAAGCTCATTGAGGAACTCTCCAAGGGCACCTGGTGGGCGATAGATGACAATAATGTTAAGCTTGAGTGGCAGTGACAGTGACAGCATGGAATTCAAATTAGGAGATGGACAGGTGAGAGAGGGAGAAAATGAGTAGACATGTGCCACCACCTCGATGACCAGATGCCCTCGGACTATGGAAGAAAACATAATAAGATAAAAAAAGAGCAGCTGGAGTAGCAGTGTTCTCTGGGGTGATCCATGTCTCCGTCAGGGCCAAAAGAATCAAGGGGCTGAAGGTTAGCATAGGCTGAGATTAACTCTGCATTCTTGACCGCAGATTGGCAGTTCCAAATGCTGCCAGAGACCCTGAATTCCACATGGGTTGTGCATGCAGGGTACATTAAATTAAAAGAGTTGTGGCAAAGGGGTGTGGAGCATCTGTAAATTCTACAGGGAGAGGTGCGAACAGGTATAGAAAACACACACATAGTTGACAAGCTACAAAAGAGCAAAATTAGATAATCTGTAAAAAATAAGGTAAAATACTCTAACCCCACCCCTCCTCCCTCTCTGCGGATGACTTTGTCAACCACATTGAAAAAAAAGGTTGACAAGATCCACTACTCATTCACTCAGCCTAGTGAGTCCACTGGTCTCACTCACGCAGAACTACCCTACGCCTTGACCTCTTTCTCCCCTCTCTCTCCAGATGACATCCTGCGACTAGTGAGGTCTGGCTGCCCGAAAACCTGCCTGCTCGACCCCATCCCCTACTCCCTTCTCCAAACCATCTCTGGAGACATCCTCCTCTTCACCCTCTCAGGGCTGTGCACACTCTTGGATTGCATCCTACCTGGCAGGCCGCTCCTACCAGGTGACGTGGAGAGCATCTGTTCACACCACGTACTCTCACTACTTGTGTGCCCCAGGGCTCGGTTCTAGGCCCTCTCCTCTTCTCTCTATACACGGCTCCATCATATCCTCTCTCCTATCATTGATATGTGGATGACACTGAACCACTTTTCTCCTTCCCCCCTTCTGACACTCCACTGGCGACACGCATCTCTGCGTGCCTGGCAGATATCGCAACTTTGATGTCAGCCCACCACCTGAAGCTTAACCTTGACAAGACGGAACTGCTCTTCCTCCCAGGGAAGACCTGCCCGCTCAAAGACCTCTCCATCACAGTTGACAACTCCAGTTTCACCCTCCCAGAGTGCAAAGAACCTTGGCATGACCTTGGACAACACCCTGTCGTTCTCTGCAAACATCAAAGCAGTGACCCGTTCCTGCAGGTTCATGCTCTACATTATCCGTAGAGTACGACCCTACCTCACACAAGAAGCGGCGCAAGTCCTAATCCAGGCTCTTGTCCTATCCCATCTGGACTACTGCAACTCGCTGTTGGCTGGGCTCCCCGCTTGTGTCTTTATAACCCTGCAACTTATTCAGAACGCAGCAGCCCTCCTGGTTTTCAACCTCCCAAAGTTCTCTCACATCACCCCTCTCCTCCGCACACTCCACAGGCTATGCTCAAACCCTAACCCCAACCTGAGCACTCTGTTTTGCCACCTCAGGACTCTTGGCTCTCCCACCCCTACCGGAGGGCAGCTCCCACTCAGACCAGTCCAAGCTCTTCTCTGTCCTGGCACCCCTAATGGTGGAACCAGCTTCCCCCTGAAGCTAGGACAGCAGAGTCCCTGCCCATCTTCCAAAAACATCTGAAACCCTTCAAACAATATCTTAAATAATCCTCCTCCTCACATTGGGCCCCAGCACTTGCACTTGACCCCCCCCATCCTTTTTTCAATGCGTGAGAAATAAAAGGTGTGGCATGTGAGTGTGTGAAGAGGGTCAAATTGCATGTGTCTAACGGCCAATGCGTGAGAGTTGTCAGCACTGGTTAATGTCAGTATACTTTTGGCAGGAGATGTATAACTGTCAAAGTAAGCATATGCTATACTGTGGGAGATGCGCGCTCCTTCCCTATAATCTTACAAAAATTAATTATACGTTTGCTGTTATTTTCAGGTAAATGTTATCAGCGCCTACAAACAAATTGGCACAGTGAGTACAGGTAATTACCTATTGTACTGTATACAGTACATAGGAGACATGAGATCTAACCCTTACTTATAACTCAGAAATATTTTCTCACAGGTATGCAGACCTCAGGTACATTGGAACACTGTCTCCAGACTTCAGACTCCCACAAGCCAATCTGTCCCTCAGAACATAATTTGTGCCATTTCAACATAACCTACCTACTAGCCCAAATGTAAACATTTTTTTCTTCTGTGATGCCTCCTGCACTTGTGATAATGGACGAAATAAATCATCTTAATTTCCCCTCCTGTTTGTGTGTCCCCTAACCCCTGACCCTGGTTAGCAACAGACCAGGCCAGTGTTAAGGCTGTATGCATCTGAGTGTGGGTGGTTCCCAGTAGGTTACACAACCTCACATATCCTCAATTTACAAATGCTTATACCCGTACTCCATACCCTATACCGCTGCGTTGAAATATAATCCAATACCTTAAATTTCAGTTTTTGTTCTTGTTGAAAACGATGAAAAAAGTTTATTGAAACAAACACAATCCATATGGATAGAATTCTTCTAGCTACTTTGTCTAGATATTTCTGAGATTCCATCCCCCATCCCTCTCTGTGATGTGGTCAATGTGTTAGAGCTCTTTCCCCTCCATACATCCTGCAGTTCATTTGTACAGCTGGTTATTTGCTGGAGCAAATTGAAGTAAATTGCTTTGCCCAAGAGGACCAGGAATTGGGGATTTGGGAGAAGTGCTTTAACAATCACACATTTGTGCATGTGTGTGTGCGCGTGTGTAGTTTGGAGTAATCTTGTTGAAAATAACCCGATCAAAGTCAGAGCTGAAACATCAGCATGTAATTATAAATGTCAGGATCTCAATACAACACAGAGTGGTAGATGGCCTACGTTTAGATATGGTAACTCTACACACCATTGGAAATGGGACTGGGGGGGGCTTATGGACTCTCTTCTTTGGTCAGCTTATGATGGCCGCTCATTATGGCTCTTGCTACTTGCACACGCACACACAGCACCAGCTAATGCCACTCCTAAAACAACACATTGAGCATTGCTACTGTACTGCTGGAGATGTGCGTATGTGAGGGAACAAACGCAGAGCTATGGCCTCTTGAGTTGTAGAGAACCTCTTGTCACCTGGCCAAGCTTTGCATCAGGCCTGAGCTCCCACCACACATTAACTCAGTCTTAATCAAACTACAATGTTGGACTATTTAGGCATGTGGCATCAAATGTGATCTCTTAGAAGAGAGTTTCTGTTAAGTTCCATTTGAACGAAAGTCAAACAAACTGATCATTAGACATGGAGACTACACAGAACATACATTCTCCACCACAGTATCTTGTTTCAATGAAAACAGAATTGTGGAATAAACTTCCCATCATTGAACTTTGTTTTGTTTTTGTTGTTTTGTTTTCTTATTACTCTTTCTCAGGAGAATTTGTGAAAATGGCCAATGAATAGACTGTGTAAATAAAGCTGTGTATAAATAATAATAATAAAAACATACTTTGCATACCAGAGGCTTCCACATACCCCCCATCCTCTCCCCCTCCCCACTTGGATGAACAGCCATCTCTACCTTTCAGCATCACAACGGTATTCAAGAAAAGTGAGTGAGGAGAGATGGGAGGAAGTGACGAAGGGAGAAAATGCACGTTTTGGTGTAAAGTAACGGGGTCAGTCATAGCGTAGTCGATATAAGTGTCTGTGCCACGCCCATTCCAGGTAGGCGTTTGTTTACAGTGTTGTCTGTTTCACCTGGCTGGAAGGATGAATCAGACATAGTACCACGTGTTGTCTCGATAAGTGTGTGAATTGGACCATTTTCCTGTCCTGCTAAGCAGTCAAAATGTAACGACTACTTTTGGGTGTCAGGGAAAATGTATGGAGTAAAAAATACATTATTTTCTTTAGGGATGTAGTGAAGTAAAAGTTGTCAAAATATAAATAGTAAAGTAAAGTACAGATACCGAAACAAACTACTTAAGTAGTACGTTAAAGTATTTTTACTTAAGTACTTCACACCACTGCATTTTCTGGATTTTGATAATTAGCAGGTATCGGCCTAATTCTGCTCTGCATGCATTATTTGGTGTTTTACTTTGTACACAGAGGATATTTTTGCAAAATTCTGCATGCAGTCTCAATTTGGTGTTTGTCCCATTTTGTGAATTTTTGGTTGATGAGCAGACCCCAGACCTTACAACCATAAAAGGCAACGAGTTCTGTAACTGATTCAAGTATTTTTTGACAGATCCTAATTGGTATGTCGAATTTGATGTTCCTTTTGATGGCATAGAAGGCCTTTCTTGCCTTGTCTCTCAGCTCATTCACAGCTTTGTGGAAGTTACCTGTGGCGCTGATGTTTAGGCTGAGGTATGTATAGGTTATTTGTTTGCTCTAGGGCAACGGTGTCTAGATGGAATTTGTATTTGTGGTCCTGGCGACTGGACCTTTTTTGGAACACCATTATTTTTGTCTTACTGAGATTTACTGTCAGGGCCCAGGTCTGGCAGAATCTGTGCAGAAGATCAAGGTGCTGCCATAGGCCCTCCTTAGTTGGGGTCAGAAGCACTAGATCATCAGCAAACAGATATTTGACTTCAGATTCTAGTAGTTTCCATTGATCATCCTTGAGATGTTTCTACAACTTGATTGGAGTCCATCTGTGGTAAATAAAATTGATTGAACATGATTTGGAAAGGCACACACCTGTATATATAAGTTCCCACAGTTGACTGTGCATGTCAGAGCAAAAACCAAAGCCATGAGGTCGAAGGAATTGTCCGTAGAGCTCAGAGACAGGATTGTGTCAAGGCACAGATCTGGGGAAGGGTACCAAAACATTTCTGCAGCATTGAAGTTCCCCAAGAACACAGTAGCCTCCATCATTCTTAAATGGAAGATGTTTGGAACCACAAAGATTCTTCCTAGAGCTGGCCGCCAGACCAAACTGAGCAATAGGGGGAAAAGGGCCTTGACAGAGCTCCCCCCCTACTTTGTAAAGCCACCTTTTGCTGCAATTACAGCTGCAAGTCTCTTGGGATATGTCTCTATAACTTTGGCACATCTAGCCACTGGGATTTTTGCCCATTCTTCAAGGCAAAACTGCTCCAGCTCCTTCAAGTTGGATGGGTTCCGCTGGTGTACAGCAATCTTTAAGTCATACCACAGATTCTCAATTGGATTGAGTTCTGGACTTTGACTAGGCCATTCCAAGACATTTAAATGTTTCCCCTTAAACCACTCAAGTGTTGCTTTAGCAGTATGCTTAGGGTCATTGTCCTGTTGGAAGGTGAACCTCCTCCCCGTCTCAAATCTCTGGAAGACTGAAACAGGTTTCCCTCAAGAATTTACTTGTATTTAGCGCCATCCATCATTCCTTCAATTCTGACCAGTTTCCCAGTCCCTGCCGATGAGAAACTTCCCCACAGCATGAAGCTGCCACCACCATGCTTCACTGTGGGGATGGTGTTCTCGGGGTGATTATAGGTGTTGGGTTTGTGCCAGACATAGCGTTTCCTTGATGGCCAAAAAACTCAATTTTAGTCTCATCTGACCAGAGTACCTTCTTCCATATGTTTGAGGAGTCTTCCACATGCCATTTGGCGAACACCAAACGTGTTTGCTTATTTATTTTCTTTAAGCAATGGCTTTTTTTCTGGCCACTCTTCCGTAAAGCCCAGCTCTGTGGAGTGTATGGCTTTAAGTGGTCCTGATAATCTTTGGGATCGGTGTCCCTTCCACGGGACGGTTGAGCTAACGTAGGCTAATGCGATTAGCATTGGGTTGTAAGTAAACAGGAACATTTCCCAGGACATAGACATATCTGATATTGATTATAAATTAAAACTGCACTGTCCAATTTACAGTAGCTCTTACAGTGAAAGAATACCATGCTATTGTTTGAGGAGAGTGCACAGTTTTCAACATCAAAAGTTATTAATAAACAAATTAGGCACATTTGGGCAGTCTTCATAAAAAAATTGAACAGAAATGCAATGGTTCATTCGATCAGTCTAAAACGTTACACATACACTGCTGCCATCTAGTGACCAAAATCTAAAAGAACGGTTGGTTTTTTCTTTGTATTATCTTTTACCAGGTCTATTGTGTTCCTTTCACATTTCCACAAACTTCAGTGTGTTTCCTTTCAAATGGTACCAATAATATGCATATCCTTGCTTCAGGGCCTGAGCTACAGGCAGTTTGATTTTGGGTATGTCATATTCGTCGAAAATTGAAAAAAATGGGGCAGATCCTTAAGAGGATGCCCTCCTTGCCTGGTCTGTGAGTTTTGGTGGGCATCCCTCTCTTCGCAGGTTTGTTGTTGTGCCATATTCTTTCAATTTTTTTATAATGGATTTAATGGTGCTCTGTGGGATGTTCAAAGTTTAGGATATTTTTTTATAACCCAACCCTGATCTGTACTTCTCCACAACTTTGTCCCTGACCTGTTTGGAGAGCTGCTTGATCTTCATGGTGCCGCTTGCTTGGTGGTGCCCCTTGCTTGGTGGTGTTGCAGACTCTGGAGTCTTTCAGTACAGGTGAATATATACTGAGATCATGTGACAGATCATGTGACACTTAGATTGCACACAGGTGGACTTTATTTAATTAATTATGTGACTTCTGAAGGTAATTGGTTGCACCAGATCTTATTTAGGGGCTTCATAGCAAAGGGGATAAATACATATGCACGCACCACTTTTCCGTTTTTTTTTTTTTTAAATTAGAATTTGGACTATTTTGTGTATGTCCATTACATGAAATCGAAATAAAAATCCATTTAAATTACAGGTTGTAATGTAACAAATTAGGAAAAACACCAAGGGGGGTGAATACTTTTGCAAGGCACTGTAAAAGGCCCAGCCAGACCACGGACTTGAACCTGACCGAACATCTCTGAAGAGACCTGAAAATAGCTGTGCAGCAATGCTTCCCATCTAACATGTAGGAGCTTGAGAGGATCTGCAGAGAAGAATGGGAGAAACTCCCCAAATACAGGTGTGCCCAGCTTGTAGCATCATACCCAAGAAGACTCGATGCTGTAGTCGCTGCCAAAGGTGCTTCAACAAAGTACTGAGTAAAGGGTCTGAATACTTATGTGAATGTGTTTTTTATTTTAAATAAATTAGCAAAAATGTCTAAACCTGTTTTTGCTTTGTCATTATGGGCTATTGTGTGTTGATTGATGAGGGAAAAAAACAATTTAATACATTTTAGAATTTGTAACATAACAAAATGTTCGAAATACTTTCCCGAAGGCACTGTACCTCACATGCCTATATACCTCACTAAGCAATTAGTCTATTAAAATGTATAAATATTAACACGTGTGTGTGCGTGTGTGCCTGTTTACGTACATATAGGTGGGGTTTATAAATGCCCTGATCCCTTCAATTAAATGTATCTTGTTCAAAACCTGGACAATTACCAGATGGGTGGGATGATGAAAGCAGGAATCCACTACAGATATAGGATCTTAATTTGAGCCAGTTTGCTACAGCAGGAAAATATTCCTGCAGCAACAGGAAATGTGAATTAATATGTGTATTATAATTCATGGACATTTTTCGTTTGAGCAAAACAATTCCGACATTTTAAAGTGGAAATTACAAACCTTAGAAGCCTTTTAAAACCTTGAATACCATACAAGTTTGCATTTCCTGCAGGAGAATTCTCAGCAACAAAAGAGTGATCAAATTGAGATTATACATCTGTACCCTCGGCCCCCCCACCGGCCACCCCACTGCTTGTGTTGCGTGCTCGGTTATAAGTATTACTGTCCACCCCAGTACCATGGTGAAACAAAAACAAAAAAGGAGCTGGGGCGGACATTAATACTAATAACAGAGCACACAACACAAGCAGTGGGGTGGATTCCTTAAGCCATGTGAAAATATCCAGGAATTTCACTGAATATGTCACTGGATGCTCACTACTATGCAGTAGAGTATTTTGGTGCAGGCTAAATACGTTCACTTACCATTACTGAAAATCAAATGTTTTATTACAATACACTATACATTTTTCATGAATTAACAGTACTTGACCACTAACACAAATTGTGCAACTTCTCTATGCAATCATTACATCATGTTTGTTGTAATGGCATGCTCTAGTTGTTTGCCCTTTAGGGAGAAAGTAAAACCCATCATATAACAGCTGTCATCCTACAAATCAACAATTCTGTACAACCATTCTGTACAACATGCAAACTCTGAAAAGGTCTCTACTAGCACACATACAATGCCTTCAGAAAGTATCCACATCCCTTGACTTTTTCCACATTTTGTTTTGCCTAAATTGAGATTTTGAGTCACTGGACTACACACAATACTCCTTAATGTCAAAGTAATTAAAGATGAAAAGCTGTAAGGTCTTGAGTCAGTAAGTATTCAACCCCTTTGTTATGGTATGCCTACATAAGTTAATGGACTCACTTTGTGTGCAATAATAGTGTTTAACATGATTTTTTTATCACTACCTCATCTCTGTACCCCACACATACAATTATCTGTAATGTCCCTCAGTCGAGCAGAGCATTTCAAACACAGATTCAACCAAAAAGACCAGGGAAGTTTTCCAATGGCTCGCAAAAGGTAGATGTGCTATTGGTAGATGGGTTAAAAAAAGGAGTCATTGAATATGTTATTAATTACACTTTGGATGGTGTATCAATACCGGAAAGGAATGAAACCCCTTAGGGACTTCACCATGAGGCCAATGGTGACTTTAAAACAGTTACATAGTTTAATGGCTGTGATAGGAGAAAAATTAAGATGGATCAACAACATTGTAGTTACTCCACAATACTAACCTAAATGACAGAGTGAAAAGAAGGAAGCCTGTAAATAATAAAAATATTCCAAAACATGCATCCTGTTTGCAATAAGGCACTAAAGTAAAACTGTAAAAAATGTGGCAAAGAAATTAACTTTATGTCCTGAATACAAAACATTATGTTTGGGGCAAATCTAACACAACACATCACTCAGTACCATTCTTCATATTTTCAAGCATGGTTGTGGCTGCAACATGTTATGGGTATGCTTGTCATCGGCAAGGACTAGGCAGTTTAAATGGAATAGAGCAAAGCACAGGCAAAATCCTGAAGGAAAACCTGGTTCAGGTTGCTTTCCAACAGACTCTAGGAGACAAATTCACCTTTCAGCAGGACAATAAACTAAAACACAATGCCAAATATACACTGGAGTTGCTTACCAAGACATGACATGTTCCTTAGTGGCCTAGTTACAGTTTTGACTTACACTACCATTCAAAAGTTTGGGGTCACTTAGAAATTTCCTTTTTTTCAAAAAGAAAAGCATATTGTTTGCCCATTAAAATAACATCAAATTGATCAGAAATACAGTGTAGACATTGTTGTAGCTGGAAACAACAGTTTTTTATAGAATAGAAAACATAGGCGTACAGAGGCCCATTATCAGCAACCATTACTCCTGTGTTCCAATGGCACGTTGTGTTATCATTTTAAAAGACTAATTGATTATTAGAAAATCATTTTGCAATTATGTTAGCACAGCTGAAAACTGATGTTCTGATTAAAGAAGCAACATAACTAGTTGAGTTTCTGGATCATCAGCATTTGTGGGTTCAATTATAGGCTCAAAATGTCCAGAAACCAATAACTTTCTTCTGAAACTCGTCAGTCTATTCCTGTTCTGAGAAATGATGGCTATTCCCTGCGAGAAATTGCCAAGAAACTGAAGATCTCGTACAACGCTGTGTACTACTCCCTTCACAGAACAGCACAAACTGGCTCTAACCAGAATAGAAAGAGTGGGAGGCCCCGGTGCACAACTGAACAAGAGGACAAGTACATTAGTGTGTCTAGTTTGAGAAACACCAGTCTCAACGTCAACAGTGAATAGGTGACTCCGGGATGCTGGCCTTTTAGGCAGAGTTGCAAAGAAAAAGCCATATTTCAGACTGGCCAATAAAAAGAAAAGATTAAGATAGGCAAAAGAACACAGACACTGGACAGAGGAACTCGGAATGGAAGGCCAGCATCCCGGAGTCGCCTCTTCACTGGTGTTTTGTGGCTACTATTTAATGAAGCTGTCAGTTTAGGACTTGTGAGGCATCTGTTTCTCAAAGTAGACACTAATGTACTTGTCCTCTTGCTCAGTTGTGCACCGGGGCCTCCCACTCCTCTTTCTATTCTGGTTAGTGCCAGTTTGTGCTGGTCTGTGAAGGAAGTAGTACACAGTGTTGTATGAGATTTTCAGTTTCTTGGCAATTTCTCGCATGTAATAGCCTTCATTTCTCAGAACAAGAATAGACTGGGGTAGTCCGACAGTCCAGGTCACAACAGGCAATCACACAGATTTTGCTCTCGTTTCTCTCACTCTTCATAGCTCTCGTTTCTCTCCCTCTTCATAGCTCTCTTGTTTCTCTCACTCTTCATAGCTCTCTTGTTTCTCTCACTCTTCATAGCTCTCTTGTCTCTCACCCCCTCTGCCCCTTTGTGCAGGCTGCTTCCTCCTTTATACCCAAGCACTCCCTGGCTTAAAGACCCACAGCCTTTCTTAGTTGGGGCAGGAAGTCCATATAAGGCTTGGGGGTGGAGCCAGCTACCTGCAAGATATCTCTCCTCGATTACCGCTCCCCTCACCATGCCATCTGCCACAATGTATTGATTAAGGGGTGTGAATACTTATGTCAATTAGTTATCTCGGTATATAATTTTCAATAAATTTACAAGAATGTCTAAAGATGTGTTTTTACTTTGTCATTATGGGGTATTGTGTGTAGATGGCTGAAGATACAATACTAACAAAAAACAAGTGCACACTCACCCACACATGACACAAACACACTGTTCATCACAAAAAGGTTGCACAGAAGCTGTCATCCTCTACACAAAGGTGTGTTTGTCCTGACCTATCCCAAAGATGGTTTGTAGAGAAAAGCATTAGAATCCCTCCTAATTCTACTTTACAATACCCAGTGTCACTTCATGGGAATGCAGTTCCCTTTTGATTCAGCATCTTCCTGTATGTAAGGAGGTCTTCACTGAGTCATATGACACAATACAAAAGCCAATTATTTTGACAGGCCTAATTCTGCCATAACACCTTTATTGTACAGTATGTGTGTGTGCGTGTGTGTATGCGTGTGAATTAGCTGTGCCTAACGGAGTGGTGAGTCACCGCTGCAGCCTGGTAACGAGGCATCTGGAAACCTGACGTCACACTGCCCCTCCCACTCCCTAGCGACACGGAAAATTGGTTCCTACGTAACATACGCAAAGACGCTTTTACAGCACTCTCACAGGTGCGTGTTGACGTGTGAGTGTGTGTGTTTGCATGTGGATGTCTGTGATTGTATTTGCATTGAGGCTTTCCTCCTTAACACATGTGGGTAAATCTTAGAATCAAAACTGTGGTGGTCAGCCATCTGCAAGAGTGCAACAGAACACCTCGCTAAACATAAAACAATCAAGCTTTCAGCTGATTTTTTAGGAGCTCACCTATGAATCTTCTATTTAAATGGCAAAACACAATGAATAAAACGAAAGACCAACACACACGCACACTCGTATGCGCACACACAGTCCTGACACTATCCTAACATCCCAAGCCCAGACTCCCAGTCCATAATCCCTATGGAAAGCTCTCCACAGAGTAGAGGAGATAATGGGGAAGGAAGAGAAAGAAGAAAGCCTATGCATTCCACATACTAAGCCAGTGAGAGGCGAAGTCGTGGAGGAATCCGAGAGCAAACATTTTGGGGTTTGTTTGCTGTTGACATTGTGCCCAATGTGTGTTTGGCCCCTGCTCTGCGCCTGGACTGTTTCCTGTCCAGCTGACTTGTGCAAACAGCAAGGGTTATCTCTCCCTCCACCCCTCCATCCTCAGTTCCATCCTCTTGTCTCCGCATAAAGACACAAGATTTGTGAATGTCTGAAATGTCAAAATAATTTGTCACACTAATCATAAAACTGACATTTTGAATGAAGTGGGAACAAGAAACACACTTGCTCACACAAAGAAAAAGCACTGGAAGCATACAGTAACATATGCATGAAAAGCATTGTAAGCAAGCCTAATTTTCAGGTCAAATGAGCACAACAATATTGATCCATTCTCTCTCGGGCCCACGCTAACCAAGTAAGACGTTGTGTTTGGCCCTATCTCCCACTCCCTTCAGAGCTCTCTGTTTGTTTGGCTGAGGGCCTATGCAGCCTGGCCACAATTCCTTTGTCACCCTCATACAGCTCAATCCCTTGCTACATTACACCTTGCTTTCATTAGTAATTGGGTCGGTAACAGATCGCAGGGCCTGACGTGTGTGTGTGTTTGTGTGCCCTGGGGGGTGGAGCAGTGTGTGAGGGGTGTATGTGGGCCTCTCCAGCCAGAGAGGCGTGACCGACACTGGGCTGCTTACGCAGGTCTTTACTTCCTGTCTCCTCAGTGACAGGTGAGGCTTTGAAGTGGCCCCTGTCGGATGTCAATGTGTTTTTCGTTACACACGCAGCAAATTTTATTTGCCAGTCAGTCACACGTACACTACAAAGTGACCAATAAACAAGGTTTTGGAACCAGGGAACAGTTTGGGGTCACTCCAGTTTATGCCTGTACGCATACAGTCTGGACTCTGTGGAGTGTTGCCATGACAACATCGGGCCAATCCCTTATTTTCGGTGTACACCAGTGAATCTGTTAAATGATAAAGTCATAAATGTCAGAAAATGTCAGCGGGACTAAAAACCTGTTTATGCTAGCAGGAAGTGGGTTATATAAGAGCACCCCATTTACAATGGGGTGCTCTTATATAAAAGCGGTCCCCCTGGACAATGGCTCCTCTTGAAACAATTAGGATGTTCCAGGCCTTTCCACCCCATCCCCAAGCCCCTGTCCCTCATTCCTTATCCCCCTGTATCCGTATCACCCAGCACTAAACCACCTGGGACCCCTGATCCCTAACCAGGCCTTTGAGCTGCTACCTCATCTCAGAGGCACTACTGATGATGATGGTATAGGTTGTGACAAACATTTGGGGACAAATAAGTGGACTGTTACAGGACCTGTTACACCACACTGCTAGCCAACATACAGCATGCATGAACACAAACACAGTCACACACACAAACACACCCCAGGTACTGACAAATTAATGGATCAACACGCTCACAAAAAGTAACTGCGAGCAAAACCACCCACAAAGCTCTCTCCGTCATTAAACTCCACACGTACACACAAAACACGCACGCAAGCACACACAAATCCCTCTCCCCCTCTTATCTGTCAAACAATCTATCTCCATTGAGCCCCACCTGGCTATGTACTTATCTGACTCCCTTTGTAACTATTAGGGTCAGCTCCATCTCATGGCTGTTGCTTTGTCTTGGCCTGGCCTAAGTGATGCTGGCTCATCTATCCCCCCTTCAGAGAAGCCAGTCAGGGCCCTGGCCCCTGTGGCCCCTATAACCCCTGGCCCTTGGCAGGGATAAAGAGAGAGGTAGTATCCCCTCACAGAGGCACGTCCTGGGACATAATTCTCAGCTTTGTCCAGGGTTTAACTGGTCTTTTAATTAACCCTCCCCTTCTCTTCACTGCGCCGCAGGCTGTAGAGGACCAAAGTTGAACAAAAGTCCAACCCAACCCAACCAAAGCACTGTCAACGGACAGTGTCACCCCTCTGAAAGACATTCCAGTGACCTGATGGACACAATGACAAAGAGGACACCTTCAATCGGCAGGCAACATACACATAATGGACAAACAAATACCACACACAAGGCAAGCACACACGCCAACAAACATCAGTATGAGTCTTTAACACATGGACAGATAGACATACCTATCCACGTGGAGAGTATATGGGTTCTCAGAGTTATGTGTGTGTGTGTGTGTGTGTGTGTGTGTGTGTGTGTGTGTGTGTGTGTGTGTGTGTGTGTGTGTGTGTGTGTCGAAAATCACATTGTAGGATTTTAAATGAATTTATTTGCAGATTATGGTGGAAAATAAGTATTTGGTCACCTACAAACAAGCAAGATTTATGGCTCTCACAGACCTGTAACTTCTTCTTTAAGAGGCTCCTCTGTCCTCCACTCGTTACCTGTATTAATGGCACCTGTTTGAACTTGTTATCAGTATAAAAGACACCTGTCCACAACCTCAAACAGTCACACTCCAAACTCCACTATGGCCAAGACCAAAGAGCTGTCAAAGGACACCAGAAACAAAATTGTAGACCTGCACCAGGTTGGGAAGACTGAATCTGCAATAGGTAAGCAGCTTGGTTTGAAGAAATCAACTGTGCGAGCAATTATTAGGAAATGGAAGACATACAAGACCACTGATAATCTTCCTCGATCTGGGGCTCCACGCAAGATCTCACCCCGTGGGGTCAAAATGATCACAAGAACGGTGAGCAAAAATCCCAGAACCACACGGGAGGGGACCTAGTGAATGACCTGCAGAGAGCTGGGACCAAAGTAACAAAGCCTACCATCAGTAACACACTACGCCGCCAGGACTCAAATCCTGCAGTGCCAGACGTGTCCCCCTGCTTAAGCCAGTACATGTTCAGGCCGTCTGAAGTTTGCTAGAGAGCATTTGAATGATCCAGATGAGGATTGGGAGAATGTCATATGGTCAGATGAAACCAAAATAGAACTTTTGGTAAAAACTCATCTCGTCGTGTTTGGAAGACAAAGAATGCTGAGTTGCATCCAAAGAACACCATACCTACTGTGAAGCATGGGGGTGGAAACATCATGCTTTGGGGCTGTTTTTCTGCAAAGGGACCAGGACGACTGATCCGTGTAAAGGAAAGAATGAATGGGGCCATGTATCGTGAGATTTTGAGTGAAAACCTCCTTCCATCAGCAAGGGCATTGAAGATGAAAGCGTGGCTGGGTCTTTCAGCATGACAATGATCCCAAACACACCGCCGAACGAAGGAGTGGCTTCGTAAGAAGCATTTCAAGGTCCTGGAGTGGCCTAGCCAGTCTCCAGATCTCAACCCCATAGAAAATCTTTGGAGGGAGTTGAAAGTCCGTGTTGCCCAGCGACAGCCCCAAAACATCACTGCTCTAGAGGAGATCTGCATGGAGGAATGGGACAAAATACCAGCAACACTGTGTGAAAACCTTGTGAAGACTTACAGAAAACGTTTGACCTCTGTCATTGCCAACAAAGGGTATATAACAAAGTATTGAGATAAACTTTTGTTATTGACCAAATACTTATCCTACAATGTGATTTTCTGGATTTATTTTTCTCATTTCGTCTGTCATAGTTGAAGTGTACCTATGATGAAAATTACAGGCCTCTCTCATCTTTTTAAGTTGGAGAACTTGCACAATTGGTGGCTGACTAAATACTTTTTTGCCCCACTGTATATATTGTATTCTATCCTATTCTACTGTATCTTAGTCTATGCTGCTCTGACATTGCTTGTCCAAATATTTATATATTCTTAATTCCATTCCTTTACTTTAGATTGTGTGTGTAAGATATTACTTGTGAGATATTACTGCACTGTTGGATCTAGAAACACAAGCATTTCGATACACATCTGCTTTTGTATGTGACAAATAAAATTTGATTTGGTTTGACTTTGATTTCAATGGAATTCCACGTAATTTCAATGAAATTACGCTGAACCAATGTGGAATAGACGTTGAATTGATTTCTGTGCCCAGTGAGTAAACAGTATGGTGATACAGTGTGTTCAAACTAAGCTCTACATACAGTCTACAAATCGCTTTCAGGTTACTCCATTAATCCATATCCTAAGTGCCTGTCTGTTTTTTCTTTCAGCATTGAGAAGGGAATGTTACACTCTGGAGGGAGAGGGAGAGGAGAGAGGGCTGACCTCAGGGGGTATCGCAGGGGCAGGACATCAGCTGTGGCTGACACAGTGGTAGACAGGTAGAGATGGCCTGGCTAATGCTCCAGTGTCTATCCAATGGTCTGTCACACTTCCACAGTTCTGAGCAGTCTGGCCATGTGTCTGATACATAGCTGTAGGGGTGATGAGGGCTTGCAGTCCCCCTGAAAAATATTTATAAAAATAAATATTAATTAAAAAAAAAATTAATCTTTAGAAGAAAAAGAAAATCACCAAGGTACTGCACTGGGCCTTTACTAGTCCTATATTAGCGGACCTAATAGCTGTCTGTAGCGCGGGCCCCAAAAAGGATTCAGCACCGCCGCTTTATAGATAGCAAAGAAGACTGAGGAACAAATACAGACACTTAGGGTGAAGATGTGCCTTGAAGTTGGGTAAATGGAACTGTGTGTCAATAGCCAGTGGTCCACTGAGAGGTTGATGAATTCACAGGGGTGTGTGTGGCCCCTTAGGGGTAAATAAAGACATGGTGGTGATTTCACATCTCTTTTCCCCCAGTGCTGGGGAGACAGGGGGTCTTTTTCACTGGACCCCCCAAACACCCCCTTGGGTCACACCAGGACCCCAGTTACAATAGGGGTCAAGAGGTCAAGGGTCACACAGGGTCATGTGCTTATTGACTATGCTGTTACTCCAACACTTAACAACTCAGCATCTCTGTACATAGACTGGAGAGAAGAAAGTGTCAGAGAGAGGGAGAAAGAGAGACAGGAGGAGTGAGAGGGTGGTGATAGAATAAAGAGATTGGATTAATGTAACATATGGAATTGTTTTACAATGGTCATACCATGGGTTGTTCAGCTATTTGATTTAGAATTTTAGGACCCCTCGGGTCCCGAAAAGAACCCCCAAAAAAAAGACATTGGGGGATAAAATATTGAACTTGGCCTTTATTACTATAGCCTATAGAAACACATTGAATAACACATTCATAAATGGCAAAAAAAAAGACAGTAAAACAAGGTTTTTAAGTTTCTTTTCTATATCTAGGAGTTATCACAGCTCAGGAAATATATGAAAAAGTTGGGCACATATTTAACCCGTTATTTTTGTTAGCACAAAACGACCTCCATAATTCCATTCATTTGTATTGGATACCTTCAGACGAGTCCCGTGGCATTTGTGGAGGTCATAGAGGCCAAACTGTTCGGACGCTACAGAGGTTTTTGTGAGAAGACCAATCTTCGGGATGATTCATGTCCTGACAAACACCGCTGTAGCTTGGCCATCTTCCACTGCAGATGCGGAAGGCCGACATAGGCGGTTGCGGGGGATTGCGAAGCAGCCCATGCAAAATAAACTGACATCTCTAGCTTAAACTGACAGATTTTATAATGATGTTATTTAGAATTGAAGCACTGGTGCGTCAATAGACTCATAAGTATTAACCAATCAATCAATCAATGAAAAAGCCATATCAGTGTTGATTACATTAGTGATCATTTATTTAACTACATTATCATCTCACAATTTGTATGTTCCTAAAAAAGACAAGGCAAGACAGAAAGAGAAATAAGGAAACAGAAGGACAAAAACAGACAGAAAGAGAGGTATCTTAATTAAAACCTATTGAGGCTAGGGGCAGTGTTCAAAGTATGGAGAGTCTGGCGTGCCCAAAATAAACTGCCTGTTACTCAGGCTCAGAAGCTAGGATATGCATATAATCGGTAGTATTGGATAGAAAACACTCTGAAGATTCTAAAACTGTTAAAATAATGTCTGTGGGTATAACAGAACTGATTTTCTTTTTGTTGAGGTAATTGACTCCCTATTGACTATACATGACAATAGCGCCCAGATTGCAGTTTCTATGGCTTCCACTAGATGTCAACAGTCTTTAGACATGATTTCAGGCTTGTTTTTTGAAAAACGAACAAGAAATGTTTGTTTTTCCAGGTGGCTCATAATAAGGCCACTAGTGTTTTGGCACGCGTGAATGGGTGCACGCTCTTCGTTATTTCTCTTTCTTATTGAACATACTATTCTCCGTCTGAAATATTATTGTTTATTTAGATATTAGACAACCTGAGGATTAATTAGAAACATTGTTGGACTTGTTTGGACGAACTTTACCGGTAACTTTCTTTGTCTGCATGTTGAACGACTGGATTACAGAACTCCATGGCGCCAACTAAACAGACTTTTGGGATATAAAGAAGGACTTTTTCGAACAAGACGACCATTCTTTGTGTTCCTGGGACCCTTGGGATTGCAAACGGAGGACGATCTTCAAAGGTAAGTCATTTATTTTATCGCTATTTTTGATTTTGTAACGCCTGTGCTGGTTTGAATAATATGTTGTTGCTTTCTGCTTTCGCCATTCTGCTTTCGCTGTGAAGCCTATTGTAAATCCGTCAACATGGTTCGATTACCAAGCTTCTAAGCTTTTGAATGGTGTATAGCACTTGTATTTTAATTATTGTTTAATATTACAATTCATGTAATTTGAATTTGGCGCTCTGCATTTCACCGGATGTTGTCGTAGGTGGACCGCTAGCATCCCACCAATCCCTAGGAGGTTTTAAGACACAGATGGAAAGAGTTTGGAGCTCAAGGCCTCCAGCTGTGCTGTAGATGCTGTTGGAGAGTCGGGTCGATTGAAGCCAGCCAGGCCACCCTCTGTCTCTCTGTCTGCATGTGGGTCTGTCTGTCAGACTGGGAGGTTCCAGTAGGTTCCGGGCGGGTCTAGTTGTTCTGGATTATGGTGTTCCAGCTAGCTAATCTTCTCTGTTAGCTGTCATGTGAGCCATGTTCCTCTGTAGGACACTTCACAGAGTGGGATACCACTGACCCAAGACACTGCAGCCCTGCTATTAGGCAACAAACCATGGCCCACTGGCCAGCCGGTCAAGATGTAGCAGGCTCCTGTCCCAGTACTGCTACCGCTCGTTAAACCTGTTTATTAGATGACAAATCTCAGAGCTATCTCTGCTCTGTAATTCACCCTAGTAACAGGACAAACAAGGGCACCAATACAGTGGCGATCTGGAGTCTGAACTTAGTCAAACTGTGTCAAACAGCAGTAATACCTATTATGAGTGTGTTTGGATGGTATCATCATTGTTGTCATCATGTGGGTGAACTCTGATTTATAGTGGCAAGCAATGGAAAGTGTGAAAAGAGACTTGAATCTCTTGGGCCAAAGAGTCATGTTATATTCATCCAGACACAGACGCAAACTGAGTGAGAGTGCACATTGTGCACACGCGCTCTCAATCTTTCTCTTCCACAGCTTCTAAGGTGATGCTTAACTGTCTCTAAACGCACTCTCACTTTCACTTTCACACCCACACACACACACACACACACACACACACACACACACACACACACACACACACACACACACACAGGATGCTCTGGCCGCAGCGATTCCTGATTAGTGAGTGTGACGTGGGAGGGGTGTAATGGGAAAGGCTGTGAGTCACAGCTGGTGGGAGAATCAGTTTCCCTGGCCTAGGCCTGCTGTCAGGATTCCCTCATCCGGTGGACCAGCTGCCAGGCTGCGTTGTAACATTAGTCAGTCTGCTGTAAGCAGTATACACTGCTGCTCCTATCTGATCTAGTGGGAGATATAGCCATACAGATCACAGGGAGGATCTCACCACAGAAACCCTCCTCTTCCCTTTGTCACACACACTGGGGTGATTCTTAGGAAACTTATGCAGGCTCACGCTGGCTTAGTTAGATGAGTACACCTGCTCAGAGATTTGTATCTGGTGCAGTGGATAGTGTTGGATGAGAATGTAGTCATATACAATATCAATTCCCTCCCACACTTTTTGTAAAGTATTGTTAAGTGTTTCGTTATTCAGCTCCTAGTCAGTCAGTGAGTGGTCTGAACCTAGTGGGGAGTGTAAAGCTCTGACTGCAGAATTAAACTTTTATCCATGTTCTCCAAATGTCAAATTTCTAAGTTGCTCCAAATGTCAAGTTTTTGTTGCTCTTGATGTTCTGTACCGTTCCATTTCTCCAAGATAAGGGCACTCATTCCAAATGATTAAGGTAAGAGTAAAGGTTTGGAATAGTGTTACAAAAAAATACAATAAGTTAAAATATAAAAACAGTGTCCATGATCCATCCACTTCCCCCGACCAAAACACGCTAGCTAAAACCAAGCCTACTTACTTGATGGAAATAGCGCTCACTGTTGCCCCTAGTGGCTGGTTTTTAAAACATTTCCTTTCCTCAGGACATGGATAGACGTCCAATGTTCTGAAATCGTTTCTGTAGTTAGAAACAGATAAGATTAGCATTCCTGAAACATTATCGGAATCCTCTTTCTTGTGCCTTTTGAGGTGGAATGACTCTTTTGCGTGTGTGTGTGTGTGTGTGTGTGTGTGTGTGTGTGTGTGTGTGTGTGTGTGTGTGTGTGTGTGTGAAAGAGGGTAAAAGAGAGAGAGAACAAGGAACAGAGAAAGAGGATTGTTCTGACTACAAACATTGAAATCACACAACTGAGGTGTCATTTATCAGGGTGATAGGGAATGGCAAAACATAGGTGAGGAAAGAGAGGAGAGAGGGTGACCCAGTTGACAAAGAATGTTCTTCTTCTTTATACCTCCTCTACCCTGGCTCCCTCTCACCCAGTGGTCCTTATACAAGTACTTAACCATTCACCCAGTCCCAGCTTCACTATTCTGAGAGAAGTGAGACCACATGGTACCTTTACAAAGATATAAGGAATAGCCAACACTTGTCCGACAACAAACAAACAATTTGTCAGTGGGGACATGTTGGTAGAATTAGAGGTCATGCTAGTCATGCTAGAGTGCCTTGCCTTTATCTTCATCTAACACTAGGAAGGGACCGTTACTCAACGTTTGTTGGAATAACATTCAATGGAATGGGTTGAGTTAATTTGGCATCTAGTGGAAGAAAGGCATGTGTTTACAGGCTTTGTGTGTATGTGTGTTTGCGTGTGTGTGTGTGTGTCTGTGTCTGTGTGTATTTTGTAGCCCAGTGAGTTCAGTGGTTACAAGTTTCCCCCTGCCAACCCAGACACCCCCACAAGGGCAGACAGGACCTCAGGATCAGTTTGCCTAACTGTTTCAACTGTAATGACCTAGCTGAGTTATAGTTATAGTCCCTCATTGTCAGAGTTATCTGGGGTGAACACTGTTTATTTTAACACACTGGCTTGAATTCAGCAGGCCCTGCTACCCAATGCCATGATCAGCCCCCTAAGCAGTCAGGGCAACCAAACACTCATAATGTTACCACATTCCCTCTCAAGCATAAATACCACGCATTCCAACACCATCAAAGGACCATTCCACCAGTCCACAAATCCAGTTGAGTGAAACATCCAAATACTTTGTCTTCTACCTTCTCATCTCACCTACCCAGACAGACTGATGATGGTCTGTACTCTGTCAGAGTTCATGGTGAAAGTAGGTGTGAGCTCCAGTCTACATGAGGGGAACATTTTGTGTGCGTGTGTATGAATGCTGTGTGTGTGTGAGAGAGTGTTGTGTATGTCTGAGAGTGTTGTGTGTGTGTGCATGTGCGTTAATGGACAGAGGTCGGCCGGGGCACTAAAGAAACGTTTCAAGTACCACAGCAAGACCCTCCTGAGCGGTATGGCATCCAGCCCTCAAACATGGAGAGCCTGCTAGTCAGCACTATCTGTGTAAAAGAAGCAACCTATCCCACATAAAAAAATGCTATAGTTTTCTATGGTATAAATACTCTAGTATTATTACAAAGTTATCATAGTACACTTATTTTTAGGCCTACAATAGTACGCACCATATATACTGTGATCAACTATAGTAAATACTATATATAGTACACTATGGTAACATTACTTATGGCACAGTAGATCAATACATTTTCTTTGCAGTCACTAAATCATGATGATACAAATTGGAAGTACAACTATCCAAACTATCGAATGATGGGCATTTGATCATTGCTATTCTGCTATAGAAATGTTTCAACACAGATCACAAAATTCCTTGTACGCCATTGCTAAGAACTGTAATGACTGAAAGTTACTACAGTTTGTAGTGTATTTTACACTACGCAACAAAATTCTATAGCAAGTACTACATGATCAAGGGATACTACGATTGTGTAGTATAGTATTCTAAAGTATACTGCACAATTCTATAGTAAACACTACACGATCAAGACATACTACAGTGTGTAGTATAGTATTGTCACGACTTCCGCCAAAGTCGGTCCCTCTCCTTGTTGTGGCTATCAGCAGTCGACGTCACCGCCTTCTAGCCATCGCCAATCCACTTTTCATGTTCCATTTGTTTTGTCTTTGTTTTACACACCAGGTTTCAATTCCCCAATGACATGTTCATTATTTCACCCTCTGTTTTCCCCATATTTTCTGTGCGTGATTGTTTGTGTTTTTCAGTCCCTAATGTGGGCTTGGCTATTCTTGTTGTAATGAGTACTATTGAGTAAAATTACTTGTGGTACTCCTCTCTGCTGTCCTGTGCCTGACTCCTCTGCACCAGCTACACCCAGACCATTCACAGAATCCCGCGCACCTACCATTACGAATGGAGTCAGCAGGAGCAGACGCACATCCCGTTGGCGGTCGAGGCGCCTCCAGCAGCATGCGACCATGTTGCAATGTCTCGGCACCGCCATGGATTGGCGTGCTGCAGACCATGGATCGATGGGAGAGAGGAGGAGTTATTCCAGCACCTCCACCAGCACCAATACAACAGGCACCACTGTCCACCCCTCCTTCACCAGGTCCCAGTGAGATTTGGCTCAAGGCTCCCGAGGGAATATGATAAAGACGGCTGCTGGATGCCAGGGGTTCCTGCTCCAGCTGGAGCTCTACCTGGCGACCGTCCACCTGGCTTTTTTCGGGACGTGAGAGCGTGTCCGCCCTCGACTCCCTGCCTCTCAGGCAAAGCCCTGGAGTGGGCCAACGCTGTATGGGTGGAAGGAGAGGCGGTGTTGGACCATTACGCGGAGTTCACCCACCGCTTTCGGGCAGTGTTCGACCACCCGCCTGAGGGTAGAGCGGCGGGTGAACGTCTGTTCCACCTCAGACCAGGTCTCCACCGTGCACATCCCCTCTGAATATGCCGATTTGGCACTTGCTTTCTGTAAGAAGAGGGTGACTAAATTACCACCCCATCGACGGGGATTGTGCGATAAATCTCTGGTAGACACAGCACTTCCCAGGAGTCACGTGTATCCCCTGTCACAGGAGGAGACGGCGGCTATGGAAACATATGTCTCCGAATCCCTGGGGCAGGGTACATTCGACCCTCCACTTCACCTGCTTCCTTGAGTTTCTTTTTGTGAAGAAGAAGGATGGAGGTCTGCGCCCGATGCATTGACTATCGAGGTATCAACCAGATCACTGTGAGGTACAGCTACCCGCTGCCTCTCATAGCCAGTGTGATAGAGTCAATGCGAGTGCGCTTCTTCACAAATTGGACCTCAGGAGCACTTACAACCTGGTGCGTGTCCGGGAGGGGGCAAGTGGAAGACGTCATTTAGTAATGCGACCTCAGGGCACTATGAGTACCTCGTCATGCCGTATGGGTTGATGAATGCTCCATCAGTCTTCCAGGCCTTTGTTGACAAGATTTTCCTCCACGGGCAGGGTGTAGTGGTGTATATTGATGACATTTTGATATACTCCGCTACACGCACCGAGCATGTGTCCCTGATGCGCAGGGTGCTTGGTCAACTGTTGGAGCATGACCTGTACGTCAAGGCTGAGAAATGTCTGTTCTTCCAACAGTTCGTCTCCTTCCTAGGGTACCGCGTTTCCACTTCAGGGGTGGAGATGGAGAGTGACCACATTTCAGCCGTGCGTAATTGGCCGACTCCCACCACGGTAAATGAAGTGCAGCGGTTTCTAGGGTTTTCCAAATACTACCGAAGGTTTATCCGGGGCTTTGGTCAGGTAGCGGCTCCCATTACCTCACTGCTGATGGGGGGACCGGTGCAACTGCAGTGGTCGGCTGAGGCGGACAGGGCTTTTGATCACCTGAAGGCTCTGTCCAGATCCCTCTTTGGCGTTCATAGTAGAGGTGGACGTGTCCGAGACTGGGATAGGAGCCGTGCGCTCTCAGCGCTCGGGTATGATGTGGGGGACCGGGAGTTGTTGGCTGTTGTCAAGGCTCTGAAGGCGTGGAGACATTGGCTTGAGGGGGAGTTGTTGGCTGTTGTCAAGGCTCTGAAGGCGTGGAGACATTGGCTTGAGGGGGCTACACATCCTTTTCTCATCTGGACTGACCACCACAAAATGGAGTACATAAAATCAAAGTCAAAGTCACCATTATTAGTCAGTTGTACAACCGAATGCCTTCAACTGAAATGTGTCTTCCGCATTTAACCCAACCCCTCTGAATCAGAGAGGTGTGGGGGGCTGCCTTAACTTCTTTGGGAGCAGCACACGAGGTGATGGTTTTCCCATCGCAGTGAGGACCGGGTCTGGCTCTCAACCCGAAACCTGCCCCTCCGCCTGCCCTGCCGGAAGCTGGGCCCGCGGTATGTGGGGCCATTCAAAGTCCTGAGGAGACTGAAACGAGGTTGTTACAGGTTACAGCTTCCCCCAGATTACCGTATTAACCCCTCGTTCCATGTGTCTCTCCTCATGCCGGTGTTGGCTGGTCCACTCCAGGAGTCTGAGGTGCGTGAGGTTCCTCCGCCCCCTCTGGACATCGAGGGGGCCCCGACGTATGCTGTTCGAGCCATCCTGGACTTGAGGCGTCGGGCAAGGGGCCTTCAGTACCTCATGGAGTGGGAGGGTGCGGTCCGGAGGAGAGATGCTGGGTGCGGTGGAGGACGTTTTGGACCCTTTGGCCTGTCCCATCCTCATCACTCACTCTCACACACACACACACACACACACACACACACACACACACACAGACACACACACACACACACACAGAGGCAGGTACAGTAGCCTAGTCATTAGAGTGTTGGGCCAGTAACTGAAAGGTTGCTAGATCGATTCCCAGCTGACAAGGTAAAAATCTGTCGTTCTGCCCCTGAACAAGGCAGTTAACCCATTGTTCCTAGGCTGTCATTATAAACAAGAATTTGTTCTTAACTGACTTGCCTAGTTAAATAAAAAAACGTTTAAAAATACACACACATGCACGTACTCATTGACACAAACACATGCATGAACACACATGCACGTATGTACTCCCACACACACTGGGAGTCTCCACTCCGCAGGCTCCATAAATACCCCAGGTGTGTAAACATGCCTCATCCTGGTCGCCAGAGCACCCCAGGAGACACGGGGCCTGCCATGCAGTTGGAGGCAAAGCCTTGCTTCCTTCTGTCCCCCTGCCACTCCCAATCCACACCCCCCATCTAGATGGCACTCCCCACACCCCCTTACCCCAGATGGCCCACAGATTAGCCCTACACCTGGAGGTGGACCATGTAGTGGAGCTTGAGTGGGTATGTCATCCACAGGCTCAGAGGTGATGATATTGTTGCTCTCATTGACTATGGATCCTTAACTCCTTGGCCATCCTGCTATTAAACATAGAGGTGCACAGAGGTGAGGGGTCATAAAGCCCCAGACCTGCCAGTGAACACTCCCTACACTCCCACACACCAGGAAATGTGAGACAGACAGACCACTGTCTGGAGGACCGAAAGAACACAACACACTACCACAGGATACCTTGCATCTATAAACCTACATTCAAAGACAGACTGAGTGAGTCTAATGTCTAACTGTGCTCAGGGATGGACAGCCCGTAAGGTTACATACACAGAGATGGCTGGTCTATACTTACCTGTACTGCATAGTGTTTGTATTGCAGCTGAGCAAACCCATGTCTGAAATCTTAATAGGTTGTGAAACTAACTCCCATCAAAGTAGTGAGAAATGTAGCCTTCAAATTAATGACAGACAAAGAAGCTAACAATTTCAGATGGGGAAATACCTGCAGAATATCACATCAATCATGTCTGAAGCTTGAGTTAGCAATTTCCTTAATGGGGTTAAATGACAAAGAGGCACTTAATAAAAATAGTTTTCCAGTGGTAGAGCTGCACCTTGACTCTACTACTTCCCTTGGGCAGAGAAGACTGAGCCTGTGAGGTCATTTCCTATTCTCCTGTGAGTGAGCAGCTTTCTATGAAAAAGTAGTCTTCTTCTTCTCTGTGATTGGTGTGTTACAGCTTCTGCCTCATAGAGCGCCTGTTACACACTGAGGGTGTGTTGAATTAACCTTTTCACTGCGTGAGTTCCAAATATCTCTAACCTTCGCCCCCTGCGCATGATGTCAAGAAAAGCTCTCACTGTACCAAAATGAGATTGTTGCACGCATGACAAGGACAGATTACCCGCGCCTTGCCCTCAAACCAAGGCACGCTGCCTGCTACAATTATCTGTAGGCTGTTTGTTTCACCTCGTCAATTTCAAATTATTTTCGAATAAGTTTTTATTTTCTAACAACAGTTTGAATTGAGGTGTGTTCCGCCTCCTGCGTTAATTCACATAAGAAGTAGCCCATTTCACTGTTGCGGACAAACTTCTCTCTTCAACAAGAGCCCAAGCACTTCCCGCCTTGTGTTTCCCCAGATCAGAGTATGAAGATATTGCGCATCTCTAGTCCAGAACGAAAGGGCCTTGCACAAAAGATTTTCCCCCAGCACATTTTCTAGCTGGGCGCCCGCATTGCCTTCGTGGTACATTTTCAATTCAAATTGGACTTAAACATGTAGTGACACATTCCTATCAAAGTAAAGTGGTTTATTTTCTGTATATTGTGTTGTGCGTTTCTGCTGTAGCACACCATATGTACAGTGAGGGTAAAAAGTATCCCCTGCTGATTTATGTACGATTTGCCCACTGACAAAGAAATGATCAGTCTATAAGGTATTTTTAATGGTAGGTCCTAATTGAACAGTGAGAGACAGGAATAACAACAAAAAATACCCAGAAAGAGCATGCCAGTGAAAAAATTTTATAAATTGATTTTGCATTTTTAATAGAGGAAATAAGTATTTGACCCACTCTGCAAAACATGACTTAGTACTTAGTGGCAAAGCCCTTGTTGTAATCTACAGAAGGTCAGACGTTTTTCTTGTAGTTGGCCACCAGGTTTGCCACACATCCCAGTAAGGATTTTGTCCCACTCCTCTTTGCAGATCTTCTCCAAGTGCATTAAGGTTTCGGAAGGCTGACGTTAAGGCAACTTCGAGACCTTCAACTCCCCTCCACCAGATTTTCTATGGGATTAAGGTCTGGAGAGCTGGCTAGAGCCACTCCAGGACCTTAATGTGCTTCTTCTTGAGCCCACACTCCTTTTATTTGCCCCTTGGCCGTGTGTTTTGGAGTCATTGTCATGCTGGAATACCCATCCACGACCCATTTCCAATGCTGCCCTGGCTGAGGGAAGGAGGGGTTCTTTACATAAGATTTGATGGTACATGGCCCCGTCCATCGTCCCTTTGATGCTGTGAAGTTGTCCTGTCCCTTAGCAGAAAAAGCTTACCCCCAAAGCATTAGGTTTCCACCTCCGTGTTTGACCTCCAAACACGGCGAGTTGCAGATTGATGCCCAAAAGAGCTCCATTTATGGTCTCATCTGACCACAACACTTTCACCCAGTTGTCCTCTGGAATAATTCCAGATGTTAATTGTGCAAACTTCAGATGGGCATGTATATGTGGCTTTTCTCTTGAGCAGGGGACCTGCAGGCAGCTGCAGGAATTTCAGTCCTTCTGGCGTAATGTGTTACCAATTGTTTTCTTGGTGACTATAGTCCCAGCTGCGCTTGAGATTATTGACAAGATCCTCCTGTGTAGTTCTGGGCTGATTCCCTCACCGTTCTCATGATCCATTGCAACTCCCACGAGGTGAGATCTTGCATGGAGCCCCAGGCCGAGGGGAGATTGACCAGATTCTTTTGTGTTTCTTCTGATTTGCGAATAATCACACCAACGGTTTGTCACCTTCTCACCAAGCTGCTCGGCGATGTGGTCTTATGTAACCCATTCCAGCCTTGTGTAGGTCTACAATCTTTTCCCTGACATCCTTGCAGAGAGCATGGTGGAGAGTTTGGAATCTGATTGATTAGGATTGCTTCTGTGGACCCAGGTGTCTTTTATACAGGTAACAAACTGAGATTAGGAGCATTCCCTTTAAGAGTGTGCTCCTAATCTCAGCTCATTCCACCTGTATAAAAGACACCTGGAAGCCAGAAATCCTTTCTGATTGAGAGGGGTCAAATACTTATTTCCCTCATTAAAATGCACAAATCAATTTTATAACATTTTCAAATGCGTTTTTCTGGATATTTTTGGTGTTATTCTGTCTCTCACTGTTCCAGATAAACCTACCATTAAAATTATAGACGGATCATTTCTTTGTCAGTGGGCTTAAGCATTACAAAAATCCAGCAGGTGATCAAATACTTTTTCCCTCACTGTATGTATGGATCATAATGTGTAATACATTGTTTTATTCACATGTTTTTCAAGTACTGGTTATGAATCATGTGCATTCTGATTCTTGCATAGATTGTAATGGACACATATGATGTGTGTAAAATACATTTTGAATGTTGTACTGATTTATGTTGAGCTAATGTTGCAAGCTATTTGCCGGCTATGTGTGGTATGCCATGTTTGTTTGACATTACTTACAATGCATTTTGGTTTGTCACGTAAGCATCTGTCAGACCAAAGGAATGTTATAACAAAGGGATAGCTCACTCGACTGACTTACGCGTAGCATGGTGCTCTGAACTCTGAAAAATGCTAGAGTGAAATCATGACATCAATGAGTCTTCGAGAGTCAGGAAAGTCAGAGCTCTAGAAAGAGGCCCGGGTTCCCAAGTTTAGGAATTCCGAGTTGAATGACCCGTCAAGACAATCTTTCCAAGTCTGAGATGCTTTTCCTTCGCCAGGTTCCCAGTTGTCGTGAGATGCACTGAAGTCAGAAGTCTGAGAATTTCCCAGTTCCCAGTTGTTTTGAACACGGTATCAGACTGTAACTTTGGTACCTCAGGGTTTGCCAGCTCAGACCCCCCTTTCCAAGGGTTTTATTTTTATTTAGCATATAAAACTTATCTTGTGTTTGCCCCATTTATTGATAAATCCCCCATCATTGTAATATTTCCCTGGATCATATCCCCCACGATACCTTCCCCATTTCTACCCTCCCATGTGGACTTGAAAACCCCCCACAAGATTAAATAGAACACCCACAAACCCCCATCAAAATGGTTTCATCCCACCTGTTTAACTTTACTTTGCTTGGTTAGGCTAGGCAGTAGGCTTATGTATTTGGTGTGAATTGTGAAGACATTTTATTTTGCTCTGTGATTTGTCAAAATCGTCTAAACAACTTGTCCAGGAAGTCAAATCAAGAAATCAAATCAAATTTGATTTGTTCACATACCACATGGTTAGCAGATGTTAATGTGAGTGTAGAGAAATGCTTGTGCTTCTAACATTTCCTATACCATGCAGTAGTATCCAACAGAAGTAATCGAACAAATTCACAACAACTACCTTATACACACAAGAGTAAAGGAATAAATACAGTATGTACATATAAATATATATAGATGAAGCGATGGCTGACCGGCATAGAGCAAGACATGCAGTAGATGGTATAGAGTACAGTATATACATATAAGATGAGTAATGTAGAGATATGTAAACATTATATGAATGGCATCAGTTTAAAGTGGCTAAAGTGAATACATTTATTTCATCCAATTTTTATTATTAAAGTGGCTAGAGATTTGAGTCGATGGCCTTGTGAGCGTCATAGGCAAGATTCATTAGATGGTTTAGAAGTACAGTGTATACATTTGATATGAGTAATGTTCGGATATGTTAAACGTTATATACAAAATTGTTTTAAAGTGGCTAGTGATACATTTGTTACATCCAATTCCTATTATTTAAAGTGGCTAGAGATTTGAAGTCAGTATGTTGGCAGCAGCCACTCAATGTTAATGTTGATGGCTGTTTAACAGTCTGATGGCCTTGAGATAAAGCTGTTTTTCAGTCTCTCGGTCCCAGCTTTGATGCACCTGTACTGACCTTGCGCTTCCTGGATGATAGCAGGGGTGAACAGGCGGTGGCTCCGGGTGGTTGTTGTCCTTGATGATCTTTTTGGCCTTCCCTGTGACGCCCGGGTTGGTGTAGGTGTCCTGGAGGGCAGGTAGTTTACCCGGTGATGCGTTGTGCAGTCCTCACTGCCCTCTGGAAAGCCTTCACGGTTGTGGGGCGGAGGAGGTTGTCGTACCAGGTGGTGATACAGCCACGACAGGATGCTCTCGGTTGTGCATCTGTAGAAGTTCTATGAGTGTTTTTGGTGACAAGCCAAATTTCTTCCAGCCTCCTGAGGTTGAAGAGGCACTATTGCGCCTTCTTCACCACGCTGTCTGTGTGGGTGGACCATTTCAGATTTGTCGTGATGTATGCATGCGCGAGGAACTTAAAACTTTCCACCTTCTCCACTACTGTCCGTCGATGTGGATAGAGAGGGTGCTCCCTCTCTCTGTTTCCTGAAGTCCCGATCATCTCCTTAGTTTTGTTGGACGTTGAGTGAGAGGGCCCTCACCCTCTTCCCTGTAGGCTGTCTACACCAAATCGTTGTTGGTAATCAAGCCTACCACTGTAGTGTCGATCAGCAAACTTGATGATGGTGAGGGTTGGGGCGATGCTTGGCCACGCAGTCATGGGTGAACAGGGAGTACAGGAGAGGGGCTGAAGCACTTAGCGCACCTGCTGTGGGGCCCCAGTGTTGAGGATCAGCGGCGTGGAGATGTTGTTTCCCTACCCTCACACCACCTGGGACCGACCCCGTCAGGAAGTCAGGACCCAGTTGCACCAAGGAGCTGGAGTCGAGACCTAAGGTCTCGGAGCAATAGCGAAGCTTAGAGGGAACTATGGTGTTAAATGCTGAGCTGTAAAGTGCGATGAACAGCATTCTTACATAGGTATTCCTCTTGTCCCAGATGGGTTTCAGGGCAGTATGCCTGGTGTGAGTTTGCAATTAGTAGTCTGTGTGACCTTATTTGGAGCCGGATAAGCAAATTAAAGTGGAGTCAGAAGGGTGTCTCTGGCAGGATGGAGGTGATATGGTCCTTGACTAGTCTCTCAAAGCACTTCACTTGATGGCGGAGAGTGAGGTGCTGCTGAGGGGCAATAGTCATTTAGCTCAGTTACAGCAGCTTTCTTGAAGGAAACAGGAACAATGGTGGCCCTCTTGGAAGCATGTGGGAACAGCCAGACTGGGATAAGGGACTGATTGAATATGTCCGTAAACACACCAGCCAGCTGGTCAGCGCATGCTCTGAGGACCTGACCAGAGGGATGCCATCTGGGCCGGCAGCCTTGCGAGGAGTTAACACACTTAAATGTTTTACTTCGTTGGCTGCCCGGTGAAGGTGAGCCCGCGGGTTTTGGCGGTAGCCGGGCCGTGTCGGTTTGGCACTTCATATTGCATCCTCAAAGCGAGCAAAAGAAGTTGTTTAGATTTTGTCTGGGAGCAGGGGGCGTCATGGTACCTGACGGGTCTGGTTTTCTTTTTGTAGTCCGTGATTGACGCTGTAGTCCCGTGATTGACCCTGCCACATTCCTCTCATGTCTGAGCTGTTGAATTGTGACTCTACTTTTGTCTCTATATTGGCCTTAGCTTGTTTGATTGCCTTGCCCGGAGGGAATAAGCTACACTGTTTCGTATTCAGTCATGTTTCCAGTTCGCCTTAACCTGCTGGTTAAAAGCAGTGAGTACTGGCAGCTTTCAGTTTCTTGGCGAATGCTGCCATCAATCCACGGTTTCTGGTTGGGGAAAGGTTTTAATAGTTGTTACTGCGGTTTACAACATCACCCAATGCACTTGCTAATAACTTTCGCTCACCCGAATCAGGCGTATACATCAATGTTGTTGTCTGATGCTGTCCGTAAAGCATATCCCAGTCCACGTGCTCAAAGCAATCTTGCAGCGTGGGAATCCAGATTGGTCGGGACCAGCTTTTGGGCAAAACCTGAAAACGGGGCGTTTCCTGTTTTTAGTTATGTAGGCTGAGGGCAACAAGGAAAATGAGTCATGGTCAGAACTTGCACGAAAGGAGGGCGGAGAATAGCCTTGTACATGCATCACGGAAATTAGAATAACAATGATCCAGGACTTTACCAGCCGGGTGGCACATTCGAATATGCTGATAAAATTTAGGGAGCCTTGTTTTCAGATTACCCTTATTAAAGTCCCCAGCCACAATAAATGCAGCCTCAGGATATGTGGTTTCCAGTTTTACACATAGAGTCCAATGGATTTCTTTCAGTGCCGTCGATGTGTCAGCTTGAGGGGCGTACCACGGATGTTGATTATAATCAAGGAGAATTGCTCTTGGTAGATAAATGTCGATACGGCATTTGATTGTAAGAGAATTCTATGTCAGGTGAACAAAAGGACTTGAGTTCCTGTATTATGTTATGATCACACCACCATGGCTCGGTTAATCATACAAGACACATACCCCCGCCCTTCTTCTTACCAGATAGATGTTTGTTTCTGTCGGCGCAATGCGTGGAGAAACCATGTGGCTGTGCCGACTCAGATAACTTGTCCTGAGTGAAGCCATGTTTCGCATGGAAGCAAAAGCGTTGCAGTTGCCGATGTCTCTCTGGAAGGCAACTCTTGCGCTGCGTATTTACCGTCTACGCTTGTTGTCCAGAGACTGGACATTTGGCAAGTAAAATACTCGGGAGATGTGCCCATCTACGTAGCCTGACCAGAGAAGACCGCCGCGTTTCCCCCTTCTCCCTGCGCCACCGTTGTTTTGGAGTCGCGGCTGGGATCCAGTCTATTGTCCTGGTTGGTGGACCAAACAGAGGATCCGCTCCGGGAGGAGAAAGAGTCGTATTCTGGTTAAGTAAATGCGTTAGTAAGTTGACGCGTTGCTCTTATATCCAATAGTTCCTCCCGGTTGTACTGCTAATAAAAACCTAATATTTCCCAGGGGTAAAAATGTAAGAAGTAATCCATAAAAAAACAAAATGCTGCATAGCTTCCTGAGAGCGTTGAAGCCGAAAGCGGCCATCTCCGTCTGGCGCCGGAGGTTTATACTGTGCTCCAGTTCTTGTATAAACTGTAACAAGTTACATCAACGATTTGTAATAGGCTGAAAAGTGGCTAAGGAAGTGGCTAAACTAAAGATAATATTTTTCAGGCAATGATTGCAGCCATCTTTGACTTTGTTTATTTGCGTCTTATAGTGAATGCAGCGTTCTGGGATTAGGGAGTTTTTGCCAAATCAAACATAAACAAACATGGCTGCCATCATAAAGAATTTAGCTGCTGTTAAGCTTAAGCTGACACACATGTATTTTCTAAACAACATTACATTAGTATCATGTGCTCACCAGAGATAGTAAGGTACATTGTAAAGCTGAGATCTAACTGTTAGAGTCGCTAACTTATGTTTTTAATATTTTTGTCCTAGCGCAACCTGTTATTTAGACTGTTTCTGGAATGAGTATGTCTGTGGATGTGTTTCTGTGTGATACTTGGATGATGAAGTTTGCATTTATCTTTTAAAATAAAGGTACTAATTCAGGAAAAAAGTTTAAAAGAGCTTTATTCCATCAGTACTAAAAAATATTTAGATGCTGTTCCAGACAACAATACTGTTTAAGACAGGCGTTTGCTGTTCCAATCACATATTTGTGATCAATGCGCTGTAGAGACCACTCAACAATGATCACAAGGCGCATTGATCTTATGCGTCAAAGAGGTTAAGTGATTCATCATAATGCTAACCTGTGATTGGTCTTCAATGGCATTGAGAACCACTCATTGTTCACTCCCATGGTCCTCCATTGGCCAGGAGTTAGAGGTCCTGACCCTCAGAGAAGGGTAATCCCACGGGTGTTAAGTAGTTAACTTCACTAGCGCCCCACTCCCGACACCTACCCGTGTTGAAATACTAAGGCGCCAAATTCAAAATCCAAAAGTTGAATTATTAAACCATTCATCCAATATACAAGTGTTGCATAGTCACCAAAGGCTCTGCTTCTTGGCAATATCACAGCGTTGTCAGATTTCAAAGGCTTCTGACGGCCAAAATAACTACATTTGAGTTGTTTGAGGGTAGCTTACCTCAATATTTTTCCCATTAAAATAAATTCACAAACCATCGCGGTTCACACAAAACACATTTCACAGCGTAAAACAAATCCACCTTACCTTTTGAAAGAACTTCTGCTGAGGAGCTTCCCAAGTGTCCAACGAAGACCAATCCATGGTTCTTTTGTTAGAAAAGTCATTTTATTATATAAATAAAATCTCCGTTTGGTTGGTGCGTTATGATCCAGAAAATACCAGCGTCCACACGCCCATTGTGGTAGCAGTGAAAGAACTTCGTTCAACCTATACCTATACACTTGTCAAGAACAATCCAAACATCATTGATAGTGTATCCTTAGGAACGCACTTTTATGTATATTTACTATAGAATTTCAACCGGATTATAAAGCTGGACGATAGGAAAGGAGAAAAACCACAGCTGTAGCGAGCCACAGTGATCGCGCATCCTCTTCTGTTTTTACATCTGGTGACCCACTTCCCAAATCTTCTTCTATTACTATCCAGAGCAACTAAACATCATCAAACACTGTCTAGAGACTGTTGAAGCATCCAGTGGAAGCAATAGGTACTGCAATCTTACTCCCCATATAAGGTCATTTTCAATAGGGAGGGAGTTCACAATGAGGCAATGTGTCCAAATACACTTTTTCCAGGACAGAAATTCCTCGGGTTTTAGCCTGCTATATCCGTTCTGTTATACTCACAGAACCAATATTTTAACACTCTTAGAAACTTCAGAGATGTTTCCAATCTAATAGTACTAATTGTATGTATTGTGCATATCCTATTTTCTGGGCCTGAGTGGGAGGCATTTTACTTTAGACACTCCAGACTCTCCAAAACCGTCACCTCAGGAGCCGCTCCCTAAGAAGTTAATAACTTCAAGTTCCTGATCAACCAACAGTGTGGAAACCTGAGCAAAAACACTGTCATTGAACAAAAAGCAGCGTCTCACTTTTTGGTGACATTATAGCCGCCTCCCCATGTAACATAATGGAGCGTGCATTAGGTGTTGAGAGAGTAATGGTTAACTGGATGACCTTGTGTAATGTGGCACTGCAGCACACTTGCTTAAGTGACACAGCATTGTCACCCCAGAGAGGAAGCAGAAATTGTTTCCTGTCTGGTACACACATATGACAGGCTGGAGGGGGCGATGGAAACCGGAGGTCAGGGGAGTCGAGATGTCTCCACACATGCCCAGGGTGACTGAATAGTCTACTACCACAGTTACCACTCTCTGTTCTTTGACAGGGATAGAGTCACTTCTCATGATGCAACTCCGAGGAAGAGTAGGGAGGCACATGGTTTCCCTCATTCTTACTACTGTACATGTCTTCCATAACCTTGCATCTGTTTTCACTATCTGTTTTCATGAGGCAGCCTCATACCGGCTTACTAAAACATAATCTAACTAATGGGGTGCTGAGCAGGTCATATTCATGATTCATTTACATCTAGTAAAAGTGGAAAACGGTAGTTGAATGAGTCATTTGAGGAAATCAAAGGGAAACATATTATTCTCTGTCAAGGAGTTTCACTTTAAAACTCCACAGGCGAGGTCCTGTATCAACACACTGTGTATAAAACAAATCTCTTTTAGCTCTCTCAATAAATCTACTCTTTCCGCCTTATTTGTTCTGTTCTTCCACAGCATAATCAATCACAGCTGTCCAGCGCCTCCAAGTCGGCAGCCCAGTCCAGTCCAAAACAATCAGATTCTGCACTGATCCTCATTGTCCAAATTAAGCTACAGTCGCTAACCACCTGCGCTCCAATTTAGCCCCACCCAGTTTCTTTATTGAGCTACAATCCTCAGGAGTTCTTCTC